>QLOH01000103.1:0-1200000 GCA_026901365.1 Sesbania bispinosa
TCACTCACTACCACTGTGAGCTACGTCCAGTCCTAATGCCAACTGGCAATTGGATTTTCTCTTAATCTTTCAAGATTACAAGTATTCTTTTACAGTCAAGCCTCTTCAGGCTCCACAACCAAGTATTCTTTTACAGACAAGCCTCTCCAGGCTCTACAACCAAGTATTCTTTTACAGTCAAGCCTCTCCAGGCTCTACAACCAAGTATTCTTTTACAGTCAAGCCTCTCCAGGCTCTACAACCAAGTATTCTTTTACAGACAAGCCTCTCCAGGCTCAACAACCAAGTATTCTTTACAGTCAAGCCTCTCTAGGGTCAACAAATAATACAGAGAAGATAAATGCTTAGCTTACAAACTATATCAGTCTTGAAGCTTAACCAATTACAGATGTACAGAGAAACTGAGGTATGCTCAGGATATTACAATATGTGTACAAAGATAAGTGTTATCAGAGTTGTTGCAGCGAAAAAACTTGCAGAGTTTTTTTTTTCTTTTCACAAAAAAATTCTTCTCACTTGATGGTCTTCAAAGGAGGGGTATTTATACCCAATCTTCAATCCGTTGAAATACCACCGTTTAGAGATAGCATTAAATGCTATTTAATCCGTTGTGAGATATGCTTCTGGGAGCTCTGATATTCTGACATGTACAAGGTTGCTCCTGCCATAAAGCTGCAACAAATGTTGCTGCAGAGGCTGTGTTGCAGAGATTTCCTCAGTGGTATATGAATTTCAAAATCACCAGGAAAGTTCTCTGTGTTCCTTGCTATAAATGTGTTTGAAAAAGGTACGTGCAGCAGAGGTTCAGAAAAGTCTTCACAAACTTCAGTAGAGGATGCCACGTCATAAATGAGACTTCAGACGGGTTTGAACTACTTCAGACAGCTTCAACTCTTTAGACGAGTTCTGCTTCTTCAGACAGCTTCAACACTTAGTCTTTTTATGTAGGCTCATAGTGACTCTTGCTGAAATCATAGATAAAACATTAAAGCATGTGTGTATCTATGATAAGTAATTTAAGTCAAATTTGTCAACCATTAAAACTTTGGGAATCTAGTTGTCTTAAAACATCATAAACAACCTTATGATATTTTTGAGACTCAACATTCTCCCCCTTTTTAATGATGACAAATTTGGTTTAAAATATACAAATCTGTAATCAGTTTTTGAGAATAAGATAACTCCCCTGAGATAGAAATGTCCTTTAACAGTTTCTGTTCAGGTTCTTGTAATAGATTATTACTTATGTACTCGAAAGCTTATAAACTCCCCCTGAGTCCTGTAATCACTTCAGATTCAGATTTGGTTAGTTTAATACTCCCCCTTTTGTCATCAATCAAAAGGGAATATCAGAGCAAAACAGTAACAGAGCAATAATTCAGATAAAACATCTATCATAGCATTAACAATCAACTCCCGAAGATATGAGATAAGCCACTGATTGCATTTAGTGAATGTTCAGATAAAGAATCAGGACAATCAGACACTTGTCATAAACATGAAAATAAGCAAAAGACAATGGCTAAATTAACAGTTCAATCTTCTTTCTTCTTCAGCAAGGCCTCAGTCAGAAAGGAAATCAAGTCATCCTTGGCCTTGTTTATTGCTTGCTTCCACTGAGGTTTTCAATTCTTGCTGACCAGATCTGATAAGCTGCTATTCTTGAAGAATCTGCTCTTGTTTAGCAATTAGATGCTTAGTCTTCTGCTCTTGATCAGCATACTTCTTTTCAAGTTTCTTAACTTTAGACTTCAGCTTCAGATTTTCCTCAGACAAGTCTTGCTCAGATTCGTAGAAGATGAGCTGGATGTAGGGGCAAACAAATCTAAGCACTCCAATCTTGGCTGCAATCTTTATTTAGATGGCCTGAACACAGGGCAAAAGAAGGTGCCAATAGGTTTCAGCAGAACCCAATCTTCATTGAAAGAGTCAGCAGGTGGAGGAAAGTGATCTCTCAGATAGTGATATTTAACATTGGTTGACTTTCCAAGTCCAACTTCAGAATCAGCATCAGGACCAGTTGATCCCGAAGAAGATCCAGTCTTGTCTGATCTTCCAGTAAGAAGACCACATCCAATCTTGAAGTAGATGATCCAGGCCTCCTCCTTGGTTTCTGATGAACTCTGGTAAAGATTCCCACTCTGATGGACTCATCATTTCAGACAGAGGTGAAGATACAGAATAAACTTTAGATCCTTTGAATTTCTCACCCTGACCTTCCTTTAAGGGATACCTAGGAACTATTCTATCAGGTTTCACCAAGATTTTAGTGGTTGGCCTGATTGAACAAGTTCTAGGTGGCCTGTAGCCTCTCATCCCAACTCCCTGTGTAGATCCCTCTGAAACAGCTCAGACTCAGTGTTCAGCTGCCTCACAAAACTCCATTCATCATTATTCAGCCTAAGGGAATCATTTGAGAATGGATTGATGGGACCCCAAGTATGTGCAGGAGGGACAACACCCTTCCTGATCTTTTCTAATCCTCCTGAAAGAGCGCTGTATTGGTTCCTAACTTCAACAACAATTTTTCTAATTAATCCATGATGCAAGGATACAACAGGTGCTGGTCTGAAATACTGTAGCTCTTCAGACAGGGTGCCAAACTTGGGCAATGAGCAGGGATCCGAAGGAAGGAGAGATAACTGTAGAGCATCAAGCAAGCACTTGCTCTTCTTCAGCAGAGAGCTTTTCTTCCAGAGAAGGTGTAGGTGGTGGAGGTGATGAAGGTAAAAGTGGTATCATAGCAAGGTCATGGGTTCGTGGGAAGGTAATGTAGGTTCAGAGAGTTGATTCTCTGAAGGTTGTGGTGAGGTAGGTTCAAAGGGTTTGGAAGGTTCAGAGGGTAGGTTTTCTATTAATGGAGGTGGTGATGGTTGTGAAGATGGTTGTTTTTCAGGTGATAGGGGTTTTGGTGAATGGTTGTGGTGAAGGTTGAGAGGGTTGATGAGGTGTTTGTTTTCTGGTGAGGAGGGTTGTGAAGGAGTTACATTATCAAATCTCACCTTAATTCTCTTGTAGGGAGGCTTGGTTACCTCAGATTCTTTTGCCTTTGCTTCTTCCTTCTCCCTCTGTGCTTGTTTTTCTTCCCTTTTCCTTTTAAAATACTGTTGAGCTTTAACAAAATTTTGATACTTCTCAGCTTCATCTTCTGTTAACAGCTGAGAGGCAATACTTCTAATCACCCTAGGTTCAGGTGCAGTCTGAAATAGCTTGCTTTTGGTCCTCCTTCTCTGAGGTGCACTTGACCTCTTCCTTTTCTTTGCTCCCTCAGCTATGGTTGCTTGCCTATCATCTTCAGCATAGGCCAATTGTGAAGCAATAGCAAGAGCTCTATCAGTCTTCTCTTGCTCTGCTTTCTTCTCCAGCTCCTCCTGCTCCAAAGCAGTAGCCAATGCTGCCACCTGAATGAGTTCAGGATCAGATGGGCATGCAGCCAATGGCTCAGCTACAATTGCATCAGTTTCATCTGCCTCTTGAGTCTGTCCTTTCCATTTCAGAAGTAGGCTGTGGAGTCTGTACAGGTTCAGACAACTGACCCACAATTTCAGATGGCCTTTGTGATGCCTTCTGAACAGGTTCAGACACTTGACTCTAGCACAGATGCAGATGCTACCTTAGCAGCACTCCTTATAGGTAGCTTCTTCAATTTTGCTTGAGGAGAGGGTTTTGATGGCTTGAACTCATGCCTCCTTATGTCTCCTCTGAGTTCATTCTCAAGAACCTCCATTGTTGTCTTCCTTCTTGCAGCTTTCTCAAGCAGAAGGCTCTCCTTCATGGACGGAGAGGGAGGTCTTGGAGTCAGCTTCACTCCCATGCTCTTGAGGTTTGATTCACCAAACACAGGTTGTGAAAGGCGATCAAAAAGCCTCTCAATGGGGACTTTGAAATGCAGCAAGATCTTGGTGATGATGGTATTGTGAGGGAAGCTCCCAGCAGAGTCTCTGAGACGCTTCTGCATGTGGTACATTATGATGTTGGGGATGTTCACCTTCTTCTTCTGCAGTAGGTGAATCAGACAAAATCTCTCCAACTCAGAAACATGGTTTCTGCTTCCACTCTTAGGGATTACAGAGCACCCTAAGATGGCATGCAAAACCGTAGCCTTGTCTGACATATGCTTTGCATCCAATCTTACTGGTTCAGAGGTGCCATACAGAAACTCTGTGAACTGCCTCTGTCCACCATTTCTTGCTTCCCAGGCCAGGAGTGAATATAACTCCTTCAGTCCTGACCTCACAGATGTGAGCAAGGATATCTTCATCAACAAAGACAGGGACACCACGTACTGTGGCATTGATGCTAGTGTAGATACCCTGAGGATTGGGTATTCCTCTGGCAGTAGCCCAGAAATCCAACACACTCTGCTCATGCCATTGTGTCAAGTTGTGATTGAAATATGGAGTCCACCCAGCTGCATCGAACTCAGCAAATAAGTCCATTCCCATCGATTGAAGATCCTCCAGGACTACACCCTTAGTCTTCACGATGTTGCTTCCAGCAGATTTCTTAGGAGCCATTGAAGAGTTTTCTGAAGAACCTTGAGAGAGAAATAAATTGCTTGTAGAAGAAGGATCTCAATAGATGAATACAGAATAGTGAACGGTGAAGTTCTGTGACCCACTAGCTTCTGTAAAGCAATGATGGCATGTACTGGCTGCGCAGACATAGGAAAACGTGCGAAGTGGAAGAGACAAAATAAATGGAATTAAACCGTCTCATAAAGCCACGTCATTTGTTTACTTCAGACAAGTGACAGATTTCAGACACCCATATAGATTTCAGACAACCCAAAATTTCAGACAAGTCACTTGTTTTAGACAAGCTGAAATTTCAGATACATCATTTTCAACAGATCAGATCACACACACTCAAAATGCATGTATGTTCAGATTATTTCTAATGAACTTAAATATATCTTCAGTCAGAGGTTTTGTGAATATATCAGCCCATTGATGCTCTGTATCAATAAACTGAATATCAAAAACACCTTTCTGAACATAGTCTCTAATGAAATGATGTTTTATTTCTATATGTTTAGCCCTAGAATGTTGAATGGGATTTTTAGACAAATTAATAGCACTTGTATTATCACACAAAACAGGTATAGCAAATATATGTAATGTTAAAATCTTCTAACTGATACTTCACCCATAACAATTGTGAGCAACAACTGGCTGCTGAGATGTATTCTGCTTCAGCTGTTGATAAGGTAATTGTGCTTTGCCTTTTGCTTGACCAGCTAATCATATTTTCTCCAAAGAAATGACATCCACCACTAGTGCTTTTTCTTTCAATTCTGTCTCCAGCAAAATCAGCATCACAATAACCTATTAACCTGCAATCCTTACTTTTCTTATAGCACAGACCAAGATTAGTAGTACCTTTAAGATATCTGAAAATTCTTTTTACAGCTTTGTAGTGAGTACTCCATAGATCAGATTGAAATCTAGGCACACAGACATACACTGAACTTTATGTCAGGTCTGCTTGCTGTTAGATATAATAATGATCCAATCATTCCTCTATACAAAGTTTGATTCACTGGTTCTTCCTTCTCATCTTTATTTAAAGATGCAGAGGGATGCATTGGAGTTGACATGGGTTTGCAATCATGTAAGTTAAACTTCTTAAGCATTTCCTTTGTATATTTTTCTTGATGGATCCATATACAGTCAGAATCTTGCTTAATCTGAAGTCCTAAGAAAAATTTTAGTTCACCCATTAAACTCATTTCAAATTCTGATTGCATTAACTCTGAAAACTCCTTGCATAATGAAGAGTCAGTTGAACCAAAGATAATGTCATCAACATATATCTGAACAAGTATAAGATCTTTGTTAGACTGTTTTCTAAAAAGAGTTGTGTCCACTTTTCCTCTTTCAAAACCATTTGAGATTAGAAAACTGCTCAATCTGTCATACCAAGCTCTTGGGGCTTGTTTCAGACCATAGAGAGCCTTTTTGAGTTTGAAAACATGTTCAGGAAAGGACAATATCTTCAAAACCAGGGGGTTGTCTAACAAAGACTTCTTCTTCAATGAGACCATTGAGGAAGGCACTTTTAACATCCATTTGATATAGCTTGATACCATTATTTACAGCATAAGATAAAAGAATTCTAATTGCTTCTAACCTGGCCACTGGGGCAAAGGTTTCAGTGAAATCAATACCTTCTTGCTGGTTGTATCCTTGAGCAACTAATCTTGCCTTGTTTCTGACTACCTTGCCTTCTTCAGACAGCTTGTTTCTGAATACCCATTTGGTTCCAATAATAGTTTTCCCATGGGGTTTAGGAACAAGGGTCCAGACATCACTCCTAGCAAACTGATTCAGCTCTTCTTGCATGGCTAGGATCCACCCTTCATCATGCAGAGCTTCATCAATGTTCCTTGGCTCTATTTCAGACAGGAGAGCAAGAGAATTCAGAATCCTTGAATTTTGATCTTGTCTTAACTCCTTCTGAAGTGCTGCCAATGATTTGCTCTTTAGGATGATGTGATTTGTATTTCCAATCAGGTTTCTGAGGAGGTATCACATCTGTTTGTTCTGTCTGAGACTCAACATTTGTCTGAAGAGGTTTAGTAACAGTAGGTACTTCAGACAGCTGCTCATCCTTCAGGCTGTTGTGGTCATTCAGCTCCATTCCTGTAAAATCATCCTCTAGATCTGATAGTTCCCTATCAGTCTCTTTGTTATCATTGAATTTAACATGAATAGTTTCTTCAACAGTTAAAGTTCTAGAGTTATACACTCTATAGGCTTTAGATGTTTCAGAATATCCAATGAAAATCCTTTATCAGACTTTGCATCAAATTTTCCAAGATCGTCCTTGGTGTTGAGTATAAAACATTCACATCCAAAGGTGTGGAAATATGATATGTTGGGTTTTCTTCCTTTCCACAGTTCATAGGAAGTCTTTTTCAGAATTGGTCTTACCAATATTCTGTTTTGAAGGTAACATGCTGTGCTAACAGCTTCTGCCCAGAAGGTTCTTGGTAAGCTGCATGAGTTGAGCATGGTCCTTGCCATCTCTTGCAAACTTCTGTTCTTTCTCTCAACAACCCCATTCTGTTGAGGTGTTCTAGCCACAGAGAAATTGTGTGAGATCCCATTCTCATCACAGAACATTTGAAAGTTTGCATTCTCAAACTCTCCACCATGATCACTTCTGATAACAGAAATACAGAATCCTTTCTCATTCTGTACCTTCTTGCAGAATATTGTGAAATTCCTAAAAGTCTCATCCTTGCTTCTTAGGAATAACACCCAAGTAAATCTAGAATAGTCATCAACAATGACCAAACCATATTTCTTACCACTAAGACTTTCTGTTCTAATAGGACCAAACAAGTCAATGTGTAAAAGTTCTAGTGGTCTGCTAGTTGAAACAACATCCTTACTCTTAAAAGAGTGTCTTGTTTGTTTCCCTTTCAGACAGCTTTCACATAAAATGTCAGATTTGTACGAAAGCTTGGGCAATCCTTTAACAAGATTGTGTTTTGCTAATCTTGAGATTAATCTCAAGCTGGCATGCCCAAGTCTTTGATGCCAAATCTGTTTTTCATCTTCAACAGAAATGAAACATTTTACATTTTGACTTGCTAGATCCTCTAGATCAATTTTGTACACATTGTTGTGTCTCTTAGCAGTAAAGAGGGTTTGCTCAGAGGAGTCTTTGACTATGCATCCTTTCTTAGTAAAGGATACCACATAACCACTGTCACATAATTGACTTATGCTCAGTAAATTATGCTGTAGTCCCTCCACTAGGAGTACATTTATAATAAGGGATGAAGGAGATATACCTACAGTCCCTATTCCAATGATCTTCCCTTGCTGATTTCCACCAAAGGTGACCACTCCACCAGCTCTAGGTCTAAGGTTTTGGAACAAAGACCTTTCTCCTGTCATGTGTCGCGAGCACCCACTGTCCAGGTACCATTTGTGGGGTTTCCTTTGTCCTGTTAAACACATCTGCAACAGGAATAATTAAGTTTTTAGGTACCCATATTCTTTTGGGTCCTTTCTTGTTAGCTTTGGGCCTTGTTTTTCTCTTGTGTTTGCACTGAGCCACATTGTGTCCAGGCTTACCACAGTGAGAACACCCAGTAATCTTCTTTTTGCCTTTAGAAAAATTTAAGACAGTAGGAGGTTCAGACATGTTATGATCACAAAAGCCTAGTCCAGTTTTGTCAAGGGAATGCCTTTGATTTCCAAGCATTATATTCAGATTTTTAGTTCCTTTGACAAATTTGGCCAGATCTTTTGTCAGTTCCACAACCTGCTTCTGAAGTTTCTCATTTTCTTCAGACACAGCTTGTGAACTGCAGTTTTTAGTTTCAAGAATTTTTTCTTTGAGCATAATATGTTCTATCTCAAGTGCCTCATATTTGTTACACATTTCTGTGTGGGCTTTGGATAGATTCTTATACTCTTGGAAAAGTTCTTGAGAACTTTCCACCAGATCATCATACATTTCTTGTAGAGTAAGAGGAAATACCTCAGCTTCAGAGCTGTCTGAAGATGGTAGACTTGACATGAGACACAGATTTGCCTCTTCTGAAGTGTCTTCTTCTTCTGAGGTTGATTCATCAAGGTCTTCCCATGTTGCCATAAGACCTTTCTTCTTTTTGAGAAACTTCTTCTTCTTGAAGTTGTTTTTCTTCAGTCTTGGGCAATCATCCTTCATATGCCCTGGTTGCTTACATTCAAAGCAAATAATTTTATCAGTGTTAGACTCCTTACCTGTCTTACCTGATTTGGATGATGAAGGTTGGTTCTTTCTGAACTTTCCTCTGTTCTGCAACATTCTCTTGATCTTTCTGCTTAAAAGAGCAAGATCATTGTCATCTTCTGAGCTGTCTTCAGAATCTTCATCTGCTTCTGAAGTTTCCTCAGCTTGCATAGCCTTCATGCTGCCATGCCTAGACTGTTTGGCCTTGGAGTTTAGAGCTAGATACTTCTTCTTGTTGTCATCTTCTCCAAGCTCAAGTTCATGGACTTTGAGAGATCCCAACAGTTCTTCCATTCTCAGAGAGTTCAAATCTCTTGCCTCTTGAATGGCAGTGACTTTGGGTCTCCAAGACTTAGGTAGACTTCTTAGAATCTTCCTGTTGTTGTCTCCAGATTCATAGGTTCTTCCTAAGGACCTGAGTCCATTGGTTATGGTCTGAAACCTCCCAAACATTTGGTCAATGGTTTCAGTTTCTTCCATCTTAAACATCTCACACTGATGTATAAGCATGCTGATTTTGGATTGCTTGACAGTTTAGTCCCTTCATGGGCTGCTGCAAGAGTATCCCAAATCTCCTTGGCAGAAGTGCATCCATGGACCTTCTCATATTTTGATTTATTCAAGGAACATATCAGATAGAGTTTGGCTTTAGCGTTCATCTGAACTCTAGTTTCCTGCTCCAAGGTCCATTCAGTCTTAGGTATAGGCAGACCATTTTGCATAGGCACGTAGTCTCCATCAGTGACCACATCCCAAACATCAATGTTGTTGCTCTCAATGAACAACTTCATACGATCTCTCCAGTAGTGGTAATCCACTCCATTGAATGTTGGGGGTCTTGTGATAGAGGCTCATTCTGTGATGTATTTCCTGTTGCTGTTAGAAGCTTCCATTTGGATCTTTCAGTCCTCAAACACTTGTTAGGTGCTTCAACCCTGAGTAGAGCTCTGGTACCAACTGTAGGAACACAGGGAAACACTAGAAGGAGGGTTGAATAGTGTTTCTAAATATTTTAGAAAGCTTTTTGTAAACAGTTACTAAGAACACGATTTCAGACAGGCTTTTAAGGGGCTGTCTAGAGTTTTCACACGGCTTGTAAAAACTTAATTTTTTAAAAGATGTTTTGTGCCTTTATAAAATATCAGATTAATTATTCTGACCCCTTGATTAGTATAAAAAGAATTGATAAGAGATAAGGGTAAGAAAACTTAGCCAAGGAATTTATCCTGGTTCACTCACTACCACTGTGAGCTACGTCCAGTCCCAATGCCAACTGGCAATTGGATTTTCTCTTAATCTTTCAAGATTACAAGTATTCTTTACAGACAAGCCTCTCCAGGCTCTACAACCAAGTATTCTTTTACAGTCAAGCCTCTCCAGGCTCTACAACCAAGTATTCTTTTACAGTCAAGCCTCTCCAGGCTCTACAACCAAGTATTCTTTTACAGTCAAGCCTCTCCAGGCTCTACAACCAAGTATTCTTTTACAGACAAGGCCTCTCCAGGCTCAACAACCAAGTATTCTTTTACAGTCAAGCCTCTCCAGGCTCAACAAATAAATATAGAGAAGATAAAATGCTTAAGCTTACAAACTATATCAGTCTTGAAGCTTAACCAATTACAGATGTACAGAAAAACTGAGGTATGCTCAGGATATTACAATATGTGTACAAAGATAAGTGTTATCAGAGTTGTTGCAGCGAAAAACTTGTAGAGTTTTTTTTTTCTTTTTCACAAAAAAATTCTTCTCACTTGATTGGTCTTCAAAGGAGGGGTATTTATACCCAATCTTCAATCCGTTGAAATACCACCGTTTAGAGATAGCATTAAATGCTATTTAATCCGTTGTGAGATATGCTTCTGAGAGCTCTGATATTTCTGACACGGTACAAGGTTGCTCCTGCCATAAAGCTGCTACAAATGTTGCTGCAGAGGCTGTGTTGCAGAGATTTCCTCAATGGTGTATGAAATTGAAAATCACCAGGAAAGGTCTCTGTGTTCCTTGCTATAAATGTGTTTGAAAAAGGTACGTGCAATAGAGGATCAGAAAAGTCTTTATAAACTTCAGCAGAGGATGTCACGTCATAGATGAGACTTCAGACGACTTCGATACTTCAGACGGGTTGAACTACTTCAGACAGCTTCAACTCTTTAGACATGTTCTGCTTCTTCAGACAACTTCAACACTTAGTCTTTATATGTAGGCTCATAGTGACTCTTGCTGAAATCATAGATAAAACATTAAAGCATGTGTGTATCTATGATAAGTAATTTAAGTCAAATTTGTCAACCATTAAAACTTTGGGAATCTAGTTGTCTTAAAACATCATAAACAACCTTATGATATTTTTGAGACTCAACATACTTTTCTGCCTTGATCAAAAAGACTTGCACAAATGAGGAAATCCTGCAACGACTGTTGCATCTGCAATCAAAAGGATATTGTCTATGCAGACATACTGCACATGCTACTGTCCAAAAGCAAATCAGAAGTCAGGACAAGAAAATATCGAGAAAGATGTGTGAACTAATACTATGTAATTCAACATCTATTCAAATATTAGAAGAACTAGAAGAGTCAAAGATGAATAAAGCTAGGATCGTCTGAAGCAAAAGAAGAAACATTCTGCTGAAGTAAAAATGAAGAAGATTTCTGCTAAGAAGAAGAAGCATCTTGCTTTGATCATCTGAAGAAGAGAAGAATCATATTGCAAGAAGAGAGGAGCGAGTTGAAAAGCATTTCAATATGAAGAATTAAAAGAAGCTTGAAGCTATCATCTGAAGGAAGTTATAAATGGCTCTCTGAATACATGGAACAGAATTCAACAGAGAAGAAGTCACAACAGAAGCTGAGACCATATGATTCAACGGCCATAATATCATATGTCTTCATTCAAATAGGAAATGGCAAAAAACAGCTATTGTCTTTATGACAACACATCTCACTCAAAGAGGAAAGAGGAAATCGTGTCAGGAGCAAATGAAAAGGAGTATATACAAATAAGCGAAAGGACAAATCCAACAGATACCTCCTCATACATACTCAAGAAGAAAATAGATGAAAGAAGAAGAAAACTGAAGAAAGCAGAAGAAAATTAAGAGAGAGAGTAAGCATACAAATATCAAGGAATCTCTCAAAAGAGCTCATCAATAGAAGTGTCAGAACAAGATCGTCTAAACACTTATTTTGCTTAAGAAGAAGCAACCGTTTGAGAAGCTATTACACAACGGCTATATGAGCCACATCATCAACATCTCAACGGTATTATCAACCATCTTCAACGGCTATATTCTATCATAATATAAATAGCCTCAAGTATGAATCTGATGGTGCCGATTGGTTTTCGATTGTAAGAAGACAACCAAGTTTGAGCCAATGTCTTAGTATCACATCCACAAGATGTCAACCAGAAAGGTTTGACATTGAAGCCCAAGGCAGAGATTATGCCAAGAATGAACTGGCTGAAGCTTAATTCAATATTTTACTTAGCCAATTCCTTGAGGATATTATACCTCACTTAGAAGACGAGATTGTACCCAAAATCATACACTTGTATCTCAGTCTTACCCTTGTACTTAGAATTCATTTCATATATCATGTGTATTACCCAATTAAACTGTAAGTATAGGATGAAATTAAGTTTATATTTCATGGAAACTTATACTTAGTTTAGTTTGTAAACACTTTATGTGTCTGAGAGCCTGGAGAGGCTTGGAGGAAGAAAGAATACTTGTTGAGAATGGAGAGGCTTTGTAAGAAATAATACTTGTTGAGCCTGGAGAGGCTTGTCTGTAAAAGAATACTGCACTGAGTTTCCTGGAGAGGTAGTTGAAAATAAAAGAATACTTGTGGTTGAGCCTGGAGAGGCTTGTCTGTAAAAGAATACTTGTGGTTGAGCCTGGAGAGGAATGTCTGTAAAAGAATACTGCACTGAGTTGCTTGGAGAGGCAGTTGAAAATAAGAGAATACTTGTTGTTGAGCCTGGAGAGGCTTGTCTGTAAAAGAATACTGCACTGAGTTTCCTGGAGAGGCAGTTGAAAATGAAAGAATACTTGTGTAGAGCCTAAAGAGGCTTGATAGAAAAGAATACTTGTATCTGTGATTTCAGATAGTGAAAAATCCAGTGGTGGTTTGCCCTTGGACTGGATGTAGCTCACTGGGTTGGTGGGTGAACCAGGATAAATTTTGTGGCTGAGTTTTCTATCCCTTAAACTCCTTAATTTATAGTTTTATATTTCTAATGGGGATTGAACAGTATTTTTACATAATAAACTTAACACCACAATTTAAATAGACTAAGTTTTCCAAGATAATAACTCACTCAGTTAATCCTATATCATTTGGAATTTTACAAAGAATTTAATTTGAAAAACGTCTGAAACAACTTCTTGAAATGGATCTGAAACAGTTTCAGTTCAGAAGTTAGAAGTACACTTCAGACGATGATCAATCATCTGAAGTAGCTCAGAAATGGTTTTGAAAAGGTTCTTTGTAGTATCCTTCAGAGGGTATCTTGAGATGAATCTAAATGATTAAGATTAATTAATTAAGAGTCCTAATTAGTCAGCGTTCCGTTCAACTTTCCTTAGTCTCTAACTATGTCAAAATTCGTCCTTCTTATCTTCCACAATTTTCATGTTAACTCTGATTTCAAGTATCTCATTTTATTTTGTCTTAATATGCTTGAAGTATAATTTCATATTTCCAAAATGATCAAAAATGTATAAAACATTATTCAACCCCTCCTTCTAGTGTTGCCTGTGGAACTAACAATTGGTATCAGAGCTCACCTTCGGGTTGAGCATCTAACAAATGCAGAAGGAATAGATCCTCAGAAGATGGAAATCTCACCATGCTGAAGCAACTCTGAAGAATGATAATGAGAAAAGAAAATTATTTTTCTGAAACTCATTATTTATGCAATTAAGGCATCTTTCAGAAGGACGTGATTGGAAAAGGAAAGTACATTTATGTCAAGATCACATACGGGTAACATCTTTCCTATCTTAAGTTTAATTTAAATGTAATTGTTAACTTCTGTGTGTCTTACATTATAATTATTGGTTATGCATGAGTGTATATATTTGTGTGAAAATAAACTATTACATGCTAACTGTATCACATGCATGAATGTATTTGTGTAATAGTTGAAGAGTCATGTACGTTAGTCATTTTGTCCTTAATTGTGATACGGCACAACGTAAATCGTTGAATCATCAACCGGCTTCTCATAATCAGCACGATGCACTACTCTTCACATTGGTTCAGTGCACGAAACCGTTTCTCATCAATGCTTGAAGCACGTCTGGTTCCCTATTTAAAAGGATTGGAAGATCAACATGGAAACTACACTTCATTCAATCCTTTCTCTAAAAAGCAAATAGTTTCTCAAGTATCTCTCATCGAAAGTTCAATAAGTTCTATCACTCCGTGGAAAACATATCAGTATCTTCAAGTAACTTTGCTCCTTCAGTATTTGATGAGAAGATCATCCCCTGTAAGATGGTAAATCTCTCAGACTTTAATGAAGCAGATTACAAAATATCTGAATATTGTAATGCCGCTGGATGGACACCATACTTCAACAACATCTCCTCCTCTTGGGATAAGGAGAGTGTGATGGAGTTCTGGGACAATATCGAAATCATATCTGAACCAGACAGAACTGGAATTGAAACGAAGGTGATGGGAAGATCCCTGTACGTGGACACCAAACTAATTGCTAAAGTGATTGGTGTGCCTGACATTGGGGTACAATACTTCCAAAAGTGGGAATCCTTACATGGTGGAACATTTGTTCTTGATCAATATCTCTTTGGAAGGAGACAGATAGCCCCTTTCAGACCTTCTCAACTTCTTATCACACCCAGAGCCCTCCTTGTTGTACTAAACTATTGTATTCTTCCTAGAGGAAGAAACAATTTGGTAATAAGTATGATGGAGAGGTTTGTGCTAGGACTGTTGTTGTCAAAGAAGAAAATCAATCTCCCATGGGTGCTGTTGTATCATATGTGTTTCAGAGATGAGATGGGGAATGAGGACCTTTACCCTCACAACACCTTGATCATGAAAATTCTCATGCACGAGGGATTTCCCGTGGAAAGCCTCTCTGACCAACCTTCACCTGACTTCTTCACTCCGGCTGCATATGTTGAGTTAGATCAAGCTCTAGCTGAAAGAGAAGAAGCCTCTGAGAATCAAGTGGTTATTCACCCTCTTTTTGCTCCACGCAATGAAGAAGAAACTGAAAATACCTACTTGAAGTCTCGAAAAAGGAAAAGGATGATGTTGGGTGCATACCATCTGAAGAAGGTGAATGACAGGATTTCTCGGCTTGCAAGAAGACTGAGAGCTGCTGTGAAAGAGCTTAAAAAGCTCAGAGCTGAAAAAGAAAAGGCTGATGCAGACCACCTTGATGATCAATGATTTAATTATGTCTTGTCATTAAGTGTTTTTGGCTTGTTGTTTAAAATTTTGTTTGATATTAATAAAATTAGTTTCTTGTTCTGTTATGAGTACCTTTGTTAAAGCTCCTAAGTATCCTATCTGTGTAAGTTTTTTTGTTGTGCATAATTAGTTAAATCCTTAACTTAATCATCAACAATTGGTTTATCTATCTAAATAGAAATAATCAATAAGATGGTAAAAGTAATGGCTCTAAAAATATCTCTCTGACAATTAAAATTAACAATTAACAAATATTTTAAAATAATCAGATGCTACGGAAAGGTATTGATGCAGGAATTTTCGATAAACCTCTGAAGAGATGAATCAAGGAAGTATCTTCTGATAGAGTAGTTGGTGTAACATCATCTTCATTCTCTGAACCTGTTCAGAAGGTTCTCAATGAACCTGCTGAAATTGTGGGTCAGAAATACTCAGATGATTAATACTCAACACTTTAAGACTACCTCAAAACTTGAGAGGCAAATATGACAAGATATCATCCCCATTCGCTGAACCTGTTCAGAAAGTTCCAAATGAACTTAATGAAATTGTGGGTCAGGAATACTGAGGTGATTGATACTCTAGTCATTGACGTCTATCTCAACTCTTGGGGATCAGATATTGATGATTACTACTCATGATGAAGAAACGCCTAAAGGAAGAAGATCAAGAATATGTTGCTGATGTGCTACAGACAACTTCAGAAGATGAAAATAACAAGACTAAATTTGAAGACAAGATTGAGTCTCAGCAGATATGCTTCTTCAACCCAAGATTAATAAGTATCTCTGATGGTAACATTGTTCTATCTTATAACTTGGAAATTTTTATCAATGTCAAAATTGCACCCTGCTAATGTGTGAATACTTGATGAATTTTTTTTTTTGCTTAGGTTCATGATCTCGTAAAAATAACTGCCTCGGTTTGATATTCTTAGCATCAAAATTCTGTTTTTATGCCCTCATGTTTGCAAATAATTCATCTTTAAAATGTATAGTTATGATAATAATAACCGATGCTTTGAAAAGTCATAATTGCCAAAAGTTTTTTAAAACTGTAAACATTGATGGCTTTTCACCTATCTGCTACACGATGCACGTTCTCCCAAGACGACGCTACAACTGCTATCTTTAAGGGCTATCTAATCCTATTTATACAACTCAAGAGAAGCAGGTCTAACATCATCAATCCCCCTACAACTTTTTATCCGTCTCTCTCAAACTCTTAACTCGTCTCAAAATCTCCAGAAAGAATTTTTCTCTCTTACCTCCCCTATGGCGTCCTCAGTCACCATCTTCCAAACTCAAACAGTGAACTTTAAAATCCTGGCTGATGAAGGCTACGACGTTGCCGAACTCTTTGAGGGGGCTGGATGGCTACCCTTCTTCAAAGCCATTGACTGTAGATGGAATGAAGACCGTGTTCGGGAGTTTTGGAACACTGCGAGGGAAGTAGAGGAAAACAATAGAATTTTTATGAAGGCCCAGGTGCAGGGTCAAGAGATTATTGTTAACACTGCTATTCTGGAGGAAGTACTGGAAGTTAAGGCTCAAGGCGCCAAGTTCACTAATATCTGGGAAGATCATCATGGTGGTGCGGGTAGATTCAACAAGCTAATCTACTGTGAAACTGGGATGAAATACATTCCCAAAATTCTCTTCAAAATCTTGCAGTGCTGCGTGATCCCAAGAGTGGGAGATAATCACATCTCCAAAATGGAGAGGTTCTGTGTTATCAATCTTCTAATGAAGAAGCAAATAAACCTTCCTTGGATCATTCTGTTCGGCATGATAAGAAGAGAAAAGGATCTTTCTGAAGTCCTTCCCCACAACACCATTATCAGGAAGCTTCTCCAATATCACAAGGTTCACATCGAACACCTCTACGACCATAGGCATCCCAGCATCTTTAAGGTTAATGGTCAACCTAAAAGAAGATCAGCTGTGGAAGATCCTGAAGTCAAGAGGCTGAAGGTGGAGAACACCCTGCTATGCCGGAAGATAGAGAAGACTCAGAGGCGTCTACTGAAGTTAAGAGAAGAAGCAGGGATTGAAGAAAAAGATGAAGCCAGAGGAAGCCAGTCTTCCAATTAATTCCTGTTTCAATTGTTCAAAATTTTCTTTCTCTCAAAATGTTCTAAAATTTCAATAATGATCTTTCTTTTGTCAATACATTAATCTTAGTATCAAAAATTTGAGAAATAATAATAATAAGGGAGAAATAATGTTTTAAATGGTGAAAATATATATATATATATAACTGTTCAAAATGTAATAAGTTAAGAAACTCAAAAGATAACAAGCATTCAAAAATAATAAGCTATTAAGAAAACATAACAAGTAACCATTGGTGTAACTAAAATAGCTAATAAGTGGTATCTGAGAAGCATTAAACACCTGGCGAAATTGAATAACAATTGGTATCTAAAAGACTATCAACTGGTATCTGAGAAGCTAACTTTTGGCATCTAAAGAATTAATGTTTCTCTCAGGGGGAGTTGACAACTCTTAGCATATAATCTCTTTTGGTAAAGTTTTACTCTTGAAATGTAATGTGCTTTTACTTAATCTGTCTCAGAAATATAACAAAAGGGGGAGAACGGGGAGAGAAATGTAATGTGTTTTCTTTTTAATAATGACAAAAGGGAGAGAAATATAACTAAACAAATTCCTGAAATAACTAAACAAATTCCTGAAAGTAAAAATGTTTTCAGAAATATAAGATGATAAAAGATATTTAGTTTAGGGGGAGTTTTCACAATTAACAAAGACTTATCTGAAACATAACATAATCATTCTGTAACTTAAATCTTTTAAGTTATTTGTTAGTCATATCTAATTTGTCATCATTAAAAAGGGGGAGAATGTTGAGTCTCAGAATTAATTTAAGTATTCAAATTATATTCAAGACTCACTATCCTTGGTTTTAATGATTAACAAATTGGACTAGATGCAAAGAAAACAGGTGTTACTAAGAAAGGTATTGTTTTGTTGAATGTATTTCAGGTTGGAATATTCGTCTGAAGTATCAAAAGAAGAAGAACAAATAAGAAGAAGAATCAAAAGAAGAAGAACCAGTGAAGTATCAGAAGAAGAACAAATCAGAAGAAGAACGAAGAAAAATCAGAAGATGAAGAAATACAGAATCAGAAAAGACTCAATCATCTGAAGACATGAAAGGCTCAGACCGTCTCAAGACCTATCATCATCTGAAGAATATCCTCTGTTTGAAGAATGACTATCATCTGAAGATGTGAAGACAAACTGAAGAATGACTATCATCTGAAGACATGAAGACAAACTAAAGACTTATCTATCATCTGAATAAACTATTCATCGTCGCAAGAACAATAATCATCTGAAGAATGGAAGCTGATCAGAAGCACTCTATATAACTGAAGGACTGAAGGTGTCAGAACCAAGAAATATTCTTATGAAGATATTGCCAAAGCATAAAGAACAATGTATCCAATGGACTACTTCATTTCGGCACAAAAGTCAGGCATACTTTTCTGCCTCGGTAAAAAAGACTTGCACAAATGAGGAAATCCTGCAACGACTGTTGCATCTACAATCAAAAGGATATTGTATACGCAGACATACTGCACATGCTACTGTCCAAAAGCAAATCAGAAGTATGGACAATAAAATATCAAGAAAGATGTGTGAACTAATACTATGTAATTCAACATCTATTCAAATATCAGAAGAACTAGAAGAGTCAAAGATGAATAAAGCTAGGATCGTCTGAAGCAAAAGAAGTAACATTCTGCTGAAGTAAAAAGGAAGAAGATTTCTGCTAAAAAGAAGAAGCATCTTGCTTTGATCATCTGAAGAAGAGAAGAATCATATTGCAAGAAGAGAGGAGTGAGTTGAAAAACATTTCAATATGAAGAATTAAAATAAGCTTGAAGCTATCATCTGAAGGAAGTTATAAATGGCTCTCTAATACATGGAACAAATTTCAAAAGAGAAGAAGTCACAATAGAAGCTGAGACCATATGATCCAACGGCCATAATATCATATGTCTTCATTCCAATAGGAAATGGAAAAAAACAGCTATTGTCTTTATGACAAGACATCTCACTCAAAGAGGAAAGAGGAAACCGTGTCAGGAGCAAATGAAAAGGAGTATATACAAATAAACGAAAGGACAAATCCAACGGATACCTCCTCATACATACTCAAGAAGAAAACAGACGAAAGAAGAAGAAAGCTGAAGAAAGCAGAAGAAAATCAAGAGAGAGAGTAAGCATACAAATATCAAGGAAATCTTTCAAAAGAGCTCACCAATAGAAGTGTCAGAACAAGATCGTCTGAACACTTATTTTGCTTAAGAAGAAGCAACCGTTTGAGAAGCTATTACACAACGGCTATATGAGCCACATCATCAACATCTCAACGGTATTATCAACCATCTTCAACGACTATATTCTATCAGAATATAAATAGCCTCAAGTATGAATCTGATGGTGTCGACTGGTTGTCGATTGTAAGAAGACAATCAAGTTTGAGCCAATGTCTTAGTATCACATCCACAAGATGTCAACCAGAAAGGTTTGACATTGAAGCCCAAGGCAGAGATTTTGCCAAGAATGAACTGGCTGAAGCTTAATTCAATATTTTACTTAGCCAATTCCTTGAGGATGTTATACCTCACTTAGAAGACGAGATTGTACCCAAAATCATACACTTGTATCTCAGTCTTACCCCTGTACTTAGAATTCATTTCATATATCCTGAGTAGTACTCTATTAAACTGTAAGTATAGGATGAAATTAAGTTTATGTTTCGTGGAAACTTAAACTTAGTTTAGTTTGTAAACACTTTATGTGTCTGAGAGCCTGGAGAGGCGTGGTGGAAGAAAAAATACTTGTTGAGCCTAGAGAGGCTTTGTAAGAAAGAATACTTGTTGAGCCTGGAGAGGCTTGTCTGTAAAAGAATACTACACTGAGTTACCTAGAGAGGCAGTTGAAAATAAAAGATTACTTGTGGTTGAGCCTGGAGAGGCTTGTCTGTAAAAGAATACTGCACTGAGTTGCCTGGAGAGGCAGTTGAAAATAAAATACTTGTGGTTGAGCCTGGAGAGGCTTGTCTGTAAAGGAATACTGCACTGAGTTGCCTGGAGAGACTTGTATATGTGATTTCAAATAGTGAAAAATCCAGTGGTGGTTTGCCCTGGGACTGGATGTAGCTCACAGGGTTGGTGGGTGAACCAGGATAAATTTTGTGGCTAAGTTTTTTATCCCTTAAACTCCTTAATTTACAGTTTTATATTTCTGATGGGGATTGAACAGTATTATTTCATAATAAACTTAACACCACAATTTAAATAGACTAAGTTTTCCAAGATAATAACTCACTCAGTTAATCATATATCATTTGGAATTTTACAAAGAATTTACTTTGAAGAACGTCTGAAACAACTTCTTGAAATAGATCTGAACAGTTTCAGTTCAAAAGTTAGAAGTACACTTCAGACGATGATCAATCATCTGAAGTAGCTCAGAAATGGTTCTGAAAAGGTTCTTTGTAGTATCCTTCAGAGGGTATCTTGAGATGAATCTGAATGATTAAGATTAATTAATTAAGAGTCCTAATTAGTCAGCGTTCCGTTCAACTTTCCTTAGTCTCTAACTGTGTCAAAATTCGTCTTTCTAATATTCCGCAATTTTCATGTTGACTCTGATTTTAAGTCTCTCATTTTATTTTAACTCAGATTTCCAAAATGATCAAAAATGTATAAAACACTATTCAACCCCCCTTCTAGTGTTTCCTGTGGAACTAACACCTCCAGGTTCCTCTAGGCATCCACCGAAGTTGCACTCTCATTGATGTCATAGTGAAGGTCTCCAATGCCGGCTATCGACGTAATGAGAAGTACACAGCAACCAAAGACAGAAAGGAAGGGTGGGAACACATCGCATCAACTCACAACACATATGATATAGTGAACTAGAGCACACATATAGAATTTCCACACAATTCAACCAACAAATGAATACAATTTATATCATCATGATGCATACAAACTAATGCATGAGGGCCCGGGGAAAATTACCATCCACAGTGCACACAACAACTGCCCGACCATATATGTACAACGTATCAGGAGTTAGAGTCTGTACTAGCGCTGGTACAAAGAGCATTGCTCAATTTTGGCCAAATCATATATCCTACTTACAGACAATCTCAACTGACACCGAAAATCATGAGAGCGACAGGAATAGCTAATCTGGGTTCCACGATCTCGACAGTAGGGAGCTAACCTACATCACCTAAGATCTTCTAGGAGCTAGGCTATCCTCAGGGCTGGCGTCCCTTTTGAGGACCCACTGGCGTTCTTTAAAAAACCCAGTTGCACCCTTCCCAACCAATTTCACACTGTACCAAGTGGCACTGCCATATAGGTCGTAAGGTTTTCAACCTTGAATATCATCAATGCTTTATGATGTATGTCACTCAATAATGCTTCGCAACATACACATCCTTACAGGCAAAGCCCATTGAATCATTCTACGTCACCACTTACCCGTGGCACGGCCCTATTCAATGTCTTCCCTTCAAGGAAAACCAAACCCCATCTCGGGTTGGAACCGCACTCCCTCACTAAGCTTATCAAATTTTATGCAAGAAGAGCGTGTTGGTTATAATCTTTTAAGGTAGTTTGTACTAATGTTCTTCTTTAATAAATAATCATTTCCACTTAAGTCCTATAATTTACTAAGACTTATGATTGTGTCTTTTGGATAGTGTTACCTACCCTAATCCGTCTTGTATGTCTAATTAAGATGGGTTTAACCCATAACTATGATTAGTTTTCATTAACTAAATTATAATTAATCTTAATTCTTACTTAAGATTCTAATTAATTCCTAATTATCCCTTAATCTCTTCCTTAATCTTGGATTAAGCTTTTAATTACATTTGATCAAGGTTAATCATAATTAATTAGTTCTTAATCGTCATTAAGGCTTAATTACCTAATTAATACCTCGTTAGTGATTAGTGATTAAGATTAAGATTAATCTTCATTAAGGTTATTTAACTTTAGCCTTAATTAATTACTCTTCACTTAATTAACTTAAGTGGATTGAATTAATAATTTTAGATAAATTGAATTAGCTAATCTCACTAATTAATTTCTAAGTTTTAGTCTTGATAGGTTGGATTAGAGTTGAAGTCCAACTCTAATCTAAGCCAAAATCCATGAAATGTTTTTGGTTGACTTTTGATGAGTCCTTTGACTCTTTTTTGAAGGTTTTGGGCCTGAACCAAGGGCCCAAAAGTTAGATGACTCTTAGGAGTCCATTCTTACACAATATCACTCAAAATTTTGACTTTTATGGTGACTTTTGTTTGGGTTAATCTTGGAATCCGAATTTAGCCCTCTTGGTATTTTTAAAGATTTATTCCTATTGAAATTTAAACCTTTTTAGTTAATTTAGTTTATTGGCCTTTTGGACCACTAAGGCCCAAAAACACCTTTTTTCAACTTCTCTTGATCATTTCAAGATCAAAACAAGTTCTTGGTGAGTTTCCTCATGAACAACTCAAGAACAAAGATGAACACTTTGAATGTTCATCAAAACACCAAAATTCCAACAACTTCCAAACTTCACCAAAATTTAACACAATCATCAACAAGCATTCTAATCAACCAATATCATACTAATTCACTCAAATTCATTCATAAACTCATAAACACCATTTTTTTAAAGAATCAAACACCCAATCAGTTGTATAATTTCAAACAACCACAAGCATGCTCTTAGATCAATCATCCAAGCTCATTACAACCATAAAAATTTTTTTTACATACATGCAGCCCCTATTGAAGAAAATAACCGAACCATTGTGAGGAAAAAGGGAAAAAAAATTTCAATCAAAATCATGGTTTGCATGTATTCCAAAACATCATCCAAGCACATTTTAACCAACAACAACATTTTAAATCAACCACACAATATCACCACCAAATAACCGAACCAAATCTCTCAAGAGATAGGTTCCAACATGATAGCCGGATAGGTGTAGGATCTAGAATTGAGCAAAAACCACCGATTAGAATTGAAAAACAAGCATTAAAGGCGCAAAATAGGTGCAGGGCAGCAGCTATTTTGGGCGAGAAAATGAAAGAAAATGAGAGAAAATGAAAGAAAAAGTGGAGAGGAAGAAATGGGAAGGACGCCACTGAAGCAAGAGTCCACTTGCAACAGATAAGTCCAGTGCCAGACGCCACTAATTCAGGAGAATTAGATAAGTCTCAGTATGGTTTGAGCAACAACCACCAAGCCTCACTCAACTCACAAAGGGAGGAGAAAATTGGGCATAATGCCTTTACTTCAAAATTCAATGTGTTCAAATACAAGAGAGGAGGCTCCTTTATATAGGAGAGGAGGGGGGAGTGGGGCGGCTTCATGAAGGAAATAAAGGGAAAAAAAATGATGGGTGTAATCCCATCCAAAGTGGGATTTGAACCCAAGCCCTTAAAGGTGTATGGATAAGCTAACCCTTAAGCCAATAAACCTCCCAATTATGCGCCCATTTACATAGGAAAATACAAGATGAGTGAATTTCCTATCCTAGGTGGGATTAGAACCCATGACCTCCTAAACCTTGTAGCAAGGCAACCTACTAGCCAATAAAACTATGCATGTGAGCGCCCAAGTAGGAGGAAAAATACAATCAATTAAGAGTTTCCTAGTCTATGGTGGTGCATAGGACCATGTGTCCTATTCCAGGGTCAAGGTTGTCCTTCTGTAGGGTAGTGATGTCCTTCTGTAGGGTAGTATCCCTAAAAATGTAGGTCACCAACTTTCCCATCTCTTCCTTAATCTTCTTAGCTCGTCCTCTGGTCATTGGTCCAGTGATATCCTTGATTGCTTCAATAGGAGGCTGCTGTTGTGCTATGTCATCATCCCCTCCCCCTTGCGAAGGATTTGACCTCAAATCTGGATAGTCATCTCCTACATCAAAGAGAGAGAGATCGGAAACATTGAAAGTAGCACTTAAACCATACTCACCTGGAAGATCAATTTTGTAGGCGTTATCATTCAAGCGCTCCAAGACTTGAAAGGGCCCATCACCCCTAGGAGAGAGTTTGGATTTCCTTTCATTTGGGAATCTTTCCTTGCGGAAATGAACCCAAACCCAATCCCCAGGTTCAAATATCATCCGCCTACGCCATTTGTTAGCGGCCTTTGTTTGGGAAGCCAATCTGCGCTCAATATTAACCTTTACTTGAGCATGGAGTTTCTTAATAAACTCGGCCTTAGCTTTACCGTCTTTGTGTTCCACAAAAGAAGAGTTAGGAATAGGCAAAATATCAAGAGGAGTTAAAGGGTTAAAACCATAAACAATCTCAAATGGAGTATGCAAAGTAGTAGAATGCTTGCTCCTATTATATGCAAACTCTATATGAGGCAAGTATAAGTCCCATGATTTTAAACTCTTTTGAACCATAGCCCTTAATAATGTGCCTATTGTCCTATTGACAACCTCTGTTTGTCCATCAGTTTGTGGGTGGCATGTGGTAGAGAACAATAATTTGGTACCTAGCTTGTGCCATAGTGTGCGCCACAAATGACTAAGGAACTTAGTATCTCTATCAGACACTATGCTTCTAGGTATGCCATGTAAGCGTACTATTTCTCTAAAGAAGAGATCAGCAATTTCTTGTGCATCATTTACCTTTTGGCATGGAATGAAATGTGACATCTTTGAAAAACGATCCACTACCACAAAGATTGAATCCTTTCCTCTTTGGGTCCTAGGTAAACCTTTGATTTGGCACTTTTACATTTTATACACCTATCACAATGTGCTTTAACGTGTGTGCTCATATGTGGCCAAAAAAAGTGTTCTTTTAAAATCCCTAAGGTTTTGGGTACACCAAAGTGTCCCATAAGCCCTCCCTCATGGGCTTCCTTAACCAAAAGCTCTCTAATGGAGCAATGGGGAATGCACAACTTATCCCCTTTGAAGAGAAACCCTTCATGCCTATAGAATCCATCTTTTGCCATTGTTTCACAAGCTTTGTACTTTTCGGCAAAGAAAGAATCATGCTCATATAATCCCTTTAAGTTTTCGAAACCAAGTAGTTTTGCATATAAGGTAGCTAACAAACTATACCTCCTTGAAAGAGCATCGGCCACTATGTTGGCTTTTCCTTTCTTATATTTGATGACATAGGGAAATTGTTCAAGAAATTCAACCCATTTTGCATGTCTTTTGTTAAGTTTCCCTTGTCCCTTAATGTACCTTAAGGATTCATGATCAGTATGTATCACAAATTCTTTAGGTAGGAGGTAATGTTGCCATGTTTGAAGTGCCCTCACCAAAGCATAAAATTCTTTGTCATAGGTGGGGTAATTCAACATTGCACCTTTGAGTTTCTCACTAAAATAGGCTATAGGATGTCCATCTTGCATTAAGACAGCTCTTATTCCTACATTAGATGCATCACACTCGATTTCAAAAGATTTAGAAAAATCTGGTGTAGGATAGGTGTAGGATCTAGAATTGAGCAAAAACCACTGATTAGAATTGAAAAACAAGCATTAAAGGCACAAAATAGGTGCAGGGCAGCAGCTATTTTGGGCGAGAAAATGAAAGAAAATGAGAGAAAATGAAAGAAAAAGTGGAGAGGAAGAAATGGGAAGGACGAAAATGTAAATGGCAGAAAGTAGAAGGGGATGGCAGAAAGTAAAAGGATGGGGAGAGCAGAAATGTAAAGGGGGAAGCGGAAATTAAAAGGATGGGGAGGACTGAAAGTAAATGACTGAAAGTAAAGGGGGAAGCGGAAATTAAAAGGATGGGGAGAGCAGAAATGTAAATGGCAGAATGTAAAGGGGAGAGCAGAAATTAGAAGGATGGGGAGAAGCGGAAATTAAATGGCGGAAAATTAAAAGCGGAAAGTAAAGAGATGAATATGGGGGATGAACAATTAATGGTGAAGGGGAGAAATGTAGGTGAATGATCTTTGGAAAAATGAAGACAACAATGCCTCCTCTTACCACACTTCACCACAAACAAGCAGTTATATCAATTAATTTGCAAGAATCACTCAAGAACAAGTATGAGCAATTAAAGAGGCATTTAAACAAACACCTAGGGGGTGGGAATTAGCGGCCTAAAACAGCCCCCAAACTAGCAAGAAATCAACCAATTCAATCAAGACAGACAAGTGCTGATAGCAGCAGAAAGGCACCTCGGGCCCGGGAAACAGTCCAAGTCCAAATTACAATTGAAAAGAGGGATGGAATCATACTAAATTGAATGAAAATTCTGCACATATAGGTGCAGCAAAACAGCGCCCAAACAGCCCCAATGTGATCCAAAAATTGCTCAATCCATCAAGCTCTGATTACCAATTGATAGCCGGATAGGTGTAGGATCTAGAATTGAGCAAAAACCACCGATTAGAATTGAAAAACAAGCATTAAAGGCGCAAAATAGGTGCAGGGCAGCAGCTATTTTGGGCGAGAAAATGAAAGAAAATGAGAGAAAATGAAAGAAAAAGTGGAGAGGAAGAAATGGGAAGGACGCCACTGAAGCAAGAGTCCACTTGCAACAGATAAGTCCAGTGCCAGACGCCACTAATTCAGGAGAATTAGATAAGTCTCAGTATGGTTTGAGCAACAACCACCAAGCCTCACTCAACTCACAAAGGGAGGAGAAAATTGGGCATAATGCCTTTACTTCAAAATTCAATGTGTTCAAATACAAGAGAGGAGGCTCCTTTATATAGGAGAGGAGGGGGGAGTGGGGCGGCTTCATGAAGGAAATAAAGGGAAAATAAAATGATGGGTGTAATCCCATCCTAAGTGGGATTTGAACCCAAGCCCCTAAAGGTGTATGGCTAAGCTAAGCCTTAAGCCAATAAACCTCCCAATTATGCGCCCATTTACATAGGAAAATACAAGATGAGTGAATTTCCTATCCTAGGTGGGATTAGAACCCATGACCTCCTAAACCTTGTAGCAAGGCAACCTACTAGCCAATAAAACTATGCATGTGAGCGCCCAAGTAGGAGGAAAAATACAATCAATTAAGAGTTTCCTAGTCTATGGTGGTGCATAGGACCATGTGTCCTATTCCAGGGTCAAGGTTGTCCTTCTGTAGGGTAGTGATGTCCTTCTGTAGGGTAGTATCCCTAAAAATGTAGGTCACCAACTTTCCCATCTCTTCCTTAATCTTCTTAGCTCGTCCTCTGGTCATTGGTCCAGTGATATCCTTGATTGCTTCAATAGGAGGCTGCTGTTGTGCTATGTCATCACAACAACTCATTTTTTTAAGAGAAAAGAGGATCAAAGACAGGGATCAAGGGTAATCCTTGACTCTAGTCACCAATCCAACTAGAGTTCAAGTTCTCCCCCCCCCCCCCCCCCTTTACCTAAAGAAATCCCTCAAAGATTAGGGGCAGCAGCAGCTCCCAAAACAGCCCCAAAAATCCCTCCTTTGATCACCAAACAAGAGTTCACAATGCTTGAAGGCTAGGTGTTTAAGCTTTGGTTAAAAAATGGAACCTTGGCTTGAAAGTGTTTGATGGAAATTGAAAGATTTTTGGGAGAAAGAGAGAGAGATTCACGGCTTGCTCTTGGAGAAAAAGGAAGAAATGAAAGAAAAATCTCAAGGCTTGCATGTGAGGAAGAAAAGAAAGAATAAGTGTTTTGGTGTTTTAATGCCATAATGGCCTAAGCTTGACACATGTCTTGGAAGAAAGGAAGAAAGAGACAAGTGTCTTCCATGCAACATACTCCCACATGCACGACTTGCATGAAAAGGAAGGGAAGGGTTGTGCAATTTTTCTGGCCCGGATCAGGAGTATTCGGGCCCAGTTCAAGAGACAGGGGTAAAAAGGTCATTTTACACCAAAATTCCCAAAAATTCCAAAAATTCTAGAAAAATAGGAAATTCATTCCTAACCTTTAAAAAACTAATTTTGATGATTAAAAATAATTGTAATCACTCAAAATTCAATAAATCACACAATAAGGCACATAAGCAAAAATGCGGGTGTTACATCTCTCCCCACCTAAAAAGAAATTTCATCCTCAAAATTTGTGCGTACCTTCTTGGAATAAATGAGGGTGAGACTTCTTCATTTGCTCTTCCAACTCCCAGGTTGCATTCCCTTCATCAGTTGCACTCCAAATGACTTTAACCAACGGAATGTCTATTCCTCTCAACTGCTTAATCCTTTAGTCTCTGATTCGCACAGGTAATACCTGATAAGTTAAATTTTCTTTTAATTGTATTATGTCGGGTTCTATGACGTGTGAAGGGTCAGGAATATATTTTCGGAGTTGTGACACGTGGAATACGTTATGAAGATTAGAAAGAAAAGGTGGTAAAGCAATTTGGTAATGAACAAGACCGATTCTTTTTAAAATTTGGTAGGGACCAATAAATTTAGGTGTAAGCTTTCGGGATCGCATTGCCCTACCAACCCCAGTCATTGGTGTAACTCTCAAAAAGACATGGTCTCCTTCTTTGAATTCAAGGGATTTCCTCCTCCGATCATAGTAACTTTTCTGCCTGCTCTGTGATATTCTCATCCTTTCCTGAATCATCTTGATCTTCTCCGTGGTTTGCTGAATCATCTCAGGCCCCAACACTAGGCCATCGCCAGATTCAAATCAACACAAGGGTGTCCTACACTTCCTACCATACAAGGTTTCGTACGGTGCAATTCCAATACTAGAATGGAAACTATTGTTGTAGGTGAACTCGATCAGTGCCAACAACTGATCCCAACTTCCCTTATGTTCTAACACACACGCTCTCAGCAAATCTTCTAGAGATTGGATAGTTCGCTCAGACTGACCATCTATCTGAGGGTGATAGGTTGAACTAAGTCTTAACTTGGTTCCTAAATCTTGTTGCAGACTACCCAAAATCTGGATGTAAATCTAGGGTCTCTATCTGACACTATGCTGGACGGAACCCCATGTAACCTTATTACTTCCTTAATGTACAACTGGGTTAACTTTTCTAAGGAAAACTTAATGTTGATGGGTAGGAAATGAGCATATTTTGTTAACCTATCAACGATTACCCATATAGCATCAAAACCAGCAGGAGTTCTAGGTAAACCTACCACGAAATCCATCGATATGTTATCCCACTTCCACTCAGGGACATCTAAAGGTTGCAACTCTCCCGATGGTCTCTGATGTTCAATCTTAGCTTTCTGACAAACTAAACAAGAAGCTACATACTCAGGTATTTCCTTTTTCATTCCAGGCCACCAAAACATCTTCTTCAGATCCTGATACATCTTAGTCGATCCAGGGTGAATACTCAGTCCACTCTTATGGGCTTCTTCCAGAATTAATCTTCTTACCTCCTTATCACTGGGTACACATATCCTACCCTTGAATCTAATAATCCCATCAGTGCCCTTACTAAACTCAGATTCTCCTTTCTTAGGAACTAGATCCTTCAAAACTTGCAAAGGTTGATCTACCTCTTGAGCTAAACGGATCTGTTCTAAGCAATCATTTTAAATCTTCAAAGTTCCTAATTTCACACACTTAGGAGCAAATTCTACAACTAAGTTCAGGTCTCTAAATTTTTCTATTAATTCCAGCTCCTTAACCATCATTGACGACACATGCAAAAATTTCCTACTTAACGCATCAGCCACAACATTGGCCTTCCCTGGGTGGTACTGCAAACTAAAATCATAATCCTTCAAAAACTCCATCCATCGCCTCTGCCTCATATTTAGCTCTTTCTTATCAAACAGGTATTTCAAACTCTTATGGTCGCTAAAGACTTCAAACCTAGCGCCATACAGAAGGTGTCTCCAAATCTTCAAGGCAAAAACTATAGCAGCCACTACTTGTGTGTTCGCAGTTGCCTAGAGGCATAAGCCACTACTTTTCCTTTTTGCATCAACAAACAGCCTAATCCTTGTTTCGAAGCATCACAATACACTTCAAAACTCTCTTGTTGGTCAGGTAAAACTAAGACAGGCGCAAAAGTTAACCTCCTTTTCAATTCCTGAAAACTATCCTCACACTTTTGGCTCCACACGAAAGGTTGGTCCTTCCTAATCAAATGGGTCAATGGGGTTGCTATCCTAGAAAAATTCTCAATAAACTTACGGTAGTAACCAGCTAACCCTAAAAAGCTTCTCACTTCCGTCACAGTCTTAGGTGCTTCCCACTGTAACACAGTTTCTACCTTAGTTGGGTCTACGCTAACCCTTCCACTAGACATCACATGACCTAGGAAGTTCATTTCCTTCAACCAGAATTCACACTTAGATAGCTTAGCATACAACTTTCTATCCCTCAGGGTCTGCAAGGCTATTCTAAGATGCTCTGCATGCTCTTCCTCACTCTTGGAATATATGAGGATGTCATCTATGAAGACCACAACGAATTTGTCCAAGTAAGGATGGAAAACTCGGTTCATATAATCCATGAAAACTGCGGGCGCATTGTTTACACTAAATACTCATAATGCCCATAATGTGTTCTGAAAGCCGTCTTCGGAATATCCTCAGACTTAACATGTATCTGGTGGTAACCTGACTTAAGGTCAATTTTTGAGAATACAGTTGCTCCTCTTAATTGATTCATCAAGTCATCTATCCTAGGCAAAAGATATCTATTCTTTTACCGTCACCTTGTTTAGCTGACGATAATCAACACACAGTCTCATGCTACCATCCTTCTTCTTAACTAATAGCACGGGCGCTCCCCAAGGGGACACACTAGGCCTAACAAACTGCTTCTAAAACAACTCCTCTAGATGTTTCTTCAACTCGGCTAACTCTAATGGGGACATCCTATATGGAGCTATAGAAATAGGTCCGGTTCCAGGTACCAACTCTATGTTAAACTCTATCTCTCGCTCTGGTGGCAAACCAGGAATATCTTCCGGAAACACATCAGGAAATTCTCTCAGCACAGGCAGCTTACTGATGTCAGATTCCCGCTCTTCCTCCAAAGAAGAAAGTATCACGTAGATTTGAGCTCCTTCTCTCAAAGAAGCATTCACTTGGTTGGCGGACAAGAATCTCGAACTCACAAAGTTTAAAGTAGAAGAATCAAACACAACAGATTTATTATAATAGTCTAATTGGACTCGGTTGGAAGATAACCAGTCCGTTCCCAACACAATATCAAGTTGAGAAAGAGGCAAACAAATTAAATCAGCAGAGAAGGTCCTATCACTGATGGTGATTGGACAATTCAAACAAGCTAAAGAAGTGATCACAGGTTTAGCAGTAGGGGTGGAAACAATAAGATCATAGGGCAATTTAGCAATAGGCAATTTCAATTGTTTCACACACTCCAGAGAAATAAAAGAATGAGTCGCACCCGAATCATATAATACAATTAAATGAATTCCAGTTATGACACACTTACCTTGGATCAGATCCTCATATTCAGCAGCCTCAGCACCACTCATGGTGAACACTCTACCTGATGGCAACTGCCATTGGAACTCTGAGCTGACAGCGGAGCTGAAGGGGAGCCTGGGCCTGACTTGGGCGCATGGAGCTGGACCAAGCCTTGGTCAATATTATTTTTGGTCAACCCTCCCATGGTCAACCTCTGACCTTTGACCACTTGACCCTAGTCAACATGAAGATTTCCAATTAATTAGAAGATTTATTAGGATTTATTTATAATTAGGACTTATTTGTAATTTTCTTAATTTTTGTACTACATAGGGGCGCTATTTTTAGGAGCTTTATTGGTTAGGAGATAGCTTGGCTATGAGTCTAGGAGGTCATGGGTTCAAGACTCATTTAGGATAATTTTCACTCATCTTGTATTTTCCTTCCCACCTAGCCACCTCCTTTTCCTATAAATAGGAGACCACCCCCCCTGTATTTGACAACACTTATGAAATAGTAAAGGCATTATGCCCATTTTCTCCTCTTGGTGAGTTGAGAGTAAGGCTTGGTGGTTGTTGCTCAAACCATACTGAGACTTATCTAATTCTCCTGACTTAGTGGCGTCTGACATTGGACTTATCTGTTGTGGGTGGATTCCTACTTCAGTGGCGTCCCTAGCATCTCTCCCTCTCCACTTTTTCTTTCACTTTCTCTTATCTTCCTTCATTTTCTCGCCCAAATTAGCTGCTGCCATGCACCTAATTTGCGAATTACAATTTCATTTTATTGATTCTAATCGGTTGTTTTGCTCAATTCTAGATCCTACAACTATCCTGCTATCAATTGGTCATCAGAGTTGAATTGAGCAATCTTGGAGCAAATTGGGGCTGTCTTGGCCGCGGGTACTGCACCTATTTAGTGCAGAATTTTCATTCAATTAGTGTAATTCCATCCCTCTTTTCAATTGTAATTTGGACTTGGATTGTTCCCCTGACCCAAGGTGCCTTTCTGCTGCTATCAGCACTTGTGTGTCTTGATTGATTTGCTTGAATTCTTGCTAGTATGGGGCTGTTTTTGGGCCGCTAATCCCACCCCTTAGGTGTTTCATGAAATGCCTCTTTAATTGCTCATACTTGTTCTTGAGTGATTCTTGCAAATTAAATGATATAACTGCTTGTTTGTGGTGAAGTGTGGTAAGAGGAGGCATTGTTGTCTTCATTTTTCCAAAGATCGTTCACCTACATTTCTCCCCTTCACCATTACTTGTTCATCCCTCATATTCATCTCTTTACTTTTCGCTTTTAATTTTCCGCCATTTAATTTTCGCTTCTCCCCATCCTTTTAATTTCTGCTCTCCTCTTTACATTCTGCCATTTATATTTCTGCTCTCCCCATCCTTTTACTTTCTGCTTCCCCCCTTTATCTTCAGTCATTTATTTTCAGTCCTCCCCATCCTTTTAATTTCCGCTTCCCCCTTGTTGTTTAGGAAAGCCTTAGAAGCACCTTGGGGTGAAGAAGAGAGCCAAAGAGAGAACCTATTCCATACTAGGTGCCACATTGAAGATAGGGTATGTTTAGTGATCATAGATGGAGGAAGTAGTAGCAACTTAGCTAGCCTTAGGTTAGTTAACAAGCTAAACTTACCTACTACCCCACATCCAGAACCTTATACACTTCAATGGGTGAGTGATGAGGAAGAATTTATGGTGGATAGGCAAGTGAGAATAAGGTTTAACATAGAGGACTATAAAGATGAAATGACCTTTGATGTTATACCCTTAGAAGCTTCACACATCCTATTAGGAAGACCTTGGCAATATGAGACAAGGGTAAAATATGATAGGTTTGCCAATACCTATAGGTTCCGCCACCAAGGGATTAAATTCACTCTAATGCCTATGACCTCTAGGGAAATTAGGGAAGATCAAATCCAACTTAAGGGGTTAATATAAAAAGAGAAAGAAGAAAAACTTAAAAGAGAAAGTGAGGAAAAAGAATTAAGAGTGCAAGAAGAGAAAGTATGTTTTTATTGTGATCATTTGAATGCTAACTCTTGTAGTGAAAGCATGAATAGGTTGATGGAAAATACTTCTAGTGTTGCAAAGAGGACAACTCAAGCTATTGAGAGGGAGTTCCCTAAACTAACTTTCTTTATGCATGAAATGCCTCTTTCTATGCACAATTATATACATCAAAGCATTACATGTTTGAAAGAAATAAACAATGTTGATAATGCTTTAAAAGCTATTGCATGTTAGAAAAAGCAAACTAAGTTTAAGAGTACCATGAAACTTACTAAAGATGCATGTTTAGTCAATTCCTTTGGTCAATTTAGATTGCATGATAGGAATGATAACAAAGTTGAATTGAATATGCACGTACCTTTGGTTTGTATATATAATGTGCATACACATTTTGGACCTAAAATAATTGTTTCATATAAAGATATGTATTATGCTCTTGAACTAGTTAGTAAAAAGGATAAAAATTTGGATGAAGCTATCACATATTAGAAAACTTGTTTGACATCCATTTCACATGATGATATGCTTCATAGTGTGCTTGCTCAATGTGATTCTTTTGATGTTTCACCTTACATGAATACATATGATAATATGCGAAAGGTGTCATATTACTTTAGTGAGTGCATTAGAATGGATTTGCCTCTTGAACAAACTTGCATGAATACCTCATGGCATGAACATATGCACTACCCTTTTGACAATCATACTCAATATGCATGTGTTGTGTTCAATAAAAATGTTGGGATGTTATTGAAAAATACTAAAACATTCATGCCACATAGTTTCACTTGTGCATTTATTTGGGAACATAGTGTAGAATATTTTGATGAATATTTCACATTGAAACACATTTTGTACTTGTGTGGAATTTATTTCCTAAGCCTTCTCCATGACCACTTACTTGTATTACTTGCAAGGGAGGGCTTCAAAAGATTAGTCTTTGATCCAGGATCTAAATCCATAGAATACATGGACAAGATGGTTCAATCTCCATTGAGGGAGTTTTCTATCCCTTATCTCAAATACCTCTTGTTCATCTCCTATGTTTTTCTTTTGCTAATCTTTATGATCCCCAAGTATTTTTGTTATGAGCCTTCACTTTGCTTGCTTTGGAATAATACTTATGGGTCTTCTTTTTGTTGTCTAGGCTCAAGGAAGATGTTCAACTTGTGGACGTCCAGCTGTACTCTCCAAAGTCTAAGGGAAGTATCTTCTTACTTGCTACTTTAGTCATCCAACTCCTTCTTTCTACCCATGTTCCACTTCTTCTTATGGATTCTTTTTTATCTTTCAGATTTGAGGTCAAATCCTCTCTAAGTGGGAGGGAATGATGGCAACTGCTATTGGAACTCTGAGCTGACAGCGGAGCTGAAGGGGAGCCTGGGCCTGACTTGGGCACATGGAGCTGGACCAAGCCTTGGTCAACCTTATTTTTGGTCAACCCTCCCATGGTCAACCTTTGACCTTTGACCACTTGACCCAAGTCAACATGAAGATTTCCAATTAATTAGAAGATTAATTAGGATTTATTTGTAATTAGGACTTATTTGTAATTTTCTTAATTTTTGTACTACATAGGGGCGCTATTTTTAGGAGCTTTATTGGTTAGGAGATAGCTTGGCTATGAGTCTAGCAGGTCATGGGTTCAAGACTCATTTAGGATAATTTTCACTCATCTTGTATTTTCCTTCCCACCTAGCCACCTCATTTTCTTATAAATAGGAGACCACCCCCCTTGTATTTGACAACACTTATGAAATAGTAAAGGCATTATGTCCATTTTTCTCCTCATGGTGAGTTGAGAGTAAGGCTTGATGGTTGTTGCTCAAACCATACTGAGACTTATCTAATTCTCCTGAATTAGTGGCGTCTGGCATTGGACTTATCTGTTGTGGGTGGATTCCTGCTTCAGTGGCGTCCCTACCATCTCTCCCTCACCACTTTTTTTTTCACTTTCTCTTATTTTCCTTCATTTTCTCGCCCAAATTAGCTGCTGCCATGCACGTATTTTGCGCATAACAATTGCATTTTATTGATTCTAATCGGTTATTTTGCTCAATTCTAGATCCTACAACTATCATGCTATCACTACCTTTGGTTCTAGGCCTTCCAGCTTGCGCATTCAGATTTGACACAGGTGCACTTGCAACACCACTACCACTTCCTCTCAGAGCAGGGCAATCCCTCTTGATATGGCCACCTTGTTTGCAATGATAGCAGATGGGTCCGCCAGATGGGTTTGCAGTTTGGCTCTTGACTGGACAGTCCCTCAAGAGATGATTCTTCTTACAACGCGGACAGTTGGCATAGTTGTTGCCGGTACTACTTGCAGGACTTCCTCCACTAGCAACCATTGATTGTGGTCTCGCGGCGCTCCCAGATGATGAGCCAAACTTATTCCTTGGAACAAAATAGGGCTTCCTCCTTTCTTGTGCAACCTTGGGTTTGTTCCTTTGCGGGTTGGAATTCTTCCACTGAGCTTGTCTCGCTTTGGTGTCATCCTCAAAGATGCGACACATGTTAACCATCTTAGAAAACTCGGTGATCTGTTGATAGCCAATGGCTTGCTTGATCTCTGGCCTCAACCCATTATCAAACTTAGAGCACTTGATTCCTTCATCTACACTGTTCTGGAAATATGGGCAGAACTTGGATAATTCCTCAAACTTCGCGGCATACTCCCCAACAGTCATGCTCCCTTGCTCCAATTTCAGAAACTCTACTTCCTTGAGCTTCCTCAGATCAGTTGGAAAATACTTCTGGAGAAAAGTCTCCTTGAACAGATTCCAAGTAATCAGTCTCTCAATAGCCTCTAACTGACGTCTGGCATACTCCCACCAATGTTGAGCTTCTCCAACCAGCATGAACACAGCCAATGTTACCTTCTGCTTGTCAGGGCAACCCATAGCCAAGAAAATCTTCTCCAATTCTTCTAACCACATCTGAGATCCATCACGGTCATGACCTCCTTTGAATTGTGGCAAATTGTTCTTCTTGAAGGTAGACAGCCCACGGTAAGCGTCAGGGATGTTGTTTTGATTCTGATTACGAGCTTGGTTGATCTCTTCCAACGTTTGTTGTTGGTTCTATAGAACGTTCACAATCCTTCCCAAGAGATCGTTCATCACAGGGTTACCTCTTCCTTCCATGGAATCCTGCATTCACAGAGTAAGTCAGCTTCTTCTGTTTCATGCAGAATCATTCAAGCAAGAATAAGTAACGCCACACAAATTCTCATATTACTACCTTACACTGCTAGTAATACAAGAGCAATCAATTCACACAAAGCAATCCAATTTCACACAAGCAAACAATCAATCACAGAGTAAATACAGAGAGAAGGGTATCATAGACCATACCCGAGGACAAAAGGAAAGAACAACTCTGATACCACCTAAATGCGACACCCCTAGTTTTATTACTCAGAATATCACATATGTTACACGTGACCAACGAAATTACTGTTTTTAGAAACGTTAAAAATGTGGAATTATTTTTCTTTCTTTTTTTTTTAAAAGGATTTAGTTGTTATCAACCAAATTAGTGATTAGACTAATTAGACAGTTATCCTTATCTAATTTTTTCTTTTTTTTTTTCCTTATGCTGATTAGACTACATCTCTAATTTTATTTTAAGTATTTATGAAATATCCTTTCCTTATTTTTTAAACTTGTTTTCCAAAACGTCTAGATAGTTATCACCTCGCGCACATACACAACATACACACATTTATAGAATCAGCATAAGGAAACAAAAACATCATGACATATATACATACATGCATAAAAGTAGTCTACCTCTCGAGTTACCTAAATATCTACACCAAAATATGAGTTGTAGTAGTAAGCCAAAATAAACAAGACCTCAGATAAATACAAAAGAAGAGGTCGCCAAATCAGAGTTGCTACTACCTAGACTCAAACCATACTAATCCTACTCACCGCTGGAAGAATCCTCCTCTGGATCCTCCTCCAGATTCTCCTCCTCCTCCAACGTATCATCAATAACAATCAGCTCTAACTCACTCGAGAGAGAGTGACCATGCGCGTCAGGATGCATAGGCTGAGAATCCGATGCCTCCGAAGAGGGTGAGTATCTGGGGGAGTTTGGCCCAACCATATCCGCCATCCGGGATGACCACGATGACGACAAAGAAGCAGGAAAACGACGTGAAGGACAGTAAGTGGTATAGCGCACCAAGTTAGGTGGCGTCGGAAACTCGAGGGTCACTGGTACAATAAAATCTATCTCTGGTACGAGCGGGAGGCCAGGATGGGTGATGATGACGCGAACCTCCTCAGTAAACTCACATCTACGAGGAATGTTCGTCACCCTCCAGGTTCCTCTCGGAATCCACCGCAGCTGCACTCTCATTGATGTCATAGTGAAGGTCTCCAATGGCGGCTATCGACGTAACGAGAAGAACACAGAAACCAAAGACAGAAAGGAAGGGTGAGAACATATCGCATGAACTCACAATACATAGGATATAGTGAACTAGAGCACAAACATAGAATTTCCACCCAATTCAACCAACAAATGAATACAACTTATATCATCATGATGCATACAGACTAATGCATGAGGGCCCGGCGAAAATTACCATCCACAGTGCACACAGCAACTGCCCAACCATATATGTACAACGTATCAGGAGTTAGAGTCTGTACTAGTGCTGGTACAAAGAGCATTGCTCAATTTTGACCAAATCATTTATTCGACTTCAAGACAATCTCAACTGACCCTGAAAATCATGAGAGTGACAGGAATAGCTAAGCTGGGTTCCACGATCTCGACAGTAGGGAGCTAACCTATGTCACCTGAGATCTTCTAGGAGCTAGGCTATCCTCAGGCCTGGCGTCCCTTTTGAGGACCCACTGGCGTTCTTTGCAAAACCCAGTTGCACCCTTCCCAACCGATTTCACACTGTACCAAGTGGCACTGCCATATAGGTCGTAAGGTTTTCAACCTTGAATATCATCAATGCTTTATGATGCATGTCACTCAATAATCCTTCGCAGCATACACATCCTTACAGTAAAAGCCCATTGAATCATTCTACGTCACCACTTACCCGTGGTACGGCCCGATTCAATGTCTTCCCTTCAAGGAAAACCAAACCCCATCTCGGGTTGGAACCGCACTCTCTCACTAAGCTTCTCAAATTTTATGCAAGAAGAGCGTGTTGGTTATAATCTTTTAAGGTAGTTTGTACTAATGTTCTTCTTGAATCAATAATCATTTCCACTTAAATCCTAAAATTTACTAAGACTTATGATTGTGTCTTATGGATAGTGTTACCTACCCTAATCCGTCTTGTATGTCTAATTAAGACTGGGTTTAACCCTTAACTATGATTAGTTTTCATTAACTAAATTATAATTAATCTTAATTCTTACTTAAGATTTTAATTAATTTCTAATTATCCCTTAATCTCTTCCTTAATCTTGGATTAAGCTTTTAATTACATTTTATTAAGGTTAATCATAATTAATTAGTTCTTAATCGTCATTAAGGCTTAATTACCTAATTAATACCTCATTAGTGATTAGTGATTAAGATTAAGATTAATCTTCATTAAGGTTATTTAACTTTAGCCTTAATTAATTACTCTTCACTTAATTAACTTAAGTGGATTGAATTAATAATTTTAGACAAATTGAATTAGCTAATCCCACTAATTAATTTCTAAGTTGTAGTCTTGATAGGTTGGATTAGAGTTGAAGTCCAACTCTAATCTAAGCCCAAATCCATGAAATGTTTTTGGTTGACTTTTGATGAGTCCTTTGACTCTTTTTTGAAGGTTTTGGGCCTGAACCAAGGGCCCAAAAGTTAGATGACTCTTAGGAGTCCATTCTTACACAATACCTCTCAAAATTTTGACTTTTATGGTGACTTTTGTTTGGGTTAATCTTGGAATCTGAATTTAGCCCTCTTGGTATTTTTAAAGATTTATTCCTATTGAAATTTAAACCTTTTTAGTTAATTTAGTTTATTGGCCTTTTGGACCACTAAGGCCCAAAAACACCTTTTTCCAACTTCTCTTGATCATTTCAAGATCAAAACAAGTTCTTGGTGAGTTTCCTCATGAACAACTCAAGAACAAAGATGAACACTTTGAATGTTCATCAAAACACCAAAATTCCAACAACTTCCAAACTTCACCAAATTTTAACACAATCATCAACAAGCACTCTAATCAACCAATATCATACTAATTCACCCAAATTCATTCATAAACATTTTCAAGTTCACACCTTTATTCATAAACTCATAAACACCATTTTTTGCAAGAATCAAGCACCCAATCAATTCTATAATTTCAAACAACCACATCCATGCTCTTAGATCAATCATCCAAGCTCATTAGAACCATCAAAAAATTTTTTAAACACATGCATCCCCTATTGAAGAAAATAGTCGAACCATTGTGAGGAAAAAGGGAAAATTTTTTTCAATCAAAATCATGGTTTGCATGTATTCCAAAACATCATCCAAGCACATTTTAACCAACAACAACATTTTAAATCAACCACACAATATCACCACCAAATAGCCGAAGCAAATCTTTCAAGAGATAGGTTCCAACAACTCATTTTTTAAGAGAAAAGAGAATCAAAGACAAGGATCAAGGGTAATCCTTGACTCTAGTCACCAATCCTACTAGAGTTCAAGTTCTCCCCCCCTTTACCTAAAGAAATCCCTCAAAAGTTAGGTGCAGCAACAGCTCCCAAAACAGCCCCGAAAATCCCTCCTTTGATCACCAAACAAGAGTTCACAATGCTTGAAGGCTAGGTGTTTAAGCTTTGGTTAAGAAATGGAACCTTGGCTTGAAAGTGTTTGATGGAAATTGAAAGATTTTTGGGAGAAAGAGAGAGAGATTCACGGCTTGCTCTTGGAGAGAAAGAAAGAAATGAGAGAAAAATCTCAAGGCTTGCATGTGAGGAAGAAAAGAAAGAATAAGTGTTTTGGTGTTTTAATGCCATAATGGCCTAAGCTTGACACATGTCTTGGAAGAAAGAAAGAACGAGACAAGTATCTTCCATGCAACATACTCCCACATACACGGCTTGCATGAGAAGGAAGGGAAGGGTTTTGCAATTTTTCTGGCCTGGATCAAGAGTATTCGGGCCCGGTTCAAGAGACGGGTAAAAAGGTCATTTTACACCAAAATTCCCAATAATTCCAAAAATTCCCAAAAATTCTAGAAAAATAGGAAATTCATTCCTATCCTTAAAAACTAATTTTGATGATTAAAAATAATTTTAATCACTCAAAATTCAATAAATCACACAATAAGGCACATAAGCAAAAATGTGGGTGTTACAATGATGCACACAGACTAATGCATACTTGCAACTACAATGTCATAACTAATGCATGCGGTCCCGGGGAAACATCACCATTCACAGTGCACACAGCAACTGCCCGACCATATATGTACAACGTATCAGGAGTTAGAGTCTGTACTAGCGCCGGTACAAAGAGCATTGCTCAATTTTGGCCAAATCGTTTTATCTGTCTTCCAGACAATCTCAACTAACCCCGAAAATCATGAGAGCGACAGGAATAGCTAAGCTGGGATCCACGATCTCGACAGTAGGGAGCTAACCTACGTCCTCTGAGATCTTCCAGGAGCTAGGCTATCCTCAGGGCTGGCGTCCCTTTTTGAGACCCGCTGGTGTTCTTTGCAAAACCCAGTGCACCCTTCCCAGCCGATTTCACACTGTACCAAGTGTCACTACCATATAGGTTGTAAGGTTTTCAACCTTGAACATCATCAATGGTTTGTGATGCATGTCACACAACAATTCTTCGCAGCATACACATCCATACAGGCAAAGCCCATTGAATCATTCTACGTCACCACTTTCCCGTGGTACGGCCCGATTCAATGTCTTTCCTTCACAAGGAAAACCAAACCCCATCTCGGGTTAAGACCACACTCTCTCACTAAGCTTCTCAAGTCTTATGCAGAAAGAGTGTGTTGGTTATAACTTTTAAGCTAGATTGTACTAATGTTTTTCTTTAAATTAATGATCACTTTTTCTTAAGTCCTATAGCTTACTAAGACTTATGATTGTGTCTTATGAATAGTCTTACCTATCTTCATTCGCCTTACTAGTCTTCCTTAATTAAACTATAATTAATCTTAGTTCTTCTTAATTAAGTCTTATTCCTTACTTAAGGTCCTAATTAATTCTCAATTATTCCTTAATTTGTTCCTTAATCTTGGATTAAGCTTTTTAATTACATTTGATTAAGGTTAATCGTAATTAATTAGTTCTTAATCATCATTAAGGCTTAATTATTTTATTAATACTTCATTAGTGATTAATGATTAAGATTAAGGTTAATCTTCATTAGAGTTAATTATCTTTAATCTTAATTAATTATCCTTAACTTGATTAACTTAGGTAGATTGGATTAGTTAAGCCCACTAATGGACTTCTAAGTTTTAGTCTTGATGGGTTGGACCCAACTCTAATCTAAGCCCAAGTCCATGAAATATTTTTGGTTGACTTTTGATGAGTCTTTTGACCTTTATTTTTAAGGCATTGGGCCAAAACTAAAGGCCCAATGGTTAGGTAACTCTTAGGAACTTATATTTGCACATTACCATCCAATATTAGGGTTATTAGATTGACTATTTATTAGGTGATTTTTTGTATCCGAATTTGGTTATTAGAGTTTTCCAAAAATTCATTTCCATTTGGTCTAGTTATTAATTTAATCAGTTACAGTTTTTAGCTTATTGGGCCACTAGGGCCCATAAACACTTTAACAATTTCTCTTGACCAACATCAAGATCAAACCAAGTTTCTCATGAACAAACTCAAGAACATCAAGAACAAGTGTTTTAGTTTCTCATGACATTAGGCTTTCTTTATGCCATTTGTCTTAAGAAAGAATGTGAAACCAACAAGTGTCTCACATGCACACTCCACACACATGCATGGCTTCTACGGGAAGGAAAAGGAAGATGATGCAGATTTTCGGGCCCGAGTCAAGATTATTCGGGCCCGGCTCCAGAAGGAGTAGGGGTAAAATGGTAATTTTGCACCAACATTCCAAATTTTTCCAAAAAATCTAGAAAAATAGGAAATTCATTCCTAACCTCATAAAAATTAATTTTGATGATTACAAATAATTTTAATAACTCAAAATTCAATAAATCACTCAATAAGGCACATAAGCAAAAATGCGGGTGTTACATCTCTCCCAACCTAAAAGAAATTTCGTCCTCAAAATTTGTGCGTAACTTCTTGAAATAAATGAGGGTGAGACCTTTTCATTTGCTCTTCCAACTCCCAGGTTGCATTTCCTTCATCAGTTGCACTCCAAATGACTTTAACCAACGGAATCTCTTTTCTTCTTAACTGCTTAATCCTTCGGTCTCCGATTCGCACAGGTAATAATACTTCATAAGTTAAATTTTCTTTTAATTGTATTACGTCGGGTTCTATGACGTGTGAAGGGTTAGGAATATAATTTCGGAGTTGTGACACATGGAATACGTTATGAAGATTAGAAAGAAAAGGTGGTAAAGCAATTTGGTAAGCAACAAGACCGATCTTTTTCAAGATTTGGTAGGGACCAGTGAATTTAGGTGTAAGTTTTCGGGATCGCATTGCCCTACCAACCCCAGTTGTTGGTGCAACTCTAAAAAATACATGGTCTCCTTCTTTGAATTCAAGGGGCTTCCTCCTCCGATCATAGTAGCTTTTCTGCCTGCTCTGTGATATTCTCATCCTTTCCTGAATCATCTTGATCTTTTCCGTGGTTTGCTGAATCATCTCAGGCCCCAACACTAGGCCATCACCAGATTCGAACCAACACAAGGGTGTCCTACACTTCCTACCATACAAGGCTTCGTGTGGTGCCATTCCAATACTATAATGGAAGCTATTGTTGTAGGTGAACTCGATCAGTGCCAACAACTGATCCCAACTTCCCTTATGTTCTAACACACACGCTCTCAGCAAATCTTCTAGAGATTGGATAGTCCACTCAGACTGACCATCCGTCTGAGGGTGATACGCTGAACTAAGTCTCAACTTGGTTCCTAAAGCTTGTTGCAGACTACCCCAAAATCTGGATGTAAATCTAAGGTCTCTATTTGACACTATGCTGGACGGAACCCCATGTAACCTTATTACTTCCTTAATGTACAACTGGGTTAACTTTTCTAAGGAAAACTTAATGTTGATAGGTAGAAAATGAGCAGATTTTGTTAACCTATCAACGATTACCCATATAGCATAAAACCTGTAGGAGTTCTAGGTAAACCTACCACAAAATCCATCGATATACTATCCCACTTCCACTCAGGGAAATCTAAAGGCTATAACTCTCCCGATCGTCTCTGATGTTCAATCTTAGCTTTCTGACAAACTAAACAAGAAGCTACATACTCAGCTACTTCCTTTTTCATTCCAGACCACCAAACAAATTCTTCAGATCTTGATACATCTTAGTCGCTCTAGGGTGAATACTCAATCCACTCTTATGGGCCTCTTCAAGAATCAATCTTCTTATCTCCTTATCAGTGGGTACATATGTCCTACCCTTGAATCTAATAATTCCATCAGTGCCCTTACTAAACTCAGATTCTGCTTTCTTAGGAACTAGATCCTTCAAAACTTGCAAAGGTTGATCTACCTCTTGAGCTAAGCGGATCTGTTCTAAGAAATCATTCGAAATCTTCAAAGTTCCTAATCTCACACTCTTAGGAGCATATTCAACAACTAAGTTCAGGTCTCTAAATTTTTTTATCAATTCCAGCTCCTTAACCATCATTGCCGACAGATGTAAAGATTTCCTACTTAATGCATCAACCACGACATTGGCTTTCCTTGGGTGGTACTGCAAACTAAAATCATAATCCTTCAAAAACTCCATCCATCGCCTCTGCCTCATATTCAGCTCTTTCTGATCAAACAGGTATCTCAAACTCTTATGGTCGCTAAAGACCTCAAACCTAGCGCCATACAGATGGTGTCTCCAAATCTTCAAAGCGAAAACTATGGCAGCTAACTCTAGATCATGAGTAGGGTAATTCACTTTGTGTGTTCGCAGTTGCCTAGAGGCATAAGCCACTACTTTTCCTTTTTGCATCAACATACAACCTAATCCTTGTTTCGAAGCATCACAATACACTTCAAAACTCTCTTGCGGGTCAGGTAAAACTAAGACGGGTGCAGAAGTCAACCTCTTCTTCAATTCCAGAAAATTATCTTCACACTTCTGGTTCCACACAAAAGGTTGGTCCTTCCTAATCAAACGGGTCAACGAGGTTGCTATCCTAGAAAAATTCTCAATAAACTTACGGTAGTAACTAGCCAACCCTAAAAAGCTTCTCACTTCCGTCACAGTCTTAGGTGCTTCCCACTGTAACATAGTTTCTACCTTAGCTTGGTCTACGCTAACCCCTCCACTAGAGATCACATGACCTAGGAAGTTCACTTCCTTCAACCAGAATTCACACTTAGATAACTTAGCATACAACTTTCTATCCCTCAGGGTTCGCAAGGCTATTCTAAGATGCTCTGCATGCTCTTCCTCACTCTTGGAATATATGAGGATGTTGTCTATGAAGACCACAACGAATTTATCCAAGTAAGGATGGAAAACTCGGTTCATATAATCCATGAAAACTGCGGGCGCATTGGTTACACCAAATGGCATTAGTAAATACTCATAATGCCCATAGCGCGTTCTGAAAGCTATCTTCGGAATATCCTCAGACTTAACATGTATCTAGTGTTAACCTAACTTAAGGTCATTTTTTGAGATTACAGTTGCTCCTCTTAATTGATCCATCAAGTCAGCTATCTTAGGCAAAGGATACCTATTTTTTACCGTCACCTTGTTTAGCTGACGATAATCTACACACAGTTTCATGCTACCATCCTTCTTCTTAACTAACAGCACGGGTACTCCCCAAGGGGACACACTAGGCCTAACAAACTGCTTCTCTAACAACTCCTCTAGCTGCTTCTTCAACTCGGCTAATTCTAATGGCTACATCCTATACGAAGCTATAGAAATAGGTCTGGTTCCAGGCACCAACTCTATGTTAAACTCTATCTCTCACTCTGGTGGCAAACCAAGAATATCCTATAGAAACACTTCAGGAAATTCTCTCACCACAGGCAGCTTATTGATGTCAGATTCCCGCTCTTCTTCCAAAGAAGAAAGCATCAGGTAGATTTGAGCTCCTTCTCTCAAAGAAGCATTCACTTGGTTGGCGGACAAGAATCTCGAACTTACAGAATTACGAGTAGAGGGAGAAGAAGAATCAAACACAACAAATTTATTATAACAGTCAAGTTGGACTCGATTGGAAGATCACCAGTCCATTCCCAAAACAATATCAAGTTGAGAAAGAGGCAAACAAATTAAATCAGCAGAGAAGGTCCTATCACCGATGGTGATTCGACAGTTCAAACAGGCTAATGAAGTGATCACATGTTTAGCAGTAGTAGTGGAAACAACAAGATCATAGGGTAATTTAGCAACATGCAATTTCAATTGTTTCACACACTCCAGAGAAATAAAAGAATGCGTTGCACCCGAATCATATAATACAATTAAAGGAATTCCACTTATGACACACTTACCTTGGATCAGATCCTCGGATTCAGCAGCTTCAGCACCGCTCATGGTGAACACTCTACCTCTGTTTCTAGGCCTTCCAGCTTGCGCATTCAGATTCAACTCAGGTGCAGTTGCAACGCCGCTACCACTTCCTCTCAGAGCCCGGCAGTCCCTCTTCATATGGCCACTTTGCTTGTAATGATAACATGTGGGTCCGCCGTATGGATTTGCAGGTTGGTTCTTGACTGGACAGTTCTTCAGGAGATGATTCCTCTTACAGCGCGAACAAATGGCATAGTTGTTGTCGATACTGCTTGCTGGAATTCCTCCGCTGGCAACCATTGGTTGCAGCCTCACAGCGCTCCCAGATGATGAGCCAAAGTTGTTCCTCGGAACAAAGTAGTGCTTCCTCCTTTCTTGCACAACCTTCAGTTTGTTCCTCTGCAGGCCGGAATTCTTCCACTGAGCTTGCCTCGCCTTGGTGTCATCCTCAAAGATGCGGCACATGTTGACCATCTTAGAGAACTTGGTGATCTGCTGATAGTCAATGGCTTGCTTGATCTCTTGCCTCAACCCACTTTCACACTTAGGGCACTTGGATCCTTCATCTACAGTATTCTGGAAGTATGGGCAGAACTTAGATAATTCCTCAAACTTCGCGGCATACTTCCTGACAATCATGCTCCCTTGCTCCAATTTCATAAACGCTACTTCCTTGCGCTTCCTCAGATAAGTTGGAAAATACTTCTGGAGAAAAGTCTCCTTGAACAGATTCCAAGTAATCAGTCTCCCAATAGCCTCTAACTGACGTCTAGTATACTCCCACCAATGCTGAGCTTCTCCAACCAGCATGAACACAACCAATGTTACCTTCTACTCGTCAGGGCAGCCCATGGCCAAGAAAATCTTCTCCAATTCTTATAACCACAGTTGAGATCCATCAGGGTCATGACCCTCCTTTGAATTGCGGTGGATTGTTCTTCTTGAAGTTAGACACAGCCCACGATAAGCATCAGGGATGTTGTTCTGGTTCTGAGTACGGGCTTGGTTGATCTCGTCCAACGTTTGTTGCTGGTTCTCTAGAACGTTCACGATCCTTCCCAGGAGATCGTTCATCACAGGGTTACCTCTTCCTGCCATGGGATCCTGCATTTGCAGAACAAATCAGCTTCTTCCGTTTCATGCAGAATCATTCAAGCAAGAATAAGTAACGCCACACAGATTCTCATATTACTACCTTACACTACTAGTAATACAAGAGCAATCAATTCACACAAATCAATGCAATTTCACACAAGAAAACAATCAATCACAGAGTAAACACAGAGAGAAGGGTATCATAGACCATGCCCGTGGTCAAAAGGAAAGAACAACTCTGATACCACCTAATGCGACACCCCTAGTTACTGTTGGAACCACAAGAAACACTAGAAAGGGAGGGTTGAATAGTGTTTTAAACTTTTTGATAGTTTTTGGAAATCTTTAATTTACAACATGAATATGGGCACTGTTAAAAATAAGTCTTAAGATCAGAGATAGTTGAAACATGTGGAAGATAAGAAAAACAATGTTTCTTCTAAAGCTTAAGATTGTTTTAAATAGAGGCTTCTCAAAGTATCTTCTGAAGATTAATACAAAGAGTATTTTCAGCACAGTTTCTGAAATTCTTCAGACGACTAGAGGTTGTCTGAAGTCAGTTCCTGATTTTTGAACTGATCTCTTTCAGACTCACTTCTGAGAATTTATTTCAGAAGTTCTTCAAGGAACATTCTTTGTAAAGCTTCAAATGATATAAGAGATATCTCATGTTTTGTTTATATGAAAGATCATTTTATTGAAATAGTTGTGTTAAGTTTATTATAGAAAATACTTTTCAAATTCCAACTTAAATATGAAACCTGGAAATAAAGAGATTAAACAAAAAGGACTTAGGCATAGAGATTTCAGACAGGCTTTTAAGTGGCTGTCTGAAGTTTTCAGACGGCTTGTAAAAACTAATTTTAAAAGATGTTTTGTGTCTTTATAAAATATCAGATTAATTATTCTGACCCCTTGATTAGTATAAAAAGAATTAACAAGAGATAAGGGTAAGAAAACTTAGCCAAGGTATTTATCCTGGTTCACTCACTACCACTGTGAGCTACGTCCAGTCCCAATGGCAAACAACCACTGGATTTCCACTATATGAATATTCAGATTACAAGCTTGAGTTTGAGTACAGTCTCTCCAGACACAATGAGTACAGTCTCTCCAGACACAACGAGTACAGTCTCTCCAGACACAACGAGTACAGTCTCTCCAGACACCACGAGTACAGTCTCTCCAGACACCACGAGTACAGTCTCTCCAGACACCACGAGTACAGTCCATCCAGACACCACAAGTATTCTTTTCTATCAAGCCTCTTCAGGCTCTACCACAAGTATTCTTTTCTATCAAGCCTCTCCAGGCTCTACCACAAGTATTCTTTTCTATCAAGCCTCTCCAGGCTCTACCACGAGTATTCTTTCTTCCACCAAGCCTCTCCAGGCTCTCAGACACTTATTCAAGTGTAGAGTATTCTTTCTTCCACCAAGCCTCTCCAGGCTCTCAGACACTTATTCAAGTGTAGAGTATTCTTTCTTCCACCAAGCCTCTCCAGGCTCTCAGACACATAAAGTGTTTTTAAATTAAACTAAGTTTAAGTTTCCACGAAACATAAACTTAATCTTTTCATGTACTAGAGGTTAACTAAGTACTACTCAGGATACAATGGATAAATCTAAGTACAAGGGTAAGACAGTGATACAAGTACATAAGTTTAAGTACAATTCCTGTCTCTGATATGAGGAATAACATCCTCTGAGAATTGGCTAGGTAGATACTGACTTTAAGCTCCAGCCTTGTTCTCCAGCCATTGGTTTCCATGGGTTACATTCTCACCCGTATCATTGGAAAAACCAAGGCATACTTACAGCTTCAAACCATTCTTGGTTCATATGAGATTAAGCACAACCTGGTAGGTTGTTCAACTGAACAACTTCTATTTTGACTAGCATAGTTGATTCAAGTAAGTGTGGTCAACACCGATAGGATTTTTCTGATGCATCTTGATCAACTGATTGAACCAAGTGAATGAGTTCAACATCTTCAAATTCTTTCTTGAGGCTATTTATATGTTCTGTTGGAATATAGCCGTTTGAAGATGATTCATAATACCGTTGAGATGTTGATGATGTGGCTCATATAGCCGTTACTTAATAGTGTCTCAAACGGTTGCTTCTTCTTTAGCAGATATGTGTTCAGACAGTCCTGTTCTGACACTTCTGTAGATGAGCTCTTTTAGAGAGATTTTCTTGATATTATTTTGCATGTTCTCTCTCTTGATAACCTTTTACTTTTCTTCAGCTGACTTCTGATTTTCTCTGCTTTTCTTAGGAGTGTATATAAGGAGGTATCCGTTGGATTTGTCCTCTTGCTTATTTTGTATATGCTCCTTTTTCTATTTGCTTCCTGACACCATTTCTTCTTTCTTCTTTGAGTGAGGTGTCTTGTTCAACGGCTGTTTCTTGCAGATGATAAAATATGTTTGAATTAAAATATTTCATTCAAACATTTCTCTTTGTTGCTTCTGCTTAGTCTCCTGACCTTTTCTTGTGTTTTCTTTTGGATTGGTGATGATGATATTTCCGTTGTGATACCACTCTTTAGAGAAAGCATCGAATGCTATTCAGTCCATCGTGAGACACGCTTCTGGGTGTCTTCACAATTCTGACAGAGTACAACGTTGGTGCTGCTATAAAGCTGCCATCGTTGTTGCTGCAATTTCTGCGTTGCAGAGATTTCCTCAGTGGTGTATGAAATTCAAAATCACCAGGAAAGGTCTCTGTGTTCCTTGCCATAAACGTGTTTGAAAAGGTACGTGCAGCCGAGGTTCAGAAAAGTCTTCACAAACTTCAGCAGAGGGTGCCATGTCATAAGTGAGACTTCAGACAGCACTGATACTTCAGACGGGTTGAACTACTTCAGACAGCTCCAACTCTTCAGACGAGTTCTGCTTCTTCAGACAACTTCGTTTCTTCAGAAAGCTTCCTTGCTTTAGAAGGCTTCCTTGCTTCAGACAGCTTCTTTTCTTCAGACTGCTTTATGTTGTCTTCATATGGTCTTCACGTCTTCAGACAGTTTGCGCACTTCAGACGAGTTGCATTTTTTAGACAGCTTCTTTATAATTGATCCTGCATTTGTTCTTCTGATCCTAATCTTCTGATTCTGATTACTATTTCATCCTGAAACACAATCAACAAACCAATACCTTTCTCAGTAGAATCTGTTTATATAGTCTTATTTGTTAATCATTAAAACTAAAGGATATTAAGTCTTTGAGTCAAGTTTGAATGCTCAAACTGATTAATAGACTTCACAGTTACCACTAAGAATGCCACATGTAATACACGTGACCAACGGAAGTACTATTTACAAGTCGTAAGAATGCGATTTTTTTTTTTTGAAATGGGTTAGTAGTTGAATACCTACTACATCTCTAATTTTATTTTAAGTATTTATAAAATATCCTTTCCTTGCTGGTGAAACTTATTTTCAAAAACGTCGAGAACGATTACCACGTCGCATACATACACAACATACACGTATTTACGAAATCAGCATATAATAAAATAAACAGTGCATGTTATATATACAGATACAGTGTACTTCTTGAGTTATACAAAAACAACATCAAAATAGGAGTTCTAGAAGTGAGCGAAAATAAATAAGACCTTAATAAAATACAAAAGAGAGGTCACTAAATCCGAGTTGTCACTACTAGACTCAAATAACACTATTCTACTCGTCGCTGGAGGGATCCTCCTCCGGCTCCTCCTCCGGATCCTCCTTTAGCTCCTCCTCCGGATCCTCCTCCTCCTCTGACGTATCATCAATGATAGTCAACTCTAACTCATCCGAGAGAGGGCGGCCTTGCGCATTAGCACGCAAAGGCTGTGAACCTGAAGCCTCAGAAGTGGGTTAGTATCTGGGGGAGTCTGGCCCAACCATGCCTACCATCCGCGATGACCGAGATGACACCGAAGAAGCAGGACGATGATGAGAGCGACGAAAGGTAGTATAACGCACTAATCCCGGTGGCGTAGGAAACTCAAGAGTCACTGGTACTACGAAATCCATCTCTGGTACTAACGGGAGGCTGGGGTGAGTGATGACAACACGAACCTCCCCGGTGAACACGCATCTACTGGGGATGTCCGTCACCCGCCAGGTACCCCTTGGCATCCATCTCAGTTGTACCCTCATCGACGACATAGTGAGGATCTCCAATGCCGTCTATCGACGTAGCGAAAGAGATACAATAACCAATACAGAAAGGAAGGGTGAGAACACATCACATGAACTCACAACACATAGGATATAGTAGACTAGAGCACACACACACAAGTTCCGCACAATTTCAACCAACGAGTGAATACAATTCATATCATCATGATACACACAGACTAATGCATACTTGCAACTACAATGTCATAACTAATGCATGAGGGCTCGGGGAAACATCACCATTCACAGTGCACACAGCAACTGCGCGACCATATATGTACAACGTATCAGGAGTTAGAGTCTGTACTAGCCCCGGTACAAAGAGCATTGCTCAATTTTGGCAAAATCATTTTATCTGTCTTCTAGACAATCTCAACCGACCCCGAAAATCATGAGAGCGACAGGAATAGCTAAGCTGGGTTCCACGATCTCGACAGTAGGGAGCTAACCTACGTCCTCTAAGATCTTACAGGAGCTAGGCTATCCTCAGGGCTGGCGTTCTTTGCAAAACCCAGTGCACCCTTCCCAGCCGATTTCACACTGTACCAGTGTCACTGCCATATAGGTCATAAGGTTTTCAACCTTGAACATCATCAATGCTTTATGATGCATGTCACACAACAATGCTTCGCAGCATACACATCCTTACAGGCAAAACCCATTGAATCATTCTACGTCACCACTTTCTCGTGGTACGACCAGATTCAATGTCTTTCCTTCACAAGGAAAACCAAACCCCATCTCGGGTTAAGACTGCACTCTCTCACTAAGCTTCTCAAGTCTTATGCAGAAAGAGTGTGTTGGTTATAACTTTTAAGCTAGATTATACTAATCTTTTTCTTTAAATTGATGATCACTTTCTCTTAAGTCCTATAGCTTACTAAGACTTATGATTGTGTCTTATGAATAGTCTTACCTATCTTACTTCGCCTTACTAGTCTTCCTTAATTAAACTATAATTAATCTTAATTCTCCTTAATTAAGTCTTATTCCTTACTTAAGGTCCTAATTAATTCCCAATTATTCCTCAATCTCTTCCTTAATCTTGGATTAAGCTTTTAATTACATTTGATTAAGGTTAATCATAATTAATTAGTTCTTAATCATCATTAAGGCTTAATTACTTTATTTATACTTCATTAGTGATTAATGATTAAGATTAAGGTTAATCTTCATTAGAGTTAATTAACTTCAATCTTAATTAATTATTCTTAACTTGATTAACTTAGGTAGATTCAGATGTTGTGAACCAGCTACCAAAATTGTAGCCCGATCCAACGGTGAACGAATCTACAGTCGCTATTTTACGGCCGCAACTCTATGTAAAAACGGGAAAAATTTCTTTCCAACCAAGTTCACAACTTGCATGCATCCAAAATCACCAATCAAGCACATTTCAAGAATCATAAAAATTTCTAAAACACATATATAGATCACATGCAAATAGCCGAAACAATTTTTCAAGAAATAGGTTTCCAAAACTTATTTTTTTTTCAAGGAAAAAGGGGTTTAAAGACAAGGATCAAGGGTAATCCTTGACTCTAGTCACCAATCCTACTAGAGTTCAAGGTTCTCCCCCCCTTTACCTAAGGAAATTCCTCAAGAAATAGGTGCAGCCACAACTTCAAAACAGCCCCTCCTTTGAGCTCCTTTGATCACCAAAGCAAGGATTTACAAGGTTGGAGGCTAGGTTTTTTTGAAGATCAAGGTTCAAAGATGGAACCTTGTGCTTGAAAGTGATGAAATGAAAATGGAAGGTGGAGAGAAAGAGGGAGGGGAGCTCACGGCTCTCTTGGAAGAGAAAGGAAGAAATGAGAAAAATGAAATGAAGTGTTTTTGCATGTAAGGAAAAAGGAAAATGGACAAGTGTTTTAGTTTTTCATGACATTAGGCTTTCTTTATGCCATTTGTCTTAAGAAAGAATGTGAAACCAACAAGTGTCTCACATGCACACTTCACACACATGCATGGCTTCTAGGGGAAGGAAAAGGAAGGATGATGCAGATTTTCGGGCCCGGGTCAAGAGTATCCGGGCCCGGCTCCAAAAGGAGTAGGGGTAAAATGGTAATTTTGCACCAAAATTCCAAAAATTCCCAAAAATTCTAGAAAAATAGGAAATTCATTTCTAACCTCATAAAAATTAATTTTGATGATTAAAAATAATTTTAATCACTCAAAATTCAATAAATCACACAATAAGGCACATAAGCAAAAATGCGGGTGTTACACCTACCCTGTATTTGTTGAATTTCATTTATTGCCTTGGTACCCTTATACCCACCATTTTTAATAATGACAAAAGGGGGAGTATTAAAAAGGAAAACATCTGAATTCAATATCTGAATCTAGTCAGACAAATGAATTTATTAGAATATGTTTCTGGGAAAATTCATTATTTCAGGGGGAGCCACCATATTTCAAAACAAGTATTTGAAATAAAGAGAGTATATTTCAATGACTTTATTTATTTATTTCCCTTTAGATATTTGCTTAATTTCTTTTTAAACAAATTTGTCATCATTAAAAAGGGGGAGAATGTTGAGTCTCATAATCAATTTAAGTATTCAAATCGGATTCAAGACTCACATATCCTTAGTTTTAATAGACAACAAATTTGATTTAAAAAGGTATTGCTTTTAAGAACAGTATCACTTGAAGGTATCTTTACCTTATTGTTTTCAGAAAGTGCTATGAAGAAGAAGCCTCAAGATGAACCTACTGACACGAGGGAACCTTCCGAAGAGCCAAGATTTACTGAACTCTTTTTAGTCTTCTGAAGTGTTACGAATTTCTAGAAGAGCTGCTTAAGACCTCAATTTTAACTGTTGACTAAAGCCTGGAAGCTGCCTGCTAAAGTCACAACACTTTCTTATCATCTTAAACAAGTTTGATCCATTTAAGGAATGAATTCAAAGTTCAACTGTGTAGTCAAAATCAAATTACCTTAAATGGAATCTGTTGTTCAAGTCAGAGCAGTGTTTCAGTCTACAACACCTGCACATCTCAAAAGTTTAACGATATCAGAAGATCTTCTCACAATGATTCTAAGAGCATTTAATGTTATCTCACAATGGTTAATGAAGCTACTCCTCAACGGATCTATTTCAAGGCTTTATAAAAAGCCTCACGAAAGATTTTGAAGATGGGCGAACCATTGGTGAACCCCTAGTAAAGTCACGAAAATGCCTTGTTCTAACCCAAAATGAAAACTTAGCTAAAGAATGGGCAAACAGAAAAGCACAAGAGAGAATGGCCAAGATTCATCAGAGAACCCTTTCAAGCCAAAACACTCTTTTGTAGCAAATTTCCTTGTACTTAGATTTACCCTTTGCATCCTGAGTTTTACCCAGTTATCCCTTTGTACAAGAAGAATCTGAGTTTAAGTTTCTCAGAAGCTTAAACTTAGTTTATATTGTAAACACTGTCAAGTGTCTGAGAGCCTAGAGAGGCTTGGTGGAATACATAATACTTGGTTCATCCTGGAGAGGCAGCGTGTACAAAGAGTACTTGGTTGAGCCTGTAGAGGCTTGTCTGTAAAAGAATACTCATTGATCCTGGAGAGGCTTGTCTGTAAAAGAATACTCGTTGAGTCTGGAGAGGCTTGTCTGTAAAAGAATACTCGTTGGGCCTGGAGAGGCCAGGTGTGAAAATAATACTCGTTGTAATCTTGCGGGATTAAGGAAAATCCAGTGGTGGTTTGCCCTGGGACTGGATGTAGCTCACTGTGTTAGTGGGTGAACCAGGATAAATTTTCTGGCTAAGTTCTCTCTACCCTTAACTCCTTTACTTTCTGCTGTTATCTATTTTTAACTAACCAATGAGGGTTAAGAAAAGTGAGTTTATAATTTGCACAGCATAAACGAACACATTTCATATGCAAATCAATTTAAAAAAGGCATTTTTACTGGACATGCTGAAGTTGTTCAGCAAGTCTCCGAAAATTCATTTTTCAGCAAGTTGCTGTAACATTGATAAACTATTGCTTGTTTTCAAAAGGTTTTCAGAAAATCTGTAAAGGTTGTAAAAACACTGTTCAACTCCCCTTCTAGTGTTTCCTATAGTCCTAACAGACTTTGTCTTGGAGGATGGCTAAGATGGAGTCCGGGTGTACTCAGACTCAGTACCTGGCTGTGGGGTAGGAGAACGTGTCAGCCTATCTTGGCTTGAAGCCAAAGAACCCATAGAATCACTTGAGTTAGAAGACATGCTTAACTCTGGAGATGAAGAAGATGAAGAGAGATGAGAAGGAGGGAGTTTGATTGCAGGAATTTTGATGCGCATGAGTAAGGATTGTTTGAAGAATTTTTCATTTTATAGAAATAAGGTGAGACGAAGAGAGAGAGAGGGGGGAAAATAACTCGTGAAGTATGAGTGGTAGTTGATAGGTTGGGGACCTTTTAAATGCAACGGCTAGTGAGGCACTTTTTGAGGTAACCGTTCTGCGCAACTAGCCGTTAGTGGTCAGAGGCTCAAAGACAGTTATCAACGTCTGTTTGACCGTTTCAATTTTTGAGCTTAGACTCAATCTTGGTCTCATCTCAGATCTATCTCAGATTGAGTCTCAGGTCTGAGCTCAGTCTCAGATCCTGACATAGTCTTAGTTTCAGTTCCATACCACATTGTAATTTAAAATTTAAATCTAAACACTTACTCATAAGCAAAATTTAGCATACACTGGACTTCATGTGGATTCACTAGATGCTGCAAGGGAAAAGAGGGTAGTTGCTCAAAAAGATATAGGAGGGGAACTTTTGTCTGATCAGCTAGAAAGGATTAGGCAAGGTGTTCAACCACCCAAGCACTTCTGGAAGAAGATTGATGTGTACTCCTCTAACCATGTCAAGATACCTGCTGAAGACTGGATCCTCATCAGGCATCTCAACTTGGAGACTGAGTTGTACGCTAAGTACATTGTCTCTTATGTTGGGTTTAAGAACTTCAAGCCTCCTAAACCTCTCTCTATGAAGCCAACCACCAAGATTTTCTGGCAACCAGATAGGATAGTTCCAAGGCTACTTTTTGTTGAAGGTCCAAATGACAAAAAGAAGGAACCAAAGTTCTATTTTGCCTATCTTAATGACTTGGAGCCCATGACTCAAGAGCAATGGGAAAGGGTTCCTGAGGATATAGAAGCATATGATGGATTGGATCATACCTACAGAGATTGGTTATGGAATTCCTACTGGAATGAAAGAGAAAAGGAAGGCTCATGTTCAGGGACAAAGTATGACTTTGTTGACTCCATCACCAAAAGCACCTTATCTGTTCAAGAGTACAGAACTTGGTTTCCTGGTAGATTTCCCTGTTCAAATCGTGAACTTCATGAGGATTGGATTATGCAGAAAAAGACTCATGCCATCTATACTTGTCTGGTGGTCAAGCCTGCTGACTATGGCTTACCAAATGGTTTTGGGCAAATTGTGTTTACTGGGTGTTATCTATCTATCATTTTCCGTGAAGCTGACCTCACTGAAGCCCTAGAAGCAAGAGAAAGGGAAACAGGAAAGCTGAGAAATAAGAATGAGAAAAATCAAAGAATGACAAAACAGATGCAAGCAACTCAAGCTCCACTGCAATCTCAAGCATCAAGACCTGCAAAGCATAAAAGAAGTTGTAGTCTTTGATAGCTTAGTGACTTTAGAAAGCATTTTGTATTCATGTCTTTCTTTTTTAAACTTTCTTAAAGTACTTAATGGATGAATTTTTTGTTCCATAATTTTTTATATGACTACGTGATGACTTGTTTCTGTGCGAACTTATTTTACTGATCAAACGCATTAATTACTTTAATGAATTAACTGAACATATTTAATGTTTCGACAAGTATTGAATATTCTAAAATTAGCTGATTGTTATGTTGCAATTACACCCTGAATTTATTACTCTATTGCACATTTATTACTTCAGCAAGCTCTGGGTACCCATTTTATTGATGACAAAAGTGGGAGTAATATAAACTAACAAAATCTGAAGTTTAAGTGTTTTTCATAGAAGAAATCTTCTGTTCAGGGGGAGCAAGCATTCTGCTTAAGTATCTGACAAAGGGGGAGAATCCTTTAAGCTTAATTCTATTTAATTTTCCTTTAGATTTTTGTAAGTTTAAGCAAATTTGTCATCATTAAAAAGGGGGAGAATGTTGAGTCTCAAAAATATTATTAAGCGATTAATAATGTTTTAAGTCTCATAATCCTAAGTTTTAATGAACAACAAATTTGGTTAAAGCATTCTCAAAGATAGTGAAAATTCTCTTAAAGGTATTTTCTGTGTTTCAGCAACCCTCTGAAAGAGCAACCCTCCGAAGCAAAGCAACCCTCTGAAGTCGTCCAACCTTCTGAAGGAGAGGAACCCTTTGAAGAGTTAGGACTTGCTGAAGTAAATCAACCCTCTGAAGAGATGTACTATCTGAAACATGAAGACCTACTGAAGACATCCAACGTGGCATTATGTCGGAAGGCAGAAGGCTTTCTGCTCAAGACCTAAAAGCGTTCTCAACGTCTTCTGCAACACGTCTTCTTAAGGAAAGAATTACAAAATCCTTTTTACACGTATTTGAATCATCATACCAGAAAAGGAAAACCTCTGTATCATAGTACCTGCAGTGTGTCAGAACTAAATCATCTCTGCTCACCTGCAATGTTCAAGTCATAAGCTATAAGAAGATTGTCTCACAATGGACTCTATAGCATTTAATGCTATCTCTCAACGGTCATTTCAGCAATCTTCAACGGACTTAAAATTTCATCCCTATATATAGCTTCGTGAAAGACTTCAACAAGAGAGAGAGAAGAAAATATCAAGCCAACACTCTGCCAGATCTACGCTGCATACTCTCTATTTATTGTACAAAAAAATTTCATTTATCCTGAGTTATACTCAGTTAAATTGTACAAGTTTATTCTAGTTTGAGTTAGGAACTTTGTTTAGTTTAGTAACTTAAAACAATTTCTTTGTAAACACTATTAAGTGTCTAAGAGCCTGGAGAGGCTTGGTGAAAGAAAGAATGTGTGAGAAAACAGGGATACACTAGAAATGGGGTTAAATAGTGTTTCAATGGAAACTTTTTCTTTTTAGTGAATACTTGCGACACCCCTAGTTACCACTAGAAATGTCACAGTGTTACACGTGACCAACGAAATAGAACGTAAAAAATGCGGAAGTTTTTTTTTAAAAGGGTTAGGTGTCATTGACCTATCACATCTCTAGTTTCGTTTTAAGTACTTATGAAATATCCTTCCCTTTACTTTTAAAAAAAAAACTCGTTTTCCGAAAACGTCTAAATGATTATCACCTCACGCACATACAACATACACATAATTATAAAACATTGTGAGAATAGGAGTCAATGTGAAATATATATATACATACATACCAAGTAGCATCAGTGTACCTCGCAAATACCCTTATATCCACATCAAAATATGAGCTCTGGTAGCAAGCTAAAGCAAATAAGACCTCTAATCAAGAAAAAAAAGAAGAGATCCCTAAATCAGAGTTGCTACTACCTAGACTTAAAACAACCTAGTCCTACTCATCGTCAGAAGAGTCCTCCTCCGGCTCCTCCTCCTCTGGGTCCTCCTCTGGATCCTCCTCTGAATCCTCCCTCGGGACCTCCTCCTCCTCTGAGGTGTCATCAATCACAATCAGATCTAAGTCCCTTGTGAGAGAGCGACCTTGCGCATCAGGACGCACAGGCTGAGGAGCTGGCACCTCAGAAGAAGAGGAGTACCTGAGAGAGTCTGGTTCAACCAAGTCAGCCATCCGGGATGACTGCGATGATGAAGAAGAAGCTGGACGACGATGTGAAGGACGAAATGTAGTATACCTCACCAGGTTAGGTAACGTCGGAAACTCGAGAGTCACTGGTACAATGAAGTCCATCTCAGGTACAAGCGGAAGTCCGGGGTGCGTGATGATGACACGGACTTCCCCCGTGAACTCACATCTGCGTGGAATATCCGTCACCCTCCAGGTGCCCCTCGGCATCCACCTTAGCCGCACTTGCATTGATGTCATGGTCGAAGTCTTCGATACCGACTATCGACGTGACGAGAAGGGCACAACAAGAAGAGATAGAAAAGAAGGGTGAGAACATCGCATGAACTCACAACATGTAGGATACAGTAAACTAGAGCACACATACACAGATAGTCAACACAGTCCAATCGATAGGCAACACAAAACATGTCATCATAATGTACTCATATGAATGCGACTTTACTATTATAATGCAACATCTAATGCATGCGGGCCCGGGGAAACATCACCATCCGCAGTGCACACAGCAACTGCCCGACCATATATGCACAACGTATCAGGAGTTAGAGTCTGTACTAGCGCGGTACTTATATTTTTCTTTTGGCCAATTTTATTCGACTTCCAGACAATCTCAACTGACCCCAAAAACCTTGAGAGCGACAGGATAGTCAAGCCTGATCCTCTTTGCAACTCGACATTAGGGAGCGAGCCTACGTCACCTGAGCCTTTCTGGAACCTGACTATCCTCAGGGCTGGCATCCCCCCTCGAGAAACCGCTGGCGTTCTTTACAAAACCCAGTGCACCCGTCCCAACCAGTTTCCCACTGTATCGAGTGTCACTGCCATATAGGTCGCAAGGTTTTCAACCTTGATCATCAACAATGATTTATGATGCATGTCACACAACAATGCCTACAGCACTCACATCCTTACAGGCAAAGCCCATCGAATCATTCAACATCACCACTTACCCGTGGTACGACCCGATTCAATGTCTTTCCTTCAAGGAAAACCAGACAATACTTTCTCAGCATACACAGTCCTTACAGGCAAAGCCCATCGAATCATTCAACGTCACCACTTACCCGTGGTATGGCCCGATTCAATGTCTTTCCTTCAAGGAAAACCGAACCCTATCTTGGGTTGGAACCGCACTCTCTCACTAAGCTTCTCAAGTCTTATGTAGAAAGAGTGTGTTGGTTATAATATTTTAAGGTAGTTTGTACTAATGTTCTTCTTTGAATCAGTATTCATTTCCACTTGAGTCCTATAACTTACTAAGACGTATGATTGTGTCTTATGGATAGTATTACTTATCCTAGTTCTTCTTGTATGACTAATTAAGATTAAGTTTAACTTTTAATTATAATTAGCCTTCTTTAACTGAACTATAATTAATCTTAATCCTTACTTAAGGTCCTAATTAATTCCTAATTATCCCTTAATCTCTTCCTTAATCTTGGATTAAGCTTTTAATTGTACTTGATTAAGGTTAATCATAATTAATTAGTTCTTCATCGTCATTAAGGCTTAATTACTTAATTAATACTTTATTAAGGTTAATTAACTTTAGCCTTAATTAATTATTCTTTTACTTAATTAACTTAAGTAGATTAGATTAATTAACTTAGATAATTAAATTAGCTAAGTCCATTAATTAATTTCTATGTTTTAATTAAAAACTTGGATTAGAGTTGAAGTCCAACTCTGATCTAAGCCCAATTTCATAAATTATTTTTGGTTGACTTTCAATGAGTCCTTGACTCACCATTTTGAAGGTTTTGGGCCTAAACCAAAGGCCCAAAGGTTTGATAACTCTTAGAAATTCACTTTTACTCATGACAACTCAAAACATTGACTTTTGGGTTGACTTTTACTTGGGTTAAATTAAAGATCCGAATTTAGTTCTTTTATTATTGTAAAAGTTTTTCCTTATTTTCACTTTAACCCTTTTGTTTGTAAAATTTTTCCTTAGTCCTTTTGGACCACTAAAGCCCATAAACATGTTTTCCAACACTTACTTGATCTTTTCAAGATCAAAAAGCATTCTTGATGAGTTTCATCAAGAACAACTCAAGAACATCAAGAACACCTTGAATGTTCATCAAAACACCAATTTTTTTTTCAACAACATCCAAACTTCACCAAATTCTAGCACAATCATCAACAAACATTATAAACAACAAACATCATGCTAAATCATCCAAAATCATCCAACACAATTTCATGAATTCAAACAACCTCATGCATGTTCATAAATCCATCATCAAAACACATTTCCAACATCAAATAAAATTTTAGAAACATGCAGCCACTGTGCAGATCAAATATCTCTCAGCCTAGACTTCGTATCAACGATCCGACCGTTCAAATGAAGATTCAGGAGTTATAAACGAGCCACTAAAATTTTAGCCCGATCCAACGGTGAACGAATCTACAATTGTCATTGTATGGTCGCTACTCTATGTAAAAACGGGAAAATATCTTTCCAACTAATTTCACAATTTGCATGCATCAACAACCACAATCCAAGCACTTTTCAAGCATCAAAATAAATTTCAAAACACACATACAACCCAGATCAAGAAATCCGAAACATTTCACTCCAAAAAGAGGTTCCAAAAGTGATTTTTTTCAAGAGAAAAAGATGATCAAGACAAGGATCAAGGGCAATCCTTGACTCTAGTCACCAATCCTACTAGAGTTCAAGTTCTCCCCCCTTACCTAAGGATTTCTCAAGGAAAAAGGTGAAGAAACAACTCCTCAAACCAGCCCATGATCCCTCCTTTGAGTCACCAACAAGAGTCAACAATGCTTGGAGGCTAAGTGTTTGAAGCTTTGGTTCCAAAATGGAACCTTGGCTTTGAATGTGTTTGTTGAAGATTGAAAGGTTTTTGAGAGAAAATGGAGGAGATTTTCACGGCCTTGTGAAGGAGAGAAAGAGAGAAATGAGAGAAAAAAAAACTAAAGCTTGCATGTGAGGAAAGGAAAAGAAATAAATGCCTTAATGTTTTAATGCCATAAAGCCTACACCTTACACGTGGCTTGGAAGAAAGAAAAAGAAAGACAAGTGTCTCCCATGCAACACACACACACACATGCACCATTTCTAGAAGGAGGAAAAGGAAGGTTTGTGCAATTTTTCTGGCCCGGATCAAGAGTATTCGGGCCCGGTTCAAGAGACAGGAGGGGCAAAAAGGTCATTTTCACAGAAAAACCTCAAAAATTCCCGAAAAAAAGGAAATTTATTCCTAAACTCAAAAATATAAATTTTGATGATTAAAAATAATTTTAATCACTCAAAATTCAATAAAACACTCAATACGATAAAACAACAAAAACGCGGGTGTTACATCTCTCCCCTCCTAAAAAGAAATTTCGTCCTCGAAATTTGTGCGTACCTTCTTGAAAGAAATTAGGGTTAGACTTCCTAATTTGCTCCTCCAACTCCCAGGTTGCGTTCCGTTCATCTGTTGCATTCCAAATAACCTTCACCAATGGAATCTCCTTCCTTGAATCGTCTTAATCTTGGTTCCTAATACTTGCTGCAGACTTTCCTATAGTCTGAATATAATTCTTGGGTCTCTATCTCACACTATGCTAGGCGGAACCCCATGTAGCCTTATTACTTCCTTAATGTACAACTGGGTCAACTTTTCTAAGGAAAACTTAATGTTGATGGGTAGGAAATGGGCAGATTTTGTTAACCTATCAACGATTACCCATATAGCATCAAAACCTGTCGGAGTTTTAGGTAAACCTACCACGAAATCCATAGATATGCTATCCCACTTCCACTCAGGGACATCTAAAGGCTGTAACTCTCCCGATGGTCTCTGATGTTCAATCTTAGCCTTCTGACAAACCAAACAAGATGCTACATACTCAGCTACTTCCTTTTTTCATTCCTGACCACCAAAACATTTTCTTCAGATCCTGATACATCTTAGTTGCTCCAGGGTGAATACTCAATCCACTCTTATGAGCCTCTTCTAAGATCAGTTTCCTTATTCCCTTATCACTAGGCACACATATTCTACCCTTGAATCTAACAATTCCACCAGTTCCCTTACAAAAATCCAGGTTCTCCTTTCTTAGGGACTAGATTCCACAAATCTTGCAAAGATTGATCCACTTCCTGTGCTAAGCGAACTTGCTCCAAGAAATCATTTGAAATCTTCAAAATTCTCAATCTTACACTCTTAGGATCAAATTCAACATCTAGGTTCAGGTCTCTAAACTTTCCTATTAGTGCTAGCTCCTTAACCATCATTGCTGACATATGCAAAGATTTCCTACTCAACGCATCAGCTACGACATTGGCTTTCCCAGGGTGGTACTGCAGACTAAAATCATAATCCTTCAAAAACTCCATCCATCGCCTCTGCCTCATATTCAACTCTTTCTGATCAAACAGATACTTCAAACTCTTATGATCGCTAAAAACTTCAAACCTAGCGCTATACAGATGGTGTCTCCAAATCTTCAAGGCAAAAACTATGGCAGCTAACTCTAGATCATGCGTAGGGTAGTTTACTTCGTGTGTTCGCAGTTGCCTAGAGGCATAAGCCACTACTTTTCCTTTTTGCACCAACACACAACCTAATCCTTGTTTTGAAGCATCACAGTATACTTCAAAATTCTCATGTGGGTCAGGTAAAACTAACACAGGCGCAGTAGTTAACCTTTTCTCCAATTCCTGAAAACTATCACCACACTTTTGGATCCACACAAAAAGTTGGTCTTCCCTAATCATACGGGTCAACGGGGTTTCTATCCTAGAAAAATTCTCAATAAACTTATGGTAGTAACCAGCTAACCCTAAAAGCTTCTCTCTTCCGTTATAGTCTTAGGTGCTTCCCATTGTAATACAGTTTCTACCTTAGCTGGGTTTACACTAACTCCTCCACTAGAGATCTCATGACCTAGGAAGTTCACTTCCTTCAACCAAAATTCGCACTTAGATAGCTTAACATACAACTTTCTATCCCTCAAGGTTATTCCAAAGAATTTTATACTTCCCGTTGGGTCCTAGAAATAGGAGAGAACATTGCACGAAAGAATGAGGATAAGTTGGCTTAAATGAGGCTAGAAAACTGGGTTCACTAAGGAGGGAAAGGAACACCAATGACAACCAATCCAGATGGAATTACTAGACACCTGTAGCATTCGTGGTAAAGTCCAAAGCAGATTATAAGGTTACCTATAGTCTCGGTATATAGATAGAGGCAATCTATCTTTAAACCTATCTATGGGAATATTATTATCATTCCTTATGGTTATCCTACTCCCACGGATTGCAATTACCCCTTAGGGCATCCTTACGTGAAACATTACCCACCTAAGCGTAGTATTATTCTAGCCTTCGAAACCTTGCCTAAATACTTACCGATTGAATTTCTCTTCCTTGGGAGTCTAAGTCCATTAAGATTAATGTATAAACTAATCATATAAATTGGTATGATCATACTCAATCAAAGCACCATAACTCTTACCAATTCCAATCTTAATCGTTTATGAGATTCCACTCACATACCTCTTTCAATTTATAGAAGCATCAATCAAGCATAACTCTTAATCATCAAGGTCAACACATACCATAACCCCTCATTGTTTGTCATCTCTATTATTTCTACTAACCTCATGGAAGTGTTATCCTTACTTAGCTCCTACAATTGTAGTTCTTGTAGTGCTTACTGGTACACCTAATTCTCCATCACATGATTTCTTTCTTTAACCTCCTGCGTAATCTTGATACTAATAGATCCTTTGCTTAGTAATATCCTATTATCCAACTAGAATTTGCTTAAGAATTACATCTTGTGCTATTGGTCTCAATAGTTTGACTTCTTTTATCTCAAATCGAGTTTTCCACTTTTTCTATAAACCCTTATTTTATCAATCCGTTAGAGATAGCGATCATACTCTAGTGTATCTGTCAAACTTCAATCATGGCACTCATTCTACAGTCAAACCCTTTTAGACTTCAAGTTCATCAACAGGGTATCCAAATATGCCTTAACTGCTAAGATCAAACCCCAATTCGTGTGTTTGTCATTCTTATCCTAAACTTCATCATTATTTATCCTGAGTATACCCCGAGTCATCGATTATTTCTAAATTGCTTTGCCAAATTATATATATATATATATATTTTCAATAACTGAATCCTCAAGAGCTATTAGTACAAATCCCCTAATCTCAAAACCTTAATAATTAAACCTCAATGATCAATCATCTTAACCTTGAATTTACAACCTCGAATTCATCGTCGATCCCTTAGGTTACTCATCTAAAGGAATGGGAACCTAACCATAGTGGTCATCCTACTCTAACTTTTAATGTCTAACTCAGCACTTCAAACCACAAGTCAAATCAACTATTGGCTACACTAATGTACAATCTCAGGACCTAGAGGTCTTAGCAAACTCGTTTTAGAAGCTTGATTACTTAGTTCATCCATACTACCTTAATTCTAACTAGGGTGTTAAGTTAATTCTTTTATGAGGTGTGATATTATGCTACCCCGTCTCCGTCCCAGGAGATTTCCCATCCCAGGGTTGCCTCTTTCTGCCATGGGATCCTGCATTGGCAGAACAAGTCAACTTCTTCCGTTTCATGCAGAACCATTCAAGCAAGAATAAGCAACACTACACACAGATCCTCATATTACTAAGATAGTAAGATGAGAGCAACCAATTCACACAAGGCAAACAATCAACACAAACAAACAATCAACACAGAGTAAACACAGAGAGAAGGGTATCATAGACCATACCCAAGGCCAAAAAGGAAAGAACAGCTCTGATACCACCTAAATGCGACACCCCTAGTTACCACTAGAAATGTCACAGTGTTACACGTGACCAACGAAATAGAACGTAAAAAATGCGGAAGTTTTTTTTTTTAAAAGGGTTAGGTGTCATTGACCCATCACATCTCTAGTTTCATTTTAAGTACTTAAGAAATATCCTTCCCTTTACTTTTAAAAAAAACTCGTTTTCCGAAAACGTCTAAATGATTATCACCTCACGCACATGCAACATACACATAATTATAAAACATTGTGAGAATAGGAGTCAACGTGAAATATATATATATACATACATACCAAGTAGCATCAGTGTACCTCTCAAATACCCTCATATCCACATCAAAATATGAGTTTCGGTAGCAAGCTAAAGCAAATAAAACCTTTAATCAAGATACAAAAGAAGAGATCCCTAAATCAGAGCTGCTACTACCTAGACTCAAAACAACCTAGTCCTACTCATCGTTAGAAGAGTCCTCCTCTGGCTCCTCCTCCTCTGGGTCCTCCTCTGGATCCTCCTCTGAATCCTCCCTCGGGACCTCCTCCTCCTCTGAGGTGTCATCAATCACAATCAGATCTAAGTCCCTTGTGAGAGAGCAGCCTTGCACATCAGGACGCACAGGCTTAGGAGCTGGCACCTCAGAAGAAGGGGAGTACCTGAGAGAGTCTAGTTCAACCAAGTCAGCCATCCGGGATGACTGCGATGATGAAGAAGAAGTTGGACGACAACGTGAAGGACGAAATGTAGTATGCCTCACCAGGTTAGGTGGCGTCGGAAACTCGAGAGTCACCGGTACGATGAAGTCCATCTCAGGTACAAGCAGAAGTCCGGGGTGCGTGATGATGACACGGACTTCCCCCGTGAACTCACATCTGCGCGGGATATCTGTCACACTCCAGGTGCCCCTCGGCATCCACCTTAGCCGCACTTGCATTGATGTTATGGCTGAATTCTTCGCTACCAATTATCGACGTGACGAGAAGGGCACAACAAGAAGAGATAGAAAAGAAGGGTGAGAACATCGCATGAACTCACAACATGTAGGATACAGTAAACTAGAGCACACATACACAGACAGTCAACACAGTCCAATCGATAGGCAACACAAAACATGTCATCATAATGTACTCATACGAATGAGACTTTACTATTATAATGCAACATCTAATGCATGCGGGCCGGGGAAACATCACCATCTGCAGTGCACACAGCAACTGCCCGACCATATATGCAAAACGTATCAGGAGTTAAAGTCTGTACTAGCGCGGGTACTTATATTTTTCTTTTGGCCAATTTTATCCGACTTCCAGACAATCTCAACTGACCCCGAAACCTTGAGAGCGACAGGATAGTCAAGCCTGATCCCCTTTGCAACTCGACAGTAAGGAGAGAGCCTACGTCACCTGACTATCCTCAGGGCTGGCATCCCCCCTTGAGGACCCGCTGGCGTTCTTTACAAAACCCAGTGCACCCGTCCCAACCAGTTTCCCACTGTACCGAGTGTCACTGCCATATAGGTCGCAAGGTTTTCAACCTTGATCATCAACAATGCTTTATGATGCATGTCACACAACAATGGCTACAACACTGACATCCTTACAGGCAAAGCCCATCGAATCATTCAACGTCACCACTTACCCGTGGTACGGCCCGATTCAATGTCTTTCTTTCAAGGAAAACCAGACAATACTTTCTCAGCATACACAGTCCTTACACGCAAAGCCCATAGAATCATTCAACGTCACCACTTACCCGTGGTACGACCCGATTCAATGTCTTTCCTTCAAGGAAAACCGAACCCTATCTTGGGTTGGAACCACAGTCCCTCACTAAGCTTCTCAAGTCTTATGTAGAAAGAGTGTGTTGGTTATAATCTTTTAATGTAGTTTGTAATAATGTTCTTCTTTGAATCAGTATTCATTTCCACTTGAGTCATATAACTTACTAAGACTTATGATTGTGTCTTATGGATAGTATTACTTATCCTAGTTCTTCTTGTATGACTAATTAAGATTAAGTTTAACTTTTAATTATAATTAGTCTTCTTTAACTGAACTATAATTAATCTTAATCCTTACTTAAGGTCCTAATTAATTCCTAATTATCCCTTAATCTCTTCTTTAATCTTGGATTAAGCTTTTAATTGTACTTGATTAAGGTTAATCATAATTAATTAGTTCTTCATCGTCATTAAGGCTTAATTACTTAATTAATACTTTATTAAGGTTAATTAACTTTAGCCTTAATTAATTATTCTTTTACTTAATTAACTTAAGTAGATTAGATTAATTAACTTAGATAATTATATTAGCTAAGTCCACTAATTAATTTCTAAGTTTTAATTAAAAACTTGGATTAGAGTTGAAGTCCAACTCTAATCTAAGCCCAATTTCATAAATTATTTTTGGTTGACTTTCAATGAGTCCTTGACTCACCTTTTTGAAAGTTTTGGGCCTAAACCAAAGATCCAAAGGTTTGATAACTCTTAGAAATTCACTTTTACTCATGACAACTCAAAACATTGACTTTTGGGTTGACTTTTACTTGAGTTAAATTAAAAATCCGAATTTAGTTCTTTTATTATTGTAAGAGTTTTTCCTTATTTGCACTTTAACCCTTTTTGTTTGTAAAATTTTTCCTTAGTCCTTTTGGACCACTAAATCCCATAAACATGTTTTCCAACACTTACTTGATCTTTTCAAGATCAAAAAGCATTCTTGATGAGTTTCATCAAGAACAACTCAAGAACATCAAGAACACCTTGAATGTTCATCAAAACACCAATTTTTTTTCAACAACATCCAAACTTCACCAAATTCCAGCACAATCATCAACAAGCATTATAAACAACAAACATCATGCTAAATCATCCAAAATCATCCAACACAATTTCATGAATTCAAACAACCTCATGCATGTTCATAAATCCATCATCAAAACACATTTCCAACATCAAATAAAATTTTAGAAACATGCAGCCACTGTGCAGATCAAATATCTCTCAGCCTAGACTTCGTATCAACGATCCGACCGTTCAAAATGAAGATTCTGTTCGCTACTCTATGTAAAAACGGGAAAATATCTTTCCAACCAATTTCACAATTTGCATGCATCAACAACCACAATCCAAGCACTTTTCAAGCATCAAAATAAATTTCAAAACATACATACAACCCAGCTCAAGAAATCTGAAACATTTCACTCCAAAAAGAGGTTCCAAAAGTGATTTTTTTCAAGAGAAAAAGATGATCAAGACAAGGATCAAGGGCAATCCTTGACTCTAGTCACCAATCCTACTAGAGTTCAAGTTCTCCCCCCCTTACCTAAGGATTTCTCAAGGAAAAAGGTGAAGAAACAGCTCCTCAAAACAGCCCAAGATCCCTCCTTTGAGTCACCAACAAGAGTCAACAATGCTTGGAGGCTAAGTGTTTGAAGCTTTGGTTCCAAAATGGAACCTTGGCTTTGAATGTGTTTGATGAAGATTGAAAGGTTTTTGAGAGAAAATGGAGGAGATGTTCACGGCCTTGTGAAGGAGAGAAAGAGAGAAATGAGAGAAAAAAAAACTAAAGCTTGCATGTGAGGAAAGGAAAAGAAATAAATGCCTTAATGTTTTAATGCCATAAAAGCCTACACCTTACACATGGCTTGGAAGAAAGAAAAGAAAGACAAGTGTCTCCCATGCAACACACACACACACATGCACCGTTTCTAGAAGGAGGAAAGGGAAGGTTTGTGCAATTTTTCTGACCCGGATCAAGAGTATTTGTGCCCGGTTCAAGAGATAGGAGGGGCAAAAAGGTCATTTTCACATAAAAACCCTAAAAATTCCCAAAAATTCCCGAAAAATAGGAAATTTATTCCTAAACTCAAAAACATAAATTTTGATGATTAAAATAATTTTAATCACTCAAAATTCAATAAAACACTCAATACGATAAAACAACAAAAACGCGGGTGTTACAATACTTTAAAATGTTTCTGTAAAAACTTCAGATGATAAAGATCGTCTGACGTTAGTTACTACCTTCTGAACCTTGGTTCAGATACACAGACAATTTTGATAAGTAGTTTTGTTTGATGTTAAGATTTTTGCTCTTGAAAACTTTTCTAAACCCCTTTGTTAGTTCAAAAACTGAATTGAAAGAGTTTAAGGGAAAGGAAACTTAGCCAAAGATTTATCCTGGTTCACTCACTACCACTTGTGAGCTACGTCCAGTTCCAGGGCTAATCACCACTGTATTTCCACTAATCTTGCAAGATTACAAGTATTCTTTTCTATCAAGCCACTTCAGGCTCTACACCAAGTATTCTTTTCTGTCAAGCCTCTTCAGGCTCTACACCAAGTATTCTTTTATGTCAAGCCTCTTCAGGCTCTACACCAAGTATTATTTTCTGTCAAGCCTCTTCAGGCTCTACAACAAGTACTGTTTCTTCCACCAAGCCTCTTCAGGCTCTCAGACGCTTATCCAAGTGTAGCCCAAGTATTCTTTCAGACAATAAGCCTCTCCAGGCTTGTAACCCAAACTATTTTAAGATAAAAACAGATAAAGTTTGATCGAGGCCGTACTCAATCAAATAATATGAATTAGAGTGTCGTGAGGGTTAGATAACCCAAAGTCGTCACTCAAGGAATTCAATAACAATTCACAACATCAGATTTCAGTCCCAAAATTTAGAACCAGAACTTCAGATCGAACTTAAGACAAGTGACTTAAGACGGTCTTAAGACAAAACTTCAGACGGTCTTAAGACTTAAGACGATCTTAACACTTAAGACGGTCTTAAGACAGAACTTCAGACGGTCTTAAGACTTCAGACTGCCCTAAGACTTCAGACTATCTTAAGAGTTCAGACTGTCTTAAGACTTCAGACGGTCTTAAGACAGGGACTGTCTTAAGAGTTCAGACTGTCTTAAGACAGGGACTGTCTTAACAGTGCAGAATTTCAGAACGTAATAGAAAAAGGGGGTTTTTGGTTGTTTGTTTAGAAACAGAGTTTCGCAAGTAAAAAAAGAAGAAGGAATAAAATGATTTAAGAAAACAGATTAATTCTCTTGTTCATTCACAATTGGATCCTTCATCGGTTAAAAATACATCGAACTCAATTTCCAGAATAAATTCGAATTAACCGAACAAGCGTGAATTAATTCAACAATAATCTCACTCAAGAACTAAGCGAACTTTCTAAACCAGACTAAGCGTACTAGTGACCAGACTAAGCGTACTGGTGACCAGACTAAGCGTACTGGTATGAGATTTATAATCCTTTACCTCCTGAATTAAGCAAATAGTTGGTTGTTTAGAATGAAGCAAACTAAACCAGAATTCTTAGTGAAGAACAGAATTGAATCATCAACAAGCGTTCAAATACAACTCAAGATTCAAAACCAGAATTCTAAAGGAGAAGATGAAATTGAATTTACTACAGAAATTGAAATACGAATTTGAGTTAAAATGAACCTCAAAATCCAATGTAAAATCACTCAAGAATCAATCCTCAAGAGTTTAGCAATCCATAAGAGGAAGAACAGCAAAATGAAAATGCAGAAAAAGAAGAAGAAGAAAACCTAGAAAAATAGAGAGAAGGGAAAGCAAGTGTCTCCTTCACTTCAATCTGTGTAAAGGCGAAAAATATGAAAAGTCCCTCTCAGAATTCTAACCGCCCCTATTTATAATAATCCCTAAACCATAAGATTAACCTAATGGATGGGTAAAATGGGCCCAGACTAACAAGTTTCAGGTCCAAAAATACTAAAACTACTCCAACAACTACTTAAGAAACTTGCTGTTCCCGCTCAAGTTCTGACAGCATCTGAACGTCAACTTTAAACTGAAAACTGCACCTCGTCCCTCAATGGAATATAGCCATATAACATATCAAATTAAAGCCCAGGACGTTAGCTTTCCAATGCCACTGGAATCACTCAAATCAGACACCTATAGCTCCAGATATCATTAAAACAAGACAGGTAGGTCAGTAGGCTTAAAAATCTGAATTTAAACAACATTTCTAGTTAAAGCCCAATTAAGTCCAATTTGGTAAATTCCAACTAAAACAGTGGATATAATCACAATTAGAGTCCAATAAAGCTAAGATTAATTATTCAAAGTGTGAATAAAAATGTGTTCATCAAATTCCCCCACACTTGCCCTTTTGCACTCCGGGCAAAACACCACATGAAACCAAAGATTAATTAGGAGCAAGATGCAAATACAGATGACATAGTTATCAAGAGATCCAAGGAATGCATAGGAGTAGGTAAGATACAACATCCAAGGAATCATGGAGTAATGGGGAATAAACTCATGAATGCAAGTAGCATACATCTCAAGATTACAATTCAACTCCTCTTTTTCACCTTTTGACCCAATTTTTTTTTTTTATTTCAAGCACACTTTATTTCTTTGCTTTTTTTTATATACTTTTCTTCTGAGCTTTGTTTTTTTTTTATTTTCCATCATTCCTTTTCCAATTTTTTTTTAAAACTAGACAAGGTCACAATATGATATCCACTTGAGGAGATAAGACAAGAAATTTAAGTACACCCCGACACTTATTCAAGAACCTATTCCCAAAACAATTCCAAAGCTCCTTTATCCTCTAAGGTAAGGACAATCATGGTCTTTCACTTTCAAGGCTTGTAATGAGCTTTTAATAACAAGAAATGGAATCCATAGGCTCAAAGGGGTTAACAAGTGGAAAATCATCAAGGTAGGCTAATATGGCTAGTAGCTCAATTATCAACAAAAATGCCTCAATATGAAGTTTCCTTTGTTCTCCTGCCTGGTCGCAATCTAAGTTGCAAGCTCGTACTGCCCAATATGCCTGATGCTCTATCTCCATAGGTAAGTGGCATGCCTTACCAAAAACAACTCTGAAGGGAGACATCCCAAGAGGTGCTTTGTAGGCAGTTCTATGAGCCCAAAGAGCATCATCAAGGCGGCGGCTCCAATCTTTCCTATTAGGCTGCACCATCTTCTTGAGAATTCTCTTAATATCTCTGTTGGAGATCTCAGCCTATCCATTAGTTTGGGGGTGGTATGGTGTAGAAACTCTATGCACCACCCCATACTTCTTCAGCAAAGCCTCCATGGACCGGTTACAGAAGTGGGTCCCCTGATCACTAACACTGGCTCGAGGCACTCCAAACCTGCAAAAGATGTGAGACCTGACAAAATCCACAACAACTCGAGCATCATTAGTCTTTGTGGCTATAGCCTCCACCCACGTGGAGACATAGTCCACAGCAAGCAAGATATATATAAAACCAAAAGAAACAGGAAATGGGCCCATAAAATCAATACCCCATACATAAAAAATCTCACAAAACAACATAGGTTGCTGGGGCATCTGCTGCCTGCTAGAAATGGCCGCTCCTGCTCTCTGACATTGCTCACATGTAGAAGAGACTCTCCAGGCGTCTCTGAAAATAGTAGGCCAATAAAATCCACAATCCAACACCTTCCGTCCTGTCCTCTAAGGTCCAAGGTGGCCTCCAACAGGTGAGGCATGACATAACTGAAGTACAGATTGGATCTCATGATCTGGAATACACCTACGAATCACCTGGTCACTACAAAAACGCCACAAATAAGGGTCATCCCATACATAATACTTGGCATCACTCTTAAGTCTATCTCTCTGAGCTCTAGATGCCAAAGGTGGAAAAACAGATGCAACAAGATAATTAACAATATCAGCAAACCAAGGGGTAAGGGGAGGGGAATGGGAATCATGTAAAACCAATAGCTGCTCATCCGGGAAGTCATCCCGAATAGGAAATGCATCCTCTTCCCTCTCAATGCGGCTCAAATGGTCTGCTACTAAATTATGTGCACCACTCCTATCCTGGATATTCAAGTCAAACTCCTGGAGTAGTAGCATCCACCTAATTAACCTGGGTTTGGAATCTGTCTTTTTCAAAAGAAACTTCAGAGCAGCATGATCAGTAAAAACAACTACGCTAGAGCCAAGCAAATAAGATCTGAACTTATCCAATGCAAAACAATTGCTAAAAGCTCTTTCTCAGTAGTAGTGTAATTTACCTGCGTTGCATCCAATGTCCTAGATGCAAAGTAAATCACATGAGATAGCTTACCAACCTTCTGAGTAGCTCCCAATGCGTAGTTTGATGCATCACACATCAACTCAAATGGAAAAGTCCAATCTGGTGGCTGAATAATTGGAGAGGTGGTGAGAGCTCTCTTGAGGCGATCAAATGCCTCTCTGCACTGCTCTCCAAAATCAAATATCACATCCTTCCGAAGCAAGTTGGACAATGGAAGAGCTATCCTGCTCAAGTCCTGAATAAACCTGCGATAGAAACCTGCATGTCCAAGAAAAGATCGAACCTCTCGCACGCAAGAGGGGTAAGGTAAGTGTGAAATAATATCTAATTTCGCAGGATCTACCGCAATGCCCTTCCTAGAGATAATGTGGCCTAAGACTGTACCATGCTCTACCATAAAATGACACTTTTCATAATTCAGAACAAGGTTAGTGTCTATGCACCTATCAAGCACTCTAGTCAAGCTATCCAAACATGCATCAAAGGAGGAGCCATACACACTAAAATCATCCATGAAAACCTCTATGCAATGCTCAAGTAAATCAGCAAATATGCTCATCATGCATCTCTGGAAAGTACTAGGAGCATTGCATAGACCAAAAGGCATCCTCCTATAAGCAAAGGTACCAAAAGGGCAGGTAAATGTAGTCTTATGCTGGTCCTCTAGTGCAATACAAATCTGAAAATAACCAGAGAAACCATCTAAGAAACAGTAATGTGATTTACCTGCCAGGCGCTCCAGCATCTGATCAATGAAAGGAAACGGGAAGTGATCCTTCCTGGTCGCCTGGTTGAGCCTCCTATAGTCAATGCAGACTCTCCAGCTGTTCTGCACTCTAGTAGGAATCAACTCATCCTTCTCATTCTTTACAACTGTAATCCCAGATTTCTTTAGTACCACCTGTACCGGGCTCACCCAAGTGCTATCTGAAATGGGATATATGATACCAACCTGTAGCAACTTGGTGACCTCCTTCTTGACCACATCAAGAATCTGGGGATTCAGCCTTCTCTGAGGCTGTCTCACAGGTTTAACCCCATCCTCCAACAAGATACGGTGCATACAGATGGAGGGGCTAATACCCGGAATATCTGCCAAGGTCCAGCCAAGAGCTCTCTTGCGCTCCCTAATAACATGCAATAATTGTTGCTCCTGATCATCTGAAAGAGCAATGGAGATAATCACTGGAAGCTTCTGCTCATCCTCCAAATATGCATACTTGAGGTGAGAAGAAAGTGGCTTCAGCTCCAGTGATGGGGGCTAGACAATGGAAGGCATCAATCTGGTACTGGTAGAAACCTCTGCAACCTGCAAATCAACCAAGTCAGATGTATCTGTAATTGCTGTAATCAAGCCTGTGCATTCTGACTTAATTCGCTCTGTTGGTGTATCAATACCAGAACCTGCTGAAAAATCAACATCATTAGAACCTGCTAAAAATGGAACACAATCAAAACTATCAGCAGATATGAACTCATCTATCTCAGCACACATACTACACTTGGAAGAATCAGAACATAAATCACAAGTGTAAACATCATTGAAGTCAGACAAGGCAGGAAAATCCAACTCTTCTATAAACTCTGACAGACTATTATCTACAAGTTCAGCAAGCATATCAATGTGGAAAACAGAATGGTCCTCAATGGGATGCTTCATAGCATCTAAAATGTTAAACTGAACCACACTATCTCCAAACTCCATGGTAAGTGTGCCTGCATGAACATCAATCTTAGTCCTTGCTGTCTTCAGGAAGGGCCTGCCTAAGATGATGGGGGCTGCACCAGTGAGTGAATCTCCTCCCTCCATATCCAATATATAAAAGTCAGCAGGGAAGATGAGGTCATTCACACGAACCAGTACATCCTCTATAAGACCTGCAGGGTGGGCAGTGCTCCTATTTGCCAACTGAATGACAACACCTGTAGCCTGCAAAGGACCAAGAGACAAAGAGGTAAAAACAGATAAAGACATAACATTAATAGATGCTCCTAAATCAAGCATAGCATTATCAAACTTGTTACTGCCTATAACATAAGGAATAGTAAATGTCCCCGGGTCTTTGCATTTTTCTGGAATGGGAGTCATAGGTCTCTCAATGAGTGCAGAGACATTTCTTCCCATGCTAATCCTCTCATTTCCCTTTAGCCGCCTCCTATGGGTCCACAGATCCTTTAAGAACTTGGCATATCTCGGAATTTGCTTTATAGCCTCAAGTAGAGGTATATTCACCTCTATTTTCCTGAAAGTTTCCAAGATTTCCTTGTCAGCCTCTTCAATTTTTTTACTCTTCTGTACAACTCTCTAAGGGAATGGAAGAGGAATAGAAGGTTGTACATTGCTTGAAGAACGGGGGCTGCCCAAAGGACTAGGACAAGCTCTCTCATGTATAGGGCTGTCTGAAGTTGTACCGGCTGAAACAGTACTGTCTGAAGCTGTAATAATCTCATTTTCTTGCTCAGACTGTTTCCTTTCAGACACTTGTAGACTCTTACCTGATCTCAAGGTGATTGCACTAACATTCTGCTGAGGGTTGACAACTGTCTGAGCAGGAATCTTGTCTGAACCCTGGGACTGGAGTTTATTAATAGTGGTAGCCATCTGACCAATCTGATTTTCCAGGTTTTGAATAGTTGCTTCGGTCCTTTGCTGGAAATTCAGATTGTTGACTGCCATTTGCCTAATTAATTCTTCCAAGGAAGGCTCACTCTTGGAAGGTGCAGCAACTGGTGGTGGAGGTTGCTGCTGTTGCTGCTGCAAGTGTGGAGGTTGGTAGGGTCTACTAGGACCAGCAACATGTGACTGATGGGGTACATAAGACTGTTGTGGTGGCTGTTGCTGCTGAGAAGAATTCCCCCATCTCAAATTTGGATGATTCCTCCAACCTGGATTATACCTGTTGGAAGAAAGATCCTGATTATATTGTTGCTGCTGAGGGGGTCTGCCAGAACCATATATATTTGCTGCATAAGCCTGTGGAGGAACAGGAACAACATCATCTCCTTCAGACTCATGTAAGGTGGGGATCAGTGGGATGATGAGCAGAAGTACAAATCCCACATAACTTAGCAACCTTCTGAGACACCGCCATCTGCTTGACCAAGGAAGCCAAATCATCAAGCTTGCTTTCCAACTTCCTATGATCAGCAACATAATTGGTCTCCATCTCATGAACTCCTCTGGTCAAGGCTACTGAATTGCTTCTAGTACCAAACTGCTGTTTATTAGAAGCCATGTTCTCAATTAACTGCCTTGCTGCAATTGGAGTTTTATCTACAAGCGCTCCTCCACTGGCTGCATCTATCATCTGTCTGTCCATGTTTATCAGGCCCTCATAGAAATACTAGATGAGTAGCTGCTCATGAATCTGATGATGTGGGAAGCTTGCACAAAGCCTCTTAAACCTCTCCCAATACTCATTCAGACTCTCTCTGTCCATCTGCCTTATACCACAGATCTCCTTCCTAATTGAAGTCACTTTGGATGCTGGGAAAATTTTTTCCAGAAACATCCTCTTCAAATTATCCCAGCTAGTAATGGATCCAGGTGGAAGGTAGTACAACCAGTCTTTTGCTGTATCTTGCAGGGAGAATGGAAATGCCTTCAGCTTAATATGATCCTTGGGAACTACAACTGGTCTCATAGTTGTGCAGACAATATGGAATTCCTTGAGGTGTTTATGTGGGTCCTCACCTGCAAGACCATGGAACTTGGGCAACAAATGAATCAATCCAGACTTTAGCTCACAAGGTACATCTATATCAGGATATTGAATGCATAAAGTCTGAATATTAACATCAGGTGTTTCAAGCTCTCTCAAAGTTCTCTCAGCCATGGTATCACAATTAAGATCAGACTCAAGGAAAGAAGAAGAAGAAAACACAGAAACAGACTCACTATCACTAACACTAACAGCAGAATAGACACTATCAGACAACTCACTATCACTAACAGAATTATGCACAAATGGAATCCTAGACTCTCTAACTAATCTATGATATGTCTTATCAATTTTTGGATCAAATGAATGTAGGATACCTGGGTTTGCTCTAGTCATACACCAAATGCACACAAAAATGCACAAAATGAGGCATACAACAGCATGTCAGCATATAAAGGCAGCCTGTATCAGATGAGCAGAAACCAATGAACTGGGTACATGGAGACAGTAGAAATAGTAAGTGAAGAGGGTGAAGTGTGTTACCAGAATCTGAATGATGGAGATTCACTACAAGCTGCACAGACCAAATGTTAGCTGAACAAGAACACAATATTAAAAATGACTCTAACCTTATAAACTCAGAACAGACAAGAAAAATTACACAAAACAGAATTGAAAAACTAAGAAAAATAGAAGTTCAGAAAGTTCAGAAGGTTCAGCAGGTTATAAACAGAACTGAAAACTGAAAACAAAAATTTGAATGAATTCCCTGGCAACGGCGCCAAATTTGATCGAGGCTGTACTCAATCAAATAATATGAATTAGAGTGTAGTGAGGGTTAGATAACCCAAAGTCGTCTCTCAAGGAATTCAATAACAATTCAGAATATCAGATTTCAGTTCCAAAATTTAGAACCAGAACTTCAGATCGAACTTAAGACAAGTGACTTAAGATGGTCTTAAGACAGAACTTCAGACGGTCTTAAGACTTAAGACGGTCTTAAGACAGAACTTCAGACGGTCTTAAGACTTCAGATTGTCCTAAGACTTCAGACTATCTTAAGAGTTCAGACTGTCTTAAGACTTCAGACGGTCTTAAGACAGGGACTGTCTTAAAAGTTCAGACTGTCTTAAGACTTCAGACGGTCTTAAGACAGGGACTGTCTTAACAGTGCAGAATTTCAAAACGTAACAGAAGAAAGGGGGTTTTTGGTTGTTTGTTTAGAAACAGAGTTTCACAAGTAAAAAAGAAGAAGGAATAAAACGGTGTAAGAAAACAGATTGATTCTCTTGTTCATTCACAATTGGATCCTTCATCGGTTAAAAATACATTGAACTCAATTTCCAGAATAAATTCGAATTAACCGAACAAGCGTGAATTAATTCAACAATAATCTCACTCAAGAACTAAGCGAACTTGCTAAACCAGACTAAGCGTACTGGTGACCAGACTAAGCGTACTGGTATGAGATTTCTAATCCTTTACCTCCTGAATTAAGCAAACAGTTGGTTGTTTAGAATGAAGCAAACTAAACCAGAATTCTTAGTGAAGAACAAAATTGAATCATCAACAAGCATTCAAATACAACTCAAGATTCAAAACCAGAATTCTAAAGGAGAAGATGAAATTGAATTTACTGCAGAAATTGAAATACGAATTTGAGTTAAAATGAACCTCAAAATCCAATGTAAAATCACTCAAGAATCAATCCTAAAGAGTTTAGCAATCCATAAGAGGAAGAACAGCAAAATGAAAATGCAGAAAAAGAAGAAGAAGAAAACCTAGAAAAAAAGAGAGAAGGGAAAGCAAGCGTCTCCTTCACTTCAATCTGTGTAAAGGCGAAAAATATGAAAAGTCCCTCTCAGAATTCTAACCGCCCCTATTTATACTAATCCCTAAACCATAAGATTAACCTAATGGATGGGTAAAATGGGCCCAGACTAACAAGTTTCAGGTCCAAAAATACTAAAACTACTCCAACAACTACTTAAGAAACTTGCTGTTCCCGCTCAAGTTCTGACAGCATCTGAACGTCAACTTTAAACTGAAAACTGCACCTCGTCCCTCAATGGAATATAGCCATATAACATATCAAATTAAAGCCCAGGACGTTAGCTTTCCAATGCCACTGGAATCACTCAAATCAGACACCTGTAGCTCCATATATCATCAAAACAAGACAGGTAGGTCAGTAGGCTTAAAAATCCGAATTTAAACAACATTTCTAGTTAAAGCTTAATTAAGTCCAATATGGTAAATTCCAACTAAAACAGTGGATATAATCACAATTAGAGTCCAATAAAGCTAAGATTAATTATTCAAAGTGTGAATAAAAATGTGTTCATCAAAGTTCAATAAACTAACTTCAGATGATAGATTGAACTTATCAGAAGTGTACAAGTAACTGAGATTTACTCAGGATAAACAAATAAGCAAATGTACAGAAAATATCAGAGTATTTTTTCAGCATTTTCGCAGATTAAGATTTCTTTGATAGCTTTTCTTCTTTTTTTTTTTCTTCAATCTGCATGGGCATATTTATAGTCTTCGAGAAAATGTTTCCCATTGTCAAATAGCATTAAATGCTTCAGGAGACATTGAGACACACTCTGTCCAACACGTTCTAAGCAGTCTTAGGTGCAGCAGGTCTGCACACACAATGCTTTTGAGCAGGTACAACAGCTTTGTAGACTTTCCTTAAAAATGCTAAACATTTGAATGAGAGAAAGCAGCTCTGATTCTTATGCTGAAAAGGGTTAGACCATTGGGATGAACTTTCTTCTTTCATAGTAACGTCTTCACGGGTCAAACCTTAAACATGATACCTTCAGCCTTCAGATGCAAAGAGTGCTTCAGATGATCTTCAAGTCTTCAGATGATAAACACTCTTCAGATGAAGTTGATTTTTCAGATGATCCTTTACACAGACAATATGATCTGAAACAGTGCAACATCCTGTGAGAGCATAGTATCATATAAATGCTTTTTATATTTTATATTTTATATTTGTTGTTCATAAAAACTTAAGAGAGTGAGACTAAAAATATTTTTAATTTCATATATTTAATCCTTTGAGACTCAACAGAATGCTCGTTGTTGAGCTTGGAGAGGCTTGTGGTTTCAATAATACTTGCTGTAGAGCCTGGAGAGGCTTGGTAGGAAAGAATACTTGTGGTTGTAGAGCCTGAAGAGGCTTGATAGAAAAGAATACGTGTAATCTATGAGATTAGTGGAAATCCTTAATTGGTTGGCTTTGGGACTGGACGTAGCACACAGTGGTGGTGGGTGAACCAGTATAAATCTTTGGCTAAGTCTTCTCTTACCCTTAACTCATTTATATTTGGTTTATACTAACGTGGAGGGTTCTGAGTTTGTTGTTTTATAAATTTAAGCTGAAAAACTATCTTAATAGATTGAAAAATAAGTTTTATAAATTGTTTTATTGAACATGCTGAAGTTACTTCAGCAAGTATAAAACTTTTAGTTTCAGCAAGTTATAAAAACCTCTTTGTGAAAAGTGTTGCATGTGAAAGGTTTTCCAAAATCAGTTTAAGATTTATAAAACACTATTCAACCCCTTATTCTAGTGTTTCCTGTGGTTTCTACATGATGATCTTGTTCTGACTCTGTCTGAGGTCTCGCAAATGATTTGTTCCTTTGGATGAGACCTAACCAATCTCTAGCTACTAGGCATCTCAGAGGCGTGCTCATGTTGAGTCTCAGGTACAATTTGGTTCACTGGCTCAATCTTAATCTGATCTTTGCTCTTTTCTTCATTTTGGGAGTGATTATCAGTCTCAGTCTAAGGTTACCTATTGAGCTCAATCTGAGGTATCCTTCTGAGCTCAATCTGAGGTGACCTTATATCCTTTTGATCCAAAGTGAGTCTTTACTTTTCTTCAGCTTCTTTGTTTGAAATTTTTAAGTCATCCATCATCTCTTCTATTTCTTCTTCTTGTCTCTTTTGTGGAATCCCCTGTATCTCATTGAACACTACATGCATAGACTCTTCAATAGTTTTAGTTTTCAAATTATAAACACGGTAAGCTTTAGATGTGAGTGAGTATCCAAGAAAAATTCCTTTGTCAGACTTTGTGTCAAATTTTGCCAACAAATCTTTTGTGTTAAGAATGTAACAATCACATCCAAACACATGAAAGTAAGAAATAGAGGTTTTTCTCCCTTTCCATAATTCATATGGAGTTTTATTAAGGACCTTCCTTATGGTAACTCTATTGATGATGTAGCAAGAGGTATTCCAGAGTCACATAATAAGGTCCTTGCCATTTCTTGGAGAGTTCTATTCTTCCTTTCAAAGACACCATTTTGTTGGGGTGTTCTTGGACATGAGAAGTTATGAGTTATGCCATTTTTATCAAAAAAGTTCTTGAATTTTTAATTCTAAAATTCTCCTCAATGGTCACTTCTTACAGTACCAATTCCATATCCTTTCTCAGATTGGACCTTTTTACAAAATATTTTGAAGTTTTCATAAGATTCATCCTTCTGAGATAAGAATAGAACCCAAGTAAATCTTGAGAAGTCATACACTATTACAAATCCATATTTTTTACCACAAAGACTGGTAGTCTTAATAGGTACAAATAAATCAATGTGGAGCATTTCAAGAGGTCTGGTGGTAGTTACATGAGTGTTAGGTTTGAAACTAGACTTAGTATGTTTGCTTCTTATGCAAGACTCACAAACCATATCTTTGTCAAACCGGATCTTAGGTAATCCCCTGCCAAGAGACTGACTTGCAAGCTGACTAATGGTTCTCATGTTAATATGTCCAACTCTCTTATTCCAAAGCCATTTCTCATTGTCATGAGACATGAGACAGCTGAGATCAGATAGATTCTCAAGTGAGATTGAGTAATGATTTTTGTTTCGTTTTCCTGAAAAATGGTTTTCCTAGTCTTAGAGTCTATTATCTCACAAAAAGTAAGTTGGAAATTAACATGATAACCATTATCACATAATTGGCTTATACTAAGAAGATTGTGTTTCAAACGTTCAACAAAATATACATTCTCAATATGAGTTGAGTTTGTCTTACCAATTTTACCCATTCCCTTAATCTGAGCTTTACTATTGTCTCCAAATGACACAACTCCAGAAGCTTTTTCTTCAAGCGTTGAGAACTTGCTTTTGTCTCCTATCATATGCCTTGATCACCCACTGTCCAGAACTCACAGAGTCTTCACTCTTGTTGCTGCCAGGAAAGTCTGCAACACATTGAGATTTTGCTTTAGGTACCCACTTGTATTTGGGTCCTATATGGTTAGATACCTTCCTCTTAACTACTACTTGTCTCATGTAGCAATCTGAGGTCTTACAGTCAAATTTACTACAGCATGAACATCTTTCTTTACGCTTTTTTTCTGGAATGAAGAAATTCTTTTACCAAACCTCAGTGGTAGGCTTGTCAAAGCCTAATCAGCCTTGTCAAAAATTCCTTTTTGAGATCCAATCAATCTCTAAAGATTTTTTGTGGCTTTTACAAATTTAGCTAGATCATCTATAAGAGTTCTATTTTGATATTTAAGTTTTTGATTCTCTTCAAAAAATTTCTTTGATTCCAGCTCAACTTGAGCTTGAGTCTGAGCTTTGATCCGTTCAGACAGTTTCATGTGAGAAAACATGAGACTGGCATTTTTGTGATTCAAATCTTCATTTTCTTTGTTAAGAAATTTGATCTTTTCTAAAGTTGTCTTGAGCTTAGATTTTAATAAAGAACTTTTTGAAGCCAGAAGATTTGAATCATAAAGAAGGATCCCAAAGGCTGACTTAAACTCGTTGAAAGAAAGATCAAAGTTAGACTCATATACCTCTTCATCTGAGGAGTCACCATCAGCCATCAAACACAAATTAGCTGACTCATCATCTTGGCTTTCTTCTTCCTCTGTGTCATCCCAAGTAGCCATCATTGCTTTCTTTCTAGGACTCTTCTTTGTGTCTTTTCTCAGTTGAGGACACTCAACTTTGATGTGGCCTGACTTGTTACATTTGAAGCATATGATTTGTCCTTTCTTGTCAGACTTAAGCTCACCTCTTCTAGAGGGAAATATTCTTCTTCCACTTCCTCTAGACTTCCACATTTGTCTGATTCTTCATGTGATAAAGGCTATCTCATCATCCATCTCAGTCTCATCATCATCATCTTCACATTCTTCACTATCTCTATCATGAGAAGAGTTTAGTGAAACTTGATGGGATGAGCTTACCATTTTACCTTTTGAGTTACTGGATGAAGCTTTTAGGGTAATGGTTTTTGGCCGTCTCATGAGATCTTCTTCCATTAGCTCTTACTCATGTACTTTGAGTGAGCCAAGTAGTCCATCCAGTCTGAGTGTGCTCAGATCCTTGACTTCTTGTATGGCAGTGACTTTGGGCCTCCAAGGCTTAGGTAAGCTTCTGAGAATCTTTCTTACCATATCTTGATTTGAGTAAGTTCTTCCCAATGACTTGAGGTCATTTGTGATGACTGTGAAGCGTCTCACCATGTCCTCAATTCCTTCGTCTTCATTCATCTTGAAAAATTCATTTGTCTTACCAATATATTGATCTTAGCCTTTTTTACTTGGTTTGCTCCTTCATGCTCAATCTCAAGTGCATCCTAATGGAATGGGTTTCGTTAATGACTTGGATCGATTGATTATGCTTGGTGCAATGGATTGCTGCTGTGATAGTGATCTGTTTTGAAGAATGGATGGACTGTTAAAAAAATTGAATTTATCACCGGAAACTGCATTATAATTTGCTTCATTCCTGTGGATGGAAAAATGTGTGAAACATGCCTTTTCGTAAATCATTCCTGAAAGACTAGGTTTGTTGTTTTTTTGGTCATGGTACTAGAATAAAAGACAGCAAGCTAGTGAAATTGATAATAAGGAAATATGACAATGGTAACTAAATAGGGAAGGAATGTTAAAAGAATAGGTCAGTTTGAACTTGCATAGGTTAATGCATTTGGTACTTTCGTACGATTAATTAAGGAGCCACAAATAATAATGTTTGCCTAAATTATATGTATAAACTATTTTTTGAGTGAAATAATGTTTATGTCATTGGATTCCTATGTTTGACAGAAGGATTGAACGATTGCATGGTTTAGTGAATATGGCACATGAAGGAAGAAATCGAGTGTGAGAACTTTGGTGAAGAACTTTTGTTGATATTGATTCTTCACCAGGTATGTCATGCAGTGTTCAGTTTGGTTAACCGAATTGAACTTTTTTTTGTTAGGATTAAACATAATTGCGTATAAGACAAAAAATACTATGTGCCCAACCAAGTGATTTTAGTTAGGTGCTTAATGTGCGCATACTAACACAATCGGTTTGGGTATTGAATTCAGTGTGTATGGTTATAACATGAAGTGAGTCTTTTGGTTGTCTTATATGAGAATAAAACATGGAGTGATTAGAATGATTGCCTTAATGATTAAAGACATAACTAAACACTGTCTAACTAATTTCAGAAAGAAGGCAACACTATATATATTATATAAATACATTGTCTGTTAGATGTCTAAATGATAAAGCATTGTAGGATTTAAAAATGATGAAACAAAAATATAAACATAGTGAATATAATAACCACAAACTTGAAGGAGATGGTGGGCAATACTATTAGTGCCTGAGAAACAGTTATGTGCATTACATGTCAGGAGTAGGTTTTGCAAAAAGTGGTCAAAGTTCTAACAACCATCCCATTGGGAGAGTTTTTCTAAACTACTATAGTTATCACACTACATTGATCTGACTAAAGCAAAAAAGGGTAGAAGTTCTTAGTTGCATAATATCAGGGGCTCAAGTTGAGATAACTCATGCAGTGTTTGTCAATAATTTGCTCATCATCAAAGTTTTGTCATCATCTGGGATGAAATATCCGAGGGAAATGTTGGTGGAAGTTTAGGCTACATCGACATGGAATGTATCCAAAGTAGAAGTTTTGAGTCTGCTTCCACTACCATATGAGCTGCTGATTACGCGGTTCAATTCATTTGTGTCTCTTTGTGTGTGAAACCAAGGCGTTATCCTGTTAGTTGGCTGATAAGGAATTCATCAATGTTAGAGCAGTGAATGGCATAGGAATCAATATATATATATTTAAGATTACTACATGTGTAGACCACAAGTAACATGAAATAGGTATCCTAACATAAGGTAGCTTGCCTAACGTAGCCAATAGCCTTTTTCATTATTTAATAAATGATAAGGAGATGAAATAGACACAAAGATAACATTCAAAATCAGACCCTTGGTAATAATAAGAAAATGTTTTCGTAGGAGTTATTTAGTCATTAATGTTATAGTGCAAGGTTAAGTTTGATGGTATAGGTGTCTATGATCTTGACTTGATGAAATGGAATTTAATTCATTGTGTTCCAAATATGAATGTTAAGAAACCATTAGGGAAATTAAATATTTCATGTCTAAGCAAAAATGTTGTACTGAGTTGAATTATTTGTGTTCAATGTGATGATAAATAATTGTCCATTGAAAGGGAACGGAAAACATTGTTCATTCAATATAAAAGTGTGAAAGGGACACTAACATAATTGACATACATGAGAGATACATAATATTAGATATGATAAATCAAAAACAGAAATGTGTCTGGGAGTAATGGTCTTAAAGGAAAAAGGAATATTGGTGACAAGTTAGTAATATATATTCCTTGGGCAGCACATTTACGTAGAATTAATGGATGTTTTGTGGGTAAAAGACCAACATAATTTTTAATATTTGGTATGTTATATGGAAACCAAGAAGGCTTACCATTTGCCCTTCAATGTAGAACTGCTCCTTGATAAACATTCGAAAGATCTCTGGTTCAGCACAAACCCTTTTGACATGAAATCCTCCATCATGTATAGTGTTTAGATTGGTTCGTTTTTTTGCACCAGGAATAACATACTTTGGCCAAGCAATGTGTTAAAAACTGATGGATAAGGGAAGTAATCAGGTTCCTGGGTGAAAAGAAAAAACCATGAGTGTGTAAGTGTAATGTAGGGTAAGTAAAACATAAGACTAAATTTTTTTTTAGAAATCTAACCGGGATGGATTCTAAGAGCTTTTCACATGAAACTTGGAGCAGGTTCTCAATATCTTCATGTTGTATGTTAAGATAAGCTAAGTCCTTTCCATCAAACACTAATACTTTAATAGTAAATCTATTCAAAAGAGCAAATATCTGTGAGGCAAAATGGACTATGCTATTCTCCTGAATATATGGGAAGCATAACAATGACCATGAAAGTGTAGGGCTTTGCTTAGATATTTAAAAGAACAACTGTAGAGACATTTTTGTCAAATGAAAAAGGTACAAGCAAATATAAAATTGTTTCAACCTAGAAAATTTGATCAAACAATAAAATAGGCCAATGAATACCCTTGTGATGTATCAAGATACTTATTATGGGAAACTAACCTTGTCACTGGAGCACAGTTGCTCTCGCAGGCATTAGAATGATTGTCGGTATAGTGGGAAGGATGGTCCTTACAGGTTGAGTACCACCACAAGACATTTTCACATACTTCTATAATGCTGCCCCACACAACCAAATCGCCACACTAGCCATGAAAACCATTTTATAGGTTAACATTGATAAAATGATTGGGGGAAATGTGGATTAGAGTGAGGGAGAGAGAAACTTACATTATTTAGGGCATGGAGGTCACCTATAACACTTTTAGGATGATATAGTAGGAAGTCATCGCTTAAAGATTCATAAGGTGGATGGATGTAAGTAAGTTTGAGTTCAGCGTCAAGTTTAAATTCATTCATCACTAACCTATACAAAGAAATGTGAATACCCTTAGTTATATTGATCAAGAGAAAGTAAGTTAATACAAGCGGTAAATTTTGGAAATGTTGAGAAATATTATCCTTCAAATAGGTAACTATTGATGGGCACCACTTTCTCATGTCAAACACCTATGGAATAATGGGATTAAAAAGCAACCTGGTGACTGGAGAAACGCACTCTATACCAGCCTCCCCTTAGATTGGAAACCAAAAACAATGTAGGTCAAAATTGCACTGCTATATATATGATGAATACAATGAAGGTTGTATGGAAAAGACAAGTTGTTGTTGAATGAAGAAAGGAAAACGCTCACCAAAGACAACCTCAGCTGTTGTAGCCACACGTGCAAATTGCACCACAATGATTGGGGTGACTGGCCCATTTTTCTTTACAAATTGGTCAAGTAGGTCAATATATGGGCCATGAATGACACACTCCATTTTAGCCCTATAGGAAACACGAAAAGTAGAAGTAAATTGCAGATTTTATTCAGAATATTAAAAAACAACAAATAGGTAATGTGTTATCGGCAACGCATGTGGGATCTGTAATTTCTATGAAAACGACACAAACTTCCTTGTTATCCTTAAGATAGTGGCGTTCAGAAGAAACAGAAGTGAGTATACCAACTTTATTTGTATGTGACGAAGGATTAAAGTAATGGCCAGGACAACACAAAAATTAGGACAAGTGGAATGTAAAATATTTGATTTGATAACCAAATGAGCAAATAGTGATTTTTCAAGTCTCTTACCCACTAGGAATCTGGTGTCATATGGTCCTTCAATTTTTATCCTTGTGACGTCAACGGATGCTAGGGGAGATAATCCATAGGAAATAAGAGGGTGTCGCTCATGCAAGATGACATTGGTGCACAAGTCGAAAAGCAACCTAAAGGGATGGATCGTTGGCCTGTCAGGACCTTTGTTTGGGATGACAACAACCCGGCTAATCTCATAGAAATGGCCTTCTTGCTTAACAATTTTTTTTCATCCGGAGGAAATCTCTACTAACAGAGGCTTGAATTTTAGTTCCCTGTGGAGCATAAAATTTAAAAGCAGGAGAAATGTAAGCTCAAAATAAATAGGTGAAGGAACGAATATGATAAGAACGTAACGAATTTTAAGAGTAGATTTACCTGTGTGTCCATGAGTACGAGCTCGACGGACATAGAGTCAGAAAGTAGGCCAGACATTGGGACTTCCCACATCCGGATGACATGGACCTTAGTCCACCAAGGGGGCAAGAACGGAGAGATGTCCTTCACCGGAAAGAAAATCGGAGACAAGGCAGACATAATTGGTTCTTGTATGTAGGGTAGTTTCGAAATAGGATAAAGCGTGAGGAAGAGGTCCTTGTCATATTTACATAGGGCAGATGCACTAAAGAGAAATAAATGTAACTGGATGAATTGAATTGAACAGGGATGAAAGTTAGATTAACTGAACGACGAACAGTAGAAAAGTTACACAAAACATGAGATCAAAAGTGATAAAAATTGAATTAATTAGTGAAAAGTTAATAGTTATGGGTAGGAATAACCCATTAGACAAGACACTTAAGGAAGAGCTATGAAAAGGAGTTTTTTTTGGAATCTTTTAAAGTCGGCACAGCAGATGGACTGGACCATAGCAATAACCATATCCCCAAACGAAAACAAATAGATCATTGTAGTAGAACAAATATTATATAGGAATAATATTTTTGAGACATGCATTCCGAGTGTAGGGGGAAATGGAAAGTATGGCAGGCCCCACATGTGATCAGAGTTGTGGCCAGAATTGGAAAAGAAAAGTTGATGTGAATCTAACCAGGCATAAGAAGGCTATACAAGAAGCTACATGTGGGCAGCCAACTTGGAGTTATTTGGATGACTTATTTTTTCAGGACAGTTACAAAAAAATTGTTGTGGATGAATCAATGCAAGGGGACAAAGAAATTACAACCATCAAGAAGAGAGTTGTTACAAATTTAAGGGGGGAGACAAGCATTGCAATGCAGCGGTTATACATTGAATGAAGAAACCACAATTCAATATTGGAGTCGTTATGTTTCTCCTAAGGGGCGGCCAATTGATGGCTGAATTATGTAACTTTAATCCTTGTTGGTTGTTACAAATTTACTTGTAATTGTGCGGTTACATGTGGAGATTGTGGGCTGAATATTGCTGGTAGTTTTATTATCTAAGTTTATTTTCTATTAGTAGGAATAAATGGGGCTACATGGGTAGTTATAGGCTGATTAGTTTAATTTCTTGTTGGTATTTATGTTTCTAAATTTTAATAGAATTATTAGGAGAATTAAGTGGCTGAATGTGAAAAGTCATGCAAGGATTGTAGGCACCTTTAAAAGGAGCGCATCATGCATGCAGAATTGACAAGACAAGTTTGAATCAGAATTTTATTTTATATTGGAGAGTGTTTCTCTAATTTTCTTGTTAATTCAAGAATTGAGTTTTATCAAAGGTCCTTCATCCCTTTGTGTGTATAACTCTTAGGCTTATCTTCCATCCTTAGAAGTGTGACGTCTATCATTTTTTTCCATTCCATCTTCTGCCTTCTCCATTCACGCATTTTTCTTGTTTAACAATTTCCCCAATTTTCTTACTTATGAGCATTCCAACCTAGATAGATCCGTAAAACGAACCACCCCCCCTTGGATTCTCGTCATTTGCTAGTGTTTCTCTTATTCTCTTGTTTATCAAGAATTGAGTTTTATCAAAGGTCCTTCATCCCTTTGTGTGTATAACTCTTAGGCTTATCTTTCATCCTTGAAAGTGTGACGTCTATCAAATTTCATTCCATCTTCTTACCTTTTTCCATTTTCTCGTTTTAACCATTTCCCAAATTTCCTACTTATGAGCATTCCAACCTAGATAGATCCGTAAAACGAATCCACCCCCCCAGGATTCATATCAAAAGTGGTCATAGAAAGGAACTCCTATTCAGGTATTACGATCTTATGAACACAGTAGGATGATTTCCTTCGTGGAGGCAATCTAGCAATACAAGATATGATGATTTGACTCATTTTTGTACACGTGCATTGAGATTAGTAGGACAGATTTGGACGACTAATGGTACATGGTTCAGGCGCATAATAAGATAAGGTTATTTTTTGGTTGTTTACCATCACACTGACCAAATCAAGCGGCCTATAAAGTCCAGAATGTTTAATGTATTTCCAAAAGAAAATAAATTGATTTTAGTGAAAATGAAGACCTCCTCACCTGAAAAGTCAGATACAGAGTTGATTGGATTGGAATGGGCTGTCTTTGGCCATTGGGAGGAGTGCAAATATAGGCTTGAGATGATGAGGCTTTGCGATGATGATAAGATTAGAATACAAAATAAAATATCAAGTGGAACAGTACTTTAGTGGGAAAATTAATTTGCAGGGCAAACAATACACATTTACGTGGGTTGTCTTAACTTGGAATTGATTAAGGAAGGAAAGCCCAACCTCTTATAGGCCTTCTTGTGTGAGCCCAAGTAATGATGTCAGGAATGAGGTTATTTAATAGGAATATACCAATTAAATTTGGGTGCAATTGGTAAATATAGATCAGAATAAATTTCTGACATGGATGAAGGGTATTTAATTTAATTTAGAAGACGGTAATTATATTATGTGGACAGGCTGGTTTGTCGCGTGGTTAATTTAATTCCATTAATATATAACATCACGATGGTCAAATGGGTCGAATTGATAGAGTGTGAAGATAATATTGTTGTACGGTGATCACATAATGTTGATATTGAATATTTTTTCCTCTCATTTACAATTGAATTGGGGTAAAGTAAAAAGTGTTGCAACTTGAACCTAAAATGCCATACGTCCAAAAAAAATGAGGGTAATGAGTGATGGAGGTGACATATATGGGCTGGATACTTTAATTTAAAGAATACATAAGTATGCCCTGTAGAAATGGGCACAATTGATAAAGCCTAAAAATAATATTCTTGAAGGTTGATCCATATAAATGAATTTTTCAGAAGGTTAATTTCTGTTACGTAGTTTCAAGTGGCTTGTATTGAAGGAAAAAATTTTCCAATTTTAAGGGTAAAGACCCTACCTCCAAGAAACAGATTCATTGGGTAAAGTCTGATGCAGGTGAGATATGTTGGATGCTTCAATTTAAGAAAATTATAGAGAGTTACATGCTTTTAAAAAGGGCCCAATTGATACAATGTTTAAAAAATGTTCTTTTGTGTCGATCCATGCAAATTGATATTTGTTAATTTTTGTTTCTTTTCCTGGAGTGCTAATTGGGCTAGTCCCAAGTGTAATAAGTTGCAATGTAAAGGTTAAATGACGTAAATCCCAGGAGGAAATTCAAAGGGCATTGACTGATGTAAAAGAAAGATGTGAGCTACTTATGTAAGCTTAATTAATCAAGAATAACAACCTGTTGAAATGGCGTCAATTGATAGAGTGTAAAATTAATTATATTGGACTTTAATGGATGTAAATGGAGATTTCATTAGTCTGATTTGTTTAACTATATTTGCAATGGATTTGGGGTGAAGTCTAATATTGTGCAATTTAGACGCCAAATGCGATAAGTTAGAAAAGGAAGATGTTGAAATATGCCCACCAACAATTATCAATTCCTATTTGTAACTTAAGGACTGGAAAAAAATTATTCTGCGTTTTAGGACATGTCTACCAACTATAATAACATGCCCATTGTTGGATGAGATAAAAAATGAGTAATTATAGAAGTTAGGAGTTTTCAAAAATGGTGTTCCAAAATAAGAGCCTGAAGTTCCTTTAGTTGAGATTTAATCATGGAATCCCCGATTAACGTGATATGTTATTGAAATTCATTAGAAGGGCGGATAAAATAACATTTGTCACCCAATTTTGTTTGAGTGACTTATGGAATGGAGTGCTTAATCTTAGAATTGAGCATGAATTTATGCATACCATTAAATGTGAACCTTCGGTTTGTATTTCTTGTGAATTGTAAAATATAAATATATATAATTTGTTTTTGTTTGCTTTGGTGAATCGGAATAAAAGCTCTTTATTGTTTCAGGTTGGTCAATATGCATAGTGATGTTCACGCCAAGAGCAAAACTTAAAGAAATGTAATTCCCCCCACTTGATTAGGTATGGGTGTTATACTATTGCATGGGATCTTTGTTGTTATATGGCTATAAATTTTAGAGTTAAGGTAGTTATAAATTGTCCAACAGGCCCTTTTATCCGCCATGAGAGTAAATGTCCATCCATGTTGTCCATAATGTATATTTACATTCAGTTTAAAATGAATGAGTAAGGTAATGCAATTTGGGTTGGCTTACCTATAGATAAGAATCGTATCCTCCCATGATGATCAGTTAATAATTGAGTCTTTGGGGAAATTGAATACAAGTGAAGTTTAGTCGAATATGCTTTAAATGTGTCACAGAATGGTTGAGTTTCTAGCACCTGTTGAATAGTTGCATTTTTATTTCCCTTATGTGAAAATGAAGGTGGGTTTTAGAAATCCATTATTTCCTGTAGGAAAAACACTATGGTTGGCTTTATTGCATAACCTGGATGCAAATGGTTATGTGGACTATTAGGAGAGTTATGAAAAGGTATTTGATAGACAACAACATGGAATAAAAGGCAGTGCAAAATATAAGTGCCAACAGTTTGTTCTATTCCCATTAAGGAAACCCTATTTACATAAAGTAGTTTGTCCCCTTAGTAAGAAACATGGTCCCATAGCTTTGGGAATACCCCTCCTAAAAAGGCTCTTTGTAGGAGCTAAACAAAAGCAACACATATACAACTTGGGATGAGATCGTACCTTAAGGAGTAAGTCCTTGACAAAAGTAGTTAGGGGAACCGAGAACGAACTATGAGGACACACATTTTGACTTGCATACATAAATATATTTATATACACACGGATAAGCGCATATATATATACATATATTTATGCATATTAAGGAAGCAACTGTGCCACAGTCATCTACATATATGTACATATGTTTAGCTATATATACATAACCTGCCCCTAAAATATGTAGCTTCGTTAATCACCTAATAAAGTAAATAGGCAATTGTGCAAAAAGATAAACACAAGGGATAATAGCTTGTGTGCTCTATCCCGTTTTCTCCACTTTAATGACTTTAGACTTGCCCCTCTTCCCCTTCTCACATGGTTCATCATTTTTCTCCTAAACAAGAGGCTTGCTATTGATGTTGGACTTAGATGGAGTGGATGAAGATTGGGCAGAGCAGCCTGGAGTGACTTCATATTCACTGGCAATGGGTGCGTTGTTAGGGGTAAGATCTATAATGCAACTTTTCCCTCCACTTTGTTCAAATTTGGAAAAAGCAGGGGCAAATTTTAGCTGTCATATGAGAAAAATAGATGTCAAATAAGTAAGTTAATAACTATAAATGATGTTAGGACCAAATTATAAATGGTGTTGGACAAAAATGTTATTATTGGAGACCTTCAAAGGAGTCTCATCATCAATGAGGTCCCAAAATTCATTGATAATGCAAGGGTCGAAACAGATTTTCCGGACTTTAATGGACTCATCAAAATAGGTGGAAGTTCCATCTTCATTGAGTTCAACACGGAAGAGTAGTTCTTGACCAATGAACTCCAAGATTTCATCTGAATAACTGTCACCTTGTTTAGCCTGCATAAGGGAAAAATGTGTGAAACAATGGTTTAGATAATTTGGACCAGGCAGAATATAACTTTTTAGGCTGAAAAGTAGGGTAATAACCTTAGAATCAGACAATAGCCGCTTGCAAGGTATGTTAATTAGGGAATAACACTCGACATCAAACATAATAAGCTCAGTTGAGTCTGTTTCATCTAAGACAAGTACCTTGATCTTGTACCTACAAATAAAAGGAATAAAGAAAGGTGTAAAAAATTATTCAACAAAACAGATGAAAAAACAACACACTATTTGAGTGGAATCCACACAGGAGGCACCCAATATTAAGGTTGGACCCCAAAATGAAAACCAACCTTGGTGACATGTCATACACCTCACGCTTGCAACCATCACATTATGGGAACCCTTTACTGAAATTGATAGCCTTCATGCAAGAGCATGCAATGTACCACCAAAAATCTTCTTGGAAAACCTCTTTGATTGTTCCATGCACTATATAAGTGCTATCCTACAAATAGACACATATAAATAAGTTTCCTAAGGTATATAAGTTTCGTGGATGAAAACAGTTAATAGTATATAATCAAGTAAACTAGCACTTAGGTCCCTGACTTTTGGGGCGTCGTGCACTTAGGTCCCTGACTTTACAAAATTGATCCCGTAGTCCCTGACTTTAAAGTTCGTCTTGCAGTTTAGTCCGAACGTCAATTTTCTGTTAAATCCTGCTGACGTGTAACGCTAAACTGCTGACTGGGATGCCAACTCATAGTGTCACGACCCTTTATTATTGCTTAACCAATTTCTATCAAGATCATAACTAATCTTCTAAATATGATGTCTATCCCTGCTTGAGTCTTTACCAGACCACTCTCCACTGCTCTCCTGACTCACATTCTTAGTATCTCCATTAATGGAATCAAATTTCCTCTGATGTTTTAATCTCTTTCTATGATCATGTGCTCGTCTGCCAATATCCCTCCAAGACCAACCTCCATCAACTTTATCATTTTCATTCTCATAGTCATCACAGTAATCCTAAAGAGCAGATCTTCTGTGTCTCAAGCTTTTCCTAGAGTAACCATGTCCTGTTTCCATCGCTCCTCCACCTTCATCAGATTCAGAATCGCCAGTTACATAACTGTTGTCCCTGCTCTGATGTCTTGAGCTTTCCTTTTGTTTAATATGGTGCCTTTTTCTGTCTCTATCCTAATTCCACTTTTGTGGGTTTCTTCCTTCTCTACCTTGCTGCATTTCATTGTCCCTAGTTATAGTAGCCCAATCAACATCAGAATCCTCTTCATGGCTTCTACCATCATTATCCTTGGTCCTATTAAATGAGCTTTTCCTAGTGCTTTCATGGTGCTTTTCTCTATCTTTCTCTTCTTCTAACCATTCCCTATCAGAATCAACATCAGGAGTTCTGTCTCTGCATTTCCTTTTATGATTGTCTTTCAAGTTGCCATTCCATTCCTCATCACGAGTTCTTTACTTTCTTTGATCTTCCTGTTTTCTTCTACCAGGATGACCACTATTTAATTGATCTATCTCCCTAAATCTTGATCTTCTTGAGTGATACCTGCAAAAGATTATGATACTATAAGAACAAGTATAAATTAAACATGCAAGAAATACAGAGATACTGACAATTAAACAAAATATGATAACATAAATCAAGACAAACTGAATAACTTGAACTTCAATCTGAAGAAAACTATTCCAAGTTATATTTTCTCTACTTCAACAAATTCTATTAGCCACAAAACTCCATTTATTTCCCTTAGTGAAGCAGGGGAAAAAGCAAAAGCTACAGTGTAGTCATCAAAATTTTTTCTTGTATTTCATTGGAATTTTAGATAATTCTTCTATTTGAGTTTTGATTTTTTTTTGGAAGACAACAAACAAAGTCAGAATTGTGAGCATCTTGTTAAAATCATAGTTGTCAAGTAACCATATGAACCCATTGCATGTCACGGTATGAGGAACAATAAGTGAAAACACACCTGTCAGAATCTGTTTTTGACATGTTGATGGAGTTCTTCAGCATGCTCAAGTTTTCTCACTCCCTTAAGGCTTCATAATCATAAGAATAACCAAATAAAGCAGCCATCTTTTTCACCCAATAATTTGGGGGTGGTTTGTCAGAATCAACCAGTAGGAGGAAGCAAGCTTAATAGTGGTGGAGAAAAGAGAAACGAAGAAGAAAGCCGTATAAGGAAGAAGGAGGAGATGAGACTACCGTTAGGGATTATTGACCCAAATACTAATCAAAACATAAAAAATGACAGCGTTTAAGCCAACATGGCATCCCAGTCAGCAGTTTAACGTTACACGTCAGCAGGATTTAACAGAAATTTGACGTTCGGACTAAACTGCAAGACGAACTTTAAAGTCAGGGACTACGGGAGCAATTTTGTAAAGTCAGGGACCTAAGTGCACGATGCCCCAAAAGTTAGGGACCTAAGTGCTAGTTTACTTGTATATAATCGTTCAAAAATGAATTCATTTGAAGTCGGGTTAACACCTCTAGAAGGTGATTCAGCTCACCCACATGTCGTCTGGGGTAGATTTTAAGGAATCGGTCCCATATAGGAATAGGACGAGCATTATCTAAAATGAGTGAGATTGCGACGTCTGTCTCAATCTCATGAATAGAGAGCCTAACCAAAAAAACAATATTGACAGTTGGAAGGATGTAGAGTAGGAAACTAAAACATGGAGAAAAACAGTATTGACAGTTGGAAGGATGTAGAGTAGGAAACTAAAACATGGAGATTACATAAACAAAAATAAAAGGACTAAAAGTACCCATTCTTGAACTCCAAAGCCTCCGGAATATCAGGATTCCACAATAGCTTAGAGGCAATCATAAGGTTTTGAATACCAACTTCCCCTGCAAGACAAAAAAAAACGCAGAGAAAGTGTGTTGTAAGCAGGGTGGAATAGCCTTAGGAAAAGATAGATGCCACACTAAAAGAAAAATACCCCTATATAGATTTACTCGAGCAAGTTGAATAATGAGAACAGTGAGACCGTGATAAATACAAATTAAACACATTAAGCATCCCTCAAATTTAACCTTTTAATACATCTTTTATGCTTAATTAACAAGTCATAAGCACATTATGCTAATTCCGGTTCATATTGGGCTCAATTACATTTTTCAGCATTAAACTGTTTTCGTATTTCAAGAATAACTTGTGTTCTATATATCTAAAAATTATGTTCTTTATATTGTAGGAAATATAAAAGAAATCCCTATACCTTTGATGAAGAACCCCAAAAGCTAAATCAGATGGCTAGTGAGTCAAACTGGGCTTGAAAGACAGAATAATCAGCATCACAAGAAAACCTTACCAACACTCAATGATTGGGCCATAACTTGGGCTAGAAAACTCCTTTTGGGCTCAACCCAATGGCATTTGAAATCTAAGATCCAGAGCTTGATTGCATCTGAAGACAACTCTTTTGGATTCTGCCAGAATGAGGATGATATGCTCGGTTCAAGTGGGAGACAAGTAAGTGAACGATAGCTAGAGTAGGTGAATAATTCAAAGTAATGGACAAATGCATTAGGTAATTGATCAATAAGTCCATTTGTGGACAAAACATGCTTAGTCATGGCTGAGTGATCATGTTTGGAATGGCATCTTTTCCCCTCCTATAAATAGGAGGGCTTGCTAGGGAGAAGAGCATCCAAGTTGTAGTAGAAATCACTAAGAGTTTCAATTACTTTTGTTCAACTTTTTGTAAAGTCTTCATTGAAGGCTAAGTTTTTATTCAATTCAAGGAGTCAAGCTTATTTTCATCTTGGTTTTGAGGTTTGATCTTCATTTACATGCTGATTGAATTACATCTACCATGCTTTTCTACACCACTTGCTTCAATTCCATATTTCTTTTATCAAAGCTTGATTGGTTAACATGTTTTGGTTATGAAATTTGTTATTGGTGTATGTTGTACTCTTGATTGGTTAATCATCATACAATGATTGAAAAGCATAGAGTAAGCAATTAAATTGAAGGTGTTCATTTAATTATTTACTTCAATTGGGTTCCGTTTATAAAATTGATTTGGATCTAACATAAGATTTTATGGTTATTTGATCTTGTTAATGTTAATCAATTGAATTCTGGAAATTATTTTAGTAGTGAATCCAGGATCATTGTAGGGGTTCCACATGATTCTAAGTTGATAGATTTAATCTCTTGAATGCATGTTATTAATAACCAATGATTTACCATGAAAATAGCCTCTGAATTCCTTGGATTGATATTGTCTTGAATTGATTCAACCTTTGCTTTTAACTTGATCTTTTATTTTCTTTAGTTTATTCCAATCAATCAACCCCCCTAAAAGAAGGATTAATTTGAGTGGATCTTTAGGGTTCGACCCGGTTTATACCATTCTACTACAAGGAGTTTGCAGATTGGAGAATTATAATTATAATTTTGTGCAGGTTCGACAACTGCCAAATTTAAGTTCTGTAACATGTTGGAGTGACATGAAGAAGGTATTCTTGCAGGTTCTGTAACATGTTGGAATGACATGAAGAAGGTATTCTTGGAAAAATACTTCCATGCTTCAAGAACTGGTGCTATCAGAAAGAAATTTTCGGAATTAGGCAAATGACTGGAGAGACCCTGTACGAGTACTGGGAGAGATTTTTAAAGTTGTGCGCCAGCTGTCCACACCACCAAATAAGTGATCAACTTTTAATCCAATACTTTTATGAAGGATTATTGCCTATGGAAAGAACCATGATCAATTCAGTAAGTGATGGTGCATTAATGAACAAAAGCATCCATGAAGCAAGAAGCTTTATCTCTACCATGGCTTCCAACACCCAACAATTTGGGACCAGAATCACGCCAACTCGGGCGGTGAACAAAATTCAAGTGTCACAGGCATAACAACAAAGGCTGCAGAATAGACTTGATGAGCTAACATCCTTAGTGAGACAAGTGGAAGTAGCTCAGCAACAACCTTCTCAAACACAACAACTACTCTTACAAGCACCGGAAATGGTATGTGGTATTTGTAACTGCTCATCTCATCCAACTGATGCTTGTCCTACCATTCAAGCAGGTGAATCTGTTGTTGTAACTGGAGCTTTCCATGGGAGATCACAACAACAACAATGTTATGATCCTTACTCAAATACATATAATCCTGGATGGAGAGATCATCCCAATTTAAGATGGGGTAACAATACAAGACCACAACCCCAACCACAGTTTCAACACAATGCAGGTACTAGTAGACCATCTTACCGGCAACCTATGAGACATCAAATACATCAACAAAATGCTGCAGCTCATCAGCCTTCACAACCTAACTCTTAACCTTCACTAAAAGATCTTATGAAGCAAATGGCTGCAAGAAACCTGCAATTCCAGCAAAGGACGGAAGCTAGCATTCAGAATTTAGAGATTCAAATTGGACAACTTGCCTCTTCACTAAATGAGATGCAATCTAAAGGTTCCGATAAGTTGCCTGCTCAACCAGTGGTGAACCCCAATGTCAATGAAATTTCCCTTCGATCTGGAAGAGTGATGGATGAGTCAAACATACAGAAAGCTGCTAAAAAACCAAGACTTCATTCAAACAAAGCACCAGATAATACAAAAGTACAACCATTGGATCATGCAGAAGGAGCAAATCCATCAGATAATGATGCATCTTTTCGAAATTCTGAGAAAAGTATGCAGCAGAATGTACCTCTACCATTTCCTCAAAGAGCTGCAAAATCCAGGAAGGTAGACGAGATGGAGAACGAGATCTTGGAAACCTTTAGGAAAGTGGAAGTCAATATTTCGCTTCTGGAGGCAATCAAGCAGATTCCAAGATATGCTAAGTTTCTCAAAGACTTGTGTTGAGTCTCATAATTAATTTAAATTTTTAAATTAGATTTAAGACTCATTAGCCTCAGGTTTTAATGATTAACAACTCAGATCATATAAGAACAGGTTCTACTGAGAAAGGTATTGTTTTGTGCATTGTGTTTCAGGTTACAGGATGAAGCATCCATCTGAAGACAAGAGGATGAAGATAGCCAAAGAAGCAAGCAAAAGACAGGAAGAGGAAATCAGAAGAAGAAAGACAAAGCAAATCTGAACAAGAAAAAACGCTGAAAGAAGAAATCTACTAAAGAAGAACAAAGCAACAAGAGCATTGAAGCAACTATCTGAACACGACCAACCATCTGAAGAAAAATGTGGAAAGAAGAAGTATATCTATGGAATCAGAAATAAAGACAAGCTTAAAACCCATGAAAGTCTGTCAATCAAAAGAACATCACCTTGTCTTAGACAAACATACTTTAGATCATTCATTCAGAAGATACAAGCATACTTCAGATGATCCATTTCAGTCAAGTAAACAATAAACCATGCAGAAGCAGCTCAACCTTCTGAATCAAAGATAGACTTGAAGAGAAGAAACCAGCAAAAGAAGGAAGACATACTGAAGGAAGAACAAAGAGGCAATATGCTGAAGAAAGGAACTTGCCAAAAATTAACCAATCGACTGAACCAAAGAAAAAGTCTAGAAGAAAGAAAGAGTACATCTGGGAAAGCTGAAATGAAGATAAACTACGTGCTCCTGAAGAATGAAGAAGAAAGAAGCAAACATCCGAAGAAGAAACTCGATGAAGGAAGGAACTCGCTGAAAGCATCCTAACATGAAAAGCTAAATCAAGCTGAAGAAATGCAATCTGCTGAAAGTATATGTATACTGATGAATCTACTGAAGACATACCTTCTGAATGTGATGACGTGGCATCTCAGAAGAAGAAGAAGCCAGACACGTTATACAACTCTCTAAAGACTTATGAGTCAATCTGAATAAGTTATTTAAAAGACTTAAGTCTCAGCAAACATAAGTGGTGAATATAAATTGATGCAAAGGAAAACAAAGGTCTTCGGGCTCAGCTTCAGAACCTAACATGAAAGAGGAAGCCTACTGTAGAAAAGCAAATAGATGTCAGAGAAAGGTCAGCGCTGTTGTACACCTACTTCTATATCTTCTCTGCAACACGCTATCAGAGGCATGTACCTCAAAGTGAAAAGAAGAGCAGAAAGCACAACAAGACAAAAGTGAAGTCTAAAGTTGTCATTTCGAAAGACTTCCTTTGTAAAGAAATAAGAAGAAAGAAAGAAAGAAACAAGCCAAGTAAAGAGAAGCAGAACTCTCAACGGTCAAAAGTAGTAGACTAACGGATCTTTATCTCCTTACACTCTGAAGAAGAAAAATGAAGCAAGAAGTGAGAGAGAAGAAATATCAACCTGTTGAAGGCGAAGAAAATCTCTCATGATTAAGAGCTTATCTACAGTGTGTCAGAACCAAGTCATCTGCACACCTAACCTTCTTAAGAAAGAAGCTACCAAATGAGAAGGTATCTCACAACGACTCTATGAGCTTAATCATTTCTTCTCAACGGTAAAATCAACAATCTTCAAACAGCTATATTTTCAGAACATACAAATAGCCTTAAGATAGTCATAAAGAAAAAAAGGAGACATAGAAAAAGAGAGAGTAATAAATGGGTCAGAAAAATTCCTGAAGATTCATTCACTGGAACTGACCATGATGAGCTGCCAAGAACTCCAAATTATCTATCCTTGAACTATGGCATTCATCAAGCCCATAGAAGAAATTGGCCAAACTCAATACAGATTTTAAAAGCCAACCTTCTGATTCTACAGAGATGAATTAGAGCTTAGAATCAAACACTTGTATCTCTGTCATACTTTGTACTTAGATTTACTACATATATCCTGAGTAGTACTCAGTTAACCCATAGTACAAGATGAACATCAGTTTAAGCTTCTAGGAAACTTAAACTTTTCATTGTAAACAATATTAAGTGTTTGAGAGCTTGGAGAGGCTTGGAGAAAGAAAAAACACTCTTGAGAGCCTGGAGAGGCTTGGGGAAAGAAAGAATACTCTTGAGAGCCTGGAGAGGCTTGGAGGAAGAAAGAATACTTGGTTAAAGCTCGGAGAGGCTTGGTTAAGAAAGAATACTCGGTTAAGGCCTGGAGAGGCTTGGTTAAGAAAGAATACTTGGTTTAAGCCTGGAGAGGCTTGGTTAAGAAAGAATACTCGGTTTAAGCCTGGAAAGGCTTGGTTAAGAAAGAATACTCAGTTGAGATCCTGAAGAGGCTTGATGATATAAGAATACTTGTGTCTGTGTTCAAATAGTGGAAAATCCAGTGGTGGTTTGCCCAAGAACTGGATGTAGCTCACTGGATTAGTGAGTGAACCAAGATAAATTCTTGTCTAAATCTTCTCTATCCCTTAATCTATTTTAATTCAGTTTTCATCTGACTAAGGGGATTCAAAAGTATTTAAGTAACAACTTTACTTCTGAATTAAACTCGTTTTCAAACAATTTTGAGTCTGAACCTAGTTCAGAAGATAATCAAAACTTCAGAATGAAACCCATCGTCTGAATATTTTCAGAAGCTACTTTCTCTACCCTTAACCTCTTCACTCTCAGCTATTATCTAATTATTTCTAAATAGGAAGAATCTGAAAAGTAATATCACAATCAACGTAATAAAACTCCACTCTTGACCGAATCATTTTAAAAAAGGAGTACTTATTGAACCTTCTGAAATGGGTTCAGCAAGTTCTTTAACAAATCTGTCTTCAGCAAGTTACTGAAACATTTAATACATTAGTGTAAAACATTTTCTTGAAACAACATGTTTTCTATTTTCAAGTCTTTACTTATCAAAATGAGTTTAAATAAGTTTCTAAAATATTTTCATTAAATCATCTGAAGTGATCTCAGAAAGCACATTTGTATTTATCTAAGTTCAACAAGTCTCTGAAAAACTCTCTTTCAATAGCCCTTGCGTAACTCTGATATTATTTACTATTTGGCAAAAGAGTTTTTCATAATAACCTGCATAGGTTATTTGTTTAATAAGATGGTTTGAAAAAGGGGTTTCCAAAATTAGCGTAAAGTTTTAAAACACTATTCAACCCCCCCCCCTTCTAGTGTTTCCTGTGGTTCCAACAACTTGTGCACACAAAAAAGAAGACTGAAGGGAGATGAAAAGATTAGTATGGGGCAAAATGTTTCAGCCATCATTCAACAAATGCCCACAAAGTGCAAAGATCCAAGGACGTTTACTATCCCTTGCATAATTGGCAATTGTAAATTTGAAAATGCTTTGTTATATTTAGGTGCTTCAATTAATGTTATGCCTATGTCTATCTTTAACTCTCTTGCCATTGGACCTTTGTAGAGTACAGGTGTTGTCATCCAACTTGCTAGTAGGAGTAATGCATACCATGCTGGACTTATTGAGGATGTCCTTGTTAAAGTTAATGATTTGATTTTCCCTGCAGATTTCTACAGTTTGGATATGGAGGGAGAGTCTAAATCCAATAAGGCTCTGATTATTCTAGGAAGACCATTTCTTAAGACAGCTAGAACAAAGATTGATGTCCATGCAGGAACTCTTTCCATTGATTTTGGAGATGATATTGTCAGATTTAATACATTTGATGCTATGAAGCATCCCATGGAGGATCACTCTGTTTTTCATATTGAGTTATTAGATGATCTTGTTGATGATACCTATTCTAAGCTGTTTAATGAAGATTTCCCTTCTTTTGTTGATTTACATGATGTTTACACCTGTAACAATTGTGTAGATTCTATATTATGTCTTGTTTGTGCTAAGATTGATACTTACTTGCAGGAGGATTTTCATGATGCAGGTAGTATACATCATGATGATGGTGTACTTGTTGATTCAACAAAACTAGAAGGTAATGATTTGATTGAATTGGATGTTGTTGAGTTACAAGTTGCATATGCAATTCCATCCACCAGGACACTTCCCTCAATTGAGCAACCACCTACAGTGGAGATCAAACAACTCCCAAAGCATTTGAAGTATGCTTATTTAGAGGAGAATGAAAAGTTGTTTGTGATTATTTCAACAAGTCTTCAGGCTAAGCAAGAAGAAATGTTGTTGCAAGTCTTAAGGAAGCATAAAAGGGCAATTGGATGGACCTTAGCTGACATTCCTGGTATTGGCCCTTCTATGTACATGCATAGGATCTTACTTGAAGATGGAGCTAAACCAATAAGGCAGCAACAAAGACGTCTAAACCCTCTAATTTTGGATGTCGTGAAGAAGGAGGTGACCATGCTTTTACAAGCTGGAATCATTTATATCAGATAGTCATTGGGTAAGTCCGGTCCAAGTGGTCCCAAAGAAGGCTGGCCTCACAGTAGTGAAGAATGATAAGAATGAGCTTATTCCTACCAGATTACAAAACAGTTGGAGAGTTTGTATTGATTATAGGAAACTTAACCAAGCAACTAGAAATGATCATTTCCCTTTGCCTTTTATTGATCAAATGCTTGAGCGTTTAGCTGGGAAATCTCATTACTGTTTTCTTGATGGTTTTTCAGGTTATTTCCAGACTCACATTGCACCAGAGGACCAGGAAAAGACCACACTCACATGCCCCTTTGGAACTTTTGCCTATAGGACGATGCCCTTCGGCTTATGCAATGCCCCTGGTACCTTCCAGCAGTGCATGGTCAATATCTTTGCTGACTTCCTTGAAGAGTGCATGGAGGTGCTCATGGACGATTTCACTGTGTTTGGTTCTTCGTTTGAAACCTGTTTAGACAGTTTAGATAAGGTTTTACATAGATGCATTGAAACTAACCTTGTTCTTAATTTTGAGAAATGTCACTTTATGGTTGACTAGGGTATAGTATTAGGACATGTAATTTCAAAGAAGGGTATAGAAGTGGATCCTGCCAAGATTGATGTAATTTCTAGTTTACCTTACCCATTTTGCATTCGCGAGATTCAATCATTTCTTGGTCATGCAGGTTTCTATAGACGCTTCATCAAAGACTTCAGCAAGATAGCCCTTCCACTTTCTAACTTGTTACAAAAAGATGTTGATTTTAACTTTGATGACAGGTGTAAGGAGGCTTTTGATCAGCTCAAGAAATCATTGACCACAACTCCAATTATCAAGCCACCAGATTGGACACTCCCTTTTGAGATCATGTGTGATGCATCCAATTATGTTGTGGGAGTTGTCCTTGCACAAAGAGTTGGAAAATTTCCTCATGTCATATATTATGCTTCTAGAACTTTAAATGCTGCACAAGATAACTATACTACCACCGAGAAAGAATTATTAGCTATTGTTTTTGCACTTGATAAGTTCAGATCATATTTGCTTAATTCTAAGGTGGTTGTTTTTACTGACCATGCAACATTGAAGTTCCTAATGAAGAAGCCAGATGCAAAACCAAGGTTAATTAGATGGATGTTGCTACTTCAAGAGTTTGATTTGGAGATTAGGGACAAGAGCAGTGCAGAAAACATGGTAGCTGATCGTTTAAGCAGAATTGAGAGAGCACCTGACTCTCTCCCTATTCATGATTCTTTTCCTGCACATGCATCTAGGGCACAAATAGATAAACTTAAAAGTGATTCTAAACATTATGTGTGGGAAGATCCCTACCTATGGAAATTTTGCAGCGATCAAGTCATCAGGCGTTGTGTGCCAGATCATGAGTTTAATTCCATTCTAGATTTTTGCCATACATTTGCATGTGGTGGCCACTTTGGAGCTCAACGTACTGCTAGAAAGGTTTTGGACTCTGGTTTGTATTGGCCTACCTTGTTTTGTGATGCTTACAGGTATTGTAAGAATTGTGAACAATTCCAAAGAATGGGAAACATATCACGTAGACATGAGATGCCTCAATAACCATTGTTGTTCTGTGAGGTGTTTGATGTATGGGGCATTGACTTCATGGGACCTTTCCCTAACTCTTTGGGTTTCACATATATTTTACTGGTTGTGGATTATGTTTCTAAATGGGTAGAAGCAAAAGCCACCCGCACTGATGACTCTCATGTTGTGATTGACTTTGTCAGATCTAACATTTTTAGCAAGTTTGGAATTCCAAGGGCAATCATCAGTGATCAAGGATCTCATTTCTGTAATAGGAATATGGCATCCTTGTTGAAGAAATATTGGGTGATGCACAAGATGTCTACACCATATCATCCTCAAACAAATGGTCAAGTTGAAGTATCCAACAGGGAACTCAAACAAATTCTGGAGAAAACATTCCAATCGAATAGGAAAGACTGGAGCAAAAGGCTTGATGATTCTTTATGGGCTTACAAAACAGCTTACAAAACTCCTATAGGGATGTCCCCTTACCGGATAGTCTTTGGCAAAACATGTCATCTACCGGTAGAGATTGAGCACAAAGCATATTGGGCTATTAAGCAATGCAATTTGAACTTGGATGAAGCTGGAATGCATAGAAAGCTTCAACTGCAAGAACTTGAAGAAATTCGGTTAGAAGCATATGAGAATTCTAAAATTTACAAGGAAAAGACCAAAGCATTCCGTGACAAGATGATAACAAGAAAAGAGTTCATTGTTGGACAAAAAGTGCTCTTATATAATTCTCGTCTTAAGCTGATGCCTGGTAAGTTACATTCTAGATGGTTAGGTCCATTTGTGGTTACTAATGTTTTTCCTTATGGTGCAGTAGAGATCACAGATGAGACAACCAAAAAGGTCTTCAAGGTAAATGGACATCGGCTTAAGCCCTTCTATGAGGGTTTTCAAGAGCATACGGTGGAAGAGTTGCACCTGCACAATGCCACCTACTTGGCTTGACTTAAAGTAGAAATTTTTCTTTCCAATTTTTTTTCTATTTTTTTCTTGAGTTATTTTTGTTATTGATATGTGTTTTTCATTTTGTTGATTATGTGTGGAGAGTTTTCTAGAGTTTTCATTATTTTTATCTTATTATTATTGTGTTTGTTGTGCAATGCTTCGATTTGTTCTCCTTAACTATTATATATACAGAATAATCCACCCTTGCACTGAACAAATTTGCTAGAGAGAAAGAATGGAGGAAACCCTCGCCAAGCTCAGAGTTCGATTCCCTGCTCTCCCTCAAGACGATCTCAGGAAAATTTACAAATGTAGACTTGAAAGGCTAAGAGTACCGATGCCTTTAGGCCTTCCTGAGGATGTACGTTGGATCATTGAGGCCAAGGTACGCTTAGCAGGTGAATTTCAAGATTCATTTGCTAGACATTTGTCAGGAATGGGTAGGAGTTCTTTTTCTAAAAAAAGAAGAGCAAAAAGAATGCAAGTTTGTTATAAGTGTGCAAGATGGAATTGTAACTCGAGATGTAAGAATGTCAGAATGACTTCTATAAATCGAGAAGATAAAATTAAATTCATTAAGGATGGACTGAGTAAGGAGTCTTTGGATAACATTAGCCAGGTTCTTGAGACGCATCCTAGTGGAAAGGTTCAAATGGTTCTTGATTTAGCTTAATTATTCTAAAGCGAGAAGGAACAATATAGTCTTGGGAATCTGACTCTAAAAGACCCTGTTTGCTAGTTTATAAGAAAATTGGATGGGAAGCAAATCCCCGACTGATAGAAGGCGTTCAAGCCGTTACTGGACGAAAAACCAGAGGAAGATGTGAGCCAAAATCACAATTACTGTTCATATGCATGTGCATCTTTGAATTCTTTTCAGTTGTATCTTTCTGACTTTATAATTCACGCATGTCTTTAATTAGTTTTGAGCTTTCTTTTTTACTTTATAATTCACGCGTATCTTTGTTTATCCTTACTTGTCTTTTCACCGACTAACACTTAATAAAAAAAAATCTGACAATTTTCTCTTTGTACCGATTATTTCATTATAAATTCTCACTCTCACAAGTAATTGGTACAACAACATGTCTCTCTTTAAAGAACCTGCAGGACCGTCTACACGCAGATTCCACAGCATTTGTGTCTTTGGCAAAACCAATCTCGGAAAGGATGAAGCATTCTGGCATGCAGCTTATGACCTTGGTAAAGAATTCATTACTAGAAAAATCAATGTTGTGTATGGAGGGGGAGTACAAGGCCTGAAGGGTTGTACGGCAGGAACTGCAATCACAAGTGGGAGCCATGTTTTGGGTGTTGCTCTGATGGATGGTAATAACCAGAAGACCACAAACCTTACCCTAGGCACCGTACTGAGGGTTTCAACAATGCAGGAACGTATGACACAAATGTTGTACAAATATGATGCATTTATTGCATTACCTGGTGGTCTCGGAACCTTATAAGATATCTTCACCGTTGTGTCTTAGACCAATTCTAACTTCCACCAAAAGCTATTAGGGTTCTTAAATGTTAATAGCTTTTATAATGGTTTGTTAAGTTTTCTTGAACAGGCTATGCATCAAGGATTCATACCTCAAGCACTGCAATGAATCATGGCATCCTTTTCAAATACTAACGAACTTCTTGAACAAATGCAGAACCTTTCACTTGGACTTTATGCATCAGGAAAGCAGGTGGACAAGAATAACAAAGATGATGGAAAGAAGGAAGATCCTGATACCACTCTCTGGTTGTAACTTTCCTTCCTCTTAAAGTTATGCTTGTATAGTTTTACATTTAAATATCTTTTTTCAAAATAAAAAAATCACCAATCTATAAAGACATTAGGGACAATGTCTTGATTAGGTTGGGGGGAGCGAAAAGATGGTCCATTTTTTTTTCAAAAAAAAATAATAGGATGGCAGAGTAAGGAGTTATGTTTAACTCTTGATACGCATCCCGTTAATTTAAAAAAAAAAGAATTTGTGTTTTTGTTTTAAGCTTTCCAATAAAGTTAACAAGTGTAAAACAAAACATAGAAAAAGAGGTGATTTTAAGATTTTATAACATGGTTGAATTGATTCCTAACATCTTGAAATTAATTGGTTTGGCAAGAGACATTTGAATTGAATGGATCAATTTTGATAGTTATTAGCCGTGAGGATTTAAGGCTTGTTGAAAAATTGAGCTTTCTTTCTTGTGTGATTTTCACCCATGGAATTTGTTACTTCAGAACTTGCTTTGATTCTTTTTGAAACTACACTTGCACGTGCATGAACAAAAATGATTGAGGCAAATTTTTCTTTTACTTGAATAAATTGCCCAGTTAAATAGCCAACCTTACATTATTTTCATTTGAATCACCCTTTTAAGCCTTATTTGTTGTCTCTCGTTCCATACTTAAGTATAAAACCAAACTTTTACCTAACCTTATAGAATATAAGAGTATTGGATTTATCATAAGAATGGATTCTTGAACAAGTGTGGGGGAATGTTAATTGTGTGGGTTTCTACATACTTAGTGCTTCTTTGTTATGTAAAAAAAAAATAGAAAGAAAAAAGAAAAAAAAAGAATATATGCAAAAGAATGAAGAATCCAAATGATTGAATGATGTACTTAAACTTCAATGTTTGATTTCATATGTATCTATCACACTTGTTACTTGGATTCATTCTTTAAACCTCTTTTACTCTCTTTGGTTTAACTTGTCATATTTATTTGTACCTCTCCATAATTGTCACTCCATTAGTACCCTAATAAAGACATCTTGCTTTTTGGATGTATGTGTAATTTGCAGTGGATAAGTAGAAGATAAGCAAGCTTATGATAATGCAATTTTCATGGGTCGAATTTGAGAGAAACATATACCTTTTAAACACTTGAGAGATTGAGAGTACTTCCTGTGAGTTTCTATCAATTTGAATCCAGTATTTTCAAATGAAGTTGCCTTTCTATTAGATTTGAGATGCATAAAGATAAGAATTCATGAATGTTATGATGTCTTGTAATCACCTCTAGCTCATGTTTTCTTTACATTTCACTAATTTCATTGGAAATCACCTCTTTGAGTCAAAAATTTATGCTTGTTTCCAATTTTGCCCGGGATGTGCAAAAGGTAAGTATGGGGGAATTTGATAAATACAAATTACACACATTAATCATCCCTCAAATTTAACCTTTTAATACATCTTTTATGCTTAATTAATAAGTCATAAGCATATTATGCCAATTCAGGTTACTGGGCTCAATTACATTTTTCAGCATTAAACTATTTTCGTATTCAAGCATAACTTGAGTTCTATACATCTAAAAATTATGTTCTTTATATTGTAGGAAGGATAAAAGAAATCTCTACAACTTTGATGAAGAACCCAAAAGCTAAATCGGATGGCTGGTGAGTCAAACTGGGCTTGGAAGACGAAATAGTAAGCATCACATGAAAACCTGACCAACACTCAAAGATTAGGCCATAACATGGTCTAGAAAACTCCTTTTGGGCTTAACCCAACGTAATTTGAAAGCTAAGATCCAGAGCTTGATTTCATCTGAAGACAACTCTCTTGGATTCTGCCAGATTGAGGATGATATGCTCGATGCAAGTGGGAGACAAGTAGGTGAATGATAGCTAGAGTAGGTGAATAATTCAAAGTAATGGACAAATGCATTATGTAATTGATCAATAAGTCCATTTGTGGACAAAACATGCTTAGTCATAGCTGAGTGATCATGTTTGGAATGACATCTTTTCCCCTCCTATAAATAGGATGGCTTGCTAGGGAGAAGAGCATCCAAGTTGTAGTAGAAATTACTAAGAGTTTCATTTACTTTTGTTTATCTTTTTGTAAAGTCTTCATTGAAGGCTAAGTTTTTATTCAATTCAAGGAGTCAAGCTTATTTTCATCTTGGTTTTGAGGTTTGATCTTCATTTACATGTCGATTGAATTACATCTACCATGCTTTTCTACACCACTTGCTTCAATTCCATATTTCTTTTATCAAAGCTTGATTGGTTAACATGTTTTGGTTATGAAATTTGTTATTGGTGTATGTTGTACTCTTGATTGGTTAATCATCATACAACGATTGAAAAGCATAGAGTAAGCAATTAAATTGAAGGTGTTCATTTAATATTTACTTCAATTGGGTTCCGTTTATAAAATTGATTTGGATCTAACATAAGATTTTATGGTTATTTGATCTTGTTAATCTTAATCAATTGAATTCTGGAAATTATTACTGTAGTGAATCCGGGATCATTGTAGGGGTTCCACATGATTCTAGGTTGATAGATTTAATCTCTTGAATGCATGTTATTAATAACCAATGATTTACCATGAAAATAGCCTCTGAATTCCATGGATTGATATTGTCTTGAATTGATTCAACCTTTGCTTTTAACTTGATCTTTTATTTTTTTCAGTTTATTCCAATCAATCAAACCCCCCAAAGAAGAATTAATTTGAGTGGTTCTTCAGGGTTTGACCCGGTTTATACCATTCTACTACAAGGAGTTTACAGATCGGACAATTATAATTATAATTTTGTGCAGGTTCGACAACTGTCAGACCGCACCGGGAAAGAGTTAGATAACCCTTAACAGTATCAATGAGCTAACAAAAAATGGCACACCTTATCTTTCCCCTATAAAGAATAAATAGATGGTCGTAGTAAGACACTATTCAATGAGAGGAATGAAGGAAACAAAAATGAAAGAAGAAAACTTAGTGCTAATCCGGGAATAAGATAGAATGTGTTACTACATTTTGTCAACCATATCGATGAGCATCAATCGGGTTTGTCTGCCTTCTTTGCTGAGGTTAAGTTCTTCAAATATACCAGTAACTATTCCCATGAAATCTGCCATGAAAAGGATGTGCAGTAAGAAAACACAGCGAGAATGATTTTAACTTCGATGCAGAGTATAAACATGGGAAACTAACCTATGAGGTACTGAGAAGAGCCTTTAGTCTTCATAATATCAGAAGTCTTAACCAGACTCAAACCAGTGTGATGAATGGCAACGCTGGGACAAGGAACAATATTTGTATTTGCATTGAAGGTTAGCTTGTAGTCATGGTGGGTTGCTCTGAACTTCCCACTGTTCCGAGTAACAGAGAAATTAGTGAGATTGTAAACCTCTCTTTCCATGACAGAATCACTAAAGCGATGCATGAAGTGTTTCTGTATAACAACCTCAATGCAAAGACCCTGCTAGCAAGAGGAAACGAACACATTTAAAAGGTTACGCTAACGGTAATAATGCAAAGGCAACTAATAAGTCAAATAAAAGCATCCTATTTGTATAACAGGAGAGTTTGAAGATCAAAATCACCTCCTGGTCAACAAACAACATATGCATGACAAAGGGGTCATCAGGGGTAGCAACTGCAGACATCTTCCAAACCCTTATGAGTTTCATGCGTAACCTCCAACTTTCCCTTCTACCACAGAGGTCAACCACCTTATGGAAACCAATTGAAACCAAAGCCATTGTTTGGGGCTTTTATAAAGAACCCAAAGTTCCCAAAAGCTATTTTGTTACTGGTAACAGGTTAGGAACACAGAGGGTAGGGATAGTGAGGAGATGAGTTGTGTATGATAGGTTATACGGGGTAGGGGTCAACCTGTGTTTAAAAACTTTAGGCAACTATCCCTCCAAATTGGACTCGGTTTGAAATTCAAAAACAGGTTCAATTAGTAATGATTAGTATTAAATTCCTCCGCTTGGCTTGTTATTTAAATTTCAAATAAGATAGGTTAACAAATAGTTTTAACCCGCCTGAAAAGGTCACATCAGAATTTCCACCATTGGTGAGAAATTAGGGTAATAAGAACTAATTTAATTGGAATTTATTTTGGTGTTGAATGGGAATCTGGTGTCGGGTTTCATTCACCATTTGGTTCAATTGATTATAATTACGAGGGTGTGAAAAGTTGTTTTTTGGGCACAATGACCATTTTATTGAGAGGTAGATATAAAGAACAATGACAATAAAAGTGGAATTAAATTTGCCCTTGTTCTCCCTTATTAGTGCAGACAATTAAGCCTTCGAATAAAATGAAGGTTAGGGAATTTTGGTGACTTGACAAAAGAGGCTCTGGCCGGATCTGCACTTTGATTGACATATTATTGGAAGAAAATGGAAATAATGCAATTTATGCTGCATTCAAAGGTACTTCCTGTTTGGAACCTTTGTCTTGCTATGGTTATTATCTTAATTTGTATGTTAATTATAAATGGTAGGAGTGTGGCAAAATGGATTTAATATAGCAATCAATGTTATGCACCAGGCATCATAATTTGACAAACCAAAAATGTACAGCATGAATGTCCAAATGTTGTATCCCTGTTTGTGTAGGTGCAATGCATTGGAAAAATTCTTTAATATGACTATCATTGTTATGCCTAACAAACATTGGTGCCCATGACTATTCCATGTGTATGGCTGGATGTACGTGGTGAGTTCACAGGTTTGGTTTATTGATTTGAAAGTGTAAATAGGAACATTTTTGCATTGGAACACGCAGTTATTGTAAATGCAAAATTTTTTTGTATAAACCAACCCAATATAATCATTATATTAGATTAATTGAATGTATATGCAGGGGTGTATCATTTCTAATCGATAAGCTACAATGATAGTAAAAAGTTAATGTAAAAACCAATTAACTGAATGCTTAAACTACATTTGTGCCACTGATAATGTGATGTTATTTGTTGTAGGGCACTGATGAGGACGTCCCACATATCAATATAAATTTCAGCATAGCAATACAAAGATACTTTGCAATGGTAGACAAATTAATTGCAGCTGCAAATCAATTTAATGCCAAGATGACATGTAACGAACTGTCTTCTTTATGTTTGTCGTTCCTTGTTATTGGCCAGTGGCCATATTTGTTTAAGTAACACTTTTAATGGCTGAATTGACCACATATTTCGCGCACGAAATTTGTCCATGTGGTTTGATAAATTGGGTTAGTGATAAGTGAAAAATATATGATAATTTAGTGTATAATTACTGCACTTATCAAGGATAAAATAGTAAATTAATGCCCCAAATCACCTCTTTTTAGTAAAAAATGCATAAATTGTGAATATTTGATTTTAATTTGAATATGATGTTATTTTGATAGAAAATCTGTTGATTTTGTAAATAAATTGGAACGTGTATCAAGGAAAGCTGAAACGTGTATCACGCTCCACCTGCGCTGAGCGTAGGTGGCAGCGCAGGTGGAGCGCAGCATTAAAAATCCATTCTGGATCCTGCGCTTCAAAACGCGCTGAGCGCAGGAATACGGAAACAGATTTATGATAAGATTTCCAACAAGATTCCTTCCAGATTTCATATAAGCTTTCCAACTTCTATTTAAAGAACCTTTTGCAAAGATCAAAGGATGTCCCGGAGACCCAAGGGAGATGGTGGAGCAGAGCTAGGGCTGGAGAAAAGTGTGACAGTTTCTCCGTTGGTTTGTAATGGCTACCATGCGTAGCTAAACTCTCCAATAGGATTGAACGTAGTTGATTCAATCCCTAATTGTATGTGAATTCTATTTAATATTTATGAATCCCTGTTTTTATGATATCGGTATTTTTATTCTTTGCTTAATGTGTAGCTTCCACCTTTGTGCCAGAGTTATAGGTTGATTTTATAAGATGCATTGGTAAATGGTTTTGTGAAATCAATAGCGAGTTTGGGGGAGCCTAGGAATAGGAAACTTGAACACTGATTGGTAAAGATACTCGAAGTAGTCACTATAGAATCGAGCTATAGGACGAACCGATAGTTTTAACAAACAGAAAAGTAGATCTTTGAAGCCGGGGTAATTTGTCACCTGGGAGAACCCGCATGAATTATTTCTGAGTATTTTATCGCTAGGGAACTAGAATTAAATAATATAGTTTGGCTAAGGTATCATAACTACACATTCATAAATATTATTGGGGTTCACATATGAAAGGGGTGTGATGATACGAAGTTCAATCCTAGTCCAAGTAAACTTGCTTACTCTATCTCAATTTATTTTCTATTTTTATTTACTTTCGCAATTCAACAACCAACAACCGTATTCTCACTTGATAGTTGTGACCATTAATCTTTATAAAAGTGAACCGTTCCCTGTGGATACGATACTCTTACTTACTATTATACTGCTGGGAATTTGGTACGCTTTCCAGATTCTCAACAAGTATTTTTGGCGCCGTTGCCGGGGAACGGTGTATCAATTTTTAAAAACTTGGGATGTCTATTCTATCAAGTTATAAATATTTTATTTTTATTTTAGGAATTTTAATTTTTAATTATTTTATTTTAATTTTTTTATTAGGATTTCTTTAAAAAATTATTTTTTTTAAAAAAATATTATTATTTAAAAAAAATATTTAAAAAAGAATTATTATTTTTTATTATTTTATTCCTCTCTTCCGAGCTAACATTTGTTTGAGCTTCTTGACTATTGCTCTTGTGAGGACAGGTAACAGAAAAAGGGGCAAGGATAAGCTCAAGGAGACAATCTCAACACTCTCTGTTCAACCACCCCAGATGAAGTAAAAGCTGCATCAATCATGGCTAGTGAATGGAAAAGAAGAACACTTGGAAAATATGAATACTTTCCCAACAGACCGATTTATGGTAACTTCTCTACCTACAATAATTATTCTGACAATTTTTCGTAGGATTGGGGAAGTTACCAGAATCAAAATTTTGGGTGGCAACAAGATGCTGTTTCATCACATAAGCAAACATCTGCAGATGAACTCAGGGCATAGAATAAGAGTATAATGCAGAAAATAGAAGCACTCAACAAGCTGCTAGATAACCTTCCTCAGCAATTGCAGGCAATGTAGTCTCATCCTAGCCAGTCCCCACAATTAACTTGTGACTTTTGTGGAGGTGACCATCCCGATGGTTACTGCTCCTATTCATTCGCTCAAGAAGAGCAAGTTAATTACATGGGCAATCAAGGAAGACCAGACAACTTCTCCAACAGCAACAACTTTGCAAACAATTCACTAGAATGAAGAAATAGCCAGAATCAGAACTTTGGGTAGCACCAAGATGATGTTTCATTCCCCATGCAATCTTCTTTCCAACAACAACAAAGTTACTCTTCAGGTCAACAAAGGGACTCAATTCTATGAGCGTCTTGAAGAACTCGATTAAGATAATATACGATTTCAGAAGGAGATAGAAGAAGCAAGAAGATATATTGACGCTTTACTGAAGCAGATAGCAGAAACAAGAGTCAACCAACAATTAGAATAGATCTTAGCAAATGCACTACCCAACCCTGAAGAGCAGTGTGACGACATTGTTCAACAGAAAAGGGAGGGAACCAATGACACTCTGGTTGATGAAGAAGGGGAAGCTGAAGAAGAGGAACTTGAAAAAGCAAAAGAAAACGAAGATGAAAAAGAGGAAGCTGCAGAAAAGAAACCAGGAGAAACAAAAGAAGAAGAGGAAGAAGGTGAATCAGAAGAAAAAGAAGAGGATGAAACAGAAAAGAATGTGCCTAAAGAAGAGAATAACTGTGAAGGGGAGGAAGAGAACAAAACATATGAGACTATACATGATGAAAAAGATCAAGAAAATGAGAAAAAGAGTGAACATGGAGATAGTGAGTCAAAGCCCGAGAAAGGAGGGGAAGTGGTATCAAGACCGAAGACCTTGCCTTATCCAACCTGCCCTCCAAAGGAAGATCAAGAAAGGCATGCTGCAAGTGTTAAACCTTCCAAACCTCATAAAAGAAAGGCCTGTAAACAAACTAACCAGAACAAGTTAAAGAGAAGAAAAGTCAGAAGCATGGTCTAATTCTAGAAAGAAGCCCAAATGGTTAAAGTCATTTCACACTACAGATTGTTCCAGGGCAAGATTATGGGGAGGTTTATTGGCCAAAGAAAGGAAAGGTGCAGCCCACAAGCTCACCAAAAGATTCCAGTTTCAACCACCTTGAGTGAACAGGCGTCAAGATATATGACGTTAAACGAGCGCTTCCTGGGAGGCAACCTATAGATTTTAAAGTCTTTAATTATCTTCAGTTTTGTTTTCTTTTGTTTCGTTTGTTAATTAGGATTTTTAATTTTTTTTAGGATTTAGGAAATGTTCAAAATTGATTGGAATGAGTTTGTGGAAAAATAATTGTTTTTTAAAACAATAGGAAGTAGTAGAAAACTTGACTGAAAATTGCAAAATTTCATTATGTTTTCTGCGCTTCACCTGCGCTGAGCGCAGGTAAAGCGCAGAAATGCAATTTTAGTCACTGTTTTCTGTGCTTCACCTGCACTCAGCGCAGCGGTACGAAATTTCAAAAATCCCCTATTTTCCCTTGTATCGTCTCTCTACTTCCTAAACCCTTCTTTTCACTTTTTCCACTTACAAACCTCCTTCATTTTTGAATCTTTCAAAGTAGTTTTCACCAATTAAAATTTTCATTTTCCTGTGTTTTTATGGTTTGAACTCTAGGATAGCAACACTAGGATTGTGAAAGTGCATATTGTTGATAATTGCTATCTTAGATGTGATTACGGCTGTGCAGAATTTGAAGAACAAGTTTTCTATTGAAATGCTCTTTGCTTTGTGAGTTATTGAAGCTTGAGAGTGTTATGCTCTGTTTCTTGCAAAAATTTTGAACTTTCACTTTCCATGGATTATTTGAGTGCTTGCAAAACAAATGAATATATTATGTTTTTAGGAAGCCATTACCAAGTGCAACGGAAATTTTGTTGTGAAGAGATTGATTTCTTTTTGAAAGTATTCTGAATTTTGCATGCAAATTGGTTAATGATAGGCTTCCATGTTCTTCATAAATTAGTGTTTGTAATAAGGCATCATTGAAATGAATGTGTTTTTAGCAACTAATTGTTGTTATTTGACTTTTCAGATGCCTAGGATCAAATACAGTGCTGGCCTTTCTTGTGGCTCTAGCTCACAAAGAAAAGGTATGGGGAAGAGGGTCAGAGATGAACCCCATTATGACCCCATGAGATTCAAGAGTGCATAGGCTGCTGCAAAGTATAAAGCTCTTAAATCATGCAACTTTGTATTGACAAGACCGGTTAACCTCAAACCAATCAAGAGTTACCAGACCATTACCCAGGCATGTTGTTTGAAGAGTTCTGGATATTCTTGCAGTGGCCTGGGGATAGGCCTATTCATCCAGGGGGAGGTGGAGCAGCAGTAGCAGGAGAGTAGGACAAGGACTTACAGGATACAAAGGATGAAGATTGACACTGGTGTTTTTCTTTCTTTTTCGTTCTTTTAATTTCTATATTTTTAATTAATTAGGATTTTTGTTTTGTATTTCATTTTTTTAGGTTTTAGGAATAGGGATTTAAGGAATTAATTTTAAAATCTAAAAGCTAGGCAATCTAACTAACCAAATTAGGAAAGAAATCGGAATTTTGTGATTAAATCCATAATCAGTTAGGATTAGGATATTATGCAGGAAAATATATCAGGGTAGTTAACTAATTTCAATAAGTGATTCCATCAAGGAAAATTTAGCCAAAAGCCGGTGAGTTGTGAGACCAAACACTGATATGAGAGTTTTTCACCGCTGCTCGTCAACTGTTATTGCTCGAGTTTTTGGATTTTATTCTGCACATGGAAAATTTGGAAGTGATAAAGGCAAATTTTGTGTTATAAATTATTTGCTCAGTGCAAAAAAGCCAACCCATACAAATTTTTCCAATTTTTTTTGGTAACCCATTTGAGCTTTAATGTTTCTTCTTATGCACCCCAGCCAAATTTAATGTTTATATCCTGTCCCTTACACTTGGGAAAGAGAGCAAAGGTGCAATTTGATAAAATGGGGAGAATTGGTTGGTTACTTGAAAGTGAAGAAATACAAAGAGCAGGCACAAGAAAGCAAAAAGAAGATCACTTCCTCAAAAATCAGAAATAAAAAGTGAATGAAAGTGAATAAGTTGGGGGGAATGAATAACCAAACAAGGAAATAGGCCAACTGAATGATACAAATCAAGAATGAAGTGGAGAATAGAGAGAAATTCCAAGTCCAAGAAAAATTTAAAGATGCTCTCTATTCCAATGTTCTCTTTGCATATCCAAAAAAACCATGATTTCTTGATAGCCCAGCCTCATTACAACTAAGAAAAGACCTTTTGATCCATAATCTTCCATGTGCATGTCTAGAAACCAGAAACGACTATCAATTTTAGTTGTTCAACTGCTGTGAAAAATTGAGGGAAAGACTTACCCGTGAGAATGAGAGAATTCCTTGATTTATCACTTATTGTTTTGGTCGCTATTTCTAAAAAAGTTTGAATGTATTTTTACCTTGTCCTAATTGTGTATTGGTAATATCCCTTGATTCTGACTTTTAATCTGATATTTGGAAAGTGACAGCTGCCTAGCAAGAGGAGATGAAATTATTCCTTATTTCTGATAATCATAACAGAGGGATTGAATCCATTTTAATTGCAAAAGGTTTTTTTGCTTCAGGATAAGCAAGAAGCTAAGTTGGGGGGAATTTGATAAGTGAAAAATATATGATAATTTAGTGTATAATTACTGCACTTATCAAGGATAAAATAGTAAATTAATGCCCCAAATTACCTCTTTTTAGTAATAAATGCATAAATTGTGAATATTTGATTTGAATTTGAATATGATGCTATTTTGATAGAAAATTTGTTGATTTTGCAGATAAATTGGAAGGATTTAAATGAGGAAACAAGATAGCATTTATTTGAAAGGAGAATCTGCGAGATAAGGATTTAAATGGCAGCTGATTTGGATAAGATCAGAAATTATTGGGATAAGGATTCTACAGATTTAATTCTAAATTCAAATTTAAGATCAAATCAGCACAAGATCAAGCTAAAAAGAGGGAAATATGGAAAACATATCAAGCAAGGATAAGATCAGGAAGAGATCAAGCTGAAAAAGAGAGAATCAAGGAAAGCCAGAATGTGTATCACGCTCCACCTGCACTGAGAGTAGGCAGAGCGCAGCATTAAAAATCCATTCTGGATCCTGCGCTTCAAAACGCGCTGAGCACAGGTTAAAGCGCAGGAATACGGAAACAGATTTCTTATAAGATTTCCAACAAGATTCCTTCCAGATTTCAGATAAGCTTTCTAACTTCTATTTAAAGAACCTTTTGCAAAGATCAAAGTAAGTCCCGGAGACCCAAGGGAGACGGTGGAGCAGAGCTAGGGCTGGAGAAAAGTGTGACAGTTTCTCCGTTGGTTTGTAATGGCTACCATGCGTAGCTAAACTCTCCGATAGGATTGAACGTAGTTGATTCATTCCCCAATTGTATGTGAATTCTCTTTAATATTTATGACTCCCTGTTTTTATGATATCAGTATTTTTATTCTTTGCTTAATGCGTAGCTTCCGCCTTTGTGCCGGAGTTATAGGTTGATTTTATAAGATGCATTGGTAAATGGTTTTGTGAAATCAATAGCGAGTTTGGGGGAGCCTAGGAATAGGAAACTTGAACTCTGATTGGTAAAGATACTCAAAGTAGTCACTATGGGATCGAGCTATAGGACGAACCAATAGTTTTATCAAACAGAAAAGTAGATCTTTAAAGATGGGGTAATTTTTCGCCTGGGAGAACCCGCATTAATTATTTCTGAGTATTTTATCGCTAGGGAACTAGGATAAAATAATACAGTTTGTCTAAGGTATCATAATTACATATTCATAAATGTTATTGGGGTTCATGTATGAAAGAGGTGCGATGATACGAAGTTCAATCCTAGTCCAAGTAAACTTGCTTTCTCTATCTCAATTTATTTTCTGTTTTTATTTACTTTCGCAATTCAACAACCAACAACCGTATTCTCACTTGATAGTTGTGACCACTAATCTTTATAAAATTGAACTGTTCCCTGTGGATATGATACACTTACTTACTATTATACTGTTGGGATTTTGGTACGCTTGCCAGATTCTCAACAGTTAGCTTAATTCTTAATGTTTTTGAATAATTTATTTTTACAGGGGAATTCCGGTTTTGATGTTCCTTAACCATGTTGTTGAGATTCCGTAACCATGGTCTTTCATTGATAATAATGACGTGGATCTCTATTTTTTTGGTTTCAGACACAAGGACATTAATGTTGTTGTTACAATGGAAAGTACAACTACAATAACAAAGGAATGCTTCATGGACTGATGTTCCCTTATTAGTAAAGGCAATAAATCCAATAGACAAAGGCAGGTTAGTAGAAATCAGAAATTTTTGAAAATATTTTACAGGTTTTATTGGGAACGTTGATTAAATAAATGAAATTAATTCCAATGAATAGTGATTAAATAGTTTTAAAGTTAATGAATTGTAAAGTAATAGATTATAGACTATGATTCATGTAGCGATTGTTTGATCAATTTTCTTTAAAAAATAATTTTTTATTTTCACTTATTTCACATTTACTCCCTTCATTTTTTTTCTTTCTATCTCTTTTTTTTTGTACACTTTTCACACCCCAATAATATATATTCAAAGTTTTAATACAATTAAAAAAGAGTAATGTTTTTTATACTCATTTATTTTACACTTCCTTCCACATATTATTTATTTCTATCCATCTCTCCATTTCTCATCACATTTTTCATCTTTTCACGCTTACTTTTCTTTTTTTATATAATTTCTCTTTACACTTCCCATACCTAAAAAATAAGTTGTCAAAATTTTATTACATTTAAAAAGTAATAATTTTTTCACATTTTTTTATTCTATAGTCATTTTCGCACCTCCTTTTTCTTTCCATTTTTTTCTTCATTTCCTATCATATCTTTCACCTTAACTCTCTTCATTTTCTCTTTTTTCTTTTTATGACTCTCTTTCCTACACTTACCACATCCTAAAACTGAGATGTCAGAAACCCTTTATTTTAGAAGCTTGAATAACTTTTGGATTTTTTATCCCGATCCGCAAAAACCTGCTACCTGTATTGAGCCAGATAGCCCGAAATACCAGCCCTACTTTCACACCTAATTTTTTTATCTTTTTATTTCCTATAAAATCAATTACCTTATCTCTTTTCGCTTTATTTTTTCTTTTTATCTCTCTTTCCACGTTTAAAAACTGAGATGTCAGTTTTAATACTCTTAAAGAAAAGAGTGATAATTTTTCACACTCATTTATGTTTCACTTTTTTTCATACCTATTCCTTTTTATATCTCTTCCTCTTATATCACATAAAAATATCATTTTAAATGAATTCAACACATTAAAATACTTCTTTAATTAATAAAAAAGTAAAAAACAACTATTAAAATAATATTTCACTATGAATAGTATAAAGGGAAAAAGTACAAATGTTGTAAAAATTTTGGCTCATCATCTAAGCAAGTTTGGAGGTTCAAGTGCTACTTCTATCCGAATGTATGAAGAGGTTCAGACAGGTGCCTTAGGGAAATTTGATAGACCTTAGAAGACTGTTGAGGAACAACCTTCTAAGGTACAAGTGCCTACCTCAAATCCAGAGGGACAGGCACCAAGACTAGTGGAGGAAGTTCAGGAGAAAGTAGTTGTTCCACAAGATAATCCCACAGAAGTTCCACCTTCTATAGTTCATCCTGATCATTTTTTACAAGAGGTTGTTGCAATTGCAACTGCCATAGAACAAGAAAATATGGAGAAGCACAAGGAGTAAGGGGAACATGATCATGCTCTTGCTGTAGCTCAACAACAAGCCTACATTACTGATGCTGAGGCTGATAAAGAAGAAGAAGCAAGTAGGAATAGGAAGAGGAAATTTAAGGTGAAGAGGTTGATAAAGGTTAAAATTACGTAAAATTCCTATATAATTACAACACTTATTGATGAGAAAATGCTGAATTTATAACCCAATTCACCCCTTTCTAGATTAAATTGCAATTCTTGTATTTATTTGAGTCAAATTTGAATTTGATGCTATTTTGATAAAGAATTTGTTGATTTTTGCATATTAAAAGCAAAGTTACAAATAAAGCATTAAGGGAGCAACGAACAAGGACAAGAACAACATAAAATAAGCTTCAAAAAAGGACAATTCAGGAGAAGCAGCTGTTATTTCCTGCGCTCAACAGTGCATGAACAGCGCAGGAATGACTGTCTAGTTATTGTTTCCTGTGTAACATACTAAATTTTATTAAGTAAAATTAAATTAAATTAAATTTTTAAAGTGGAAGAAATAAATAAATAATTATAGAATTAATATTATGAGTAGTTTTATCCATAAAGCTAGTTCAAAACTTAAAAAGAAAATAAGGGGGTTGAGGATGGGCCCAGGCCCATATAGGCATTTTAGTAAGGAGGGGTTATCAATTCACCCTAATCCTTATTCTTCAAATCGTCAGAGAGCGAAACGCTAAGGAGGGGAGAAACCAAGTCTCAAGAGGAGGTTGCTGTAGAGTGATCATCAAGAATCAAGAAAGAGTCTTCCTTGTTGTTCGATCTTCACTTCAAGGTACGGTGGGGGAGAGGGTGCTGCTTGTATGTGCATGTAGGGGTGCTTGGGTAGTAATTTAAGACTTTAAATTCGTATTGATGTATATTATATTGAGTATGGATGATAAAAATTGTTGATTAATGATTGAATTGATGAATCTTGATGAATTCTTGGGTGAAATTGAAGAGGATATTGAGAATAATGAAAAGGGGTAAATAAGGGTTTGATGATTTGGGGTTTTGATGGATTAACCGTATAATATGTGTAAAGATTGTTGTTTTTACAGAGTTTTGTTGATATAATCGTATATGATTGATGATATAACAAAGAGGATTGATTAGAGGATGAATAAAGAGGATTAAAAGGGTTAAAGATCGCGAGAACTGCGATCTGCGTTGCGGGTAATCGATTACCAGGGTTTGTAATCGATTACCAGGGTTTTCTGGGTAGCCTGGTGTGCTGTTTGTTCGCAGGTAATCGATTACAGGGATGTTGTAATCGATTACCAGAGTGAATGCTTGCAGGCAATCGATTACAGAGATGATGTAATCGATTACCAGTGTGTTTGCTTGCATGTAATCGATTACAGAGGGTTGTAATCGATTACCAGAGGCTTTGTTTGCAGGTAATCGATTACTGGAGGTTGGTAATCGATTACCAGTGTGGATTTTGAGATCTTAGTGATTGATGATGATTGTTATACTTGAGTTTGGTGTGTCCATGATGACATGATTATACCGTTGATGAATAGATGTCTTTTATGAGAATGATGATGATGTATATAACCTTATGATGGGTGTGATTTGATGTTTATATAATGATGCATTGAGCATGCGATGAGTGTTATGATCATGATGATGGTGATTAATGATGTTTATGATGAGGATTTATTATGGTGATAATGATGATGATGATGATGTACTTGTTATTATGATGTTGATTATGCATTGAGTATATGAGTGATTGTACTTGAGATACACAAGCCTAGTGAGGGGTGGGGTGTAACTCAGGGAGGTGATTGTACTTGAGATACACAAGCCCAGTGAGGGGTGGGATGTAGCTCAGGGAGGTGATTGTACTTGAGATACACAAGCCTAGATGAACATGCAATGTATTTAATGATGATGTTTTGGTGTGCATGATGATAGATGAACATGCAATGTATTTCATGATGATGATTGATGATGTTTGGGTGTGCATGATGATGGATGAACATGCATTATGATTAATGATGCTGTTGAATTATATTGTGATGTTATGAGAATTATTGATGAGATGAGTATTATGTGTTGGGAATGTGCTTGATGATTTATAAAGTGTGATTCATATAATTGTGTTGAAATAAGACGTTTGATAATAAAGGTGTAAGATGTTCTGAGTATGTGATTTCTTGATGATAATAAGCATTATATGTGGGTGAGGATAGGATAGCCTCCCATGTGTATGTATGAGTGGTATTCTTTTCCTCACCGTTATACTGTGGTTAATTTTACAGGTGATGATGATGACACGACTAGTGTCGAGTATTGATTAAGGGGAGAGTCGCTCTGATATATGTGAGATTAGGGCATACTATTGGGGGTAGGAATGACCGAGCGATGGTCGACGCCTTAATGGCTATGGCACAGGCTGTTGGCAACCTAAACCAACATCACGAGGTGGATTGGCTTGCACGGTTCCAGAGGAACCATCCACCTACTTTTCGTGGCGGTTATGACCTTGACGGTGCAGCTGACTAGATATTCGAGATCGAGAAGATCTTTAGAGCGATGGACTGCCCGATGATACAAAAGGTGATGTTAGCCGCATTCGTGCTATCAGGGGATGTCGGGTTCTGGTGGAAGAGCACTTATCAGAGGATGATCGATGAGGGCACCGCGTTGAGCTGGGATAACTTCAAGAGGGTATTCCTTGCGAAGTAATTTCCTCATGATGTTCGCAATAAGAAACAGATCGAGTTCCTTGAGTTAAAGCAAGGGGATGGCATCGTGGCAGACTACGTATCCAAGTTTGAAGCGCTAGTACGATTCTGCCCGACATATGAGGGAGTTGCCAATGAAGAGTCCAGGTGTGTAAAGTTTCTCAGCGGTCTTCATCCAGAGATCAAGCAAGTGTTCAACTACCAAGGGATGACACACTTTCACGAGTTGGGGAACAATAGTAGAATTTATAATGAAGACAGCAGGGCTAGAGCGGCACATTACAAGAGTGGAGGGCCTGTGAGGAACCAGAACAAGTTCCAATCAACAAGCAAGGGCAAACCGTATTCTCGTACAACGGGAGGCTCCAAGTTTGGAGGTGTCAGTGAGGGTCCAGTGTAGGAGAAGTGAGTTTCTTAGGTCATGTTATTTCTAGATGAGGTATAGGCGTAGATCCTTCTAAGGTAGAGGCGGTGCTTAAGTGGGAGGCTCCTAAGTCAGTGAGTGAGATTAGAAGTTTCCTTGGGTTGGCTGGGTATTATAGAAGATTCATAGAGGGGTTTTCTAAGTTAGTTTTGCCTTTGACTGAGTTGACTAGGAAGGGAGTTGCCTTTGTGTGGAACAGTAAGTGCAAGTCCAGCTTCCAAACCCTTAAGGAAAAGTTGGCAAGTGCACCAGTGTTAGTGTTGCCTGATCTTAGGAAATCCTTTGTAGTGTACCGCAATGCCTCTAAGATGGGTTTAGGTGGGGTGTTAATGCAAGAGGGTAAATTAGTAGCATAGCTTCTAGGCAATTGAAAATCCGTGAGAGAAACTACTCTACTCATGACCTAGTGTTAGCGGCTGTAGTGTTTGTATTGAAGATGTGGAGGCATTACTTGTATGGTTCCAGATTTGAGGTTTTTAGTGACCATAAGAGCCTTAAGTACTTGTTTGATAAGAAAGAGTTGAACATGAGGCAGAGAAGGTGGTTAGAGTTTCTTAAGGACTATGATTTTGAGTTGAGTTACCATCCTGGAAAGGCTAATGTAGTGGCTGATGCTTTAAGTAGGAAATCCATTCATGTTAGTTCCCTGATGATTAAGGAAATGGATCTTTTGACTCAATTTAGGGATTTGAGTTTAGCTTGTGAGGTGACTTCTGATAGTGTGAGGTTAGGGATGATTAAAGTAAGCAATGATCTGTTAAAGGATAATAGTAAAGCTCAGTTGGAGGATATATAGATAATAATAGAATAATATTATGAGTAGTTTTATCCATAAAGCTAGTTCAAAACTTAAAAAGAAGATAAGGGGGTTGAGGATGGGCCCAAGCCCATATAGGCATTTTAGTAAGGAGGGGTTATCAGTTCACCCTAATCCTTATTCTTCAAATCGTTAGAGAGCGAAACGCTAAGGAGGGGAGAAACCAAGTCTCAAGAGGAGGTTGTTGTAGAGTGATCATCAAGAATCAAGAAAGAGTCTTCCTTGATGTTCGATCTTCACTTCAAGGTACGGTGGGGGAGAGGGTGCTGCTTGTATGTGCATGTGGGGGTGCTTGGGTAGTAATTTAAGACTTTAAATTCGTATTGATGTATATTATATTGAGTATGGATGGTAAAAATTGTTGATTAATGATTGAATTGATGAATCTTGATGAATTCTTGGGTGAAATTGAAGAGGATATTGAGAATAATGAAAAGGGGTAAATAAGGGTTTGATGATTTGGGGTTTTGATGGATTAACCGTATAATCTGTGTAAAGATTGTTGTTTTTACTGAGTTTTGTTGATATAGTCGTATATGATTGATGATATAACAAAGAGGATTGATTATAGGATGAATTAAGAGGATTAAAAGGGTTAAAGATCGCGAGAACTGCGATCTGCGTTGCGGGTAATCGATTACCAGGGTGTGTAATCGGTTACCGGGGTTTTCTGGGTAGCCTAGTGTGCTGTTTGTTCGCAGGTAATCGATTACAGGGATGCTGTAATCGATTACCAGAGTGAATACTTGCAGGTAATCGATTACAGAGATGTTGTAATCGATTACCAGTGTGTTTGCTTGCAGGTATCGATTACAGAGGGGTTGTAATCGATTACCAGAGGCTTTGTTTGCAGGTAATCGATTACTGGATGTTGGTAATCGATTACCAGTGTGGATTTTGAGATCTTAGTGATTGATGATGATTGTTATACTTGAGTTTGGCGTGTCCATGATGATATGATTATACCGTTTATGAATAGATGTCTATTATGAGAATGATGATGATGTATATAACCTTACGATGGGTGTGATTTGATGTTTATATAATGATGCATTGAGCATGCGATGAGTGTTATGATCATGATGATGGTGATTAATGATGTTTATGATGAGGATGAATGATGATGATTTTATGATGATGATAATGATGATGATGATGTACCTGTTATTATGATGTTGATTATGCATTGAGCATATGAGTGATTGTACTTGAGATACACAAGCCCAGTGAGGGGTGGGGTGTAACTCAGGGAGGTGATTGTACTTGAGATACACAAGCCCAGTGAGGGATGGGGTGTAGCTCAGGGAGGTGATTGTACTTGAGATACACAATCCCAGTGAGAGTGAGATACACAAGCCCAGTGAGGGGTGGGGTGAAGCTCAGGGAGGTGATTGTACTTGATATACACAAGCCCAGTGAGGGGTGGAGTGTAACTCAGGGAGGTGATTGTACTCGAGATGCACAAGCCTAGAGAGGGGTGAAGTGCAACTCGGGGAGGTGAACTGTTTTGGGTGTGCATGATGATAGATGAACATGCAATGTATTTAATGATGATGTTGATGACGTTTTGGTGTGCATGATGATAGATGATGATAGCAGGATGGGTGTAGGATCTAGAATTGAGCAAAACCAACCGATTAGAATCGAAATATAGTGAAAAAATTGCGAAAATAAGGTGCAGGGCAGCAACTTATTTTGCGCAAGAAAGTGATAGAAAATGAGAGAAAATGAAAGAAAAAGTGGAGAGGAAGAAATGGTAGGGACGCCACTGAAGCAGGAATCCACCCACGGCAGATAAGTGGAATGCCAGACGCCACTAATTCAGGAGAATTAGATAAGTCTCAGTATGGTTTGAGCAACAACCACCAAGCCTCACTCAACTCACCAAGGGAGGAGAAATTTGGGCATAGTGCCTTTACTATATTCATGTAAGTGTGTATTACAAAGAGTGAAGGCTCCTATATATAGGAGAGGGGGGCAGCCACTTGGGAAATAAATGGGGGAAAAATAAAAGATTGTAGGAAAGCTATTCTAGTGGGTCTTGAACCCATGACCCCAAGGCTTATAGCTAAGCTAAGTCTTAAGCCAATAAACCCCACAATTAGCACCCAACTTAAGGAGAAAAAGGGAAATTACATCCAAGTCCTAATTACATCTTAATTTCCTAATTACATTATTAATTCCTAAAAATTAAAATCCTAATTAAATTGGAGTCTTCATGTTGACTTGGGTCAATTGGTCAAAGGTTAAAGGTTGACCATGAGAGGGTTGACCGAAACATGATTGACCAAGGCTTGACTCAGCTCCAAGCATCCCAAACAGGTCCAAGCTTGCCACTAGCACACTAGCTCCTAGCAGTTGCCATCATTCCTTCCCCATTAGAAAGGATTTGACCTCAAATCTGAAAATTCAGAAAGAAGCCATAAGAAGAAGAGGAACAGGGGTACAAAGAAGGAGTTGGATGACTAAAGTAGCAAGTAAGAAGATACTTCCCTTAGCCTTTGGGGAGTACAGCTGGACGTCCACAAGTTGAACATCTTCCTTGAGCCTAGACAACAAAAAAAAGAGCCATAAGTATTATTCCAAAGCAAGCAAAGTGAAGACTCATAACAAAAATACTTGGGAATCATAAAGATTGGCAAAAGAAAAACATAGGATGTGAACAAGAGGTAGTTGAGATAAGGGTTAAAAAACTCCTTCAATGAAGATTGAACCATCTTGTTCATGTACTCTGTGGATTTAGATCCTAGATCAAAGAATAATCTTTTGAAGCCCTCCCTTGCAAGTAATACAAGTAAGTGGTCATGGAGAAGGCTTAGGAAATAAAATCCACAAGTACAAAATGTGTTTCAATGTGCAATATTCATCAAAATATTCTACACTATGTTCCCAAATAAATGCACAAGTGAAACTATGTGGCATGAATGTTTTAGTATTTTTCAATAACATCCCGACATTTTTTATTGAACATAACACATGCATCTTGAGTATGATTGTAAAAAGGGTAGTGCATATGTTCATGCCATGAGGTATTCATGCAATTTTGTTCAAGAGGCATATCCATTCTAATGCACTCACTCAAGTAATATGACACCTTTCGCATATTATCATATGTGTTCATGTAAGGTGAAACATCAAAAGAATCGCATTGAGCAAGCACACTATGAAGCATATCATCATGTGAAATGGATGTCAAACAAGTTTTCTCATATGTGATAGCTTCATCCAAATTTTTATCCTTTTACTAACTAGTTCAAGAGCATAATACACATCTTTGTATGAAACAATTATTTTTGGTCCAAAATGTGTATGCACATTATAAATACAAACCAAAGGTGCATGCATATTCAATCCAACTTTGTTATCATTCCTATCATGTAATTCAAAGGAATTGACTAAACATGCATCTCTAGAAAGTTTCATGGTACTCTTAAACTTAGTTGACTTTTCTAAACATGCAATAGGTTTCAAAGCATCATCAACATTGTTCATTTCTTTTAAACATGTAATGCTTTTAAGCATATAATTGTGCATAGAAAAAGGCATTTCATGCATAAAGAAAGTTAGTATAGGAAACTCACTCTCAATAGCTTGAGTCGTCTTCTTTGCCACACTAGAAGTACTTGCCATCAACCTATTCATGTTTTCACACAAAGGGTTAGCATTTACTTGTTCATTCAATGGAATCGGTTGCTTCCCTAAATTTTATTTTTTCTTTTCTTCTATTTGCACTCTTTCTACCTCATTTTCTTTTTCTCTCTTAAGCTTTTCTTCTTCTTTTTCCTTTTCTAATTGTTCTCTTTTCTCTTGTTCTATTAACCTCTTAAGTGTGGTTTGATCTTCTTTTATTTCCTTTGAGGTCATAGGCATGAGGGTGAATTTTATTCCTTGGTGGCGAAACCTATAGGTATTGGAAAACCCTTCATATTTTACCCTTCTCTCATATTTCCAAGGTCTTCCTAATAGGATGTGTGAGGCTTCTAAGGGTATAACATCAAAGGTTATTTCATCTTTGTAGTCCCCTATGTTAAACCTTAATCTCACTTGCCTATCCACCATAATTTCTTCCTCATCACTCACCCATTGAAGTGTATAAGGTTTTGGGTGTGGGGTAGTAGGTAAGTTTAGCTTGTTAACTAACCTAAGGCTAGCTAGGTTGCTACTACTTCCACTATCAACAATTACTAAGCATACCTTATCTTCAATATGGAACCTAGTGTGGAATAGGTTCTCTCTTTGGATCTCTCCTTCATTTCCCAAGGGTGTCTCTATGGCTTTCCTAAGTATTAGTGATTCCATTTCCCCTTGCCTCCTTCCTTCCATACTCCTAAATTGATTTTATGTAAAAGCTTTTAAGGCCCTTTCCACTCAAGCTAAGTGTTTACACTCAATGGAATGTTAACACTCGTGTTTATCACTCTTTTTGGGCTTTTTCTATAATGAGACTCTCTTTCCTCTTCTACTCAGTTGAGGTTGGTTAGATCTTGCAAAGACCAACGTGAGAATAAGTCTAAACCCTTCCCAAATAGAAGCGCACTAACAAAGAAAAATACCTACTAAAGGAAGTTTGGAAAAACCTAAGACAAAACAAGGAATTGATATGACAAACAAGAAAAGCAAGCACTCAAAAACGCTTATACACAGGAGTAGAAAGAAAACAAGACAAGACGGAAGAAATTGCAAAGAGAATTGTTTTTGGTGATATTTGAAAAGAGTTGCCAAAATTTGTCATTTTAGAAAAACAGCAAATACAACTCAATTACGGTATATAGGGAAATGAAAAAGAAAATTACAGTAAAATTGTCACTGTATTGTTGGGATAACTTTTTGTTTTTCTTTTTCTATTTTTCTGAATTTTTTTTAATTTTTTTTACTTTTGGGTGTCTTTTTTACTTTTTTGCCTTGTATTTGACTTTGCACCTTTTTTTTGCTTTTTACACATTTTTTTGTATTTTTGGCACGTACGTACTTTTTGTATTTTTCTTGCCTTTTCTTCTTTTATTTGTCTTTTTCCCCAACAGAAAATTACAGAAATTTGTATACAAAGAAAAGAAAATAAATTGTAACTACTGTAATTTTTTTGGAATTTTCTGACAGTCAACTGGTCCAAGTGGTACCAGAAAAGCAAAATAATGAATAAAAAAATCTAAAAACTGTGAAAACGTAATGGCAACCTGATTTCAAAAATGACCAAAAAAATTGCTTAGCACTTCCTTGTTGATTATACAAAAGCGGTACGGTCACAGAAACGCGCTTGGTTCAATTTTAAGATTGGAATTAAAATTTGAAGGAAAATCAATAATTAGAGTTTGTTGATCTTCTTCCAATACTATGAACCAAAAAAGAGCCTATAGGTGAGCGTTTTGCATAATCAAACAGAGAAATTCCAAGGTAGAGATAGCAGTCAATCCAAATTTGCAATCAGAATGCCAAACAGACAGACATAACAGGAGTAGAAAATTTGAACAAAACAAAACCAGAACAATGCGCATAAATTGGCAAAAAATAAGAGGACAAATTGCGCAAAATAAATGGCAACGCAATTAAAAGGGGGAAACTGAAATTAAAAGGATGGGGAAGACAGAAATGTAAATGGCAGAAAGTGGAAGGGATTGGCAGAAAGTAAAAGGATGGGGAGAGCAGAAATGTAAAGGGGATGGCGTAAATTAAAAGGATGGGGAGGACTGAAAGTAAATGACTGAAAGTAAGGAGGGAAGCAGAAAGTAAAAGGATGGGGAGGACAAAAATGTAAATGGCAGAATGTAAAGGTGAGAGCAGAAATTAAAAGGATGGGGAGAAGCGAAACTTAAATGGCGGAAAATTAAAAGCGGAAAGTAAAGAGATGTATATGGGGGATGACAATTAATGGTGAAGGGGAGAAAATGTAGGTGAACGATCTTTGGAAAAATGAAGACAACAATTCCTCCTCTTACCACACTTCACCAACAAACATGCAGTTTATAGCAATTAATTGTAAGAATCACTCAAGAACAAGTATGAGCAATTAAGAGGGATTTAATCAAACACCTAAGGGGTGGGTTTAGCGGCTCAAAAATAGCCCCATACTAGCAAGAATTCAAGCAATCAACAACCAAACAAACAATGCTGACAACAGCAGAAAGGCACCTCGGGCCCGTGGAACAGTCCAAGTCCAAATTACAATTGAAAAGAGGGATGCAATTACACAAATGAAGAAAATTCTGCACAAAAGAGGTGCAGTACCCATGGCCTTCTTGCTCCAATTTTGCTCAAAATCAACAAGCTCTAATTACCAATTGATAGCAGGATGGGTGTAGGATCTAGAATTGAGTAAAACCAACCGATTAGAATCGAAATATAGTGAATAAATTGCGAAAATTAGGTGCAGGGCAGCATCTTATTTTGCGCAAGAAAGTGATAGAAAATGAGAGAAAATGAAAGAAAGAGTGGAGAGGAAGAAATGGTAGGGACGCCACTGAAGCAGGAATCCACCCACAGCAGATAAGGTCCAATGTCAGACGCCACTAATTTAGGAGAATTAGATAAGTCTCAGTATGGTTTGAGCAACAACCACCAAGCCTCACTCAACTCACCAAGGGAGGAGAAATTTGGGCATAATGCCTTTACTATATTCATGTAAGTGTGTATTACAGAGAGTTAAGGCTCCTATATATAGGAAGGGGGGGCGGCCACTTGGGAAATAAATGGGGGAAAAATAAAAGATGCTAGGAAAAGCTATTCTAGTGGGTCTGAACCCATGACCCCAAGGCTTATAGCTAAGCTAAGTCTTAAGCCATTAAACCCCACAATTAGCGCCCAACTTAAGGAGATAAAGGGAAATTACATCCAAGTCCTAATTACATCTTAATTTCCTAATTACATTATTAATTCCTAAAAATTAAAATCCTAATTAAATTGGAGTCTTCATGTTGACTTGGGCCAATTGGTCAAAGGTCAAAGGTTGACCATGAGAGGGTTGACCGAAACATGGTTGACCAGGGGTTGACTCAGCTCCAAGCATCAAAACACAGGTTCAAGCTTGCCACTAGCACACTAGCTCCTGGCAGTTGCCATCAGATGAACATGCAATGTATTTAATGATGATGTTGATGATGTTTTGGTGTGCATGATGATAGATGAACATGCAATGTATTTCATGATGATGATTGATGATGTTTGGGTGTGCATGATGATTGATAAACATGCAATATGATTAATGATGCTGTTGAATTATATTGTGATGTTATGAGAATTATTGATGAGATGAGTATCATGTGTTGGGAATGTGCTTGATGATTTATAAAGTGTGATTCGTATAATTGTGTTGAAATAAGACGTTTGATAATAAAGGTGTAAGATGTTCTAAGTATGTGATTACTTGATGATAATGAGGATTATATGTGGGTGAGGATAGGGTAGCCTCCTATGTGTATGTATTAGTGGTATTCTTTTCCTCACTGTTATACTATGGTTAATTTTACAGGTGATGATGATGACACGACTGGTTTCGAGTATTGATTGAGGGGAGAGTCGCTCTGATATATGTGACATCAAGGCATACTATTGGGGGTTTTTATTTTATGTTTTCTATCTTAGGAAGAGATTTTGTAACTGTTTAAGTGCCTTACATGGCTAGTAGGATATTTGATGTTGATATTTGAGATTCCGCTGCTTTAAGTATTTTGAAAACCATTGACGTTTACTTCTATTTTAAATGAGTTGATGTTGAAATAAATGACATTTTTAAATGATGAGAAATGTGAACCTTTTTACCCGTTGTGGGACGTTACCTTTCCTATAATTTCAATTTATTAAATTGGATAAGAGTTTGGGGTAGAAGGGTGTCACATTAGTTGGTATCAGAGCAGGTCGGTTCACCGACCTTGAGTTATGAGTTTACAATGCTTCTGTGGTGTTATTGTGATGATTGATTGATTGATTGAATTGTGTTGTTTGTTTTGATTGAATTAATTGTGTGGCTTATTTACTTTTCTGTGAACCAGAAGAGTAATGGCTGGGGGGGGTAGGAATGATCGAGCGATGGCCGACGCCTTAATGGCTATGGCATAGGTTGTTGGCAACCTAAACCAACATCACGAGGTGGATTGGCTTGCACGGTTCCAGAGGAACCATCCACCTATTCTCCTAGGGGTTTATGACCCTGACGGTGCTGCTGACTGGATATTCGAGATCGAGAAGATCTTTAGAGCGATGGACTGCCCGATGATACAAAAGGCGACATTAGCTGCATTCGTGCTATCAGGGGATGTCGGGTTCTGGTGGCAAAGCACTTATCAGAGGATGATCGATGAGCGCACCGCGTTGAGCCGGGATAACTTCAAGAGGGTATTCCTTGAGAAGTATTTCCCTCATGATGTTCGTAACAAGAAACAGATCGAGTTCCTTGAGTTAAAGCAAGGGTATGGCACCGTGGCAGACTACGTATCCAAGTTTGAAGCGCTAGTATGATTTTGCCCGACATATGAGGGAGCTGCCAATGAAGAGTCCAGGTGTGTAAAGTTCTCAGCGGTCTTCGTCCAGAGATCAAGCAAGTGTTCAACTACCAAGGGATGACGCACTTTCACGAGTTGGTGAACAAGTGCAGAATTTATAATGAAGACAGCAGGGCTAGAGCGGCACATTACAAGAGTGGAAGGCCTGTGAGGAACCAGAACAAGTTCCAATCAACAAGCAATTAGGATATTTTATGTTTTCTATCTTAGGAAGAGATTTTGTAACAGTTTAAGTGCCTTACATAGCCAGTAGGATATTTTATGTTGATATTTGAGATTTCGCTGCTTTAAGTATTTTGAAAACCATTGGCATTTACTTCTATTTTAAATGAGTTGATGTTGAAATAAATGACGTTTTTAAATGATGAGAAATGTGAACCTTTTTACCCGTTGTGGGATGTTACCTTTCCTATAATTTCAATTTATTAAATTGGATAAGAGTTTGGGGTAGAAGGGTGTCACATTAGTTGGTATCAGAGCAGGTTGGTTCACCGGCCTTGAGTTATGAGCTTACTATGCTTATGTGGCATTATTGTGATGATTGATTGATTGATTGAATTGTGCTATTTGTTTTGATTGAATTGCTGCGATATTAGTACACTTGCCAAGATCTCAACAGAGGTGTGCACCAAAGCAGAGAGAGTCAGACTCTTGCACCCTACTGAGGATGTTGCCCCAACTCAGATGCTTACTAGAAGGTCAAGTGTTGAAGTAGAAAAGGTTCAAGAAGCTGCAAACATAAAGATCAAGAAGAAGAACAAGGGGAGGAGAGAAAAAGAAACCGGGAGCTGAGGACTTAGGGGAATAGAAGAAGCAGCAACAGAATAGACCCAAGCTTATTCTGGGGAATGTAAGTTCTTCTTCTGAAGATGAACTTCCAATCACTCAGAAAGCAAAGGTATCTGATGTAGCAGTTGAATCTAAACCGCAATCGGCTACCGGGGTATATGATTTTCAACCGATTGAGAAACCTTCTGCTATTCCACTTTATGAGGAGATCTCTGATTCAGAACCAATGGTGGAATCCAAAACTATTATTGTTGGAGGATGGGGAGAAAGTTTGAAGATTGCCTCCATGAAGTCTGTTGCTGTGGAGATGGATTTCAATGAGAAAACCTTTGATCCAGTTATCCTGCCTACCACAAAATTTGGAAAAAGATTAGTTGAAGAAGTTCCACACAAGGCTTATTTGGTTGCCCTGGAGGATAGGCTAAGAGTCCCAAAGTTCAATTCTCTAAGGGAAAGAATTAGCTACTTTAGGAACCAACCTGCCTTGTTGGACTACAGAAGCCATCTTGATTTATATTCTATAAAGCAAGCTTAAAATAGATGGGCTTCCAATTGGGCCTGAGTTTGAACTCTATTTGCCTACACAACCTGCAGAAGATTAAGCATGGAAGGATGATTCCTGAGCATTTCTGGAAGATGATGAATGTTGTTCTCTCAAGAGTGTCTCTTCGTGGATGATGAAGATTGGAACCTTGCGAAGAAGATGGAAACGGAGGTTGAGTTGGTGACTGAGCACATGAAGACATCTAAAGATGGAAGATGTTATTCACCACCACTTCTGGTTTCACATGCGTCTAGATGCCTATATCTGGGTAATGCCAGATAGAGTTATTCTAAGCATTCCCTTTAAGGAGACGGACAAGCTTAAGGGGAAGGTGAGAAATAGCTCGCTTCAAGGGCCTCTAAAACCTTTGACTCAGACTCAATAGAAGAGGATTACGCAGAAGGAAGGTCTTGACTACATAGAATACAAGAGTGTATGGACTTGATAATGGAATGTCTGGGAGCTTGCTGCCGAGTGCTCTTATTCGAATCCGGAAATAAAAGATCATGAAGATATTTCCCCCACCAATACCATTGCAGTGCATAAAGGTCCTTTTGCACAACAGTGGATGAACTTCCAATACGTTCATGGATTATATTCAATAGGAGACTTTCTGCATGAAAAAGAGTGGGATATTCTGCAGAAAACCAATAATTGGCACTTCTATGTTATTAAGTTGCCTAGTTATTATGGGTTTCCAAGGAATACTTCCTTCTTTAGATTCTCGTCCAACTTTATCAACCTTGTGTTTCCATGATCCGGAATGCAATTTGTTTGAGGAGAATGAACCTCTCAGAAAGCGGCTTGAAGAATTGGAATCATACCAACAACAGATGGTCAGATGGCAAGATCAACAACAAGCTCAAATAGAGAAAATTCGGACGGATAATTAAGACTTCAAGAATGCAATCTTAACGGGGATTGCAAGGACCAAGGATTCTTTGTTTGAAGTTATTAGAGAGGCTTTGATGAAAAAAATCTTGATTGTTTTTCTGTTTGTGATGCTTTCGTTTGTTCTTAATTTTATTATATCAATAAAATGAGATTTCAGTCAATCAACACTTGCAATTTTTATTTTATATGCTTTGACTGCTCTGATAATAAAATTGCTCTGGTTATGATGTTTATAATATAGTTTTGCTACGTTTATCCCTCATTATTATGCTCTAGCACCCTTTTTGTAATGTCCTAATTCCTAAATTCAGAAATAATGCCTATTGGGAGCATCATTTACCAAATTTTTGAAATTATTTCGCGCATTATCGATATCAACAAACAATACATCATACGCTTAGGTAATCCAACCATTACTTAAACATAAATCAACGAAATACAACGTAGTGATTACAATCAAAATGCCACCCAATGGCTTAAATACAATACTACAAATTCACATCCTATCCACTACACCACAATTCCCCAAGAATGAGATTATAATAGCAAGGCTACAAACACCCATCCAAAGGAGCCCTCAAATCTCCAGTCAAGCATCCGGACAACAACCTGCACATCTAAATGTAATTCCCACATCGTGGGATGAGACAATGTCCCAGTGAGCGTGATCATGCATGCAGTGTAAGGAAAGCAGGTAAATGGAAATGCAACAAACATATACATAGATACATGTTCTTCTATACATCACAAATCTTCCAGACAGTCAGGCAATGCACAAAACAATTTCTCTGGTGGAGACCACCCACGCATTCATGCAATCAAACTCAAACTGAACCTTAAACATCAAACCCACACCAAGGGTGTGTTTTCACTGTTAACCTCTTTTGAGCGCTCGGCCATGTGACCAAGGACCGTCGTCCAGAGCCACCTCATTAAGTTTTATTATCAAACATGCATGTGGTTCATTTTAATTGGGAACCTCATTTACCCCTTGGCCTAGGAGCAAATGTGATTACCTCTCTTTTACCTCTATGGTCCGAAGACCCCTCATTGGTCCGAAGACCCCTTTTTTGGTCCGAAGACCCATGAAATTCCTCTTTATGCATGAGGTTTGAAGACCCAAATCCTTTTCTTTCAACATGAATGAACTAGGAATGTAAGAAATGATAGTAATTTCATTAATATGAGCATGATCAAGCATGTAAAAAATTACCAAGGTTTCAACATCAACAATCCACAATTTCACAAAAATCCCCAAATCCTCTAACCTATGGTTTGAGCTTAACAACATATAACCAAATCAATCCAACAATCAACCCTAGATTCACCTCTAATCAACCACAATCAACAATATAAGCAAGGGAAGTGAGGATAGGGAGCGTACAAGGGAGTTCAATCAAAATGAAAGTGAGTGGGTGAACCACACTCACCTTGAATGGAAGAAAATGGAGAGGAGAGAGGATGAGAAGATGATCCCAAGCCTAAGAAGGGTGGGGGAAACCTTCAATTAAGCCTTCCTTCTTCTTCCTTGTTCCTTCTCTCTCTAAGCTCTCCCCTCCCTCTCTCTCTCTAAAACCACCCTAAGGGAAAACAATAAAATGGAGAAGAAGGGGTGGTTCTACGCGTCTAAAGAAGACAGAGGCGCACTCTCGCGCTCAAGCGGGGCATAAGCGCGCTCAAGCCGCATAAGCGCGCTCAAGCGTGCAACTCTCAGAGTTGCACAACAAAAACTACATGCGCGCACTCATGCGTGCTTGAGCGCGCTCTAGCACGCTTAAGAGCGTAAACTTTTTGAGTTTCACGTGCTCAAGCGTGCAGACTCTCTAAGTTGCGCACATTCAAGCGCGCATCAGCGCGCTCGGAGCATCCAAACTTTCTATGTGGAGGAGCAAATGAAATCAGAATACTATCGTATAGATATCAACTGAAGCCCCGGATCTTAGCTTTCTAATGCAAGTTGAATCGCCTCAATTGGACACCCTTAACTCTAGATATTATCAAATTAATGCAGTAAGGTAATTAGACTTAAAACCTAAAATTAAGAGCAATAACCTTGGTTGAAGCCTAACGGGGCAAAACTTTACATGAGTCATGTTATAAACTCATCAATTGACTTCAAGAAGGCTAACGTTTAAATGGTTCTAAGTGCCCATGAGACTATACTCCTCTTTCCCCTGGTTCCCTTTCCATAAAATCACCTTCTACCCCGGTTTCTTGAGTCTAAGCCTCTCCTCTTCGTTCCTATCAATTCGTTTAAGCTTAGTTCCTTCCATTTTAAAATCTAATTCCCTAGTTCCAATGCCTCTACTTCCTTCCTCACCTCTTCACCAGCTATCCTTTCTACCCACCGGGTTGACTCCTCCTATGCTAACTCTCCCGGTTGTGTTTGGGCTAATACCTGGTTCCACTTCTAATTTACCTAAAACTCATAGTTCTTTAACCACATTCACTACTTTCTCCTCAAAATTCACACTCAAGCCCCCTGGTCTTCTTACTACCTCTAAGTCCCCTTTCACTGGCTGGATTCACCTCCTAAGGCTTCCACCATATTTTCTAGATTCTAATTTTCGGGATGTTACAATTCTACCCCTTAAATAAATTTTGTCTCCAAAATTTGCTCCAATTACTCCCAATTCAAGGTCACAATCCTATTCTTAGCTATGTTGGGTATTCTGAAATCTCCTAAATTGTCACTCAATCATTAATACCTCTATCCCCTCAAGGTAGTTAAAAGGAATTAAGGGTCCGTTGCACTTCCTAACCCGTCTTCTTAAATTGTGTACTCACAGGTCATGACTAGAATGTCGTTAACAACATGGCCTTACTTTAAGAGTTTTCTAGTTGAATTAAAGCTCATTCTATGGTTCCCTTGAAATTAGTGTTGTCAACTCAATCAAATGAAACAATCAACGACCTGACAAGCAACAATCCTAGTAGGAGAACAAGCATCCTTTCTACCTAAACATGACCCTATAGGAGTTATTGTTTGGACTACGAGTAACTATAGATTATTAAGAGTGCGTGCCTACTTTAACTCCCATCCTCCCCTAGGATCCTAGCTTTGGATAAGTTCTATCAAAGTTGGAATGTACCTACAACTGGGCTAATTATCCCATAGTGAGCATTGGTATATGAACTTTACTTAAGGTCTCGCTAACGGGTGCTCTATGTATCTTATCAATTTTCTAAATATATTGTTTACTCACAGGTCGGAAAATTTCCCTAATCTAAGTTTGCTAAATCCAATTATTCACACAACTTTCTATCATCAAACGCCAAATACTAACATCTTAAAGGCCTACATCGAATTAGCTATATTGGTTAACTTCCTAATCTCTTTTGTTGATATATATTCGCTCCCAAGAATATATCTACTCAACCAAGGCGAGGAATCGAAACATACATCAAACAAATCCCCCAAGTCAATGAAATCACACATATAAATACTGCTACGATTGAGTGCTAAAATTTGGAGTTTATCATTACTGGTAAATTTCACTACTCAAGGATGAAAGTCATAGCCTTGTGGCCGAAACCACTAACACTCCAAGGGAGTCTTAGCATTGTGTCTTAAGTAAAATTCTTAGTGTAAGAGAGAAAAGATTTATGCAATCAAGGCAAGAATGGTACTTATATATATATATATATATTTATATATATATATTGATGGCCTAACAAACAACCAATTTGGCTAGCTATATAAAATTAAACCTTAGGACCGAAGTTGGTAGATAAAGAGTAAGGAGATAATCAAGGTAGGTAATTATTCTAGGACCACATAGAGAAGCAACTAAAGTAAGAGAGGGATCAAAACAAACTAACTCAATGAGACCTATAAGGAAAGAAGATCATCTTAAACTTTGACAAGCAAACCAAAAATGCATGTAATCAATTAATTCCTCACTTTAGAAGTTCATCATTGGTTCCACCTCAAGTTAGTAAGTCTGAAACATCGACAACCCTTAGTCATTACCATTCACTTTTTCTAACCATCCCAACACCAAAGTAACTGTTGGAATCTTGGCAAGAATACCAATATCGCAGCAGTATAATAGTTTAAGAGTAAGGGTTGTCGTACCCACGAGGAACGGTACAATTTAAATTCTCAGTGCTCACACTTATCGGGTAAGAGAAATTTTGAATGGTTGTTTGTGAAGATTATAATAGTAAAATAAAATAAAAACTGAGACAAAGAGAATATGGATAAGATTGAGCAATAAAGGAAACTAGGATTGAACTTCGTCTATCACACCCTTCTTGTATTTTAAAAAGCAATGATATCTAGGAAATTATAATTATAAATATTGAAGCCCAAATAAAATTCATTCATAAAGATCCCTCAAGTATGAATTCTTAGAACAATTTCCTAAACACCAATTCCTTGGCTGTTTAACAAATTGCCTAGCTTTGAGATCAGTTGTTAATAGTTGTCAATAAATTGAACCCTATCCCTAGGTATTCAACCTATCGAGTGTTTTTACCCAAATCAGATTTAAGAAATCGCATCATAACTCCAGTACAAAGACGGAAGCTAAGTATTAAGAAAAGAATAAAAACACCAATATTTTAAAAATAGAGATTCCTAAATAACAAAGAAAATTCAAAATACAATTAGGGATTGAATCGACTACGTTCAATCCTAAAGGGAAGTTTAGCTACTCATGGTAGCCATTACAAACCAACTAGAGATTGTCACACTTTTCTCTAGCTTTGAATCTGCTCAAAACCCCGTACGTCTCTCTCTGCTATCTTAATCCCTAAAAGTCCCTTTCTAAATTGTTCTAACATGCTTTTGAGACTCTGCTTGTGGCCCATTAAGATTAGGTTACGTTTCCTGCGCTCTGCCTGCGCTCAGCGCAGGTGAAGCACAGGAAAAGTAATTAAACAGACATTCCTGCGCTCTGCCTGCGCTGAGCGCAGGTGGAGCGCAGGAAACAGCAACTAATTCTTCTGAATTGTCCTCTTTTGAAGCTTGTTCTATGTTTTTCCTGTCCTTGCTCACTTCTCTCTTGATGCTTCATTTGTAACTTAGCTTTTTATCTGTAAAAATCAACAGATTCTTCATCAAAATAGCATCAAGTTCATATTTTTTAAATAAATACAAAAGCCACAATTTAAGCCAGAAGGGTGAAATTGGGTTATAAATTCAACAATTCAACATCAATAAGTGTTGTAATTTATATATAAATTTACGTAATTCTAACACTTATCAGTAACCAAGTTCCAAGGTCATGATATCCAACCAACCAAATCCTAACCAAAATCAACCAATTTGAGTCCAAATTCAAAGTAGAGCTAATAGATAAAATTTAAATTCTCAAAACAGACTCCAAAGCCGAGAATGGCACATTCATAAAATACTAGACCAACTCTTGGAACGAGAAAATAATTAGTTCGACTATAGATCAAAACTTGGATAATTCTTAAACTGGGTCATCTAGGCCAAATTTAAATTTTCAATTATAGCTAATAGACTAGACTTTATAATTCATGGAATGGAGTATGAAGGTAACAACAACAGTCACACTTCTCTCTCAATCAGGCCATGTGATGATGAAAGAAATAGGGTGATAGAAACTAAACCATCCCCTAACCAGAATTAAAAATCCACAGGGCACAAAATCTCCACAGGGCATTCTCTTAGGACCCTTATTCATATCTTTCATTCCATGTGCAATTTCCGCCAAGGAGGGAACATAAATTACCATGCATTTCACACAACCAAAAATAATGTACGACGTGTTGAGTCTCAGAATTAATTTAAGTATTCAAATTAAATTCAAGACTCATTATCCTTGGTTTTAATGATTAACAAATTAGACTAAATGAAAAGAAAACAGGTGCTACTAAGAAAGGTATTGTTTTGTTGATTGTGTTTTAGGTTGGAATATTCGTCTGAAGTATCAAAATCAAAAGAAGAAGAACAAATAAGAAGAACCAGTGAAGAAGAAGAAGAACAAATAAGAAGAAGAACCAGTGAAGAAGAAGAACAATCAGAAGAAGAAGAACCAGTAAAGTATCAGAAGAAGAAGAACAAATCAGAAGAAGAAGAACCAGTAAAGAATCAAAAGAAGAAGAACCAGTGAAGTATCAGAAGAAGAAGAAGAACAAATCAAAAGAAGAAGAACCAATGAAGTATCAGAAGAAGAAGAACAAATCAGAAGAAGAACGAAAAATCAAAAGATGAAGCAATACAGAATCCGAAAAGAATAGAAAAGATTCAACTATCTGAAGACATGAAAGACTCAGACCGTCTCAAGACTTATCATCATCTGCAGCATACCCTCTGTCTGAAGAATGACTATCATCTGAAGACGTGAAGACAAACTGAAGACTTATCTATCATCTGAATAAACTATTCATTGTCTCAAGAACAACTGTCATCTGAAGAATGGAAGCTGATCAGAAGCACTTTGTATGACTGAAGGACTGAAGGCGTCAGAACCAAGAAATGTTCTCATGAAGATATTGTCAAAGCATGAAGAACACTGTATCCAATGGACTACTTCATTTCGGCACAAAAGTTAGGCATACTTTTCTGCCTCGATCAAAAGACTTGCACAAATAAGGAAATCCTGCAACGACTGTTGCATCTGCAAATCAAAAAGGGTACTGTATACGCAGACATACTGCACATGCTACTGTCCAAAAGCAAATCAGAAGTCTGGACAAGAAAAATCGAGAAAGATGTGTGAACTAATATTATGGAATTCAATATCTATTCAAATATTAGAAAAACTAGAAGAATCAAAGATGAATAAAGCTGGATCGTCTGAAGTAAAAGAAGAAGCATTCTGCTGAAGTAAAAGGAAGAAGATTTCTGCTAAAAGGAAGAAGCATTTTGCTCTAAACCATCTGAAGAAGAAAAAGAAGCATTTCATTCAAGAGAAGATATCTTTGTTGAAAGCATTTCAATCTTAAAGAATTAAAGAAGCTTGAAGCTATCATCTGAAGGAAGTTATAAACGGCTTAACAGTCTGAAGAAATGAAACTCTCTGACTGCATAAAACAGATTTCAACATAGAAAAAGTCACAAGAGAATCTGAGACCATATGATTCAACGGCTATAATATCATATGTCTTTATTCAAATAGGAAACAACAACAACAGCTATTGTCCTTAGGACAAGACACCTCACTCAAAGAGGAAAGAGGAAACTGTGTCAGGACAAATGAAAAGGAGTATATACAAATAAGCAAAAGGACAAATCCAACGATACCTCCTCATACATACTCTAAAGGAAAACAGAGGAAAGTAGAAGAAAGCAGAAGAAAGCAGAAGAAAATCAAGAGAGAGAGGAAGCATAAAAATATCAAGGAAATCTCTCAAAGGAGCTCATCAATAGAAGTGTCAGAACAAGATCGTCTAAACACTTATTTTGCTTAAGAAGAAGCAACCGTTTGAGAAGCTATTACACAACGGCTATATGAGCCACATCATCAACATCTCAACGTATTATCAACCATCTTCAACGGCTATATTTCATTAGAACATATAAATAGCCTCAAGATTGAATTTGAAGATGTTGGCATTTCTTGCTAACCAGAGGTAGTTGCCATGCCGGGCAATTCCTCAGAATGAAAATTAGAAGTGCTGCCATGTATTATCATATTCATCCTTAACCCATGGCATATCTCTAATTACGCAAAAGAGTTTGGTTCATGGGAAATCAATTATCATATTCAACCAATCTTCTGAAAATACAGAGTTGAATTAGAGCTTAGAAGAAAATACTTTCTCTATAAAACCTCGTACTTAGATTTATTCATTGTATCCTGAGTAGTACTCAGTTAACCTCTAGTACAGGAAGAGATTAAGTTTATATTTCGTGGAAACTTAAACTTAGTTTAGTTTGTAAACACTTTATGTGTATGAGAGCCTGGAGAGGCTTGGTGGAAGAAAAAATAACTTTTTGAGCCTGGAGAGGCTTGTCTGTAAAAGAAGACTTGCATTGAGTTGCCTGGAGAGGCAGTTGAAAATGAAATAAATACTTGTTGAGCCTAGAGAGGCTTGTCTGTAAAAGAATACTGCACTGAGTTGCCTGAGAGCAGTTGAAAATGAAAGAATACTTGTGTAGAGCCTGAAGAGGCTTGATAGAAAAGATACTTGTATCTGTGGTTTCAGATAGTGAAAATCCAGTGGTGGTTGCCCTGGGACTGGATGTAGATCACTGGTTGGTGGGTGAACCAGGATAATTTTGTGGCTAAGTTTTCTATCCCTTAACTCCTTAATCTACCGATTTTATATTTCTAATGGGGATTAAACAATATTTTTCATAATAAACTTAACACAACAATTTCAATAAGCTAGTTTTCCCAAGATAATAACTCATTCAGTTAATCTTATATCGTTGGAGTATTACAAAGAATATACTTGAAGAACGTCGAAATAACTCCTTGAAGTGAATCTGAAACGGTTTCAGTTCAGAAGTTCGAAGTACACTTCATACGATGATCAATCATCTGAGGTTAACTCAGAAACTGTTCTGAAAAGATTATTTGTAATATCTTTCAGAAGGTATCTTGAGATGAATCTGAATGACTAAGATTAATTAATTAAGAGTCCAAGTAGTCAGCGTTTTGTTCAACCTTCCTTAGTCTCCAACTTTTGTTAAAATTGTCCTTCTTATATTCCGCAAATTTCATGATAACTCTTGATTTAAGTTTCTCATTTTATTTTGTCTTAATAGGCTTGTTAGTTTATTTCAAGATTTCCAAAATGATCAAAATGTATAAAACACTATTCAACCCCCCCCTTCTAGTGTGTGCTGTGGAACTAACACGACGAACGAAATCAAAGCTATAATCCAACACTGTCCTCAATAATTTAAAACCTTTACCAATAACAAAACACCCAATATCTCGAAATCAAATCACATCCCAAGAGATAATACAATCTGTCCCGTACACACAAAACAAGTTAGGCTATTCAATCACTCAAAGAATTCAAGCATTGCCTTGCAAAGGCAATCAACTTTCTCATCATTCACTAGTTAATTTACTTAGATTGATTTCCCCCAACTGAGTCTTATGTTCACTACGCAATCCACAAGTGACATGTAATGTGTGCTTAGGATAGGGAGTCCGGTCCTCTAAGAATAATTCTTTGCTACTCTCTCATCTATACAACCATGAAATTGCTAATACCATAAAATCCTAATAAAATTCACAATCAATCCCATTATGACCCAAAACTTACAATCATCATGCACTTACATTACTGACCATGTTTACTCAATCAATAGTAGAAAATCAGTATAGTCAAACAAACCCTCTCGTCACTCATTAGGTAGTTTACTTAAGTTGTCTCTTTATGTGGGTCCTATGTTCACTAGGATGTAAGGGAAGACATTCTAGCAGGCTCATTGAGTAAGGGTTTGTGCTTGGGAGTAGTCTATGTTATTCTTCCTCTCTTGCAGATGGTTGGTACTAACCTGTTTAGAGAAAAACACCCTAGACTCTCTCTTAACCAAGGCAATCCTACTCAAGAAAACTAATCATAATCTTGCCATACAACACACACAATATGGGGTGATATCAGTCACTATAAGGCTTACATTGTACTATAGGATTGTAGAAAGTCACAAGAAACTAACCTAACCACAATCCAATTGGATTGAACTGCTCTGATACCATAATGTAACATCTCAATTCCTGAATTCAGAAATAATTCCTGTTGGGGCACCATGTCGAAACTGGGTCACGACGGGTCGGCGAAACATATTGGAAAAATTGAGTTTCAATGGAGTTGCCACCAAGTTTATTTTAAGGGAAAACATTTGGAAAAACCCTTTAAAAAATGGTCTTCAAAACCAGATACGGGTTTGGGAGTCATTTATATGTAGGGAAGGTATTAGCACCCTACAACATCCATTAGAAAAAACGGTTACCTCTAATTAATTGTGGAAAACTTGTTAACTTTGAAAATATTCATTTTACCCTTTTTTATGAAAATGAAAATTATTTTTGTTGTTTTTGCTATTTTTATTTTTTGTATTTTTTAAATAAACAGCCTAAGTTAAAAAGAATTGAATTTGGATAAAAGAGAAAAAAACATTTTTTTTTTTGTTGTTGGCTTGGCGGTCCGGTTCCCGCTCTTACGTATCCCGGGTGCAATGGAGAAATCAAAGCCACGTAGTTCTAAAACTAAACAAAATGACAATTGTTTGTGCTTTGAAAAAGATGAATTTTGATTTTGAAACTGGAGAGAAATAAAATGTTTTTTTATCTTTAAAGAGATTAATTTTGGAAAAAAGATTTATTTGAAACACAAAGGGAATCGAGTTAGCAAGTGGCTATACGGCGATCTTTTTGCAATCCAGATGACATTATTGATAGAAATATTATTCAATTAATGTCATTTATTTTGAAAAAAATCATTTTTGAAAGAAATTCAAAAATTTATGTGCATTATCGAGTTAGCAAATGGCTATACTCAATATTTCCTTTAATGTTATTGATAGAAATGTTATTCAATTAACGTCACTTATTTTGAGAGTATTTATTTTGAAAGAGATTTGACTTTACACACATTATTGAGTTAACAAATGACTATACTCAATATTTTCCTTTTACGTTATTGATTAAAAATGCTATTCAATTAACGTAGCTTTTTTAGAAAAATATTTTAGAAGAGATTTGAGATCACACACATCATTGAGTTAATAAATGACTATACTCAAAATTTTCTTTCTGACATTATCGATAGAAAAGCTATCGATTAACGTCGTCTATCCTTTTTGAGAAAATTTATTTTGAAAGAGATTTGACTTTACGTGCATTATTAAGCTAGTAAATGACTATGCTCAATATTTACCTTTTTTACGTTATTGATAGAAATGCTATTCAATTAACGTATTTTGATTGATCATTTCATGAATTATATCTTTTTTTAAAAAATGAGTAATTAAATTAATCGTATTTACATGCGTTGTGAATTAACTATTTACGACAACAATTGAAATACATGTTAAACAAGTATCCACAATTACTTAGAGAGGCCCAAGTAACAGAAAAAAAAATATTTACAAGAAATACAAGATTGTGGATCAAAAAGAAATCACAAAATGAGATAAACAATAATACAGTGAATTAAAATAATTTGCACATACTGAAACAAAGTTGAATCTCAAATTACATCATTGGCCAACACATGATAAAAAAGAGAGGAAATGGGCGTTGTAAAAGGCAGCCAAAGTTGCACCAGCTTCATAAGAAAATAAGGACAAAGAACAAATAATAGGAGAAAAAGGAAAAAAAAAGGAAGTGGATCGATTTTTATTTTCTAACAGAAGGTGTCTAGCCTCTTCACTTTTGCATTCCACTTTTGACCACATTAGTATTAAAAAAACTACTATTTATCAAAATAACTGTAGAAAAAATACAATTTACTGAACTATGGTGATTTTACCACGGTGAAAGACGATTAGGGTGGCGCTAAACTGGAAAGCGCCTTGCACATAGCAATGGCGCTATCCAACTTAGCGGCCTCTTGATTGTGTTAGTGAATAGGTGCAAGTGAACAGGTGCATAGGTGCAGTGAGTGAGTGAGTGTGTAGGTGAGTGAGTGATGAGTGCAGGTGAGTATTAAAAAGGGTGTGTGTGTTGGAAGAAAAAGTTAATTATGTAAATTTAATTGGATGATGATATAGGGATGACAATGGGTAGGGTCTGGGTAGGATTTTATAGTACCCGTCACGTACTCGCGTTTTAAAAAAAAAACACATATACCCGGATCCATACTCGTGTGGGTAGTGATTCTAGTACCAGTACCCTTGCCCGTTGGGTACTCAAGTATCTGTACCGATACCCATTACCTACACTTTTGTTAATTATAAAAAAAAAAAATTGATTACAAAATAAAAATTAATTAAAAATTAAATGAAAAATAATCCATAGATCATCCAAGTTAAACCTATAAAACAACTACGGTATGTGGAAGTGGATGAGAGATTAAAACAATGAGAGAGAGAATGGAAATTTGTTTTGCTATTTTATTGTTTAGGATAAAATTATAACATTTAAATTAATTAAATTATTAATATATATTAATGTTTTTTTTGTGACTATAATATATATTAACATTAATTGTTTTTGGGAAAAATAGTAATTAATAATATAAACACATTATATATATAAATTACATTAATTATATATTATATAAGTGTGAGTATGGGTAGGGTATGGTACCATAGTACCCGTACCCGCACACATTAAAAAGTGCGGGTAGTTACTCTACCCGGACCCAGACCCATTTGGTGGGTAATTACCCTATCCATTGTGGGTAATTTTTATGGGTACCCACTGAGTCTGGGTCTATCATCCCTAAGTGAAAGTAATAACTTATATAACTACTTCATTAGGACATTAGCCAACATTAATTCTAATAATAAAATATGATATTGTTATCATCCTAATTAACTTACTAATAATACTCATCATCCTAATAAAATAAAATATATTATGCTCATCATCCAATTAATTTACATAATTAACTTTTCTTACCAACGGGGGTTGGTTCACGTGGTACATGTTTGATTCCCCTTAAGTAAGGTCTCAAGTTCGAGTCTTGTGGATGAAAAAATCCCCGCTGGGAGAGCTAGCCTCACCATGATGTGGATGTTTCCGGCTCGAACAGGATTGTCTCCCATGGAGGATACTTGTGGTTAAAAAAAACATAATTATCTTTTTTTTCCAACGCACCCTTTTTAATACTCACCTGCACTTATCACTCACTCACCTACACACTCACATCCACTCATTCACTCACTCACACACTCACTGCACCTATGAACCTATTCACTTGTACCTATTCATTAACACAAACAAGAGACGCTAAGTTGGATAGCGACATTCCTATATGCAAGGCGCTTTTCCAGTTAGCGTCACCCCAATCGTCTTCCACCATGGCAAAAATCACCCTAGTTCGATAAATTGTATTTTTTCTACATTATTTTGATAAATAGTATTTTTTAATACTAATGTGGTCAAAAAGCCTTCTCATTCTCTCCCTAGGGTTTCTTTGGGGAAATAATGGTGGTAAGGGGAAAAAGGGGGGCGGCCGCCCCCTTTGCATGCTCAAGGTGGCAACCGCGACACCTTCGGTGAGGCAGCGACGGAGCGGGGGGGAAGCCGCAGACAGTGGCGGCGAGGCTGGGACGAAGGGGGACGGTGGCTGCATGGCCATGCAGCAGCGAGGTGAGGGAGAAGCGAGGGTGGTGGTTCACGGCCGTCCTGGACGGCGGGTGGTGGTGCGAGAGGAAGAGGGTCGCGTGCAGCAGCGTGAACGGGGAACAGGCACGCGTGCACCGGCAGCAGTACAGGGGTGAACGACGCACAGAGAGCCACAACCACAATGGTGACTTGGTGGCCGGTGGCCGGCGGCTGCGCGCGACGGCGCGGCCAGCAGGTACAGAAACGGCTCTTTTTAGCTTTTCTTTCTTCACCTGACTCCTCTACTGTCAATGGGTTCCTCTGTTTACTGATTCTGTTTTATGTAGGGTTTTGATTATTTCTCTCTTTTCACTGAATATGGAAGAGGAACAGTGAAAGGAGGAGGGCCTCACAGGGAGACCATGCCTGCTGGAAGGGGGGAACAGCCCTGATGGTCGCGGGTCAAAGGGGAATGGTTCTGATGTTATTTTTTTACCTTCTCTGTTCATTCATTTTTTTGTTGAAACTGCGTATATTGGGACTATATTATGGGCTCTATTTTTTGAATGTGAACTGGTTTTAAACCGAGGACTGTATTCTGAATTGGCTTAGAAGAATGTTTTTATCACTACACACACAAAGCACATTCAGACTGCACATAGAAAGTATAGGTATTGAAGCATAATTTAAAACACAACAAATAGAAATTGATACCAATTTGTGACTTCGTTATTTGCTTTACCGTTCTTGTCCCTTTGCAGTCGCAACCCCCTTCTCCCTTCTTCACACTCAGATTGTTCTTTTAAATTTGTTGTTGCAATTATGACCCTGTTTTCACTCAAAATTCCTATGGAGAATAAAGATGATTCTCACAGGAAGCGATTTTTGCGTTGTGAAATTCTCTCTTTCTTCTTGCCCAATCCCCACCCCCCCGCCACATTTTTCTGTCTCTGAATAAGTATATAGCTAAAAAAAGGACTCCTCCACTGCCCAAATGATAAAGATGGGCTGCTGAAGGTTGCAACTTGCAGCCTGTAGCCTACCTCCTCTGAACAGTGAACCATGGCCGAATTCTTCCCCGTGCACACAATCTATTTTTTTTTACAGTTTTATTTTTAACTAATTTTTTTCTGATGGGTGGAAAAAAGAAAGAAAAGAGAGAAAAGAAAAAAAAAAGTGATTTAGAAAGGCCCCAAAAGAGAAAGAGAAAAAAAAAAAGAAAAAAAAAGTGAAAGCCCATTGGCCCAAATGCAATTTTTTTTTAAAAAAAGTTTAATTAATTATTCAACTAATTAATTATTTAATAATTAATTAATTAACTAATTAATTAACTCATTTTTATTTTTCATCATTTTTTAGATTTTGAAAGGGTGAGAAGAAATATCACAAATATATACGTGCGTGGAAATAGAAAGAGGCGGAAAAAGTGGAATTGAATTTTCGGACGAAATTGGGTGCTGACACACCATTTACCGAATTCCTGAAATTATATTGCGCATTACCGATTGTTGAGATCTTGGCAAGCGTACTAGTATCATAGCAGTATAATAGTATAGAAAAGTAGGGGTTGACGTACCCACGAGGAACGGTACAAAATAATTCTTAGAACTCACGCTTACTGAGTATGAATGATTGCAAATGATTGAGATCGTTTTGGAAAAAAAATAAAATTAAATATGCTTTGAAATAAATTGAGATAAATAGAAACGTGGATTAAATTGAGCAGTTGAGAGAAACTATGATTGAACTTCATCTATCGCACCCCTCTTGTATTAGGAAATCAATGATATCTAGGAATTTATAATTATCAATATTGAAGCACAAATAGATTGCATTCACATTGATCCCTCAAGAATGAAATTCTTAGAACAATTCCCTAAACATCGATCCCTCTGATGTTTAACAAATTGCCTAGCTTTAAGATCAGTTGTTAAAAGCTATCAATAAATTGAACCCTATCCCTAGGTATTCAAACCTATTGAGTGTTTTTACTCAAATCGGATTTAGAGAACAGCTTCCCAGCCAATTAAAGAAATCAAATCGTAATTCAGTTACAAGAAGGGAATTAAGAATTAAGAATAGAAATAAAAACACCAATATTGGTAAAAATATGGATTTCTAAATAACAAAGATCCAAAATACAATCGGGGATTGAATCGACTACATTCAATCTAAAAAGAAGTTTAGCTACTCATGGTAGCATTACAACCAACAAGAGTTAAGAAGAAGAATAACAGCGAAGCTTTCCAGCTCTATTGTAGTCTCCCTCTTGCTCCAGAATGGTCTCTAGAAACTGTCAAACTCTTCTCACAAAACTCCGTATCTGTAAAAACTCCAAGTCTCATCTAAAAAATTGTATGACGGCTCATTAAAACGCAAGGGTTACGTTTCCTATGCTTTGCCTTCACTCAGCACAGGTGAAGCGCAGGAAACCGTAACTGAAAGGGCATTCCTACGCTTTGCATGCGCTCAGCGCAGGTGAAGCGCAGGAAATAGAGATAAATTTCTCAGCTTTCCTTGCCTTTGAATCTTGCTCTTCACTTGATGTTTCACTTGTGCCTTAGCTTCTCATCTGCAAAAATCAACTGTTTCTTCATCAAAATAGCATCAAGTTCAAATGAGACTCCATTAATTATAATTGCTACAAACTAAGCACAAAAGGGTGATTTTGGATTATAAATTCAATAATTCCTTATCAATAAGTGTTGTAATTACATAGAAATTACTTAATTCTAACACTTATCATCGATATCGACAAACAATACATAATAACGCTTAGGTAATCCAACTGTTACTTAAGCATAAATCAACGAAATACAAACTTAGTGATTACAATCAAAATGCCACCTAGTGGCTTAAATACAATACTACAAATTCACATCATATCCACTACACCACAATCCCAAGAATGAGATTACAATAGCAAGGCTACAAACACCCATCCAAAAGAGCCCTCAAATCTCCAGTCAAGCATCCGGACAACAACCTGCACATCTGAATGTAATTCCAACATCGTGGGATGAGACTACGTCCCAGTGAGTGTGATTCATGCATGCAGTGTAGGGGAAGCAGGAAAATGGAAATGCAACAAACATATAGATAGATACATGTTCTGCTATACATCACAAATCTTCCAGGAAGTCAGGCAATGCACAACACAATTTTTCTGGTGGAGACCACCCATGCATTCATGCAATCAAACTCAAACTGAACCTCAAACATCAAACCCACACCAAGGGTGTCTTTTCATTGTTAACCTCTTTTGAGTGCTCGGCCAAGTGACCAAGGACCGTCGTCCAAGGCCACCCTCATTAAGTTTTATTATCAAACATGCATGTGGTTAATTTTTAATTGAGGAACCCCATTTACCCTTGGCCTAGGATCAAATGTGATTACCTCTCTTTTACCTCTTTGGTTCGAAGACCCTTCATTAGTCTGAAGACCCCTCTTTGGTCCGAAGACCCATGAAATTCCTCTTTATGCAAGAGGTCTGAAGACCCAAATCCTTTTCTTTCAACATGAATGAACTAGGAATGTAAGAAATGACAGTAATTTCATGAATATGAGCAAGAGAAAGAATGTTAAAAATTACCAAGGTGTCAACATCAACAATCCACAATTTCACAAAATCCCCAAATCCTCTAACCTAGAGTTTTAGCTTTAACAACATATAACCAAATCAATCCAACAATCAACCCTAGATTCACCTCTAATCAACCACAATCAACAATATAAGTAAAGGAAGTGAGGATAGGGAGCATACAAGGGAGTTCAATCAAAATGAAAGTGATAGGGTGAACCACACTCACCTTGAATGGAAGAAAATGAAGATGAGGGAGGAGGAGAAGATGATCCCAAGCCTAAGAAGGGTGGGGGAAACCTTCAATCAAGCCTTCCTTCTTATTCCTTGCTCTTTCTCTCTCTATGCTCTCCCCTCTCTTCTCTCTAAAATCGTAAGGGAAAACAATAAAATGAAGAAGAAGGGGTGGTTCTGCGCATTTAAAGAAGACATGGGCGCGGCCCGCGCGCTCAAGCCTGCATAACCCGCTCAAGCGTGCAACTCTCAGAGTTGCCTCAACAAAAAATGCACGCACACACTCAAATGCGCATGAGCGCGCTCAAGCGCGGTCAAGAACGCAACTTTCTATGTTTCACGCGCTCAAGCGCGCAAAATCTTTGAGTTGCGTGCGCTCAAGTGCGCATCAGCGCACTCGAGCGGCCAAACTTTCTGTTTTGGAGGTGAAAATGAGATCGGAATACTATTATATAGCATATCACACTAAAGCCCCAAATCATAGCATTCTAATGCAAGTGGAATCACCTCAATTGGACACCCGTAACTCTAGATATTATAAAATTAATGCACCAAGGTCATTAGACTTAAAACCCAAAATTAAGCAATAACCTGGTTGAATCCTAACAGGGAAAACTTTACATGAGTCATGTTATAACTCATCAATTGACTCCAAGAAGGCTAATGTTTAAGGGTTCTAAGTGCCCAAGAGACTATGCTCCTCTATCCCCTGGTTCCTTTCCATAAATCACCTTATACCCCCGGTTTCTTGAGTCTACGCCTCTCCTCTTCCTTCCCGTCAATTTGTTTAAGCTTAGTTCCTTCTATTTTAATATAATTCCTTAGTTCCAATGTCTCTACTTCCTTTCTCACCTCTCACCAGGCTATCCTTTCTACCACCGGGTGTAACTCCTCCTATGCTAACTCTACAGTTGTGTTTGGCTCAATACCTAGTTCAACTTCTAATTTACCTGAAAAATCATAGTTCTTAGCACATTCACTACTTCTCCTCAAAATTCACACTCAAGCCCCCTGGTCTTCTTACTACCTCTAAGTTCCCTTTCCCTGGCTGGATTCATAGCCTAAGCATTCCACCATATTTTCTATATTCTAATTTACGGGATGTTACACTTTTGATCAATAACAAAGGGGGAGATAATTAACTAACATAAATTTGATCCATGTATGCAGTTCATGGGGATTCATTCAAAAAAAGAGCAAAGAGCAAAAAATTCATAAGTGTTTCTGTTAGGATGAAAATTTAACCTGATGGTCGGATAATCATATTTGGTCGTTTCAAGTGAAACTTGACCGGATAATCAAACCTGGACGCCTCGAGTAATTTTATCCGGTTAAGGATGTATCAAGTTTAGTTAGATGGATGATCTATCTAGTGGCCTTACTTATAATTGAGCATTCCGAATGATCACCACCCAGCCGTACAAAACAACTATTGTTTGAAGAAAAGCTAACCGGATATCTTCCTTTATCTTAATACTTTTGCTCCTTTTTCATACTATAGTTAGATTTAGTTTAACTAGGTTTGTCATAGTGATAGTAGCAAGTTTCCCCGATCTAGTTTTGGAGCCAGGCATTGTAATCAAGCACAAAAATTCAGTCAAGACACCCAAAATAGGTGCAGTAGGCCACGACCATAATGGGTAAAAAGGAAGAGAAATTGAAGGAAAAAGTGGAAGAGAAAGGGATGGAATGGACGTCACTGAAGCAGGCAACCCCCACTGCAGATAAGTCCCAGTTCCAGACACCACTGATCCAGGAGAATCAAATAAGTCTCCGGTTGGTTTGAGCAAGAAACACCAAGCCTTCTCTACTCACACTTGAGGAGGAAATTGGGCAGAATTCCTTTACTATTCATCAAAGTTGTAATACAAGGGGGTGGCCTCCTATTTATAGGAAAAGAGGTGGCTAGGTAGTGGGAAGGAAAATACAAGATGAGTGAAAAACTATCATAAATGAGTCTTGAAACCCATGACTCCTAAGCCTTCTAGCAAGGCAATCTCCTAACCAATAAACTCATACAAATTAGCGCCCCTCATGAGTACAAAATTAAGAAAATTACAAATAAGTCCTAATTACAATTAAATCCTAATTATTTATTTAATCCTTCCTAATTAAGATGAAGTCTTCTTGTTGACTTGGTCAAGGGTGGTCAAAGGTCAAAGGTTGACCATGGGAGGGTTGACCAAAACATGGTTGACCAAGGTTGGTCCAGCTCCATGCGCCCAAGTCAGGCCCAGGCTCCCCTTCAGCATCGCTGCCAGCTCAGAGTTCCACTGGCAGTTACCATCATTCCCTCCCCCTTAGAAAGGATTTAACCTCAAATCTGAAAGATCAGAAAGAAGCCATAAGAAGAAGAGGAACGGGGGGTAGAAAGAAGGAGATGGATGACTAAAGTAGCAAGTAAGAAGATACTTCCCTTAGCCTTGGGAGGGTACAGCTAAACATCCCCACAAGTTGAACATCTTCCTTGAGCCTATACAACAAAAAAGAAGACCCATAAGTATTATTCCAAAGCAAGCAAAGTGAAGGCTCATAACAAAAATACTTGGGGATCATAAAGATTAGCAAAAGAAAAACATAGGATGTGAACAAGAGGTAGTTGAGATAAGGGTTAGAAAACTCCCTCAATGAAGATTGAACCATCTTGTCCATGTACTCTGTGGATTTAGTTCCTGGATCAAAGACTAATCTTTTGAAGCCCTCCCTTGCAAGTAAGATAAGTGGTCATGGAGAAGGCTTAGGAAATAAATTCTACACAAGTACAAAATGTGTTTCAATGTGCGACATTCATCAAAATATTCTACACTATGTTCCCAAATAAATGCACATGTGAAACTATGTGGCATAAATGTCTTAATATTTTTCAATAACATCCCAACATGCCCTACGACTCTACCACATGCATCTTGTTTAGGAGCATATCGCACATGATTATGCCATGAGTCAATTTGACAAGTTATTTCAAGAGGCATATCAATATGAATGTACTTACTCAAATAGAAAGATGATATCACCTTAAAAGTATCATGATATTGCATGCAAGGTGAAACAATTAAGGATCCATATTGAGCAAGCATATAGGGCATATCATCATGTGATGCATTTGACATACAAGTATTTTTATATGTGATAGCCCTATCCATATTTCTATCCTTTTTCAAAACTAGTTCAAGAGCATCATACACATCTTTATGAGATAAAGAGATCTATTTACTACTATTAATATTAGATACATTGGTGACACGTGTCACTCCCTGGGGATAATTTTTCCCGCCCAAAACTCTCTTAATTAAATTTGTTACTTTTTTAAATCTTTCTATTTCTCCCCCAATTTGCTTTCTCAAACAATTGCTTTCCCTCTCAAAAACATTTCTTTCCCTCTCAAAACATCATATCATCATTTTTACTTCCTTTTTATTTTTTTATTATCAAAACTATATCTCCATTTATTTAGCTTCTGTTGTAGTGTTTTTTTATGGATTCGTTAAATTTGTTACTTTTTTCAATCTTTCTATTTCTCCCCCCCAATTTTCTTTATCAAACAATTGCTTTCCCTCTCAAAACATTTCTTTACCCCTCAAAAATATCATATCATCCTTTTTACTTCCTTTTTATTTTTTATTATCAAAACTATATCTCTATTTATTTAGCTTCTGTTGTAGTGTTTTTTATGAATCACGGGTATCCTCCACGGGAGGCGGTCTTAATCCTGTCGTTTCCTTTTTTTCTTTTATTTTTTATCTCACTTTCATTTTCTTTTTTTATTATGATATTAAAATATTTTCTCTTATTATTCAGTTTTATTAATATGTTTCACTATAAAAGAAATTTTTTAATGAACTGCGGGTATTCTCCACGGGAGACAGTCTTGTTCCTCCCATTTTATTTTTTCTCACACATTAATTTTCTTTTTTATCCTTTTAATTCCTTTTTATTTTTTTATTATCAAAATTATATCTCCATTATTTAGCTTCTATTGTAGTGTTTTTCTATGAATCACGAGTATCCTCCATGAGAGGCAGTCTATCCTGTCGTTTTCTTTTTTCTTTTATTTTTTATCTCACTTTCATTTTCTTTTTTTATTATGATATTAAAATATTTTCTCTCATTATTCATTTTTATTAATATGTTTCACTACAAAAGAAATTCTTTAATAAACTGCGGGTATTATCCACGGTAGACAGTCCTGTTCCTACCATTTTATTTTTTCTCACACATTAATTTTCTTTTTTTTATCCTTTTTACTTTCTTTTTATTTTTTATCAAAATTATATCTCCATTTATTTAGCTTCTATTGTAGTATTTTTTATGAATCACGGGTATCGTTTTCTTTTTTATTTTATTTTTTATCTCACTTTCATTTTTTTTTATTATGATATTAAAATATTTTCTCTTATTCTTCATTTTTATTAATATGTTTCACTATAAAAGAATTTTTTTTAATGAACTGCGGGTATTCTTCACTGGAGACAGTCCTGTTCCTACCATTTTATTTTTTCTCACACATTAATTTTCTTTTTTTATTATCTTTTTTACTTACTTTTATTTTTTTTATCAAAATTTATCTCCATTTATTTAGCTTCTATTGTAGTGTTTTTCTATGAATAACGGGTATCTTCCATGAGAGGCAGTCCATCCTGTCGTTTTCTTTTTTCTTTTATTTTTTATCTCACTTTCATTTTCTTTTTTACTATGATATTAAAATATTTTCTCTCATTATTGGTTTTTATTAATATGTTTCACTACAAAAGAAATTCTTTAATAAACTGCGGGTATTATCCACGGTAGACAGTCCTGTTCCTACCATTTTATTTTTTCTCACACATTAATTTTCTTTTTTTTATCCTTTTTACTTTCTTTTTATTTTTTATCAAAATTATATCTCCATTTATTTAGCTTCTATTGTAGTATTTTTTATGAATCACGGGTATCGTTTCTTTTTTATTTTATTTTTTATCTCACTTTCATTTTCTTTTTTTATTATGATATTAAAATATTTTCTCTTATTCTTCATTTTTATTAATATGTTTCACTATAAAAGAATTTTTTTAATGAACTGCGGGTATTCTTCACTGGAGACAGTCCTGTTCCTACCATTTTATTTTTTCTCACACATTAATTTTCTTTTTTTATTATCTTTTTTACTACTTTTTATTTTTTTTATCAAAATTATATCTCCATTTATTTAGCTTCTATTGTAGTGTTTTTTTTATGAATCACGGGTATCCTTCACGGGAGGCGGTCTTAATCCTGTCGTTTTCTTTTTTCTTTTATGTTTTTATCTCACTTTCATTTACTTTTTTTATTATGATATTAAAATATTTTCTCTCATTATTTGTTTTTATTAATATGTTTCATTATAAAAGAAATTTTTTTCATGAACTGCGGGTATTCTCCACGGGAGACAGTCCTGTTCCTGAAGTGGAAATTCCAATCACAAGAAAGGGGTTGAATTGTGATTGCTTTAAATTTTTCTACAAGTTTCTTTTAATACTTAATCTACTCAAGTAAGACTTGGCTTAGTATTAAAAGATTACACTAAAAAGATAGAGGTTACTGAATATGCAGTATGCAGAAGATATAGTTTCAAAATTGAAACTCTTGTGAGTATCACTTAGGTATTAATTACTTTTCAAAATAGTTTTATGCACATGTAATCAATCATAAAATAAGGAGAGTAGGGAAGAGAAGATTGCACACATAGATTTTATACCGGTTCACCTTTTCCAACCTGAGGCTACGTCCAGTCCCTACACCAACTAGGATTTTCTCACTACAAATATCAGACTACAGCTTCTTGGATACACCTTACCACTAGCATTCTTCTGTAGCCTCTTCAGGCTCCTAATCCAGGTACTGTTTAACCTCTACAACGCTGTAAACTTACTGCACCTTCTCAAGCAAAGTACTCTTGATTCACAAATTTCAAAAGTGAATCTTCCTTCTAATATGTTATTATTTGAGTTACGTCTGAGGATCTGACTTTAAGGACTGGATTGAGTTTAGTTCATACATTGAATATCTAGAATTCCTTTTCCTGTTCTTTTGAGTTTTGCTAATCAAGCTTCCTCCACAGAAATGAAACTTTTCTATCTTCTGTAGAGCTTGTTAGTCTTTGACCTTTATTACAGAAGATTTTCTTTTATATTTCTCAACAGCTTTTTTGCTTTCATTCATCATTTCAGCAGCTCAAAGATGTTTAAGACATTTTCCCAGCTTGATGTGGTGCATGAATGTTGTTTTCTTTCTTCTGGACACTATTCCTATCTTCTGAAGATTCTGCCTGTATCTTCTTAGCATACACTCAGAGTGAAATGATTATTTCCATTTAAATCAGAATTATGACAAGTGAATTTGATAGTTTGTCATCATTAAAACCACTTAGGAGGATTCTTGGACCTTACAGTTCCTACCATTTTATTTTTTTTTTCTCACACATTAATTTTCTTTTTTTATTATTATAATATTACATTTAATGTAGATCAACACATTTATTATATTTATCAATGTGTGTTTTTATGTAATAAAAAATCAGAAATGGACGATGACAAAAACTATATCATCCTTTTTTTATTTTCTTTTCATTTTTTTATCAAAATCATATCTTCATTTATTTAGCTTATATTGTAGTGTTTTTTCTCCTTTTTGTTTGTTTTTAATTAATCATTCACTTATAATATCATTCTTCTTCTCACATTAGTAAAGTGATCCTCCACGGGAGACAGTCTTAATGTTGTCGTTTTCTTTCCCTCTAAAAAATATCACATCATCCTTTTTACTTTCATTTTATTTTTTATCAAAATTATATCTCCATTTATTTAGCTTCTATTGTAGTGTTTTTTAATCACGGGTATCCTCCACGGGAGACAGTCTTAATCCTGTCGTTTTCTTTTTTCTTTTATTTTTTATCTCACTTTCATTTTCTTTTTTCTTATGATATTAAAACATTTTCTCTCATTATTCTTTTTTATTAAATTGTTTCATTATAAAATAATTTTTTTATGAACTGTGGGTATTCTACACGGGAGACAGTCTTGTTCCTACCATTTTTTATTTTTTCTCACACATTAATTTATTATTATTATTATTATATTACATTTCATGTAGATCAACACATTTATTATATTTCCTAATATGTGTTTTTATGTAATAAAAATCAGAAATGGACGATGACAAGAACTGTATCATCTTTTTACTTTCTTTTCATTTTTTTATCAAAATCATATATTCATTTATTTAGCTTCTATTGTAGGCTTTTTTCTCCTTTTTATTTGTTTTTAATTAATCATTCATTTATAATGTTATTCTTCTTCATTGTCACGTTAGTAAAGTGATCCTCCACGGGAGACAGTCTTAATCATGTTGTTTTCTTTTTTCTTTTATTTTTTATCTCACTTTCATTTTCTTTTTTATTATGATTTTAAAACATTTTCTCTCATTATTCGTTTTTATTAATATGTTTCATTATAAAAGAAATTTTTTTATGAACTGCGAGTATTCTCTATGGGAGACAGTCTTGTTCCTATCATTTTATTTTTTCTCACACATTAATTTTCTTTTTTTATTATTATTATTTTATCACATTTAATGTACATCAACACATTTATTATATTTATTAATGTGTGTTTCTATGTAATAAAAAATCAGGATGGACGATGACAAAAACCGTATCATCCTTTTTTACTTTCTTTTCATTTTTTTATCAAAATCATATTTTCATTTATTTATCTTCTATTGTAGTGTTTTTTCTCCTTTTTCTTTGTGTTTTAATTAATCATTCACTTATAATATCATTCTTCTTCATTCTCACGTTAGTAAAGTGATTTTTTTATGAATCATAGGTATCATCCACGAGAGGCAGTCTTAATCCTGTCGTTTTCCTTTTTCTTTTATTTTTTTATCACACTTTCGTTTTCTTTCTTTATTATGATAGTAAAACATTTTCTCTCATTATTTATTTTTATTAATATGTTTTATTATGAAAGAATCTTTTTATGAACTACGGGTATTTTCCACGGGAGACAGTCCCGTTCCTATCATTTTATCTATTCTATTTACTCTATATTAAAATTGTTCTCACAGTACATGTGTCGTGTTTTCAAACTTCCATTTCTTTTTCTTTTCTTTTTTTTTGCTTTTTTATTCTCAATTTAGTAATGGTTTTTTATGTAATGAATAACATGTATCCTCAACGGGAGAGTCTTGCTTTTGTCGTTTTCTTTTATTTCTATCGCACTTTTGTTTTTTTTATTATATTAAATCATTTTCACTAATTATTCGTTTCTATAATTTGTTTTATTATAAGAGTAATTTTTTTAATGAACCACGGGAGGCAGTCTTGCTTTTACCATTTTAAGTATTTATGATAACTAATATTTTATTCTGTGCGAAGCACGAGCAACATAAATCATACCATTAATTTACCCGTGCGAAGGAACGGGTCACTTACTAGTTAATATATAATGTGTATGCAAGTCAAGTATACAAACCAATTGTTTTTGCACATCCAATCTGTCATGCAAGGCATGCAAGTCAACATGTCTAAAGGGATTGGGTAAACATGCATTTTGAAAAGGTTTCAAGGTACTCTCAAACTGAATTGGCTTTTCTAAACATGCAATAGGTTTCAAAGCATTATCAAAATTGTTAAATTCCTTTGGACATGTAATGCTTTGTGGCATATAATTGTGCATAGAAGAAGGTATTTCATGCATAATGAAAGTTAATTTAGGAAACTCCTTTTCAACAACTTGAGTCTTCTTACTTGCACTATTAAGCTTAGTTGCCAACAACCTATCCAAGTTTTCATTAAAAGGGTTAGCATTCAAATCTTTACAAGATAAGGTAGGTTGCCTTCCCACATACACTCTATCTCTTTTTATTTTATTTTCTTCCAAATTTTCTTAGTTTCTTCTTCCTTTTCCTCTATTTGTTTAGAGTTTTATTCTTTCTCTTTTTCTATTAACCTCTTAAGTGTGGTTTGATCTTCTTTTATTTCCTTTAAGGTCATAGGCATGAGTGTGAATTTTATTCCTTGGTGGCGGAACCTATAGGTATTGGAAAACCCATCAAATTTTACCCTTATCTCATATTGCCAAGGTCTTCCTAATAGGATGTGTGAGGCTTCTAAGGGTATAACATCAAAGGTCATTCATCTTTGTAGTCCCTAATATTAAACCTTAATCTCACTTGCCTATCCACCATAATTTCTTCCTCATCACTCACCCATTGAAGTTTATAAGGACTTGGATGTGGAGTAGTGGGTAAGTTTAGCTTGTTAACTAACCTTAGGCTAGCTAGGTTGCTACTACTTCCACTATCAATAATTACTAAACATACCTTATCTTCAATATGGCACCTAGTGTGGAATAGGTTCTCTCTTTGGCTCTCTCCTTCATTACTCAAGGGTGTCTCTATGGATTTCCTAAGTATTAGTGATTCCCTTTCCCCTTGCTTCCTTCCTTCCATTCTCCTAATTTTATTTTTATGTGAAAACTTTTAAGGACCTTTCCACTCAAACTAAGTGTTTACACTCAATGGAATGTATTCACTTGTGTATGTCACTCTTTTTAGACTTTTTCTATAATGAAACACTCTTGCCTCTTCTACTCAAGTAAGGTTGGATTGATCTTGCAAAGACCAACAATGAGACTTAAACTTAACCCTTCCCAAATAGAAGCGCAGAGCAAAAGGAAAAAGCTACTAAAAGGACTAGGAATTGCCTAAGACAAAACAAAGAGTTGATATAGACAAACAAGAAAAGCAAACACTCAAGAAAGCTTATACACAGAATGGAGTGCAAACAAGATAAGACAAAAGAAATTGCAAAGAGAATTATTTTTGGTAAGTTTTGGAAACGAGTTGCCAAACAGTCGCTTTTGGAAAAAACAACTATTACAACTCAAAAATACTGTATACAAGAAAATAAAATGAAAAAAATTACAGTAAAATGTCAACTGTATTGTTGGGCTTTCTTTTTGTTGTTTTTCTCTTTGTTTTTTCTCTATTTTAATTTTTGAATTTTTGACTTTTTGGGTGTCTTTTGACTTTTTTCCTTGTTGTTGACTTTTGCACCTTTTTTGCTTTTTGCACCTCTTTTTCGTATTTTTGGCAATATAATTTTTGTTGAATTCTTTTTGCTTCTTTTCTTTTTCTTTTCTTTTTGCCCCTACAGAAAATTACAGAAATTTGTACAAAATTACAAAAATTAGAAATCTACCTAAAATATTTTTTTATTTTTGAATTACAACTGATCCAAAACGGTACCAGAAAACAAAACAGACAGACTGAATTCTAAAAATTGTAAAATAAAACGTATGGCAACCTGATTTCAAAAAAATCCAAAAAAATTGCTTAGCACTTCCTTGTTGATTATACAAACACAAAACAATGTCAGAAACACGTTTGGTTCAATTTTAAGATGGGAATTAAATTTTGAAGGAAAATCAACAATTGGAATTTATTTATTTTCTTCCAACTTTATGAACCAAAAAGTAGCTTAACGGTGAGCGTTTTGCACAATCAAACAGGGAAAGTCCAAGGTAGAGATAGCAGTCAATTCATATTTGCAATCAGAATGTCAACCCGACAAACAGAACAGGAGTAGAAAATTGAACAAAACAGTGCCCAAAAATGCGCAAAAAATGGCAAAAAATAGGAAGAAAATTGCGCAAAAATAAATGACAAGAAATTAAAGGGGGAAACTGAAATTGAAAGGATGGGGAGACAAAAATGTAAATGGCAGAAAGTAGTGGGGATGGCATAAATTAAAAGGATGGGGAGGACAGAAAGTAAATGGCAGAAATGTAAAAGGGATGGCATAAATTAAAAGGATGGGGAGGACAGAAAGTAAATGGAAGAATGTAAGGGGATGGAAGAAATTAAAAGGATGGGGAGAAACTGAAATTAAATGGCGGAAAATAAAGAGATGATAATATGAACAAGTGATATGGGGGATGAACAATTAATGGTGGAATGGGGAGAAAATGTAGGTGAACGATCTTTGGAAAATGAAGAAAACAATGCCTCCACTTACCACACTCCACCACAAACAAGCATTTAGACACACAAGCAGTTCAAGAACAAGTATGAACAACTATGGAAAACTTGAGCAAGCATTTTATCAAACACCTAGAGGGGGGTATTTTGCGACCCAAAACAGCTCCTATGCTAGCTCAAATCACACAAACAGACAGGCAAACAGAAGCTGCAATGCAGCAGAAGAGCACCTCGGGCTCAAAACTGTTCAGAAGTCCAACAGTTACAAGAAAATTGAGCTTGAATACAGGGAAAAACTAAGATAACTGAAAATTCGGCACCTCTTGGATGCAAAGCCCACGACCACAAATTGAAGAAATGGACTCCAATCAGCTCCAAAATCAAGTAGCTCTGATACCGATTAATAACAGCAAGTTTCCCCGATCTAATTTTGGAGCCAGGCATTGTGATCAAGCACAAAAATTCGGTCAAGCCACCCAAAATAGTTGTAGTAGGCCGCGGCCTTAATGCGTAAAAAGGAAGAGAAATTGAAGGAAAAAGTGGAAGAGAAAGGGATGGAATGGACGCCACTGAAGCAGGAAACACCCACAACAGATAAGTCCCAGTGTTAGACACCACTGATCCAGGAGAATCAGATAAGTCTCTGGTTGGTTTGAGCAAGAACCACCAAGCCTTCTCTACTCACTTGAGGAGGAATTTGGGCAGAATGCCTTTACTATTCATCAAAGTTGTAATACAAGGGGGTGGCCTCCTATTTATAGGAAAAGAGGTGGCTAGGTAGTGGGAAGGAAAATACAAGATGAGTGAAAAACTATCATAAATGAGTCTTGAACCCATGACTCCTAAGCCTTCTAGCAAGGCAATCTCCTAACCAATAAACCCATACAAATTAGCGCCCCTCATGAGTACAAAATTAAGAAATTTACAAATAAGCCCTAATTACAATTAAAATCCAAATTATTTATTTAATCCTTCCTAATTAAGAAGAAGTCTTCTTGTTGACTTGGTCAAGGGTGGTCAAAGGTCAATGGTTGACCTTGGGAGGGTTGACCAAGGTTGGTCCAGCTCCATGTGCCCAAGTCAGGCCCAGGCTCCTTTTCAGCTTCGCTGCCAGCTAAGAGTTCCACTGGCAATTGCCATCACATAATCAAAAGGGGGGAGAATGTTGAGTATCAAGACCATAAAAAGTCTAAGAAACCCCATATCTTAATTTTGATGATAACAAACGTAAGTAAACTAAGATATGCTTCACTATTTTAAATTGACTAAGTTATGTATGTTTCAGGAAGCTACCTAGAATAGAAGTTGTTCGAAAACAAGCTTGTCGTCTTAAGATGATTAACCGTCTAAAGAGGATCAACCATCTGAAGAGGTTAACCGTGTAATGAAGCATGTCATCTGAAAGAAGTCAGCCATCTGAAATCTATTAGCTGTCTAATGAGGTTATCCGTCTAAAGGCATTTAACTAGATGAAAAGCTCTTGGCCGTCTAAAGATCATTAATCTGATGCAATAGTTTTTCTGACATGGCTTTGTCCAAGGTTCTTCCTTCAAATGCGCAAGCTCAGAACACAAATAAGGCAAAACAAAAGATAAATTTCTGAGAAGGTTTGAAAAGCATGCACCCATAAGGAAATGTTGCGCAGCAGACCTGCAGTTAGGGGTGGAAGTAGGTCAGGCCGTCCGACAGGGGCCTATAGCCTGGCCTGTTTAGGCCTGGCCTGGCCTGGCCTGTTTAATAAAAAGGCCAGGTTCAAGCCTTAACAAAAGCCTATTTAAATAAACAAGTCAGGCTTAGGCTTTTAAAAAAGCCTACTTAGCCTGTTTGGTCGGCCTGTTTAAGTGACTTTTTTTTGGCCTATTATAATTTATAATATATATATATAATAATTTTTTTATTTTAACTATTCTTTTATTCTATTAGGATTAATTTTTTTCCTGTAAAATTAGAATTTAGATCACTCTCCTCAGACTCGGTCTCTCACTTAGTCACTCTTTCAGAACACACATAGCCTTTAGGAGATAAAGGAACCCTAGCACTCAGCAGCCGCCGTTCAATCGCAGTACTCCCTCGCCGGATTTGCCGCCACCGTTCTGAAGAACCATCACCGCCTACGTCGTTCATCGTTCGCAGAGTCGTCGCCACCTCTGTCATTCGTCGTTCGCAGAGTCGTCGCCACCTCCGTCGTTCGCAGTCGCGCCTCCGTCGTTCGTAGTCGCCTTAGTCGCCACCTCCGTCGCGGTGAGTTGTTGATTCTGTTATATGCTTCTAGTATTGTGAATTTGTGATACCCCTAGCTTTTTCGATCTGTTCTATATTGTGATATAGGGTCCTTTTTCGATCTGTTCTATATTGTGATATAGATAGCTTTTTCGATCCGTTTTGTACTATGACTATCCTTCCCCTTCATTTCATTTCCTCCGCTAGATAGCTTTTTCAATCCCTCGGTTTAATTGCAGTATAGATGGAACTCAAATGCTTAACTATTTTGTCATGGAGAGCACTCTGAAAATAGGATCAGTAGTCAAAGAATGTGTTATTTCCCCTTCTTTGTAAATAAATGAATGATTAGGGAGTGTAAACGAAGTTTAAGAATCGGCCCATTGGCCTATTTAAAGGCCTCTTTAAGTGGCCTAGTTACTTGGTAGGCCTACAAGCCTACAAGCCTATATTGGCCTGCTAAACGATAGGTCTATTAGCCTATTTAAAGGCTTGGACATGAAGTAGGCTTTTAAATAGGCTAATAGGCCAGGCCAGGCTTTAAAACAAGCCAAGCCAGGCCTACAAAATTGGCCTTTGACAGGTCATAGGCCAGGCTTAGGCCGCAACATTATCAGGTAGGCCAGTCTCATGCGTTACAAAGCCTGGCCTGGCCTGGCCTACTTCCACCCCTACCTGCAGTGGTCAGAATAGTGCATGCAACCTTGTACGATGTCACACTTGTCTCACAATGAGATTAAGAGCATTTCATGCTATCTCTAAATGGACTTCTTAACGGATGTTTTCAAGCTTTGCTCCTGAAGCCTATAAATACCACTTCCACTTTCGTTATTCTTTGAAGTTAAACGCTCCAAAAAAATCTTGTGTAGAATTTTACTCTGATTTTACCTTGTACAAAACTTTCATATTCTGTGTATAAATTTATCTGTACAAACACTTTGAACTACGAACTCATATGAAGTTCTAAGTTCTTTTCATTTTCTATAAACACTTTGAGTGTAGAGCCTAATCGAGGTTTGGTGGGCAAAGAATACTTGGGTAGAGCCTGAAGAGGCTAGGTGGGCAAACAATACTTGTATTTGAACCTGAAGAAGCTTGTCTGCAAAGAATGCTTGTAATCCTTTGGATTAATGGAAAATCCAGTAGCTAGTTGGCACTGGGACTAGACGTAGCTTACAACGGTAGTGAGTGAACCGGGATAAACTTTTGTCTAAGTTCTCATATCCTTATATTTTAACTGCGCTAACTAAGGGGACTTGAACATAAAGTTTACAAACACTTTTCTGATTTAAGAAATACAGATATTTTTCACAAAAACCTCTTATCTGAATTTCATTAGATAAGAGAAGTAACTTCAGAGAGCTTCTGAAAACCCTGTGTAAAACTTTAAGTAATCCTGCTCTTTGAGAAAAAAGGTTTCTGAAAATCTACAAAAGATTGTAAAACACAATCCAACGCCCCTTCTAGCGTTTTCATGTGGTTCTACACATAGTTGTTGAGGGTTTTCCACGTAAAATCTAGTGTGTAGTTTCTAGAGTTATTGTTTGTGAAAATACTGATACTGGGTCCCACTATTTTTACGATACTAATCACAAGCCATTACGAATTTTTACCGATTCTTCTACAAAGATTTAATTACATTTCTACTCACATTCATAAATTGTTTAACACTTGGAGCATGTTTCTGAATCTCATATCCTAACAAAAGAGAATGCATTATAGTTTCTGAAGCATGTTGTCAATTGCAATGAGGACATGAATCATTCATGGTCATTCCTCTCTTAAATTGTTCACCATTAGTGATGAAGAGACGTCCATGTAGCAACTTCAAAAAAAAAATGAAATTCTAGGAAAACATTTCCTAGAATTTAAGGGAGGGCAAAAATTAGAGAAAAATACCTAAATAAAAAATGGACAATCTAAATCAAGTTTAAGAAGGATTTAATGAAAATACATCGACAGTGTAAAAAAAATTTACACTGTCATCTGATGATGTGCAGCCAAATCATTTAATGATTATTACACCTCATGTGTTATTCAACTCATTAAATGATGAGACAACATATTATTGGATGTAAATGTCAAGTTTTTTTACATTGCCAGTGTATACTCATTAAACTCTTCTTATTTAAATCCCTCACTGATCTTTTTTGTTTCCCTCCAGACAAATAGTTTGCATTTCACTAGAGTTATTTACGTTTTAGCAATTAGAAAGTACTAAAAGAAATACATAAAAATATTTTAAAAGTTATATATATATATATAGGGGTTGTATCTTGTGAGAAAGGTATTTTTATGTGAGAGTGAGAGGGATCAATTCCAGCCGTTGGATTACAATTAACGCTTCAAATTAAAACGTTGTATAAATGAGTCACGTGACTCTATTTCCGGTTACCGCCTATTACGAAAACCTTTTCATCGAAAACCTATTCTTTATTTTCTTTGACTTTGACGGCACGCAACTGCCATATCCTGGGTCCTGGGATAGCAATAGTATCATCACGACAACAGGCATTTGTTTTTCTCGATCATCACAGCACTTTTTACTTGAGTCTCGATGTACTTTTCTAATTTTCTTTCTATTTCATTTTATATTTTATGCTTTAAATGCTTTGACTTTGACTCTGTGTTTAGTTTTGAATATTTTAAATATTATTTAGATTCACCTGTGGAGTGGAAATTTGGTCCCTAACTCATAGCAACATATTACAAAATTCATTAGTTAAATTTTGATATGAATGATTATACTTTTTATGAACAATATCTTTTCTTTTTGTTACAATTTTTTATTCGAAGTATACGAAAATCGTATTTGATACGTTATATATTCTTTCATCATATTTTATATTTTTTTATCTTTTTTTAATTAATTACTTACTAATTCATTAAACTTTATTATTTTTAGGAAATTTTTATGGAAATAGGTGATAATGAAGTTAATTCAACTACGCCATCAAATGCTTTCAATGATTTAGTGAACACTTTAGAGGAATGGATTCCTATGTGTGATGAAGAATTGAAACCTGTAGTTGGTGCGATTTTTTATACTTTAGAAGAAGGAGAAAACTTTTATAAAAGGTATGCACATGTTGCCAGAATTAAAGTTGCATAAGGATATCGAGAAGCATGGTAGAGAAGTTTACACTCACAAAATCTTTTACATATTTCAAAGTGAGTTGTGGAGTGCATGTGTTGATTGTGGAAGAAACAAGAGAGGAAAATGGTCAATCATTAATTTCTATACTTGAGCATATTATGGTCAATGCCAACAAAGTCAGCAAACTTAGGGAAGTTGTCTACAATCCTTCCAATCACATTGCACAGTGTTCTTGTAAATGTTCAAATCCGAAGGCAATGCCATGTCGACATATCCTTTTTGTGTTAAAGGGTAAAAGCTTGAATGAAATCCCAAGTTATTACATTGTTAATAGATGGACCAAATTGGCAACAAGTAAACCAATTTTTTATTATGATGGCAATATATTAGAGGAATGTTCTAAATTGGAAAGTGAGAGCAAGTTAGTTTCTGATGCAGGGGCAAAATTGTTTAAATGCATGCATATGGCTGACACATGTAAAGAGAAACTACTTTTTGTCATAAAAGAAGTTTCTAATATTGAATTTAAATTAGCTAAGGCAGAATGTGATGTTGGACCAAGCAAGTTAAGTGAAGTGGAGTCCTTTATTGGAACCAATGTGCCTAAGGATATTGAAATTCTTCCTCCTGGACCTTCTAACACGAAAGGATGTGGAAAACGAATTAAAAGGGAGAAAGAGAAGGCAATGGAACAACAACAAAAGAGAACAAGACTTTGTAAGACATGCAAATAATATGCACATCATGATAGTAGGAATTGCCCTACAAAATCCTCTTAATTTTTGGTAAGAATTTTTATTATGTGGTTGTGCCATTTATTATTCTCTTTAACTTCTTTCTCGTTATGTATTATTGACAGCTTACATTAATTCCTTTCTTGTTATGCAGGTTTCGTTTGTGTCACCTTTCCAGATATATATTTCTAATCAACAAGTGGTGCAGATGATATTATAGGTTATTCATTTCCCATCTATCGCATTCTAACTTTATTTGTGACCAGTACATTGAAATTCTGGTTGATGCAGACTCTGTAAAATAATTGATGTGCAGAGGAAAACTACTTTGATTTTATAAAATAATTCTAGTTACTATTTTTCATGTTCTTACCATCTTAATTAATACTTTATTTGTCATTGATGTGCAGAGGAAAACTACTTTGAGCTTGAAGGTTCTCTTAAACAAATATTGGCATAAATATTGCATTGTGATGTGAAGCTTGCTCCTCCAAATGTGCTCTGTGCTATGACTCTTTCTCATCCAACATTGAAATCTACAAATAGAATCTTAGATTATTAGTTTGGCTTTTTTATTTTATTTTTTTTAGGTTATTATTTTTAGCTTGGTTCAGCAGGCATTTTTTTTAATCAGATTTGCATATTGCAGCAAACTGATTTTTTTGAAGTTCTACTTCTTATAACTTCATATACCTGATAAAATAGTTTCAATTCAGATTAGGTTTATTATCAAATTATACTTTTTGCAATGCAGACTGGTTCTTTATGTACATCAGATAGCAATGAGTAGTTATAATGATTAACAAAATGCTTGTAATTCGGATAAAAAATGCTCGTTATTTGTCTGGCAATTCTGGTTTTTAGTGAGCTGATGCTTTTATACTTCTGTGACATTTGGAAAGTATTCTCATTTGGACTAAGTCAGTTCATTTCATTTTTCTCTAAAATAAAAATACAACACTATTCACTATTTTATGTTCAAGAGCAAGTAGGTGACAGTGGCGTGTTGGCACGACACCTTTTAATAATCTGAACCAAAAAATAGGACATGGCGAAAAAAAAATGATTTCATTTAATTTATTTATTGACATGAAGCTGAAAATAGCTTGTTTACATTTGATATCTACATCTACAAGAACAAGTAAAAAAATTACAAACAATTAATTTTCCATGTACTACTCTAGAAACTCCAATGTCACAAGGCTATCTAAAGCTAGAAGAGGTTCAGACTTCAAAAGTTGATGCATAACCCAATTAGTCTTCTCAGGCTTCTTTATGGTATTGCTTGGTGATGGGGTCTTCTCAGGCTTCTCTTGAAGGTGCCAATATAAACCGGTCTCTTCTTGCACTGAGCAGCTGCATTAATGCTCTTGTAGAAGGCAAGAAGCACATACCATACCGAAATTCAAAACTCACTCAACTGCTCAAGTATTCATTAGGAGTGTCTTCAAGCATACACTGATATAGTAGTGTCTTCCAAATGTTTTGTCATAAATCAACACACATAATAATATTTGGGTATTCAGAAGAGACAAAAAGCATCTTTCCAATGGATCGGCATTTGTAAATTTCTTCTGTTCAAATGGCACAGGAGGTTTCTTCCGCATTTCCATCAAGTACTTCCTAGGCTTCTCATTTCGAACCTGCATAAATTTGAATAAAATTAATTGCCAAACACTTCTTGAACAGTTGTTATGAAAGAAACATTAACAAGCACATAATAATTAATTAATTAAGGAGTAAAGCAAAGCAATTAATATTGCGTCAGTGTGATCGAATCACAAAAAGAGTTCCATATATACCTGCAAATTAGGTAAATCATAGATCAAACTTGTCAAAATAGAGATATGAAGGAATCATATAATCCTATTTAGGATACAAATATATCAATCATGATTATGACTCAGAGCTCAGAATCCCTTTTAATATTAGCTTTAAATTTTTTCTTATTTGTTGTCATCAATGTCTATATCTTCCTAGGTAGTATATATGCAGCAAAGTAATTCAAAGATACAGAATTGTATAAGCTGAAATTGGATTAAGTAAACAATTCACAGAATACTTTCAAATGAGATGAAGGGATAGTTAATATGGAAAGTATAAATCAATGCATTTTCTAAAACTATTATATAAACTAAATATAGAAAGCCAATGTGATGAAGTTTAAAGATAAAAAATGATTATTCTTATACATATAGAAAGCCCACGTGATGAAGTTTAAAACAACTTTACAATTCAATTTGCATCTGAATTCCAAACGTAGTCAAATTTAAAGAAACATATATAATATTCTTGATTCCTTTCAATACCTCACTTTTAGAATATACATGGACGCCAAGCTTCCTGGATTTGGATTTGGGAGCCTGAGTCTGTTGATTGCATATATGGAAGATGTGACTGGCACCCTTACATCCGTTTCACCACTGTAGAAGAACACACCATCTAAATTTAGGAGTTGGGATTAAATAAAATAAAGTGCAAACCTCTCATTATTATACAGGAGTGAAGGAATAAGTTTAATTCAAAAACAAGGTTATAACTTATGGGTAACTAGCAATGAGATACTTAGAAGAATTGAAATAAAAGTCTCTAAATTTAATAGTTATATATATATATATATATATATATATATAAATAAAGTAGTTAATATTTAGTAATGTACAGTTTCAATTTATTATTTTTCAAAAACATTTTCAAGTAATAATTCACAATTAATATTCTACTGGGCAATATTAGCATTTAATATTTAATTATGCAAAAGAAGTCTTATATTTAATTATATATATTAAATATTATTTATTAAATAATTTAATAATAACTAATATTTTATTGATGTTTCTTGATTAATTTTGAATAAAATAATTTTTTTAGTTTAAAGGAGGAAATGAGAGTGGGAAAAGAAAATAAAGGTTGTTTTCATTCTCTTTATTTGGTTTTTAAAGAAGATGAGAGAAAATTAAATGTAATTTATTATTATACTTTTAATAATTAAAGGTGATGGAAAGGAAAAGAATCTCTCACTAATATTTTTTTTGTTAAGCGAAATGAATTAAATTAAAAGGAGTATAAGGGTACTCCAACTCATACTACAAACAAAAGAGAAAACAAACTTTGCTGAAAAAATAAATACAAACCAATAAAAACCAGCGGAACACCGAAAACAAAAATTAGTGACAAAAAACACACCAAAACAACATGTTCTTATACTAAGACCATGGAACCCATGACATAACCAAGTCAAATGTCCTTAGCCATCCACATAATTGCCAAAAGGAAAAAGTGGAAGGAGAGGCAACCCCACTACTAAAATGAAGGACAATTTATTTAAAACAATTCACCAATATTAAATCGTTTTTCTTACCATCTAAATCCCCTAATATTGAAGGGAGGGACAAAATTAAATTAAAGAAGAGCGTTCAGTAAAAAATGAGAAATCGAAATCAAATGTGTGATTTTTTTCCTCACTCTTTTCAGTTTCCCTCCACACAAATACTTTTTTTTGTCTTTGACCAGGAATCCCCCATAGGTATAGTTGTGGTTAGGTAAAGCACTCCCAAAAGTGACAGCTCCAGGATTTGAACCCCTGACTTTATAGGCAAAGTATGTTTGTTGTCAAAGTCCACTTCCATTGTGATTTGACCAGGGTTATTTTCAATTTAGAAATTAGAAAATTAAAAAACAAATACATGAGACGTATGATATATATATATATATATATATATATATATATATCTTTTAAAATTATATACAACTTTTACTTTAAAAGATATATTTAAAGTATCGTATTAAAAGTCTCTAAATTATTTAAGGTATCATTAATTAAAAGTTTATAGATTATAAAATCTTATACCAATATATTGTTTCCAAAGTTAAATTATATGATTAATGCACATATCTATTCATTGTAATAATATATAAATGTAGCAACTTTGTTTTGTAGAAAAAAATTAATAGTTTATTAATTTAATTAAATTTTACTTTTTTTTTTTACTTATATAGCTGAAAGTATATAGCATGTATTAAACAAAATTAAAAAATTTCAATCTTATATTTTCAAATTTAAATGAATTCTATCATTAATTTATTTCAGATATAATAGCACCAATTTTTAGGATGATTCTTACTAATACAACAAATTAATGATAAACCAAAATAATTGCCTGATTCAAAAAATAATTATAAAATTAACTACATTAACGAAAACAAACATGAAACTGAAAATTGTCTTAATTTTTATTAGTTTGAAAAATAAAGACTTTGGATACTTCATGAGTTCTAACGTTACATAAAATGACTTGTCTCACATGGGATTCAAATCCACTTCTACAAGCAAACTAGTTCACCGACCCATTTTCCTCTCTCACTCTCAATGCGTTACTCTCAACTCTTAAGAGCTAAATGTCTCACACCAATAGCACTTCTCTGATTCTAAACACCAGAGTTAGAGTCCGAAATGATGAGAATGGAGATTTGATCAACAAGCTTCCAGATGAAATCCTAACTAACATCCTCTCTAAGCTTCACATTGATGAAGCTGTGAGATGCAGTCTCCTCTCAAAGAGGTGGGAAGGTCTTTGGAAACAAACCTCACACATAGAATTTGATGTGAATCACATGATAATACCAATGACCCAACTTTTGCATTCTCGAGCACTTTTCCCAAACCCAGGTTCCTTTCTCATTAAATCTAAAGATGAAGCAGTTTATAGGTATGGATCTGTGGTCTTTCAATTGATCTGTCATCACTCTGGTGACATGTCTAGCTGTCGCTTCGTGCATTTTCAAAATAGCCTTTCGATTGGTGAAGTAGGGATTTGGGTTGATTTGTTAGTTGAGAGAAAGAAAGGCTTGAAAGATCTGAGCCTTATGTGTTTACCTGATTTAGGAGAAGTTTCAAAATTAGAAGCTTCTAAACCTCGTTTCCAATGTGGGGTTTTTGATTGTCTGGGTTCATTTGAGTTGATCGACTACACAATTGATTTTCGGTATGCATTTGAGAGTTGTAAGAAGCTCAAAACCCTCAAACTGAAGAGGACACACTTGGATGATGAAACCCTAAGTGGGATTCTGGAAAATTGTGAGGCCTTGGAAAGTTTAAGTCTAATTCAGTCTAATGGGTTCACGAGACTCATCATTAGGAATTCAAAACTTAAAGTTTTGCAACTCCATGCTCTGTGGGTGGATGAGCTAGGAATTTATACTCTGAACCTTGATGTTTTGTCTCTTGATTCTACGCGTTGCCTAGTGCAGAATGTAAGCATTTATGCCCCATGCCTCAATACTTTTGGTTCTTCCAGCTACTATATTATTTTTGCAAGAATGTCTTTATTCGAAGAAGAGAGATCTATTTTGCGAAGCCATGAGGTTCTTTCACACTGGAGTGATCGTTTTTCAATATTAGAAGTTTTAATGCTTTCACTACATCTTTACACGATCAATGACATATTGCATATATCATGCTATTCTATTTAATTGATTTAAAATTATTCTTTAACCAGAATTTGGATTTGGTTAAGTTAAACATAAATATTGGATTGTTAAATTTTCCAATAGCTTATGCATATGTGTGTCTGTGTTGTCTTTATTATTTAGTGTCACACTTGAGACTTCATGAGCTAAACATCCATACAAATTGTGTGTTCAGGTTTAAGAAAGAGAAAATTTATTTGTCAAATTCTTCTATATAATTCTTCATTCAACAAAAAGAAGGATATAGTAGAATAAAATGATTGATATAATAAAAAGAGAAAAAATAATGTTGTAAAAAGTGTTGCAGAAAAGTGTTATAGGACTAATTAATATAACCCAGTTTTAGAATCCTCAAGGTGTGTTTGAGAGTTTGGAGAAAAGGAGAAAGGAAGGAAAATGGCAAGGTTAGAAGGGGGAAGGGAGGGGGAAGAATGAGAGGAGAGAATTTTATAACCTAACTACATCCACAAACACAAAAGGAAAAATTGGGAGACTACATTCAAGTGAAAAGTCAATGGGCCGGGCAACCAAATTAACAGGTAAATTAAACATAATAAAAGGACCAAAAGTGCATAGAGTCATGCAAAATAAAATTATATTTTTACTATATTAGTTCAACTGATAGGATTGTCATGCATGGAATATGAGGTTATGTTGGTGATTTTTCATCCATGAGTCATATGTATGTCTTTGCTGAGATTTGCAATATGCGTCAACTTTTAAATATGCCAACCTCCCCTTCCCCTGTCATTTACTTTGACTTCCTATGGAACCATGAGTCTTAACCTTTATGGATGCATTAGGTTTCTTCTTATATAGTATATATATATATATATATATATATATATATATATATATATGTATGTATGTATTGTGATCCTAACAATCCCTTCTTTATCTCCCAGCAAACTCCAAGTTATAATATTTTTCAGAATTTATCAAAATTGTCTATGGATTTGGATTTGAGCTACAGAGAAGAAGCCATGGAACTTCCTTTTGTCTTAAGATTATGTATCAGCTTACAAGTTCTCAAAATTGTTTTACCAGTATGTGACATTATCCTTCATTGAAATTTTTATCTAAATGTTTTCACTATGGACAAAAGTTTAATACAGAGTTTTGGTTTTTATAGTTTTACAGGCATAAAAGCTCTGTTAGTAGCTCAAGTGATCATCCTCGATCATATCCCATGTCAATGTTTTGGGAGAGGCTAGAACTATGCAACTGTATTCGCCAGAAGTTGAAGTTTGTGTACATGAGGGGTTTCAAAGGTGAAGTTGAAGAAGTGGAATTTGCAAAGTACCTCATAACAAGAGCTACAATGATGAAAATGATTAACATATTAGTACGTGATAAGTACTCAATGGATGTGGCTAAAACTTTGTTGTCACTACCCAAAGCTTTTGATAATCTCTCCATTAATTTAAAGTACTTCAACCCATATTATTATCATATGGGAGTACTTTTTTGAACATTAAATCAAGTTGTTAAAATGGTAAATGATTCTTAGTTTCTCTATGATGCTGATGTGTGGCATAATATACTGTTCTGGATTCATTTGAGTGGTCTAAACATTGTTCTTGTTACTCTTTTATATGATTACATTGTTATGGTTACTTTTTTATCTATTGATGTCTATTTATTGTTGTAATATATTTTAATGTGAATGTATTATTATTATTATTATTATTATTATTATTATTATCATTATTGGTAACATATTTAGTATAAATCATTTTATGACAAGATACATTTTTTATACTATTCATTGCATTTTAATGTGGATATTAAATTTTAGAGGTTTTAATGTAATTCAAAATTTATTTTAAATTATTTTTAATTATAAAAAAGTATTTTTTTTACTTTAAAAAACTTTTACAGTTTTTTTTTAAATAAATGATTGCTTAAAGTTACTTGTCAAAATGAAAAAAAAATAATTTTTTTTCAAAATGTTTTAGAAATGTATTTAAAAATTTTTAATTTATTTAAATAAATAGTATTTAAAAAGTTTAAAAAATGCTCTCAAATCTTATCTATTCACTCTTCCTCCTAACCTCTCTTCCATCTTCCACTTCCTTTACTCTCAAACATCAATTGACGAAATGATTAACTTGCCATAAAGTTATCATTTTTGGAAACCAATTCACAAAGACCAAGACAATATTAGCCGACAATATTAGCCATCAATTTCGTCAACCAAATTGTATAACATGATAACTCATTAATATCGAAGTTAGGGACTTTTCAAGCAATGGATGGACTACCAAAACGATTCACTGCTCAAATTCTAATAAAATATACCAGGAAAAGATTATAATCTAAAATTTTTCTCAAGTTCAATGATGAGAAAAAATATATTCTGAAATTTTTGCCTAAACTCACCAAATAATATAAAATTTTTCCCTTAAATAGATGTTGAAAATTGTGAATACATATTAACTAATTTCTTTAAGTTAACTCTGTACTGAATTATGAATATATATTAACTAATTTCTTTATGAAATTAATATAACATTTTAAAATTATGAATGAAAATAAGAAATAAAAACATTTTTTAAAACAAAATACGTGATCGCCAATGACCATCAATTAGGATTTAAGAGTGAGAAATAAGTGGGTGAACGCTGTTTGGTTACACGGTCCACCAACAGGGAAATTAGCATTCTAAAAGCCTATAACTCAAAAGAAGAAAGTCTTAAGAAGAGGCATCCTATACCTATCTACACATGTTCTGCTTTAGATTTGGCCAGTTTATACAAATGTTATATTAACAATAATAATTTATTTCATGGGAATTTAACTATCTTGTAGAGGACGAAGAAATACCAAGAAAACAGGCCAAGTTATTGTACATCAATTCATGCACCTCATATGTACATAATCATATAAAGCTTTTGTCTGTGTCATGGCACTCAGATAGCCACAGGTACATATGCTCCTCAATCTTTTGCCTTACTTTGTGAACTGCGGTAGGGGAAGTGCAATTCTTCTCATTACCTGAGAAGAAAATTCACAACCAGAATGTTGGTTTATATATTACAACCATATTTACGTGTAACAGGCAACTATCACAGTTGTGTGTATCTAGCATGACAATGACTTCACATTGATCACATAATTTGGTTGTTGGTCTCATTACTACTGTTTTTCATCATTTTTTAAATAACTGTAAGACATATTTGTTGATACATGGGAGAAGGAATCATTGTGATCATGCAATTGTTACACATAACAAAATAACTGATAACAAAACAAAATTAACTCCTACAAAATTGAAGGTTATAAATTGGCAATCTAAGACATTTGAGGATGGGAATAATTGGAGTGCAAATGTTACACATACCTTCAATGACCAATGGAGATTAAGGACACCCTCGTATATCAGTGCAATGGCCACAATTATAACATGTGATAGTGTAGGAAGGCACTGAAAGGTTTTAAAGTCATTACTCATTAGGGAGCATTCAGTGAACAGAACAATGCAGTAATTTTACATTGCACACACTGCACTTTTTATAATAGTATCAAATGACTTAGAACTCTTCTTTTCCCCCATTATTAAGCAAACAAATCTAAGAATACTAACGGATCCACTTGAGACCTGGCCCAAGATCATGTAGCTAATATTTAAACCACCAAATACAGTAAATTACATATTACTTGGTGTAACTTTAACTTAAAATAGCCACTCATTTGTCACACACTAGATAGCCATCAAATAAACAATCCATGTTGGATTCAAGAGAAATATGACCTACTGCCACAGTGATGGCAAGGATAAATGATGTTAGTGACTAAATTGATAAAACAATAAATGGCAACTCACTATCAGAAGATGAAATTTGTTTCAATGCATGACGCCAAGTGTAACATCCCTAAATTATTTGGCCTTTATCTAAATTTTTAATATAAGATTGTGAGGAATAAATAATATTTATAAATTTTTATTTTTAGGTAAGTTGGAGGATAAATTATAGCAGGAAAAATTAGATAAGAAAAAGAAGATTAAGTGTTAATGTCCAATACAAGAGAAAGAGAGAACTTGTAAGAATTTTTAAATAATAATAATATGTGAGAAAATATGTTAAATAATGAATAATAAAATAAGATAATATATGATAAGGTATCTAAACCTTAAATTTAGTCAAATAAAATTAAATTTCACTTTGTCATAACAAATTTAGTCTTATCTCTACAAGATAAGAAATTAAAATAATATTTTCATATTTAACTGGAATTTAAATTAATCTTATTTTAAATACATATAATAAAATAATATACTAATATATATATATATATATAATTATATATGCATGTTATGCTAAATAAGAAATAATTAATTACATTATAGATATAAGTGATAAAATAATGTATTATATTGTAAACTATAGAAAATAAAGGGAAACGGGTTAGGTTTCCCCGAGACCAACACCCCCCCTAATTAATGTGGTATGCGCTGCAATAGGTTTCCAGGAAAGGAACCTCGCATCCATAATTGTTTTAAAACAGGGGCCGCGTTTTATTAGCTTATTCTCCACCGTTTTTAGAGATTTTTAGAGAGAGGTTAAGAGAGAGCTAGAGAGAGAAAGGCATTGAAGAAGGTGAAGGGCTTGTTTGAGGGGTGCCCCACCACTTCTAGGGGTTGTGTTCCACCATTTCCTCCCACCATCTTTCTCATTGTTCTTCCTTTTGTGATAGCCGGATAGGTGTAGGATCTAGAATTGAGCAAAAACCACCGATTAGAATTGAAAAACAAGCAATAAATTGCGAAAATAAGGTGTAGGGCAGCAGCTTATTTTGCGCAAGAAAGTGATAGAAAATGAGAGAAAATGAAAGAAAAAGTGGAGAGGAAGAAATGGGAAGGACGCCACTGAAGCAAGAGTCCACTTGCAGCAGATAAGTCCAATGTCAGACGCCACTAATTCAGGAGAATTAGATAAGTCTCAGTATGGTTTGAGCAACAACCACCAAGCCTCACTCAACTCACAAAGGGAGGAGAAAATTGGGCATAATGCCTTTACTTCAAAATTCAATGTGTTAAATACAAGAGGAGAAGACTCCTTTATATAGGAGTGGAGGGGGAAGGGGGCGGATTTTTAGGAGAATAAAATGGGAGAAAAATAAAAGATGAGTGAAAACACTCCTAAGTGGGTTTTGAACCCAAGACCCCAAAGGTTTATGGCTAAGCTAAGTCTTAAGCCATTAAACCTCTCAAAATGGCACCCCACTCTAGAAAACAAATAAAAGATGAATAAAAATTCTATCCTATGTGGGAATTGAACCCAAGACTCCTAAGCCTTTTAGCAAGGCAACCTACTAGCCAATAAACCCATACATGTAGCGCCCAAGTAGGAAGGAAAATAAAAGAAATTACAAAAATAAAGAGAAATTACAAGAGAGGCCTAAATAAGGGTGGTCCAAGGGACAAGGGTCCTATCCAGGGTCAAGGTGTCCTTCTGTAGGGTAGTGACCCTTATTTTGTAGGGTAGTGACCTTTATTTGTAGGACACTAATTTCTCCAACTCTTCCTTGCTTGAAGCTCAGGTTTGAAGTTGGTCCATATCCTCCAGTGTAGGTCTTGCAGGTCCAAGCTTCTAGCAGAGTGCTATCATTCCCTCCCCCTTGAAAAGGATTTGACCTCAATCTGAAAATTCATAAAGAAGCCATAAGAATAATGAACTGGGTAGAAGAAGGTGATGGATGACAAAATTTAGGAAGTAAGAAGATACTTCCCTTAGCCCTTGGAGAGTAGAGTTAGAGGTCAACAAGTTGAATCATCTTCCTTGAGCCTAGACAACAAGAAGATCCATGAGTATTATTCCCAAGCAAACAAAGTGAAGACTCATAACAAAAATACTTGGGGATCATAAAGATTGGTAAAAGAAAAACATAGGATGTGGATAAGAGGTAGTTGAGATAAGGTTTAGAAAACTCCCTCAATGAAGATTGAACCATCTTGTCCATGTACTCTGTTGATTTAGATCCTGGATCAAAAACTAATCTTTTGAAGCCCTTCTTTTCAAGTAAAGGGGTTAGTTGGTTAAAATGAAATTTAAACAAGTGATATGCATGTTTCAAACCAACAAAATAATCCACAATATATTGCCAAATGAATGCACAATTAAAACTATGTGGCATATATGATTTATTTTTCAACAAAGCCTCAACATGCCTATAGTCATTGTTATAATTTGTATCATAAATGCATTTACTCAAGTATGGAGTTGGAAGCGCCTTACGTCTATGAAAATCATCATATGTGGACATGTAAGGTGGTATACTTAAAGCTTCACTTTGAGCATGCATATCAAGAAGCATATCATCATGTGAAATAGATGTCAAACAAGTTTTCCTACATGTGATATCTTCATCCAAAATTTTATTCTTTTCCTCTACTAGTTCAAGAGCATAATACACATCTTTATATGAAACAATTATTTTAGTTCCAAAATGTGTATGCACATTATAGATACAAACCAAAGGTACATGCATATTCAATCCAAATCGATCAAAGGAATTGATTAGACATGTATCTCTAGTAAATGCTATGGCACTCTTAAACTTAGTTGGTTTTTCTAGACATGTAATAGGTTTCAAAGCATTATCAACATTGTTTACTTCTTTTACACATGTAATGCTTTGAGGCATATAATTGTGCATAGAAAGAGGCATTTCATGCATAAAGAAAGTTAGTTTAGGGAACTCCCTCTCAATAGCTTGAGTTGTCCTCTTTGCAACAATAGAAGTACTTGCCATCAACTTATTCATGCCTTCACACAAAGGGTTAGCTAACAAAGGATCACAAGATAAAATTAGTTTCTTTCCCAAGTTTTTGTTTTTCACTTCTTCTATTTGCACTCTTTCTACCTCCTTTTCTTTTTCTCTCTTAAGCCTTTCTTCTTCTTCTTTTTCTAATTGTTCCTTCTTTTCTAATTTTCTTCTCTTTTCTATCTCAATTAAGGACTTTGAAAAGAATTTTGAAAGCTTATCTTCGATTTCATTAGAAATTTTTCTAACTTTCTTTCAATTCTATCTTCAAAAGAATCTTTTGTACTTTTCCTATTTTCTCTTCTTCTCTTTTCATGATCTTTTCTTCTAATTTCACTCTCATAATTTCTCCTAAGTTTTCTCTCTTCTTCATACTTCTTTCTTCATCATATTTTCTAAACTTTCTTTCTTCCTCATACCTCCTCCTATCATGGCTAGAGTTAACATAACTCCTTTCCTTCTTCTTACTATTTTTCAAAATGATATCTACTTATTTCTCTCCTTTCTTGCCTATACCTTTCTTCAACTTTATCATGAGAAGAGTGTCTTCTCACTTCTTTTTCTCTTCTAAATTATATCTTATCTTCATCTAGCTCCTTTCTCCACTTTCTATAGGACATCTTAAATTGATTTTATTTGAAAGCTTTTTAAAGGACCTCACCACTCACTAAGTGTTTACACTCAATGGAATGTAATCACTCGTGTATGTCACTCTTTTTGGGCTTTTTCTATAATGATACTCTCTTGCCTCTTCTACTCGGTTGGAGGTTGATTAGAAGTTGCAAAGACCAACGTGAGTCTAAGTCTTAACCCTTACCGAAATAGAAGCGCACTAACAAAGAAAAATACCTACTGGAAGAAGATTGGAAAATCCTAAGACAAAACAAAGAATTGATACGACAAACAAGAAAAGCTGGCACTCAAACAAGCTTATACACAAGAGCAGACAGCAAACAAGACAAGACGGAAGAAGAAATTGCAAAGAGAATTGTTTTTGGTGATTTTTTTTGAAAAAGAGTTGCCAAAATTGTCGTTTTTAAGAAAAACAGCAAATACAACTCAATTACGGTATACAGGGAAATGAAACAGAAAATTACAGTAAAACTGTTACTGTATTGTTGGGATAACTCTTTGTTTTTGTTTTTCTATTTTTCTGAATTTTTTGGAATTTTTTTTGACTTTTTGGGTGTCTTTTGACTTTTTCTTCCTTGTTGTGACTTTTGCACCCTTTTTTGCTTTTTACACCTCTTTTTCTATTTTTGGCACGTACGTACCTTTTGTATTTTCTTGCCTTTTCTTTCTTTTTTTGTCTTTTTCCCCAACAGAAAATTACAGAAATTTGTACACAGTGAAAAGAAAATTAACTGTACCTACTGTAATATTTTTGGAATTTTCTGACAGTAAATTGGTCCAAGTGGCCCAGAAAAGCAAAAATAATGAATAAACTGATTTCTAAAAACTGTATAAAACGTAATGGCAACTTGATTTCAAAAATGGCCAAAAAAATTGCTTAGAACTTCCTTGTTGATTATACAAAACCGGTATGGTCACAGAAACGCGCTTGGTTCAATTTTAAGATTGGAATTAAAATTTGAAGGAAAATCAACAATTAGAATTTGTTGATCTTCTTCCAATACTATGAACCAAAAAAGATCCTATAGGTGAGCGTTTTGCCACAATCAAACAGGGAAAGTCCAAGGTAGAGATAGCAGTCAATCCAAATTTGCAATCAGAATGCCAATCAAACAGACATAACAAGAGTAGGAAATTGAACAACACAAGAGCCCAAAAATGCGCAAAAATGGCAAAAATAATAAGGAAAAATTGCGCAAAAATAAATGGCAAGAAATTAAAGGGGGAAACTGAAATTAAAAGGATGGGCAGGACAGAAATGTAAATGGCAGAAAGTAGAAGGGGATGGCAGAAAGTAAAAGGATGGGGAGAGCAGAAATGTAAAGGGGGAAGCGGAAATTAAAAGGATGGGGAGGACTAAAAGTAAATGACTGAAAGTAAAGGGGGAAGCGGAAATTAAAAGGATGGCGAGAGCAGAAATGTAAATGGCAGAATGTAAAGGGGAGAGAGAGCAGAAATTAAAAGGATGGGAGAAACGGAAATGAAATGGCGGAAAATTAAAAGCGGAAAGTAAAGAGATGAATATGGGGGATGAACAATTAATGGTGAAGGGGAGAAATGTAGGTGAACGATCTTTGGAAAAATGAAGACAACAATGCCTCCTCTTACCACACTTCACCACAAACAAGCAGTTATATCAAGCAATTTGCAAGAATTACTCAAGAACAAGTATGAGAAATTAAAGAGGCATTTAAACAAACACCTAGGGGGTGGGAATTAGCGGCCCAAAACAGCCCCCAAACTAGCAAGAAATCAACCAATTCAATCAAGACAGACAAGTGCTGATAGCAGCAGAAAGCACCTCGGGCCCGGGAAACAGTCTAAGTCCAATTACAATTGAAAAGAGGGATGGAATTACACTAATTGAATGAAAATTCTGCCACTAAATAGGTGCAGTACCCGCGGCCTTGTAGCTCCAATTTTTGCTCAAATTCAACAAGCTCTGATGACCAATTGATAGCCGGATAGGTGTAGGATCTAGAATTGAGCAAAAACCACCTATTAGAATTGAAAACAAGCAATAAATTGTGAAAATAAGGTGCAGGGTAGTAGCTTATTTTGCGCAAGAAAGTGATAGAAAATGAGAGAAAATGAAAGAAAAAGTGGAGAGGAAGAAATGGGAAGGACGCCACTGAAGCAAGAGTCCACTTGCAGCAGATAAGTCCAATGTCAGACGCCACTAATTAAGGAGAATTAGATAAGTCTCAGTATGGTTTGAGCAACAACCACCAAGCCTCACTCAACTCACAAAGGGAGGAGAAAATTGGGCATAATGCCTTTACTTCAAAATTCAATGTGTTAAATACAAGAGGAGAAGACTCCTTTATATAGGAGGGAGGGGGAAGGGGGCGGATTTTTAGGAGAATAAAATGGGAGAGAAAGATAAAGATGAGTGAAACCACTCCTAAGTGGGTTTTGAACCCAAGACCCCAAAGGTTTATGGCTAAGCTAAGTCTTAAGCCATTAAACCTCTCAAAATGGCACCCCACTCTAGAAAACAAATAAAAAGATGAATAAAAATTCTATCCTATGTGGGAATTGAACCCAAGACTCCTAAGCCTTTTAGCAAGGCAACCTACTAGCCAATAAACCCATACATGTAGCGCCCAAGTAGGAAGGAAAATAAAAGAAATTACAAAAATAAAGAGAAAATACAAGAGAGGCCTAAATAAGGGTGGTCCAAAGGACAAGGGTCTTATCCAGGGTCAAGGTGTCCTTCTGTAGGGTAGTGACCCTTATTTTGTAGGGTAGTGACCTTTATTTGTAGGACACTAATTTCTCCAACTCTTCCTTGCTTGAAGCTCAGGTTTGAAGTTGGGGCATATCCTCCAGTGTAGGTCTTGCAGGTCCAAGCTTCTAGCAGAGTGCTATCATTTTGGGGGAGTATAACTCACACACTCCATCCCCATTCTTGTATCTCCATTCCTATGACCCTTCTTTCTCTAATCCTCTTCATTTTGACTTGTGGTTGTTGGTTTATTGTTGGATTGATTATTGTACATGATTTATGCGGATTAAGAGCTTGTATGAGAAACCCTAGGGTAGTGGATTTTGGGGATTTTGGGGGATTTTTGCAGGAATAATTGATAGTGGGGGTTTGTGTGACTTATTTGGACGTTCTATGTTGATTTAAAGCTATTGAGTGTGTATGATTTATTGTTGATTGGAAAGGTTGAAGAAGATGATTTTTGGCTTTGGCCTCCACATTCACATTTTAAGCTTTGGCTCTGGCCCAGTTAATTTATCAGAACAAAAAGAATATAACTATATTGTTGTTTTAAGACTTGGGTGATTAGTGGCCAGAGATTTAAGGGGTGATTAGTGCCTAGTGGTGGTGATTAGTGCCCAAGGAAGATGTTCCTTGTAGTCTGAGCTCAGGTCTAGCGACACAGTTATTCGAGATTTAAGTGATAAGAACCCGACGGCTGGGTTATGTCATTCATGTGCATTCGTTTAAGTTGTGTGTGTGTGACAGTATATTTGAGTATCGAAGTACCTTAATTATTATGTTGTATTTATCCACTAATTCCATTGATGGAAGTTATGAAATAAGTGGCCAGAACATTCAAGTGTACTTTAATGAACTGTGTTGGGTGTTGCATTGCATCTATTTGTTTTCCACACTGCTTGCTGCATTGTTTTGCTCACTGGGACCGTAGTCTCACCCCATGTTTCGGGGATATATTTTAGGTTGTGCAGGGTACTCCCAGCTGATGTTCAGAGAAAGATGAAGCTTTTGGAGTGGACTCACCCACTCCCAGTGGCCCAGAAAGTTTAGTAGTTTATTGGTGTATTGATAGTTTAATTATCGTAATTATATAGATATGTTATTGGAAAATCACTTGTAGTGACTATTTAAATGATGTATGACGTAGAAACCTTTAGATTGGCCACGGAGGCATATTTCTCCTTTGAACTGGATTAGTCTTTTTGTTAGTATGAATTGTACTGGGTTTTTGCTAGTTTTCAGGTGATTTTGGAAATTGGGAGATGTTCAGTTTTCAGGGGAAACTCTGTCGGATTGTCGGTAGGAGGTTTATGAACCTTAACACTTCAGAGTGTTGGTTTGTCCCCATTTTTTTAAGTTAGATTTGGCTTTGTGAATTGTGATGCTTGAATGTTGAGGAAGTCTAAGTAAACATTGGATTGCTTAGGTGTTATGTGTGTATGACGATACTTGAAATGACGCGAAATAATTTCGAAAATTCGGGATAATGTTTCCAACAGACATTGTTCCTGGATTTAGGAAATTAGGACGTTACATTTTGGTATCAGAGCAGTTCGAATCAATTGGACTGGGCTCATATAAGCAAAAGGAAGTAATGACATGTGCATGGTGTTTTTGTGTAAACCCTTTTAAGAATTTGCTTAGCAAGATCCAACATATGTTTGCTCACTAAGTTTTGAGTCAATATGTGCAGCTATCATACCTTTAACCACCTTTGTTACAAACTATTGGGACTGATCAACCCAATAGAATGTTTCTTGGTGGAATGAAGTGTGATAATCTGCATGTGTGTGCATTGGTTAGCCAATGCTGATAATAATATATACTAGGTAATATGTAGAGGTTTCTGAAGCCTTTAAAGGCCAGAAGTGTGATAATTAGTAGATGTTGATTGTTCTAGAAACTCAATGGACGATGTCTTTTTTGTACATGAAATTTCTAAATTAATTTTACCATTCTTTACCTACTTTCTTATTAAATTAGGACCTAAATCTATATATTGTAATTGTTGATGGCGTGTATTGTTGGATACACTCCTCAGCATTTAGACCTCTAGTTGTTGGTGAAAAGGACCTAACTATTCTAGGTAGAACGATAAAAAGAAATCTATTCCAACTGTGTGATTTGAAATTGTAGCAACATTCTAATTCTATTCTCATATTTTAAGACACTAATTATGAAGTAACTTTTAGCAGGCTGCGAACCAAGTTTCTATCAGCTGTCAAATTTCTTTACTGTTATTTGAATTACTAATTATGGTCTAAACTTCTTGCTTATTAATTGAATTTCTGATCTAGCCTAATTTTATGCTTTTTTCTCCAAAGATTTTTATTTCTGTCCAAACCTTGTTGGAACTGTAATGTTTAAATTTTAAATTAGAGGCACAATCATTTCCTTCATAATTAAGCAAGGGTTTCTACTAGTGACAATACTCCTAAGATGATTTTCTAAGTTGAGAACTGTATGTTACCAATATAACAAATTTCATACTAATTTTATGTGCTTCTACCAGTGAACCGATTAAACAATATATATATATATAATGAGCACATTTTCTACTTGGTTGTAAGATATAGATGGTATATATTATCACTTACTGTCTATTGGTGCCTTGATCTTATAGGATTGTTTAGTGATCTTTATGTTCTGCTTGATATTTCTAAAATTTCCCTCGTCTATTTACTTTTTCTCAAAAGTTCAATGAGTTTTGCTTTAGACATAATGGGTTCCCTGTTTTGTTGAACCTATAGTCCTACTTTTGATTCTCACATTATAAATTGTAATGATCTTCAAGATACAAGTTAGATATTGGTCATAGAATCTGATAAAACTGAGACTTCTATATGTTTTGTCAATCTTCAAGAAGTGATTTTTCTCCTTCATGGAAGGGGAAAAGAAAAAAAAAATAAATAAAGAGGCTAATATTCTAATGGTCCCTGTAGTATAAATGTCCACTGATGGGTAGGCTTAAATTTAGAGATAAATCTTCTTCAAGATGTGGGTCAATTTATGAAATCATTATGTTATAATAGTTGCCAATGAGTGTTGTATCCTTGCTCGAGCATCTAGTTCAGATTATGTTCATCTTGCTGCTAGTATTGATCTAGATATTACTGAGAAGCCATCATCAGTTCACTTAATTGTCCCATCAGATATGCTTTGATCTTTTTTGATTATAACATAGACCGTTTTGTTTTCCTTTCTTGCCTTAGTTGTTACTAGTTTTCTCATCATTAGATTTAGTAGTTATATCATAGATTATAGTTAAATTGAGATCCACTTTAGTTCTTTTTCACTCCCTCTGGAGCTTATTCAATCAGAAATATTGTTCCTGACTAACCTTGAACTTAATAATAAGGGTGTGTTAGCCATTCATGCTTTTATCCTATGTTATCACTTTTCAATGATCTGACAATAGTTTGGTTACATTTAACTTCCTTTTATAATCCCTTGACTGCGTTTATGTTGAAATTTGTAATTAAAACCACTTTTAAAGTGTGTTACTTGTAGAAGGTTAAGATTTAGCAAATTAAGATTCCTCTTTAGTTAGCTGACTTCTAATTTTAATTATTATAGTTATTTGGTTGACGCTACTTTTTGTAATTTCAAATTATTGAAATACATGTCCAACTTTTTCTTTAGGTAGATATTCACCTTTCCTTAGGCCCTTCCTTGCTGGACTGATTAGATTTGAATTAATAAAGACCCTGTGGTTGTCTAGTTCAAGTTGTTTTATTGACTGTATAGTATTTTAATAAGTCTGAAATATTGAATATGTTTTTCCTTCTGCAGTTCTTCTGTTAATATCAATCCAAATTTTGTTATTGAATGCTTTATAATTATACTTGTTCTAGAACTTTGTAATCTGTCTTTTAGTATTTTCGAGTCATGAACCTATTATTCGTTACTTTCGGACACTGATCTTGTTGTCTACTGCTACTATCCTTATTGTCAAATGCAGAGAGTGGAACAATCTCGCATGTATTAGTCCTTGTTTCCCTTTTGTTTATGTATATGGTCTTTCTTTCTTGGTAGATGATATTCCAGTGTATGATGTATATAATTAATGGCTAAATGGTCACCATAATTTAGTTTAGACGTTTCTACCTTTGTAAACTAGTTAGGACTGGAAATTTTTCTGATGAGTTGCTGCAATATATTCAATTCTGTTTTGGTCGATTTCTTGGCTCATATAAAGGTTATATTTTTGTGCAACATGTTGTTTCATTTTCGCTGGGGAGTTTAGGTATATGTTTATGCAGATTAATATTCCATGTATCTTGGTTTGGTGGGTGCTGAATATAATGTCTTATATAAGGTGGTGGGCACCTTGTTGTTTCTTTGGTTTTCCTGATGTAATGATGCAATCTAACTTTGTGATGGGTTGGAGTATCCTTGTACTCCATATAATTCGTCTTTGCTTAGACAAAAAAAATAATAATAAAATTAATGGGTTTAAGATTTTGCAAGCTGATTATTTTGAGTATTCTTTTGTAATGGCCTACGGATTAAAAATAGTAGTATTCTCTACCCCTCATGAAAGTTCCTTGTTAATCATAGAAGTCTCTTGAGTGTTTTAGCGAGTGTTGTCACATTATTAATCTCTGTGAGTGCTTTCTATAACTTCTACTAATATTGAATGGTAAACTACTCAAGTGTTTTGTGTGAAATTAATACAGAACATATGCAGGAGGTATTTGACAATTGAAAATCATAAAAATATAAATTTGTAGAAATTTGATTGTCATTAGTATGTTGTCATTCATAAAACTATATGTTTTTGGGGCGCTGTTTTATTTTCTTCAAATTTTTAGTGTCTTCTTGAATCATAATTCTTCATAAAGTCCCTTAACCATGATTGTATCTAGATTTTCATTGATTATTGAAATTTTTTTTCAATCGTTGTTAATTTATATTTTTTTTATTAAATTTTTTCACATAATTCATGACTTTAAAAGTGATTGACATACGTGTCCTCATGAATGGATGGTATTTGATTTCCTTCCTTTTATAACTTAGGTATTGTAAAACTAGTAACTATGAGATATCTTAGTCTTGTGCTTGCCGGGGAGGGATGATATTATCTATATATATATATATATATATATATATATATATATATATATATATTTTCACAAGACTCAGATACCTTAAAGTATACCTTAAGATGTGAGTGAGCTGGTAACTTTTAACTTAAATTTTGAGGACAAATTTTTTTTAAAGGAGGGGAGAAATGTAACATCCCTAAATTATTTGGCCTTTATCTAAATTTTTAATATAAGATTGAGAGGAATAAATAATATTTATAAATTTTTATTTTTAGGTAAGTTGGAGGATAAATTATAGCAGGAAAAATTAGATAAGAAAAGAAGATTAAGTGTTAATGTCCAATACAAGAGAAAGAGGAGAACTTGTAAGAATTTTTAAATAATAATAATATGTGAGAAAATATGTTAAATAATGAGTAATAAAATAAGATAATATATGATAAGGTATCTAAACCTTAACTTTAGTCAAATAAAATTAAATTTCACTTTGTCATAACAAATTTAGTCTCATCTCTACAAGATAAGAAATTAAAATAATATTTTCATATTTAACTGGAATTTAAATTAATCTTATTTTAAATACATATAATAAAATAATATACTAATATATATATATATATAAAATTATATATGCAGGTTATGCTAAAAAAGAAATAATTATTTACTTTATAGATATAAGTGATATAATAATGTATTATATTGTAAACTATAGAAAAGAAAAGGGAAACGAGTTAGGTTTCCTCGAGACCAACACCACCCCCTAATTAATGTGGTGTGCGCTGCAATAGGTTTCCAGGAAAGGAACCTCGCGTCCATAATTGTTTTATAACAGGGCCACGTTTTATTAGCTTATTCTCCACCATTTTTAGAGATTTTTAGAGAGAGGTCAAGAGAGAGCTAGAGGAAGAGAAAGGCATTGAAGAAGGTGGAGGGCTTGTTTGAGGGTGCCCCACCACTTCTAGGGCTTGTGTTCCACCATTTCCTCCCACCATCTTCTTCATTGTTCTTCCTTTTGGGTGAGTATACTCACACACTCCACCCCCATTCTTGTATCTCCATTCCTATGACCCCTCTTTCTCTAATCCTCTTCATTTTGACTTGTGGTTGTTCGTTTATTGTTGGATTGATATTGTACATGATTTATGCGGATTAAGAGCTTGTATGAGAAACCCTAGGGTAGTGGATTTTGGGGATTTTGGAGGGTTTTTGCAGGAATAATTGATAGTGGGGGTTTGTGTGACTTATTTGGACGTTCTATGTTGATTTTAAAGCAATTGAGTGTGTATGATTTATTGTTGATTGGAAAGGTTGAAGAAGATGATTTTTGGCTTTGGCCTCCACATTCACATTTTAAGCTTTGGCTCTGGCCCAGTTAATTTATCAGAACAAAAAGAATATAACTATATTGTTGTTTAATAACTTGGGTGATTAGTGCCCAGAGATTTAAAGGGTGATTAGTGCCCAGGGTGATTAGTGCCCAGTGGTGGTGATTAGTGCCCCAAGGAAGACGTTAGTTGTAGTCTGAGCTCAGGTCTAGCGACACAGTTATTGGAGATTTAAGTGATAAGAACCCGACGGTTGGGTTATGTCGTTCATGTGCATTCGTTTAAGTTGTGTGTGTGACAGTATATTTGAGTATCGAAGTACCTTAATTATTATGTTGTATTTATCCACTAATTCCATTGATGGAAGTTATGAAATAAGTGGCCAGAACATTCAAGTGTACTTTAATGAACTGTGTTGGGTGTTGCATTGCATCTATTTGTTTTCCACACTGCTTGCTGCATTGTTGTGCTCACTGGGACCGTAGTCTCACCCCACATTTCGGGGGGTATATTTTAGGTTGTGCAGGGTACTCCCAGCTGATGTTCAGAGAAAGATGAAGCTTTTGGAGTGGACTCACCCACTCCCAGTGGCCCAGAAAGTTTAGTAGTTTATTGGTGTATTGATAGTTTAATTATCGTAATTATATAGATATGTTATTGGAAAATCACTTGTAGTGACTATTTAAATGATGTATGACGTAGAAACCTTTAGATTGGCCACGGAGGCATATTTCTCCTTTGAACTGGATTAGTCTTTTGTTAGTATGAATTGTACTGGGTTTTTGCTGGTTTTCAGGTGATTTTGAAATTGGGAAATGTTCGTTTTCAGGGGAAACTCTGCCGGATTTTCGGTAGGAGTTTATGAACCTTAACACTTCAGAGTGTTGGTTTTGTCCCCATCTTTTTAAGTTAGATTTGGCTTTGTGAATTGTGATTCTTGAATGTTGAGGAAGTCTAAGTAAACGTTGGATTACTTAGGTGTTATGTGTGTATGACGATACTTGAAATGGCGCGAAATAATTTCGAAAATTCGGGATAATGTTTCCAACAGAAATTGTTCCTGGATTTAGGAAATTAGGACGTTACACCAAAGATCCTGTGAGCCATTTGTAAATATTATTTTTGAACCTGTCCACACACATTGCAGTAGTAGACATAAATCAGGGTCAAAATGATAATAGTATATTGAGAGTAAAAGCATAAAAGAATGAATATGTTATATGCAGCATCCAGACATGAGATGCCTATAAAGAAGTTTTATACTGAAGAATTTACATTTTATAACAAACTTATAATGGTAAGTACACAGTTCACATTCATATATGTAAACATAAAAGAGAAATTCATTTTCAAAAATGATTTCCATGTTCAGGTTTAGGATAAATCAATGGCCTTATAAAGATAATATTTAGTACTCAAATAACAAAATGATAAAATAAAAGAGAAATAATATGTATATATAATGGAAAAGTAAAAGAGCATTGTAAGCACATTTTTTTATAAATTTTTGCACATATTATTAAAATGAAAGAAAATATAAAAAAGAAAGTAACATAAAAACTCAGGCATAGGTAAGTTTCTAGACCAACAATTTTTGTGCCTCCATAGTATAAATTAGTTGTATCAACTTCAGGAAAGACGCCTTCTCCAAAGACCTTTTTGCAAAGGTCCAAATGGTATCTGGAATATATGAGAACATTTTGTACAAATTACCAAGATCACAAGAAAAAAAATTCATTAACAAGAAATATTAAAAGTATAGTGCAATAATGATATTAAATTAAAAATAAAGGGGAAAGAATCCTGTCAACGGAGGAGTATATGAAGTGATCAATAGAGATGAGGAACTTGCCTTGTGTCAACTTTTGAGGAACGTACACTATCAAATATTGGAACTGTAAAAAGGAGCTAAATTGAAAAGCATACCACCAAATTGAAAAGCAGTTTGGTTCAATGATCTGAAAAGGAGCTAAATTGAAAAGCATACCTTTTCTCCTCCCTTGAGCAGTTTCATTATATTCTAAAAAAAGGAGCTAAATTGAAAAGCATACCACCAAATCCTCTCCAGCCTTCTTTGCTTCAACCAGAGGCTTGCATACTTTATCTGGATTTCCATATTGGAACTGTACATTCAAAGATCCAATAAAAAAAAGACAAGATGGCATGATGAATTTGAATACAAGAGGTTGCAATGAATAAGAAAACAGCTACTATCATATCAATTACCGCTATTGCAGTAGCATCAACCATAAGATACATGAAGTCTCCATCAATTTCAAGCTGCAAAACAGGGAAAGTCAACATGCAACATGAGAATCTAACTATAAAGTCTAGAGGGAACATGATTCATGTTCCGGGGCAAACTATAATATACTTTTACAAGGAAAGAGTAACGAAGTAACAAAGCATACATCATCTGCACCAAAAGATGCCCTCAGAGCCCTTGCATTGGTTGCAAGCTTTTGTTCGATGAGTTGAGTAGTTTCTTGTAACGCTGCTTTACACTCAGCACCTGTTGATTCACCGATCTGTATGTGAAAGATAGAACTCGGAAATTAAAATTTGACTGAAAGTAGATAAGAGGAAACTTTGAACCATTTATAGCATCTACAGTTCTATACTTAGAAAAACAAAAGAAGATGGCTAAGAAAAAAAAATAACAATCTTCACCTGTTGATCAAATTCTGTGTAGTTATAAACAACAAGAACAATTGCAGAACTTGCAAGACTTCCACATGTTAATGGGGAAATTAAGACGGAACCATGCACTAGGTGCTCCCGAATATGAGCCACCAAAAAAGAACCACGAATTTTTCAACTTCTTTTTTATTAAGCTTTGCATTTAAGGAATCCTACATGAACATTAGAAAAAGTAAATAAATAAAATGGGAAAGAATCTAATAAATTTAAATATATGACCCGTTATAAAAACCTGAAGTGAAGGGAAAAACCAAACAGAAGAAGGAAATACAGTAAAATGACAGCTAGAAAGTATTGAAGAACTATTAACATAAAGAAATTACTTGATTGGTTTACCATATACACTAGATACAATCAAACATGATTGTAGGAAACTGTAGAAACTAATGCATGTATGTGTGACTATTGTACATGCATCTATAACCCCAAGTAGAGCCATAAAGTATTCAGGCCCAGGTTGAGTACATAATCAATAATTGTTAAGGAGCAATCTGATCTCCTGTTATCATGGGGAGGACAGAAAGCAAATGGCAGAAATGTAAAGTGGATGACAAAAATTAAAAGGATGGGGAGGACAGAAAGTAAATGGCAGAATGTAAAGGGGATGGTATAAATTAAAAGGATGGGGAGGACAAAAGTAAATGGAAGAATGTAAGGGGATGGCAGAAATTAAAAGGATGGGGAGAAACTTAAATTAAATGGCGGAAAGTAAAGAGATGATAATATGAACAAGTGATATGGGGGATGAAACAATTAATGGTTGAATGGGGAGAAAATGTAGGTGAACAATCTTTGGAAAATAAAGACAACAATGCCTCCACTTACCACATTCCACCACAAACAAGCAGTTCAAGAACAAGTATGAACAACTATGGAAAACTTGAGCATGCAATTTATCAAACACCTAGAGGGCGGTATTTTGCGACCCAAAACAGCCCCTATGCTAGGTCAAATCGCACAAACAGACAGGCAAACAGAAGCTGCAGTGCAGCAGAAGAGCACCTCGGGCTCAAAACAATTCAGAAGTCCAACAGTTACAAGAAAATTGAGCTTGAATATAGGGAAAAACTAAGATAACTGAAAAATCTGCACCTCTTGGATGCAAAAACCCGCGGCCACAAATTGAAGAAATGGACTCCAATCAGCTCCAAAATCAAGTAGCTCTGATACCGATTGATATCAGCAAGTTTCCCCGATCTAGTTTCGGAGCCAGACATTGTAATCAAGCACAAAAATTCGGTCAAGATACCCAAAATAATTGTAGTAGGCCGCGACCTTAATGGGTAAAAGGAAGAGAAATTGAAGGAAAAAACGGAAGAGAAAGGGATGGAATAGACGCCACTGAAGCAGGCAACTCCCACAACAGATAAGTCCCAGTGTTAGACACCAACTGATCCGGGGAGAAATTAGATAAGTCTTTGGTTGGTTTGAGCATGAACCACCGAGCCTTCTCTACTCACTTGAGGAGGAAATTGGGCAGAATGCCTTTACTATTCATCAAAGTTGTAATACAAGGGGGTGGCCTTCTATTTATAGGAAAAGGAAGTGGCTAGGAAGTGGGAAGGAAAATACAAGATGAGTGAAAAACTATCATAAATGAGTCTTGAACCCATGACTCCTAAGCCTTCTAGCAAGGCAATCTCTAACCAATAAACCCATACAAATTAGCGCCCTTCATGAGTACAAAATTAAGAAATTTACAAATAAGCCCTAATTATAATTAAAATCCAAATTATTTATTTAATCAATCCTAATTAAGATGAAGTCTTCTTGTTGACTTGGTCAAGGGTGGTCAAATGTCAAAGGTTGACCATGAGAGGGTTGACCAAGGTTGGTCCAGCTCCATGTGCCCAAGTCAGGCCCAGGCTCCTTTTCAACTTCGCTGCCAGCTCAGAGTTCCACTGGAAGTTGCCATCACATAGTCAAAAAGGGGGGAGAATGTTGAGTATCAAGACCATAAAAAGTCTAAGAAACCCCATATCTTAATTTTGATGATAACAAACGTAAGTAAACTAAGATATGCTTTACTATTTTAAATTGACTAAGTTATGTATGTTTCAGGAAGCTACCTAGAATAGAAGTTGTTCGAAAACAAGCTTGTCATCTTAAGATGACTAACCGTCTAAAGAGGATCAACCATCTGAAGAGGTTAACCGTGTAATGAAGCTAGTCGTCTGAAAGAAGTCAGCCATCTGAAATCTATTAGCTGTCTAATGAGGTTATCCGTCTAAAGGCACTTAACTAGATGAAAAGCTCTTGGCCGTCTAAAGATCATTAATCTGATGCAATAGTTTTTCTGACGTGGCTTTGTCCAAGGTTCTTCCTTCCAATGCGCAAGCTCAGAACACAAATAAGGCAAAACAAAAGATAAATTTCTGCGAAGGTTTGAAAAGCATGCACCCATAAGGAATGTTGCGCAGCAGACCTGCAGTTGTCAGAATAGTTCATGCAACCTTGTGCGATGTCACACTTGTCTCACAATGGGATTAAGAGCATTTCATGCTATCTCTAAATGGACTTCTCAACGGATGTTTTAAGCTTTGCTCCTAAAGCCTATAAATACCACGTCCACCTTCGTTATTCTTTGAAGTTAAATGCTCCAAAAAAATCTTGTGTAGAATTTTACTATGATTTTACCTTGTACAAAACTTTCATATTTTGTGTATAAATTTATCTATACAAACACTTTGATTACGAACTCATATGAAGTTATAAGTTCTTTTCATTTTCTATAAACACTTTGAGTGTAGATCCTAATTTATGTTTGGTGGGCAAAGAATACATCGGTAGAGCCTGAAGAAGCTAGGTGGGCAAACAATACTTGTATTTGAGCCTGAAGAAACTTGTATGCAAAAGAATGTTTGTAATCCTTTGGATTAATGGAAAATCCAGTAGCTAGTTGGCACTGGGACTAGACGTAGCTAGTTGGCACTGGGACTGAACGTAGCTTACAGCGGTAGTGAGTGAACCAGGATAAACTTTTGTCTAAGTTTTCCTATCCTTAAACTCTTTATATTTTAACTGCACTAACCAAGGGGACTTGAACATAAAGTTTACAAATTCTTTTCTGATTTAAGAAATACAAATATTTTCACAAAAACCTCTTATCTGAATTTCATTAGATAAGAGAAGTAACTTCAGAGAGCTTCTGAAAACCCTGTCTAAAACTTTAAGTAATCCTGCTCTTTGAGAAAAAAGGTTTCTGAAAATCTGCAAAAGATTGTAAAACACATCCAACGCCCCTTCTAGCGTTTTCATGTGGTTCTACACATAGTTGTTGAGGGTTTTCCACGTAAAATCTAGTGTGTAGTTTCTAGAGTTATTGTTTATGAGAATACTGATACTGGTCCCACTATTTTTCACGATACTAATCACAAGCCATTACGAATTTTTACTGATTCTTCTACAAAGATTTAATTACATTTCTACTCACATTCATAAATTGTTTAACACTTGGAGCATGTTTCTGAATCTCATATCCTAACAAAAGAGAATGCATTAGAGTTTCTGAAGCCTGTTGTCAATTGCAATGAGGACATGAATCATTCATGGTCATTCCTCTCTTAAATCATTCAACATTAGTGATGAGGAGACGTCCATGTAGCAACTTCAAAACAAAAGATGATATTCTAGGAAAACAATTTCCTAGAATTTAAGGGGGGGCAAAATTAGAGAAAAATACCAAATAAAAAATGGACAATCTAAATCAAGTTTAAGAAGGATTTAATGAAAATACATCGACAGTGTAAAAAAAATTTACACTGTCATCTGATGATGTGCAGCCAAATCATTTAATGATTATTACACCTCGTGTGTTATTCAACCCATTAAATGATGAGGCAACATATTATTGGATGTAAATGTCAAGTTTTTTACATTGCCAGTGTATACTCATTAAACTCTTCTTATTTAAATCCCTCAATGATCTTTTTTGTTTCCCTCCAGACAAATAGTTTGCATTTCACTAGAGTTATTTACGTTTTAGCAATTAGAAAATACTAAAAGAAATACATAAGAATATTTTAAAAGTTATATATATATTTATATGTTTTAAAATATATAACTTTGACTTTAAAATTTAACTTAGAAGAATTGAATAAAAGTCTATAAATTTAATAGTTATATATATATATATATATATATAAAGTAGTTAATATTAGTAATGTACGGTTTCAATTTATTATTTTTCAAAAACATTTTCAAGTAATAATTGACAGTTAATATTCTACTGGGCAATATTAGCATTTAATATTTAATTATGCAAAAGATGTCTTATATTTAATTATATATATTAAATATTATTTATTAAATAATTCAATAATAACTAATATTTTATTGATGTTTCTTGATTAATTTTGAATAAAATAATTTTTTAGTTTAAAGGAGGAAATGAGAGTGGGAAAAGAAAATAAGGTTGTTTTCATTCTCTTTATTTGGTTTTAAAGAAGATGAGAGAAAAATAAATGTAATTTATTATTATACTTTTAATACTTAAAGGTGATGGAAAGGAAAAGAATCTCTCACTAATATTTTTTTTGTTAAGCGAAATGAATTAAATTAAAAGGGAGTATAAGGGGTACTCCAACTCATACTACAAACAAAGAGAAAACAAACTTTGCTGAAAAAATAAATACAAACCAATAAAAACCAGCGGAACACCAAAAACAAAAATTAGTGACAAAAAACACACCAAAACAACATGTTCTTATACTAAGACCATGGAACCCATGATATAACCAAGTCAAATGTCCTTAGCCATCCACATAATTGCCAAAAGGAAAAAGTGGAAGGAGAGGCAACCCCACTACTAAAATGAAGGACATTTTATTTAAAACAATTCACCAATATTAAATCGTTTTTCTTAGGACAAAATTAAATTAAAGTAGAGCGCCCTGTAAAAAATGAGAAATCGAAATCAAATGTGTGATTTTTCCTCACTCTTTTCAGTTTTCCCTCCACACAAATACTTTTTTTTTTGTCTTTGACAAGGAATCCCCCATAGGTATAGTGGTGGTTAGGTAAAGCACTCCCAAAAGTGGAAACTCCAGGATTCGAACCCCTGACGTTATAGGCAAAGTACGTCTGCGATCAAAGTCCACTTCCATTGTGATTTGACCAGAGTTATTTTCGATTTAGAGATTAGAAAATTAAAAAACAAATACATGAGAAGTGTGATATATATATCTTTTAAAATTATATACAACTTTACTTTAAAAGATATATTTAAAGTATCATATTAAAAGTCTCTAATTTATTTAAGGTATTATTAATTAAAAAGTTTATAAATTGTAACGCGCTAATTTCTGGTCTTAGAAATAATGCCCGTTGGAGACACTATTCGTGAATTCCTTGAAATCATTCCGTTAAATTTTTGATATCGTCATACCTTTGCTTAAACTTTCCAACAATTAGCTTAAGCCAAAACAAGACAAACATTAAAGACCTTAAATAAGCATGAAACCTACTTAAGTTCAGGGAAAGATTCACACTTAGATAAGTGTGATTCAATGAACTCATACCGGAAATCCGACAGAGTCTCCCATAAAAACCCGACAATTACCAAATTCAACTTAACTTGAAAATCAGCTAAAACCAGTACAACTCAATATCATACATATCATAAGAGTACAACTACGCCTCAGTGGCCAACTCAGAAATAATTACACTTATACAATTTACATCAATACACTTCAGTGAATATCCAAATATACAAATATAAGTAATCCAGGAACTACTCCTATTAAACTAATCTCTCTGCTGAATTAAGACTCAGCTCCAGCCTCACCTGAACTGCCTCAACCTCACCGGAGGTACCTGCACCACTAAAATATGTCCCTGAAACGTGGGGTGAGATAATAATCCCAGTGAATACAACCACATGCATGAATGCAGGGAGCAGATATCAATGACAACTTAATGATTCAACAAAACTTCATACCTTACACTTTCATGAATCCAAATACATAACACATGATTACCATTAGTCAATATCAAACTAAAAGCGCCACATAATTCGATTAATGTGAAATGTTGAGTAATGCAAGTTATGATGCTCATGATGCACTCACTACTGTGCCCAGCAGGCATGATCTTATCACTTTCTAGAGTTAGACCTGAGCTCAGACTACGGCAACCGGCTTTCCCGAGGACGAATCCCACCCAAACTGGACTGAAGTCGTGTTTTTACTTACTTACTTGATTTTTAACTCATAGTGCAAAGGCTGGCTTAATTAACTCACGGCCGAAACCGGCTTATATTACTCAAATGCACATAATCTCAATGAATCAATAAATGACATTCTAAGGTTTTCAGTGCAAAATTTACTATCAATCACCAATCTTAAACAAACGATACTAAATCATTCGAAATAACTAAATGGAAAGGGAGATCAAGGAGTTGGGTTCATACATTGAGCATAACAATAGTTCGTAAATCTCGAGTGTTTCGAAAGTTCGTTTCTACAAACATACATCTTAATTTCCAATCCAAACATCAAACTAGCCATTTCAATCCATAAGTAGTACTAAACAGGAATTATACCGGATAGAATACTCATATGAGCTACAATCGAGGGGTTTCGATAGTTTCGATAACTTCGAAACTAAGGATTCCGACGCTCGATTCTATACTCATATGCTCAAACTATCAATAATCAAGTCAAACAACAAGAAATTATCAATTCAAACATCATTTAACCAGCATCAAGAAGGGGAAGAGAAAGGAGGTGGGAACATGCAATGAGACCAATAGTTTCTACTCTAAAAGTGAGTTGTACTCACAATCCTAGAAATTCAAGAGGAGAAGGATGTTGTGGGTGAAATCCTTGTTGTTTCCTTGCTCCGAATCCGTTCTCAAGCTCCGATATGAAGTTTCTCTCACTAGGGTTCGCACTCTCTCTCTAAGATGAAGGAGGTGAAGAAGAAAATGAAAATCTGACTTAATTTTTGCAACCAGCTATTTATATTTTACGTGCTGGTAATCGATTACAGACTTACTGTAATCAATTACCATAGGCTAAAAAGACACTAAAGAGCCCTTTCTGGTAATCTGGTAATCGATTACCACTCCTGGTAATCGATTACTAGAAACCCAGATTTCTGATAATCGATTACTAAACCCTGGTAATCGATTACCAAAAATCCTGCTCTCAGGTAATCGATTACCACATCCTTGACAGGCGATTACCAACAAAACGGCTCTCTGGTAATCGATTACCAACTCTTGGTAATCGATTACCAGGGACTTAAACTCCTAGAATTTACTTATTTTAAAAATCCCAAACTAGATTTTATTCCCTAATCCTTATTACTTTCAGTTTCTCAACTAAACATACACAGATTACCCTTTAAATCTTATAAGTTATAATAGCCTAATATGCGGGATGTTACATTCTACCCCCTTCAAGCAATTTTGTCCTCAAAATTGTTTAAGAAAAATAAAATTGAAATTAACTCAACTAAAAGGTTCTGGAAGTCGTTCCCGTAACCTGGTGAAGTGCATTCTAGAACTTAGAAGTGAACCTAGGGTCCCTATCTAATATGGTGTTAGAGGGAATGGCAAGGAGTCTGACAATCTCCCTAACATACAAACCTGCTAGCTTGCTAAGGGAAAAAGGTACTCCTAACTAATAGGAGGTGAGCTGACTTGGTTAGTCGGTCCTCAATTACACAGATGGTATCAAACCCAGCTTGAACTCGAGGCAATCCTACCACAACGTTCATGATTATACTTTCCCACTCAGAGATTTCTAACGGTACAAGGGCTCCTAATGGTTTTGATGTTCTTTATTAACCTGCTGATACACTAAACACTTAAAAACATAATCTATTATATCTCTCTTCAATCCTGATACATCTTTGTAGAGCCAAGATGTGCAGAAAACTTACCTCTGTTAGCTTACTCTAACACCTGCTGCATGAGGCTACCCCCTTAGGGACACAGACTCTCTCTTGGAAGAGAATCATCCCACCTTCTGATTCAGAAAACCCTAACTGTGGTCTTCTCTCTTGGAGGCTGGAGTCCAAACTCTGAGCCTCCCTGATTAGAGCTCTTAGCTCATTAGTGATCACATTTAAATGAAGTCCGACACTATGCCCTCCCAATGCTACACCTAAACTTAGGTTCCTGAACTTCTCCTACAAACTCCTTTCAGGTATCATCACGAAAGACACATGAAGAAACTTTCTACTCTATTTGAGTATACTTGATTGGCTTGGTTAAAACAACATACTAGATAAAATCTATTAATAGGAAAAGATTCCACGAAATGACTAAATAAGGATTCTAATTTCATACCCAAACCCATCTACTACCCGTGGGTTTTAAAATCTTATGTTCGCAATGATCTAGCTAAGTTTGAGAAAATTCCAATGATTTTCATGTTTATATTCTAAGTTCTACTATATTACTAATACTAAGTCATGCACACATAATTACTCAATCCCTCGAATCACTAAGTTTGTGTTGGCGAAATCATCCAACACTCACGTCGTATTCGAGAAATTAAGTTTATATAATCACGTAGATAAACACCTCTCCCAAGAGAGGAAAATCACTCATTCTTCTAAGAAATAAAGGAATCTTAACAACATTCATGCCACAACCGTAGATATATAATACCTCCCCGGTTACAGTATGAACACGGTAACCCTCCTAGTCTCCTATCGTCCCATAATGGGATCTTCCTCTATCCCACCTTAACGTCAGGCTGTACTTGATTTGGTTTTAAGTTCCATGGAAAAAGGAGAGTGACATAATGTCATTCACACTTTGGTTCTCCTATGAGTTAGGACTTCCACTGGCTTAAAATTTAACCTAGTGAGTGAGCCTAACAACCTCTCAATCCTTCTTAACACTCAGTCATGTCTAACTATACATAATCAAGTCTAACTTCAGGTTGAGTAAACTCAGTCGTGCTCGGGTACTGAGTGTCTTTTTTGGCTTCACATGGTCCTGCCTATAAGACTACCCCCTTCAGGCTACAGGCTTTTCTAATATTTTTCAGTGTTCTAGATCTTAATTTCTCTCTTAGAGACATTAAGTCTACATCTAGGTACCCAACTAATTTGGTTCCCCTTCTCAAAAGCTCTAGAGTTAATACTATTATGGTGTGAAAATAACTTCTTATTTCTATTGGGAGTGTGAACCTATGTAAACATGGTCATGACTACAACATAAGGATATAAGGTTTAAAGTTTTAGAATTTCGCTCCTGGAATACATGGATAAGTTTGAATATCTAACTGGAAGGTATTATTTTTCTCGTGACAACTTACTCAATCGGTAGGGTGCAAGGATGTTACTAATTGTAACTCCTGGAAATGTGATAACATTAGATAACAGAGAACTCCCTACCTTTACCATGAATTTCTAACTTGTTCATCTCCTAAACATGTCCCCAACTCCTAGTGGTTATCAATTGGTGTTGTTGTCTTAAGGTATAGGTATAGTGTTCTCTCCTAAGGGTTTCTAGGATGCCAGGGTCACAAGACACTGCCTCTAGGGCTGCTAGGTGTTCTCTAAATGTGAGATGAAAGGGTGAGGAGATGGTAGCCGCCATGACTACCCACCCGTCTGGTAAAGCGTAAGGATCCTGTCCATGTATCCATGGATAAGGCAAAGAGTAAGGTGGCTAAAGGAATCATCACTCACTAGACAGTCTCCTGACTACTCTCAAGGTGGCCTAGGGAATACACCTATTCTTACGTTACCCTCAAAAGGAACCTCAATTTCCTAACCCTTCTAAGTTTAGGTCCAAATGTCTATATGACCCTGCAAAGTTTGCTGGCTTTAGGTAAGGTCTCAAGCCTACTTAGATTATAACTCTCTACACACTTCCCCGGTGGTTGGAATCCCTATGTGTGCCTAAGCAAGCTCTGGTTCACTCTAAGTAGGGTAGTTATTCCAATATGAACTAACATTCCCATATTCCCTCTAATGTGACCTTTAACTAATGTTTGCATAAAAGAAATTTTAACTATGTGGACTACTACCTACCAAGCACACACACTCTAATATAACATGCCATAAAACCATTCAAACCAAACAACATTATAAATCAATAGCAAGAAGGACAAAACATTCAAATTATACAAGTTACACACAATCAAGATCACATATAAATTAAACACAAACCAAACTCCACAAGGAAGGAATCTATCTTAACTAACCACCTCAGAGGTGCCTAAGGTTCACTAGAACTCTAAGGTCACATTCTATAAAGCTTCTATGGTGAGCATACGGTTCTTAGGAATAAACTTAGGTTACTCTCTTTCTAATACATGATGGGTGGCTCTACCCTTGTTAAGGGGGTATTCTAACTCCTTGACCAAGGTAACCTACTCATATAACTAACCATAATCTCCATGTACAATGCACACACTATAGGGGTGATCAGTCCCTAGAATGAGTACACCTACTAGAAGATCATAGTAAGTCACGGGCAGCTAACCTAACCACAGTCCAATTGGATTGAACTTCTCTGATACCAAAATGTAACGCCCTAATTTCTGGTCTTAGAAATAATGCTCGTTGGAGACACTATTCCTGAACTCCTTGAAATCATTCCGTTAAATTTTTGTTATCGTCATACATTTGCTTAAACTTTCCAACGATTAGCTTAAGCCAAAACAAGACAAACATTAAAGACCTTAAATAAGTATAAAACCTACTTAAGTTCAGGGAAAGATTCACACTTAGATAAGTGTGATTCAATGAACTCATACCGGAAATCCGGCAGAGTCTCCCCTAAAAACCCGACAATTACCAAATTCAGCTTAACCTGAAAATCAGCAAAAACCAGTATAACTCAATATCATACATATCATAAGAGTACAACTAGGCCTCAGTGGCCAACTCAGAAATAATTACACTTATACAATTTACATCAATACACTTAAGTGAATACCCAAATATACAAATATAAGTAATCAACGAACTACTCCTATTAAACTAATCTCTCTGCTGAATTAAGACTCAGCTCCACCCTCACCTGAACTGCCTCAACCTCACCGGAGGTACCTGTGTAACGCCCTAATTTTTAAATTCAAGACTTAGTCCGTTGGAAACTAAATCCTGAACATTCGAAACTAAAACATACAATCCTGGATATCAAACCTCACATTTACACAAGTATCCACAAAATTCATACAAATGTGAGTAACTTAAAGCCTTAAAATTTTAACCAAAGTCCATAATATACATAACCATATATATTTGGTCCAAGGATTATAAACTAACATCCAATAAAACTATATACATATACAAGCTCCATATATACATCAGGCCCGAAGGCTACAAACTGAATGACTTAACAGAGTTCGAAAACAAATACAACTTATATATATACATAATCCCAAAAGGAAACATCTAAAACCACATCTCTTGCTCTAACTCACTTATTACTTCCTGGAGGTACCTGCACACCTAGATTATCCACAAAACGCGTGGTGAGACTAATGCCTTAGTGAATATAACTAATCATGCTAAGTGTACATGGAATAAGCACAAATGAAGACATATCAAGTTAATCAATATCAATCATCATGTTACATTCCAATACCATAACACAACTAACATAATCTTAATCAATAAAATGCAACTCACTACTGAAATCCACTAGGCATGAACTTATTACTGAAACTAGAGTTAGAACTGAGCTCACACTACGGGAAACGTCTTTCCCGGGGACGTATCCCACCCAAAACTGGACCGAAGTCAATATTTTTACTTATTCAAACCATTTCTTAACTCACAGCACAAGGCCGACTAATTAACTCACAGTCGAAACCGGTAAAAGTGAATTGATAACCCAAAGCTGAAATATCGAGTGTTTCGAGTGTTTCGAAACTTTTGTAAGTTTCGTAACTTTCGTAACTTCGAAATCTAAGGGAATTATAATCAATTCCTAGCATGAATCACTCAATTCTAGCATAAACTTCATCAATTCAATCAAATTAACTAAATAGAAAGGGAAATGGAAGGGTAGGGATCATACATTAAGCATTTCGCAAGTTACGTAATTTCGCTACCATAAGGTTTTCAACGAAAATCACCGATCAAACTACTCAATCCAACACCAATATCAATAATCTAACTACAATATGCAAATGGAAAGAGAATCAAGAGAGTAGGGTTCATACAATGGGGAGAAAATCAAAATCAAGGAAAAGTGGGAGTGTGTGAGTTATACTCACCAATTTTCTTGAATTTCTCAAGGGAAATTGATGGATTGGAAGTCCCTTTGATGAATCCTAGCTTTGATTCTCTTCAATCTCCTTGAAATCCACTTTCTCTCTCTAAAATCACACTCTCTCTCTAGGGTTTGAAGGGGAAGAAGAAGAGAAAAATGAAATCTGAATTTTTCATGTCCAGGTATATATATTGGACAGCTGGTAATCGATTACAGTAGTGTTGTAATCGATTACCAGAGGTAGAATTTACACTGGAAAACATTTTTGGGAATCTGGTAATCGATTACAACCCTTGGTAATCGATTACCAAAAACTCAGCTCTCAGGTAATCGATTACCACCCTGTGAGTAATTGATTACACAAAAACCAGCTCTCGGGTAATCGATTACAATATCCCTGTAATCGATTACCAAAAACTCAGCTCTCAGGTAATCGATTACAGCCTGTGAGTAATCGATTACCTAAAAATTAGCTCTCGGGTAATCGATTACAGACTCCTTGTAATCGATTACCAGAACTCAATTTTCTCAAATTCTCTTAAGTTAAAACATAACTTGGTTGTAATAGAGTTTTAACCCATAGTTTCTTTAATTTTCCTCCCTATACTTACTAATACTTAATTCTCCTGTTTGTGACCTAATAACTATTTAAGCTCATAATTTGCGGGATGTTACATTCTACCCCCCTTAAGCAATTTTGACCTCAAAATTGATTAAGAACAGAATTCAGAAACTACCTCAACTGAAAAGTTCCGGAAATTGACCCCGAATGTCATCTTCCTTCTTCCATGTGGCCTCTTCTGGAGATTGACCCTCCCAAAATACCTTTACCAAAGGAATTGCCTTACTCCTTAGAGTCTTGAAACTCCTGTCAATAATCTGGGCAGGTCTAGAAGGAATGGTGAAATCTTCTCTTAATTGTATCGATTCAGAGCTGATGATATGAGATGGATCATGAACATACTTCCTCAACTGGGATACATGGAAAACATTATGTATCCTGGACAATTGAGGTGGCAAAGCTATCTTGTAAGCCAGAGGGCCAACCCTCTGCAGGATCATAAATGGACCGATGAATCTAGGGTTGAGTTTTCTGGTCTTAATGGATCGTCCTAAGCCCGTGACGGGAGTTACTTTTAAAAACACATGTTCCCCTTCCTCAAACTCTAAGTCTTTTCTTCTTTTATCAGCATAACTCTTTTGATGACTTTGAGCAGTTACAAGTTTTTCCCTAATGACCCTTATCTTATCTGAAGTTTCCTGCACTAGTTTTGGGCCTAAAAGTGTTCTCTCACCTACCTCATACCAACACAAGGGAGACCTGCATTTCCTACCATACAGTGCCTCAAAGGGTGCCATGGCTATACTGCTATGGAAACTATTATTGTAGGCAAACTCAATAAGAGGTAGAAATCTATGCCAACTATCTGACAACTCTAAAACACTAGCCCTAAGCATATCTTCTAAGGTTTGGATGGTTCTTTCAGACTGACCGTCAGTCTGAGGGTGGTAAGCAGTGTTAAACCGGAGTTTGGTCCCGAAAGCCTGGTGAAGGGCATTCCAGAACCTGGAAGTGAATCTAGGATCCCTATCTGATATGATGCTAGAGTGAATACCATGAAGCCTGACAATCTCTCTAACATACAAATTGGCTAACTTGCTAAGGGGATAAGTGTTCTTAATTGGTAGAAAGTGGGCTGACTTAGTCAGTCGGTCCATAATTACCCAGATAGCATCAAACCCAACTTGAACTCGAGGCAAACCTACCACAAAGTCCATAGCTATTCCACTTAGGGATATCCAAAGGTAAAAGGGTTCCAGATGGTTTCTGATGTTCTATTTTAACCTGTTGGCATATTAAGCACTTAGAAACATAATCAGCTATGTCTCTCTTCATACCATCCCACCAAAACATCCTCTTCAAATACTGATACATCTTGGTAGATCCAGGATGTACAGAAAACTTACTCCTATGGGCTTCCTCCAAAACCTGCTGCCTGAGGCTACCCCCCTTAGGGACACAGACTCTCCCTTGGAAGAGAATCATCCCATCTTCTGACTCTGAAAATCCTAACGGTTGCTTTCTCTCTTGAAGGCTTGAGTCCAAACTATGAGCGTCCATGATAAGAGCTTTCAGCTCACATGTGATATCTAGCCTATGAAGAATAACTCTATGTTCACCAACTGAAACACCTAGGCTTAGGTTTCTGAACTTCTCCAGCAAACTCAATTCATGAATCATCATTGAAGACACATGAAGGGATTTCCTACTGAGGGCATCAGCCACTACATTGGCCTTTCCAGGATGGTAGTTCAATTCAAAATCATAATCTTTGAGAAATTCCAGCCATCTCCTCTGCCTCATATTGAGTTCTTTCTGATCAAAAAGGTATTTCAAACTCTTATGATCACTAAATACCTCAAATCTCGCACCAAACAGGTAATCCCTCCAAATCTTGAGGGAAAAAACCATAGCAGCTAACTCTAGGTCATGAGTAGGATAGTTCTCCTCATGTGGTTTCAACTGTATAGATGCATAAGCTACTACCCTCCAATCCTGCATAAGAACACAACCTAAACCTTTCCCTGAAGCATCACAATATACCTCAAAGGCCTTGGACAAATCCGGTAATGCCAATACCGAAGCGGTGGTTAACTTTTTCTTGAGCTCCAAGAAGCTCCGCTCACAAATCTCATCCCACACAAAGGCTTGCCCTTTCCGAGTAACCTTATGAGAGGTAAGGCTAGCTGGGAGAATCCTTTAATGAATCTCCGATAGTAGCCGGCCAATCCTAGGAAACTCCTAATTTCCGTAACGGTATTAGGCCTTTCCCATTCAAGGACAGCTTCTATCTTGCTAGGATCACCAGACACCCCCTTACTGGTAATCACATGTCCTAAAAATTGAACTCTATCACTCCAAAACTCACACTTCTCCGGATTTGCAAACAATTTCTTCTCTCTCAGAAATCCTAACATAATTCTAAGATGTCTCTCATGCTCTGCTAAACTACAGGAGTAGATCAAAATGTCATCGATAAACACAACAACAAACTGATCTAAATAGGGCCTAAAGATTCGATTCATGTAGTCCATGAATACAGCAGGAGCATTGGTTACTCCAAATGGCATCACCAAATACTCATAATGCCATACCTAGTCCTAAAGGCTGTTTTTGGTATATCCTCTCCCTTAATCATGATCTGATGGCAACCGGACCTTAAATCTATCTTAGAGAAAACTGAGGCTCCCCTAAGTTGATCTAGAAGGTCGTCTATTCTGGGTAAAGGATACTTGTTTTTAATGGTAACCTTGTTCAACTGCCTATAGTCCACACACAGTCTCATACTCCCATTCTTCTTTTTCACTAAAAGGACTGGAGCCCCCCATGGTGACACACTGGGCCTAATGAACCCCTTAGACATAAGATCTTCTAACTGAGCTTTAAGTTCACTAAGTTCTAATGGGGACATTTTGTATGGTGCTTTATAGATAGGTCCTGCACCTGGCACTAAGTCTATGGTAAACTCTATTTCTCGGTTTGGAGGTAATGTGGTTATCTCACTAGGGAAAACATCTTGAAACTCCTTAATTGTAGTTATGCTGCTCAAATCTATTTTAGACTCTAGAGTTGAGGAAAGTAATAAAACAAAACACTCATTCCCATCACTAAGGCATTCAGACACTTCAACGACACTGGACAACAGAATTGATGGTCTCTCCCTCGAAGGAGGAGGAAGAAGTGGAAAGACAACCTGTTTGTTAAAACAATCAAACATGACTCTATTTGCAGACAGCCAATTCATACCAAGAATAACATCTATACCCCGTAAAGGCAAACAAACTAGGTCAACCTCGAAGGTCTTCCCTTGTATCACAATATGTAACACCCGCAATTTCTCTTACTGGTGTATAAATAGAATAAAGAAAACTTTAAAATAGTAATAATCATTTAATTATAAAGTATTTAGTATCTTTTTAATAGACAGCCAAATTTTATAATACCCAACCACAATTATGAGTAAATTTCTCTAGAGAGGTGTTTGAGAAAATAACCTAAGATACCTTTAGTAATTATACTGTTAAGGAAAATATAGATTTAATTATTAAAAATAGCTAAAACTCTAAGGGATCTATACCTTTATTCAAAATACTCTTAATATAATTAGTGATGAGTTTTAGAAAATTATTTAGAATTTTTCTGGCACTTCTGGGCAAAAAGATCAAAATGCCCCCAGTTAACAGTATAACCATAGCCAAGCATATGAAAAAATTGTAGAAAAATATGGAAATATATTTTGAACCTTAAAATATGATTTAAAATGATATTTATAATTCTATACAATCTCTGTAAATAAAACCTTAATTTTCTCTCTCTGCTTACTGTAACGCCCGCTTCTTACCGTTTTACCGCATTTCGTGTTTTATTTAATTATTAAAATTGTTTTAATCACCAAAATTATATTTTTGAGATTAGGAATAAATTTCCTATTTTTCTGGAATTTTTGGGAAATTTTGAGATTTCTCTGTGAAAATGACCTTTTTGCCCCTCCTGTCCCTTGAACCGGGCCCGAATACTCTTGATCCGGGCCAGAAAAAAAATTGCACAAACCTCCCCTTAGCTTCTCATGCAAGTCGTGCATGTGTAGGCATGGTGCATGAGAGACACTTGAATTTTTTCCTTCCCTTTCACAAGCCATGTGTAGGAAAAGTGAACTTATGGCATTTATAACTCAAAACCTCACCTTTCTCTCTCCTTCCAACACATGCAAGCTTTAGTTTTCTCTCATTTCTCTCTTTCTCTTCCTCTTGAAGCCGTGAACTCTCCATCATTTTCTCCCAAAATTTTCATCCTTCCTTAAACACAATCAAGCCAAGGTTCCATCTTTTGAACCAAAGCTTCAAATTCTAAGTCTTCTAGCCTTGAAAAAATCCTTGTTGGTGACTAAAGGAGGCATCTTTGGGGGGCTGTTTTGGGACCAGAATTCTGCACTCATTTTCTTGAAAATTTGAGGTAAAGGGGGGGGGGGGGAGAACTTGAACTCTAGTAGGATTGGTAACTAGAGTCAAGGATTTGCCCTTGAATCCTTGTCTTTGTTCATCATTTTCTCCTTGAAAAATCAACTCTTGGAACCTATTTTTGAGTATAATGTTTCGGACCTTGTGAACTGGGCTGTTTGTGATGTTTCTATGTTTATTTTGATGCTTGAAATGTGTTTGATTGGTGGTTTTTTATGCATGCAAGCCAAGAAAAAAAATTTTGAAAAAAATTCTCCTTTTTCCTCCTATAGCTCTCGCCCTAGAGAGTTTGAGGGGCTGCATGTGTTTTAAAATTTTTTTGGCACTTGGAATATGTTTGTATGATGAATCCATGAACATGCATGAAGTTGGTTGGATGTATACAATTGTTTTGGATGATTGATCTTTGGAAAAAATGGTGTTTATGAGTTGAAAATGAAGTTATGAACTTAAATGTGCATGTGGATGATTCTGGGTGAATTAGTATGATGTTTGATATTTAAATTGGTTGTTGATGATTGTATGAAAGTTTGGTGAAGATTGGATGTTGTGGAAAAATTTGGAGTTGTTGATGAACATTCAAGTTGTTCTTGATGTTCTTGTGTTGTTCTTGATGAAGCTCATCAAGAATGCCTTTTTGATCTTGAAAAGGGTCAAGTAAAGTGTTGAAACATATTTATGGGCTTGATGGTTCAAAAAGGACTAAGAAATAAATTTATAAGTAAAAGGGTTAGAATGCAAATAAAGAAAGTTTTTAAAATAATAAAAGACTAAAATTCGGATTCCTATTTTCACCAAAATAAAAGTCAACATAAAAGTCAACTTTTTGACTTGTTATGAGTAAGAATGGGCTCATATGAGTCATCCAACCTTTGGGCCTTTGATTTGGGCCCAAAATCTTCAAAAAAAAAGAGAGAGTCAAAGACTCATTTAAAAGTCAACCAAAATTTATTTAAGGATTTGGGTTTAGATTAGGGTTGGACTTCAACTCTAATCCAAGTAATTAAAAGTTAAAACTTAGGATTAATTAGTGGGCTTAACTAATTTAATTACCTAAGTTAATCAACCTAATTCACTTAAGTCGATTAAGTAAAGAATGATTAATTAAGTCTAAAGTTAATTAACCTTAACGAAAGTATTAATTAAGTAATTAACCAATAATGATGGTTAAGAACTAATTAATTATGATTAACCTTAATCAAACATAATTAAAATCCTAATCCAAGATTAAGGAAGAGATTAATGGATGATTAAGAATTAATTAGGATCTTAAGTAAGGATTAAGACTTAATTAAAGAGGATTAAGATTAATTGTAATCCAGTTAATGAAGACTAGTTAAGATTAAAAGTTAAACCTAATCTTAATTAGTCATACAAGGAGAATTAGGATAAGTAATACCATCCATAAGATACAATCATAAGTTTTAGTAAATTATAGGACTTAAGTGGACATGATTATCAAGAACATTAGTACAAACTACCTTAAAAGGCTATAACCAACACACTCTTTCTACATAAAACTTGAGAAGCTTGGCGAGAGAGTGCGGTTTGGCCTTCCTTGTGAAGGAAAGACATTGAATTCGGGTCGTGCCATGGGGATGTGGTGACGTTGAATGGTTCAATGGGTTTTGCCTGTAAGGATGTGAATGTTGTGAGCATTGTTGTGTGACATGCATCATGAAGCGTTGTTGATGTTCGAGGTTGAAAACCTTACGGCCTATATAGCAGTAACACTCGGTACAATGTGAAACTGGTAGGGACTGGGCACTGGGTGTTGCAAAGAACGCCAGAGGGTCCTCGGGTGGGGATGCTAGCCCTGAGGATAGTCAGGTCCTGAAATGGCTCAGGTGACGTAGGCTCGCTCCCTACTGTCGAGCAAACGGGGTACAGGCTTGACTATCCTGTCGCTCTCAAGTTTTCAGGTCAGTTGAGATTGTCTGGAAGTCGGGAAATGCTCTTTGTACCATTGCTAGTACAGACTCTAACTCCTGATGCGCTGTGTATATATGGTCGAGCAGCTGCTATGTGCACTGCAGATGGTGATGTTTCCCCGGGCCCGCATGCATTAGATATTGCATTATAATAGTAAAAGTTGCGTTCATATGAGTACACCATGATGAGATGTCGTGATTGCTTATTGATTCGACTGTGTGGATTGCCTCTGTGTGTGTGCTCTAGTTTGCTGTATCCTACATGCTGTGAGTTCATGCGATGTTCTCACCCTTCTTTTCTATCTCTTCTTTCTATGCTCTTCTCGTCACGTTGATATTCGGTATCGAGGACTTCCGTCATGACGTCAATGCAGGTGTGAATCAGATGGTTTCCGAGGGGCACCCGGAGGGTGACGGGTATCCCGCGCATGTGTGAGTTCTATGGGGGAGTCTGTGTCATCATCACGTACCCCAGACTTCCTCTTGTACCTGAGAAGGACTAGGTTGTGTTGAGTCTAGGTAGTACGCAGCTCTGATTTAGGAATCTCTTCTTTTGTATTCCGTTAGAGGTCTCATTTATTTTACTACCGGAACTCATGTTTTAATGTGGTCAAGTGGGTATTCGAGAGGTACATCGATGCTACTTAATATGTATGTATGTATTTATGTCATATTGTTTTATGTTCTCTCAAGGTCTTTAACCATGTGTATGTTGTATACGCGCGTAAGGTGTTAATCCTTTCGACGCTTACGGAAAGATAAGTTTTTGAAAGTGAAGGAAAAGATATTTCATAAGTACTTAAAATAAAGCTAGAGAGGTAATAGGTCAATGACACCTAAACCCTTTTCAAAAAAAAAAAAACTTCCGCATTTTTTACGTTCTACTTCGTTAGTCACGTGTAATGCATGTGGTACTTTTAGTGGTAACTAGGGGTATCACATTTGGTGGTATCAGAGTTGTTCTTTCCTTTTGGCCTCGGGTATGGTCTGCAATACCCTTCTCTCTGTGTTTACTCTGTGTTAAATGTTTGTTTGTGTGGATTGTTTGCTTTGGGTGAATTGGTTGCTCTCATCTTACTATCTTAGTAATATGAGTATCTGTGTGTAGCGTTACTTGTTCTTGCCTTAGTGGTTCTGCATAGAACGGAAGAGGTTGACTTGTTCTGCGAATGCAGGACTCCATGGCAGGGAGAGGTAATCTTTGGATGAATGATCTTCTAGGGAAGATCGTGAACATTCTAGAAAATCAGCAGCAAGACATTGGTCAGCGTGTGCCACATCCTTGAAAATGACACCAAGGAGAGCCAAGCTCATTGGAAGAATTCCAGCCCATAGAGGAACAAACCCAAGGTTGCACGAGAAAGGAGGGAAGCCTTATTTCGTTCCAAGAAACAATTTTGGCTCATCATCTTGGGACACTGCGAGACCGCATTCAGTGGTTGCTAGTGGGGGAAATCCTGCAAACAGTGTCGGCAACAACGATGGTAGTTGTCCACACAGTAAGAGAAGTCACTTCCTGAGGGACCGCCCGATGAAGAGCCCGATCTCAAACCAGTCTAACAAACGTGCATGCTTTCATTGTGAACGAACTGACCACATCAAGAGGAATTTCCCTGCTCGGAAGGGAAGTGGTAGCGGTACTGGGGCTGCTGAATCCAAAGATCTGATCCAAGGTAAGTGCGTCATAAGTGGGATTCCTTTAATTGTATTATATGATTCGGGTGCGACGCATTCTTTCATTCCTCTGGAATGTGAAAAAAAAAATTTGTTACTAGACTGCCCTCTGATCTGTTGTTTTCACCCCTACTGCTAGGACCTCTAGGTCCTAAGGTTGTACATTAGTGTAGCCAATAGTTGATTTGGCTTGTGGTTTGAAGTGTTGAGTGAGACGTTAAAAGTTAGAGTAGGATGACCACTAAGGTTAGATTCTCATTCCTTTAGATGAGTAACCTAAGGGATCGATAATGAATTCGAGGCTGTAAATTCAAGGTTAAGATGATTGATCATTGAGGTTTAATTATTAAGGTTTTGAGATTTGGGGATTTGTACTAATAGCTCTTGAGGATTCAGTTATTGAAAATATATATAATTTGGCAAGGCAAGTTAGAAATAATCAACGACTTGGGGTATACTCAGGATAAATAATGATGGAGTTTAGAATAAGAATGACAAACACACGAATTGGGGTTTGATCTTAACAGTTAAGGCATATTTGGATACCCTGTTGATGAACTTGAAGTCTAAAAGGGTTTGACTGTGGAATGAGTGTCATGATTGAAGTTTGATAGATACACTAGAGTATGATCGCTATCTCTAACGGATTGATAAAATAAGGATTTATAGAAAACAAGTGGAAAACTCGATTTAAGACAAAGGATGTCAAAGTATTGAGGCCAATAGCACAAGATGTAGTTCTTAAGAAATTTTAGTCGGATGGTAGGATATGACTAAGCAAATGATCTGTTAGTATCAAGATTATGCAGGAAATTGAAGAAAGAGATCATGTGATGGAGAATTATATGCACGAGTAAGCACTACAATAACTACAATGGTATGAGCTAAGTAAGGATAAAAACTTCCATGAGGTTAGTAGAAATAATAGATATGTCAAATAATGAGCGATTATCGTATGTGTTGATTTTGATGACTAAGAGTATACTTGATTGATGCTCCTATAGATTGAATAAGGTATGTGTATGGAATCTCATAAACGATTAAGATTGGAATTGGTAAGAATCATGAAACGTTGATTTAGTATGGTCATACCAATTTACAGGATTAGTTTGTACATTAATCTTAATGGACTTAGACTCTCAGGAAAGGTATATAAATTAGTAAATATCTAGGCAGGATTTTAAAGATTGGATTGGAATAGTACTAGATAAGTAGGTGACGTTTCACGTAAGGATGCCCTAGGGGACAAATACAATTCGTGGGAGTAGGATAACCATAAGGAATGATAATAAAAATATTCCCAAAGATAGGTTTAAAGATAGATTGCCTCTATCTATATACCGAGACTATAGGTAATCTTACAATCTGCTTTGGACTTTACCATGGATGCTACAGGTGTCTAGTAATTCCATCTGGATTGGTTGTCATTGGTGTTCCTTTCCCTCCTTAGTGAACCTAGTTTTCTAGCCTCATTTAAGCCAACTTATCCTCATTCTTTCGTGCAATGTTCTCTCCTATTTCTAGGATCCAATGGGGAGTATAACATTCTTTGGAATATCTTGATGGATAGGAAGTTGTATGCTAAGCTATCTAAATGTGAGTTTTGGTTAAAGGAAGTAAATTTCCTAAGTCATGTGATCTATAGTGGACGAGTCAGCGTAGACCCAGCTAAGGTAGAAAACTGTGTTACAGTGGGAAGCACCTGGGACTTTATTGGAAGTGAGAAGCTTCTGGGGTTAGTTGGTTACTACCGTAAGTTTATTGAAAATTTTTCAAGGATAGCAACTCCGTTGAACCGTTTGATTAGGAAAGACCAACCTTTTGTGTGGAGCCAGTAGTGTGAAGATAGTTTTCAGGAATTGAAGAAAAGGTAACTTCTGCGCCTGCGTTAGTTTTACCTGACCCACAAGAGAGTTTTGAAGTATACTGCGATGCTTCAAAACAAGGATTAGGCTGTGTGTTAATGCAAAAATGAAAGGTAGTGGCTTATGCCTCTAGGCAATTGCGAACCCACGAAGTGAACTACCCTACGCATGATCTAGAGTTTGCGGCAGTAGTTTTTGTCTTGAAGATTCAGAGACACCATCTGTATGGCGCTAGGTTTGAAGTTTTAACGATCATAAGAGTTTGCAGTATCTGTTTGACCAGAAGGAGCTGAATGTGGGGCAGAGACGATGGATGGAGTTTTTGAAGAATTATGAGCTTAGTCTGCTGTACCCACCCTAGGAAAGCTAATGTCGTAACTGATGCGTTAAGTCGGAAATCTTTGCATATGTCAACAATGATGGTTAAGGAGCTAGAACTAATAGAAGAGTTTAGAGATAATAGGTCAATGACACCTAAACCCTTTTCAAAAAAAAAAAAACTTCCGCATTTTTGACGTTTCTACTTCGTTAGTCACGTGTAATGCATGTGGTACTTTTAGTGGTAACTAGGGGTATCACACAATAGGGCATTGAATACACACAAGGGAAGTAGAAATGGCCCTCCTTGGCGGGAGTAACAACACTAAGAACATAAGGCAAAGATACAGCATGCAAGTTCAACTGTTTTACACAATCAAGAGAAATGAAGGAATGAGTGGCTCCTGAATCAAACAATACAATTAAGGTTCGATCTCCTAGGGTGCACATACCTCGCAACAATTATCAGCAGAAGCTGCCACATCCCCGCTCAGAGTGAAGACTCTTCCAGTGGTTTGGGGTTTAGGGAGATCCTTCCTCTTGGGACACTCATGCCTCATGTGCCCAGGTTGCTCGCAAAAGTAACATACGTTCTTCCTCGTCAAGCACTCTCCAGAGTGTTCCTTCCCGCACGTGGGACAAGTAGGTGCCCCGTGGCGTTGGGCCGGTCTAGTAGTCAAGGCGGAGGTGCCTTGCCACTTAGGCCTCGGGCCCCTAAACTGATTCGATCCCTCTAGCTTCCTTTTTCCTTTATTATCAGCAGGTGGTGTTGAAGTAGTGGTTCCTCGGATGTTCTTCTCCGTAATGTAGCATTTATTGATCAGGGTGGGAAAATCTTTGATCTCTAAGGTTCCAACCCGATCCCGTATCTCAGGTCGGAGACCTCCCTCAAACTGAGTGCACCTCCACTCTTCATCAGCTACTGTCTGCAGGTACCTTGAGTACTTGGCCAACTCCTCAAACTTAGCTACATACTGACCCACCGTCAAACTTCCTTGCTTTAATTGTAAGAATTCCGCTTCCTTCTGTCTTCTAACCGTAGTAGGAAAGTACTTGTCTAGAAATAGAGTCTGAAAGATGCCCCATGTAATCGGAGCCCCCGTCACAGTAGGCCTAACACTTGCCGTCTTCCACCAATCCTCAGCTTCACCTCTCAGCATGTAGATTGCAAAACCAACCTTAGAATCATCCGCACACTTCATCACATCAAATATTCTGTTGAGATCCTTCAGCCAGTGGATGCCACATCTGGATCGTACACTCGTTTGAATTGAGGAGGGTTATGCTTTCGAAATTCCGCTAGCCCTTGGACAAATGGGTCCACAACAGGAGCATGAGGTGTCCCCGTTGTTCTACGGGCCAATTCTTGGAGTATTGCTGTATTAGTAGCCGTCTGCTCTCCCATCATGTGTGTGAATGCTTGCAGAGCTGCTGCCACTGGGTTAGGTGGTGGATTCTGAGAAGTGAAATTGGTTCTAGGACGACCCCTCCTGCCACTTGTCATAATTATCTACACATCATTAAGTAAACATCGAGGTGATCAGTCTCTCAATTCACAAAACAATGCATAAATCAGAATAACAAGTCACAAGGAAAATCCTACAACCACAGTCCAATTGGATTGACCTGCTCTGATACCAAAATGTAACGCCCTAATTTCTAAATCCAAGACTTAGTCCGTTGGAAACTAAATCCTGAACATTCGAAACTAAAACATACAATCCTGGATATCAAACCTCACATTTAAACAAGTATCCAACAAAACTCATACAAATGTGAGTAACTTAAAGCCTTAAAATTTTAACCAAAGTCCATAATATACATAACCATATATATTTGGTCCAAGGATTATAAACTAACATCCAATAAAACTATAAACATATACAAGCTCCATATATACATCAGGCTCGAAGGCTACAAACTGAACGACTTAACAGAGTGCCAAAACAAATACAACTTATATATATACATAATCCCAAAAGGAAACATCTAAAACCACATCTCTTGCTATAACTCACTTATTACTTCCTGGAGGTACCTGCACACCTAGATTATCCACAAAACGTGTGGTGAGACTAATGCCTCAGTGAATATAACTAATCATGCTAAGTGTAAATGGAATAAGCACAAATGAAGACATATCAAGTTAATCAATATCAATCATCATGTTACATTCCAATACCATAACACAACTAACACAATCTTAATCAATAAAATGCAACTCACTACTGAAATCCAGTAGTCATGAACTTATTACTGAAACTAGAGTTAGAGATGAGCTCAGACTATGAGAAACGTCTTTCCCGAGGACGTATCCCACCCAAAACTGGACCGAAGTCAATATTTTTACTTATTCAAACCATTTCTTAGCTCACATCACAAGACCGGCTTAATTAACTCATGGTTGAAACCGGTAAAGTGAATTGATAACCCAAAGCTTAAATATCGAGTGTTTCGAAACTTTCGTAAGTTTCGTAACTTTCGTAACTTCGAAATCTAAGGGAATTATAATCAATTCCTAGCATGAATCACTCAATTCTAGCATAAACTTCATCAATTCAATCAAATTAACTAAATAGAAAGGGAAATGGAAGGGTAGGGATTATACATTAAGCATTTCGCAAGTTACGTAATTTCGCTACCCTAAGGTTTTCAACGAAAATCACCGATCAAACTACTCAATCCAACACCAATATCAACAATCTAACTACAATATGCAAATGGAAAGAGAATCAAGAGAGTAGGGTTCATACAATGGGGAGAAATCAAAATAGAGGCAAAAGTGGGAGTGTGTGAGTTATACTCACCAATTTTCTTGAATTTCTCAAGGGAAATTGATGGATTGGAAGTCCCTTTGATGAATCCTAGCTTTGATTCTCTTCAATCTCCTCAAAATCCGCTTTCTCTCTCTAAAATCACTCTCTCTCTCTAGGGTTTGAAGGGGAAGAAGAAGAGAAAAATGAAATCTGAATTTTGCATGTCCAGGTATATATATTGGACAGTTGGTAATCGATTACAGTTCTGCTGTAATCGATTACCAGAGGTAGAATTTACACTGGAAAATGTTTCTGGGAATCTGGTAATCGATTACAACCCTTGGTAATCGATTACCAAAAACCCAGCTCTCAGGTAATCGATTACCACCCTGTGAGTAATTGATTACACAAAAACCAGCTCTCGGGTAATCGATTACAATATCCCTGTAATCGATTACCAAAAACTCAGCTCTCAGGTAATCGATTACAGCTTGTGAGTAATTGATTACCTAAAAACTAGCTCTCAGGTAATCGATTACAGACTCCTTGTAATCGATTACCAGAACTCAATTTTCTCAAATTCTCTTAAGTTAAAACATAACTTGGTTGTAATAGAGTTTTAACCCATAGTTTCTTTAATTTTCCTCCCTATAATTACTGATACTTAATTCTCCTGTTTGTGACCTAATAACTATTTAAGCACATAATTTGCGGATGTTACAACCTGCACCACTAAAATATGTCCCCGAAACGTGGGGTGAGATAATAATCCCAGTGAATACAACCACATGCATGAATGCAGGGAGCAGATATCAATGACAACTTAACGATTCAACAAAACTTCATACCTTACACTTTCATGAATCCAAATACATAACACATGATTACCAGCAGGCATGATCTTATCACTTTCTAGAGTTAGACCTGAGCTCACACTACGGGAACCGGCTTTCCCGGGGACGAATCCCACCCAAACTGGACTGAAGTCGTGTTTTACTTACTTACTTGATTTTTAACTCACAGCGCAAAGGCTAGCTTAATTAACTCACGGCCGAAACCGGCTTATATTACTCATATGAACATAATCTACATGAATCAATAAATGACATTCTAAGGTTTTCAGTGCAAAACTTACTACCAATCACCCAATCTTAAACAACGATACTAAATCATTCAAATAACTAAATGGAAAGGGAGATCAAGGAGGTGGGTTCATACATTGAGCATAACAATAGTTCGTAAATCTCGAGTGTTTCAAAAGTTCGTTTCTACAAACATACATCTCAATTTCCAATCCAAACATCAAACTAGCCATTTCAATCCATAAGTAGTACTAAACAAAGAATTATAACGGATAGAATACTCATATGAGCTACAATCGAGGGGGTTTCGATAGTTTCGATAGTTTCGATAAATTAGAAACTAAGGATTCCGACGCTCGATTCTATACTCATATGCTCAAGCTATCAATAATCAAGTCAAACAACAAGAAATTATCAATTCAAACATCATTTAACCAGCATCAAAAAGGGGAAGAGAAAGGTGGTGGGAACATGCAATGAGACCAATAGTTTCTACTCTAAAAGTGAGTTGTACTCACAATCCTAGAAAATCAAGAGGAGAAGGATGTTTGTGGGTGAAATCCTTGTTGTTTCCTTGCTCCGAATCCATTCTCAAGCTCCGATATGAAGTTTCTCTCTCTAGGGTTCGCACTCTCTCTCTAAGATGAAGGGGGGTGAAGAAGAAAATGAAAATCTGACTTAATTTTCGCACCAGCTATTTATATTTTACGTGCTGGTAATCGATTACAGACTTACTGTAATCGATTACCATAAGCTAAAAAGACACTAAAGAGCCCTTTCTGGTAATCTGGTAATCGATTACCACTCCTGGTAATCGATTACTAGAAACCCAAATTTCTGATAATCGATTACTAAACCCTGGTAATCGATTACCAAAAATCCTGCTCTCAGGTAATCGATTACCACATCCTTGACAGGCGATTACCAACAAAACGGCTCTCTGGTAATCGATTACCAACTCTTGGTAATCGATTACCAGGGACTTAAACTCCTAGAATTTACTTATTTTAAAAATCCCAAACTTAGATTTTATTCCCTAATCCTTATTACTTTCAGTTTCTCAACTAAACATACACAGATTACCCTTTAAATCTTATAAGTTATAATAGCCTAATATGAGGGATGTTACATAGATTATAAAATCTTACCAATATATTGTTTCCAAAGTTAAATTATATGATTAATGCACATATCTATACATTGTAATAATATATAAATGTAGCAAACTTTGTTTTGTAGAAAAAAAATTAATAGTTTATTAATTTAATTAAATTTTACTTTTTTTTTACTTATATAGCTGAAAGTATATAGCATGTATTAAACAACATTGAAAAATTTCAATCTTATATTTTCAAATTTAAATGAATTCTATCATTAATTTATTTCAGATATAATAGCACCAATTTTTAGGATGATTCTTACTAATACAACAAATTAATGATAAACCAAAATAATTGCCTGATTCAAAAAATAATTATAAAATTAACTACATTAGCGAAAACAAACATGGAAACTGAAAATTGTCTTAATTTTTATTAGTTTGAAAAATAAAGACTTTGAATACTTCATGAGTTCTAACGTTACATAAAATGACTTGTCTCACATGGGATTCAAATCCACTTCTACAAGCAAACTAGTTCACCGTCCCATTTTCCTCTCTCACTCTCAGTGCGTTAATCTCAACTCTCAAGAGCTAAATGTCTCACACCAATAGCACTTCTCCGATTCTAAACACCAGAGTTAGAGTCTGAAATGATGAGAATGGAGATTTGATCAGCAAGCTTCCAGATGAAATCCTAACTAACATCCTCTCTAAGCTTCACATTGATGAAGCTGTGAGATGCAATGTCCTCTCAAAGAGGTGGGAAGGTCTTTGGAAACAAGCCTCACACATAGAATTTGATGTGAATCACATGATAATACCAATGACCCAACTTTTGCATTCTCGAGCACTTTTCCCAAACCCAGGTTCCTTTCTCATTAAATCTAAAGATGAAGCAGTTTATAGGTATGGATCGGTGGTCTTTCAATTGATCTGTCATCACTCTGGTAACATGTCTAGCTGTCGCTTCGTGCATTTTCAAAATAGCCTTTCGATTGGTGAAGTAGGGATTTGGGTTGATTTGTTAGTTGAGAGAAAGAAAGGCTTGAAAGATCTGAGCCTTATGTGTTTACCTGATTTAGGAGAAGTTTCAAAATTAGAAGCTTTTAAACCTCGTTTCCAATGTGGGGTTTTTATTGTCTGGGTTTACTTGAGTTGATTGACTACACAATTGATTTTGGGTATGCATTTGAGAGTTGCAAGAAGCTCAAAACCCTCAAACTGAAGAGGACACACTTGGATGATGAAACCCTAAGTGGGATTCTGGAAAATTGTGAGGCCTTGGAAAGTTTAAGTCTAATTCAGTCTAATGGGTTCACGAGACTCATCATTAGGAATTCAAAACTTAAAGTTTTGCAACTCCATGCTCTGTGGGTGGATGAGCTAGGAATTTAAACTCCGAACCTTGATGTTTTTGTCTCTTGATTCTACGCGTTGCCTAGTGCAGAATGTAAGCATTTATGCCCCATGCCTCAATACTTTTGGTTCTTCCAGCTACTATATTATTTTTGCAAGAATGTCTTTATTCGAAGAAGAGAGATCTATTTTGCGAAGCCAGGAGGTTCTTTCACACTGGGGTGATCGTTTTTCAATATTAGTAAGTTTTAATGCTTTCACTACATCTTTACCCGATCAATGACATATTGCATATATCATGCTATTCTATTTAATTGATTTAAAATTATTCTTTAACCAGAATTTGGATTTGGTTAAGTTAAACATAAATATTGGATTGTTAAATTTTCCAATAGCTTATGCAGATATGTGTGTGTTGTCTTTATTATTTAGTGTCACACTTGAGACTTCATGAGCTAAACATCCATACAAATTATGTGTGCAGGTTTAAGAAAGAGAAAATTTATTTGTCAAATTCATCTATATAATTCTTCATTCAACAAAAAGAAGGATATAGTAGAATAAAATGATTGATATAATAAAAAGAGAAAAAATAATGTTGTAAAAAGTGTAGAAACACAGGGAAACACTAGAAGGGGGGTTGAATAGTGTTTCTTAAAAATTTATGGAAGCTTTTCGCAAACGGTTAAGTTTACAACAGTTTCAGACAGGTTTTTAAGATGCTCTCTGAAGTTTCTTAAGAAGGCTTCTGAAAGGATCTTTAAAAAGTTTCTTGCTTTTACAAATTATCAGAACAGTTTTCAGCACCCTTTTGTTAGTATAATAAATTGACAACAGATAAGGGATAGAAAACTTAACCAAGGAATTTATCCTGGTTCACTCACTACCACAGTGAGCTACATCCAGTCCCAATGCCAACTAGCACTTGGATTTTCTCTTAATCTTCACAAGATTACAAGTATTCTTTTACAGTCAAGCCTCTTCAGGCTCTACAACCAAGTATTCTTTTACAGACAAGCCTCTCCAGGCTCAAAGACAATTTTTACAAGGAGATATGTCTAAGCTTTTAAACTACACAAGTTTGAAGCTTAAACAGAGACAATGTACAATGAAAATTGAGGTATACTCAGGATATACAAATGATGTACAAAGAGTGTGAAATCAGAGTGTTTTTACAAAGAAAAACTTGCAGTGTAATATCTCTTAGACTTTCTTGTATATTACTTCTACTCTCCTGATGGTCTTCATGAAGGGCTATTTATAACCAATCTTCAATCCGTTGAAATACCACCGTTTAGAGATAGCATTAAATGCTATTTAATCCGTTGTGAGATATGCTTCTGAGAGTTCTGAATTTTTTCTGACACAAGTACCAGGTTGCTGTTGCCGTAAAGTTGTCACTGTTGTTGCTGCAAAGGTTGCATTGCAGGGATTTCCTCAGTGGTGTATGAAATTCAAATATACCAGGAAAGGTCTCTGTGTTCCTTGCCATAAATATGTTTGAAAAGGTACGTGCAGCAGAAAACGCTTGACTCAACAGAATTTCAGACGGCTTCAACACTTCAGACGGGTTGCGCACTTCAGACGGCTTCAACACTTCAGACGAGTTGAGCACTTCAGACGGCTTCAACACTTCAGACAGGTTGAACCTTCAGAAGGCTTTTCCAGTTTAGACAGGTTGAAAGCACTTTAGATAGTCTTTATAAGTTCAGAGTGGCTTGCTGAAATCATAGATAAGTTATTACACATTTATGTATCTATGATAAATATTTTAACCCCAATTTGTTAAACATTAAAACTTGAGAGGTGAGCTATCTAAAAACATCATAATTTCCCTTTGACGAAATGATTAACTTGCCATAAAGTTATCATTTTTGGAAATCAATTCACAGAGACCAAGACAATATTAGCTGACAATATTAGCCATTAATTTCGTCAACCAAATTGTATAACATGATAACTCATTAATATCGAAATTAGGAAGTTTCAAGCAATGGACTACCAAAACGATTCACTGCTCAAATTCTAATAAATATACCAGGAAAAGATTATAATCTAAATTTTTTCTCAGGTTCAATGATGAGAAAAAATATTATGTGAAATTTTTGCCTAAACTCACCAAATAATATAAAATTTTTCCCTCGAAATAGATGTTGAAAATTGTGAATACATATTAACTAATTTCTTTAAGTTAACTCTGTACTGAATTATGAATATATATTAACTAATTTCTTTATGAAAATAATATAACATTTTAAAATTATGAATGAAAATAAGAAATAAAAACATTTTTTAAAACAAAACACGTGATCTCCAATGGCCATCAATTAGGATTTAAGAGTGAGAAATAAGTGGGTGAACGCAGTTTGGTTACACGGTCCACCAACAGGGAAATTAGCATTCTAAAAGCCTGTAACTCAAAAGAAGAAAGTCTTAAGGAGAGGCATCCAATACCTATCTAAACATGTTCTGCTTTAGATTTGGTCAGTTTATACAAAGGTTATATTAACAATAATAATTTCTTTCAAGGAAATTTAACTATCTTGTAGAGGACGAAGAAATACCAAGAAAACAGGCCAAGTTATTGTACATCAATTCATGCACCTCATATGTACATAATCATATAAAGCTTCTGCCTGTGTCCTGGCACTCAGATAGCCACAGGTCCATATGCTCCTGAATCTTTTGCCTTACTTTGTGAACTGCATCAGGGGAAGTGCAGTTCTTCTCATTACCTGAAAAGAAAATTCACAACCAGAATGTTGGTTTATATATTACGACCATATTTACGTGTTACAGGCAACTATCACAGTTGTGTGTATCTAGCATGACAATGACTTCACTTTGATCACATAATTTGGTTGTTGTTCTCATTACTACCGTTTTTCATCATTTTTTAAATAACTGTAAGATATGTTTGTTGATACATGGGAGAAGGAATCATTGTGATCATGCAATTGTTACACATAACAAACTAACTGATAACAAAACAAAATTAACTCCTACAAAATTGAAGGTTATAAATTGGCAGTCTAAGACATTTCAGGATGGGAATAATTGGAGTGCAAATGTTACACATACCTTCAATGACCAATGGAGATTGAGGACACCCTCGTATATCAGTGCAATGGCCACAATTATAACATGTGATAGTGTAGGAAGGCACTGAAAGGTTTAAAGTCATTACTCATTAGGGAGCATTCAGTGAACAGAACAATGCCAGTAATTTTACATTGCACACACTGCACATTTTATAATAGTATCAAATGACTTAGAACTCTTCTTTTCCCCCTTTATTAAGCAAACAAATCTAAGAATACTAACGGATCCACTTGAGACCTGGCCCAAGATTATGTAGCTAATATTTAAACCACCAAATACAGTAAATTATAAATTACATGGTGTAACTTTAACTTAAAATAGCCACTCATTTGTCACACACTAGATAGCCATCAAATAAATAATCCATGTTGGATTCAAGAGAAATATGACCTACTGCCACAATGATGGCAAGGATAAATAATGTTAGTGACTAAATTGATAAAACAGTAAATGGCAACTCACTCAGGAGATGAAATTTGTTTCGATGCATGACGCCAAGGATTTTGTAAGCCATTTGTAAATATTATTTTTGAACTTGTCCACACACATTGCAGTAGTAGACATAAATCAGGGTCAAGATGATAGAATATTAGTATAATGAGAGTAAAAGCATAAAAGAATGAATATGTTATATGCAACATCCAGACATGAGATGCCCATAAAGAAGTTTTATACTGAAGAATTTACATTTTATAACAAACTTATAATGGTAAGTACACAGTTCACATTCATATATGTAAACATAAAAGAGAAATTCATTTTCAAAATGATTTCCATGTTCAGGTTTAGGATAAATCAAGGCCTTATAAAGATAATATTTATTCCTCAAATAACAAGATGATAAAATAAAAGAGAAATAATATGTATATATAATGGAAAAGTAAAAGTAATGTAAGAACAATTTTTATAAATTTTTTCACAATTTATTAAAATGAAAGAAAATATAAAAAATAAAGTAACATAAAAACTCAGGCATAGGTAAGTTTCTAGACCAGCGATTTTTGTGCCTCCATAGTATAAATTAGTTGTATCAACTTTAGGAAAGACACCTTCTCCAAAGACATTTTTGCAAAGGTCCAAATGGTATATGCAATATATGAGAACATTTTGTACAAATTACCAAGATCACAAAGAAGAAAATTCAATAACTAGAAATATTAAAAGTATAGTGTAATAATGATATTAAAATAAAAAAAAATAAAGGGGAAAGAATCCTGTCAACGAAGGAGTATATGAAGTGAGCAATAGAGATGAGGAACTTGCCTTGTGTCAACTTTTGAGGAACGTACACTATCATTTGAGGGAGCCACCTGAAAGTACACAACTTCAGTGCAGACTTGAAATCACCATAATCGAGAAGAACTGTCTTCAATAATAGCAGTTTTTTTCAAATACTTCTGGTCATAAATTTGTACGTTAACTCCAAAGGTTCCAAGGTAATAATCTTTGACATATTTGGCATAAACATCCTGCATATTGAGTTAAAAAGTATCCATTAAATGCATCTAACCAGAGAGATTCAACTGGCCTCGCGGAGAAAGGGGAGGGGCGAGCACATACATCTTGACAAATGAATGTAAAGTAGAACAAAGGCAACCATTAACTGACTAAATGAACTGTATCTATATAAGATGAATAGAAAGGCAAAATTTATTTCAATATGTAATAACTATAGAGAAGGCTGATGCTGATGAGTATAACAAGTACCCAAAATCTATAATATTCATACTGTAGTATCATATATGATAAAGACCAAATTCCATGTTAAGTTTTGAAGATCATGGTTACTGCAATAAATACATGAGATTGCATTGCCAATATTTCAGCCAAAATGGGACATACATGAACAGAAACCAAGAACCAGACATATAATCATAGTTTACACCACATTCAAATCTGACACTATGCCCCATCTTTTCTACAATTTGTGGGATAGAACAAATCCTGACATTGATTGAGCTGTATAATATGATTAAGAATTTAACATGTCTAGAAACAGAAACTATGTGAAAACAGAAACTATTTAGTAGTAAATGGAGACCAAGGAGAAAAATATAGGTGTTTTGTTATATTAAATAAAAAGAAAAAACTCCCTTGAGCAGTTTCATTATATTCTAAAAAAAGGAGCTAAATTGAAAAGCATACCACCAAATCCTCTCCAGCCTTCTTTGCTTCAACCAGAGGCTTGCATACTTTATCTGGATTTCCATATTGGAACTGTAACATTCAAAGATCCAATAAAAAAAAGACAAGATGGCATGATGAATTTGAATACAAGAGGTTGCAATGAATAAGAAAAACAGCTACTATCATATCAATTACCGCTATTGCAGCAGCATCAGCCATAAGATACATGAAGTCTCCATCAATTTCAAGCTGCAAAACAGGGAAAGTCAACATGGAACATGAGAATCTAACTATAAAGTCTAGTGGGAACATGATTCATGTTCCGGGGCAAACTATAATATACTTTTACAAGGAAAGAGTAACGAAGTAACAAAGCATACATCATCTGCACCAAAAGATGCCCTCAGAGCCCTTCCATTGGTTGCAAGCTTTTGTTCGATGAGTTGAGTAGTTTCTTGCAACGTTGCTTTACACTCAGCACCTGTTGATTCACCGATCTGTATGTGAAAGATAGAACTCGGAACTTAAAATTTGATTGAAAGTAGATAAGAGGAAACTTTGAACCATTTATAGCATCTACAGTTCTATACTTAGAAAAACAAAAGAAGATGGCTAAGAAAAAAAATAACAATCTTCACCTGTTGATCAAATTCTGTATAGTTATAAAAAGCAAGAACAACTGCAGAACTTGCAAGACTTCCACATGTTAAATGGGGAAATTTAAGACGGAACCATGCACTAAGTGCTCCCGAATATGAGCCACCAAAAAAGAACCACAAATTTTCAACTTCTTTTTTATTAAGCTTTGCATTTAAGGAATCCTACATGAACATTAGAAAAAGTAAATAAATAAAATGGGAAAGAATCCAATAAATTTAAATATATGACCCGTTATAAAAACTTGAAGTGAATTGAAAAACCAAACAGAATAAGGAAATACAGTAAAATGACAGCTAGAAAGTATTGAAGAACTATTAACACAAAGAAATTGCTTGATTGGTTTACCATATACACTAGATACAATTAAACATGATTGTAGGAAACTGTAGAATCTAATGCATGTATGTGAGACTATTGTACATGCATCTATAACCCCAAGTAGATCCATAAAGTATTCCAGGCCTAGGTTGAGTACATAATCAATAATTGTTAAGGAGCAATCTGATCTCCTGTTATCTTGGGGAGGACAAAAAGTAAATGGCAGAAATGTAAAGGGGATGGCAGAAATTAAAGGGATGGGGAGGACAGAAAGTAAATGGTAGAATGTAAAGGGGATGGTGTAACGCCCTAATTTCTGGACTCAGAAATAATGCCCGTTGGAGACACTATTCCTGGACTCCTTGAAATCATTTCGTTAAATTTCCGATATCGTCATACATTTGCTTAAACTTTCCAACGATTAGCTTAAGCCAAAACAAGACAAACGTTAAAGACCCTAAATAGGTATGAAACCTACTTAAGTTTAGAGAAGAATTCACACTTAGAGAAGTGCGATTCAATAAACTCATACCGAAAATCCGGCAGAGTCTCCCCTAAAACGTGACAATTACCAGAATTTCAGCTTAACCTGAAAACCAGCAAAAACCAGTACAATTCAATATCCTACATATCATAAGATTAAAACTATGCCTCTGTGGCCAACTCAGAAATAATTACACTTATACATTTTACATCAATACATCTCATCGAATAATCAATTAAACGAAAACAACTACTCCAGGAACTACTTCCATTAAACTACTCTTCCAACTGAAATAAGGCTCAACTCCACCCTCACCTTAACTTCCTCAACCTCACCGGAGGTACCTGCACCACTAAAATATATCCCCGAAACGTGGGGTGAGATAATAATCCCAGTGAATACAACCACATGCATGAATGCAAGGAGCAGATATCAATGACAATGTGACAATTCAACAAACTTCACATATAACAGATTTATGAACTAAATACATAAACATGATTACCAATAGTCAATAACAACTAAAAGCAATACATAATTCGATTAATATAAATTGTTGAGTAATGCAAGTTATGATGCTCATGATGCACTCACTGTTGTGCCCAGCAGACATGATCTTATCACTTTCTAGAGTTAGACCTGAGCTCAGACTACGGGAACCGGCTTTCCCGGGGACGAATCCCACCCAAACTGGACCGAAGTCGTGTTTTACTTATTTACTTATTTTTTTTAACTCACAGCACAAAGGTCAGCTTAATTAACTCACAGTCGAAACCGGCTTACATTGTTCAAATGCACATGATAACACTTTTCGTAAGTTTGCAAGTATCGTAAACTTTGACATTCAAGGTTTTTCAGGCAAATCCTAGCATCAATCATTCAATCTTAAGCAAATGTTACTAAATCATTCAAAATAACTAAATAGAAAGGGAGATCAAGGAGTTGGGTTCATACATTGAGCATATCGATAATTTCGTAAATCTCGCTATTTTCAACTCTATGAATAACAACCCCACATTTTCAATTCAAACTCTAAAAACAACCATACCAAGTTATAAAATAGCTTTAATCAAAGAACTTTAACCGATTCGAATGAGTGTATGAGCTACAATCGAGGGATTTCGTTAGTTTCGATAGTTTCGAAAACTTCGAAACTAAGGATTTCGACGCTCAATTCTATACTCATATGCTCAATCTATCGATAATCACTACAAACAACATGATTACACCAATCCAAACAAGAATCAATCATCATCAAGCAAAGGGAAGAAAAGGAGAGGGTTCATGCAGAGTAGGAGCTAACTAATCTCTATCATACAAGTGAGTTATACTCACCCAAGAGTGAAATCCCTCTCGGGAAGGTAGATGAAGTAGTTTCCTTGCCTCAATTCTCCTTCTCCAAGCCTTGATTGTGAAACTTCTCTCTAGAACCCTCTCTCTCTAGGTTTCTTTTATGAAAGAAATAAATGAAAATGTTATGTTTTAAGTTGCAGATTTTAAGTCATTTAACTTATGGTAATCGATTACAGACCCATTGTAATCGATTACCAGCAGCGAAATTAACACAAAAAAATCCTTTCTGACAATTTGGTAATCGATTACAACTTCTGGTAATCGATTACCAAAAATTCAGCTCTCGGATAATCGATTACAGACTGTGAGTAATCGATTACCACAATTACTGCTCTCAGGTAATCGATTACAAACTCCTTGTAATCGATTACCAGAAACTCAGCTCTCTGGTAATCGATTACAAACTCTCTGTAATCGATTACCAGCAACCCAAACTTACTAATTTTACTTAGACAAAATCCTAAAACTTGGTTTTATAGCTAAGTATTAACCCCTAATCCCTCAACCTACCTTTTCTCAATTACTAACACATTTATATGCTTGTAACCTAATGAATTATTAAAGCTCATAATTTGCGGGATATTACATTCTACCCCCCTTCAGGCAATTTTGTCCTCAAAATTGATTTAGAAAACAGAACTTAAAGACCGCTTCAACTAAAAAGTTCTGGAAGTCATTCCCGTAACCTGGTGAAGAGCATCCCAAAACTTAAAAGTGAACCTAGGGTCCCTATCTGATATGATGTTTGAGGGAATGCCATGGAGTCTAACAATCTCCATAACATACAAACTTGCTAGCTTGCTAAGGGAAAAGGTACTCCTAACTAATAGGAGGTGAGCTGACTTGGTCAGTCGATCCTCCATCACCCAGATGGCGTCAAACATAGTTTGTATTCGAGGCAATCCTACCACAACGTTCAAAATTATACTTTCCCACTCAGAGATTTCTAACGGTAAAAGGGTTCCTAATGGTTTTGATGCTCTATATTGACCTGCTGACACACTAAACACTTAGAAACATAATCTGTTATATCTCTCTTCAAATTCTGACACATCTTGGTGGAGCCAGGATGCACAGAGAACTTACCTCTATTGGCTTCCTCTAACACCTGTTGCCTGAAGCTACCCCCTTAGGGACACAAACTCTTCCTTGGAAGAGAATCATCCCATCTCCTGATTCGGAAACCCTAACTGTTGTCTTCTCTCTTGGAGGCTTGAGTCTAAACTCTGAGCCGCCCTGATTAGAGCTCTCAGCTCACTAGTGATCTCATTAAAACGAAGTTGATACTATGCTCTCCAGTTGCTACACCTAAACTTAGGTTCCTAAACTTCTCTAACAAACTCCTTTCATGTATCATCACGAAAGACACATGAAAAGACTTTCTACTCTATTTGAGCATACTAGACTGGCTTGGTTATACAACACCCTTGATAAAATCTAATCATAGGAAAAGATTTCACACAACAACTAAGTAAGGATCCTAATTCCATACCCAAACTCATCAACTACCGATTGATTTTAAGTCTTATGTTCTTACTGATCTAGCTAGGTTTGAGAAAATTCCAAGTGATCTATATGTTTATTTTCTAAGTTATACTATATTACTAACACTAAGTCATGCACACATAATTACTCAATCCCTCGAATCACTAGGTTTGTGTTGGCGAAATAATCCAACACTCACGTCATGTTCCAGGAATTAAGTTCACATAATCACATAGACAAACACCGCCCCCAAAAGAGGGGAAAAAACACTCATTCTTCTAAGAAAATAAAGGAATCTTAAGAATACTCATGCCATAACCGTAGGTATAATACCTCCCGGTTACAGTACAAACACGGCAACCCTCCTAGTCTCCTATCGTCCCGTAATGGGATCTTTCTCTATCCCACCTTACCGGTCAGGCTGTACTTAGTTTGGTTTTAAGTTTCAGGGAAAAGGAGAGTGACATAATGTCATTCACACTTTAGTTCTTCCATAAGCAAGGACTTCCAATTGATTAAGTTTTAACCTAGTGAGTGAGCCTAACAACCTCTCAATCCTTCCTAACACTCAGGTCAGGCCTAACTATACATAATCAAGTCTAACTTTCAGGTTAAGTAAAACTTAGTTGTGCTCGGGTACTGAGTGCCTTTTATGGCTTCACATGTCCTACCTATAGGACTACCCCCCTTCAGGCTTCAGGATCTTCAAATATTTCTCAGTGTTCTAGATCTTAATTTTTCTCTCAGAGACATCAAGTCTACATCTAGGTACCTAACTAATTTGGTTCCCCTTCTCATAAGTTCCAGAGTTATTACTATTATGGTGTGAAAAAGAATTTCCGATTTCTGTTTGGAATGTGAACCTATGTAAACATGGTCACGACCACAACATAAAGATATAAGGTTTAAAGTTCTAGAATTTCGCTCTTGTAATACATGGATAAGGTTGAATATCTAGACTGGAAGGTATTATTTTCTCGTGACAACTTACTCAATCGGTAAGGTGCAAGGATGTTACTCATTGTAGCTCCTGGAAATGTGATAACATTAGATAACAGATAACTCACTACATTTACTATGAATCTCTAACTTATTCATCTCCTAAATATGTCCCCAACTCCTAGTGGTTATCAACTGATGTTGTTGTCTTAAGGTATAGGTATAGTGTCCTCTCCTAAGGGTTTCAAGGACTGCAGGGTCACAAGACACTGCCTCTAGGGCTACTAGGGGTTCTCTAAACGTGAGATGAAAGGGTGAGGAGATCGTAGCCGCCATGACTACCCACCCATCTGGTAAGGCATAAGGATCCTGTCCATGTAATCCATGGATAAGGCAAAGAGTAAGGTGGCTGAAGGAATCATCACTCACTAGACAGTCTCCTGACTACCCTCAAGGTGGCCTAGGGAATACACCTATTCTTACATTACCTCAAAGGAAACCTCAATTTCCTAACCCTTCTAACTTTAGGTCTAAATGTCTATATGTCCCTGTAAAGTTTGCTGGCTTTAGGTAAGGTCTTAAGCCTACTTAGATTACAACTCTCCAAACACTTCCCCGATGGTTGGAATCCCTATGGGTGCCTATGCGACTTCTAGTTTACCCTGAGTAAAGTTTCTATCTCAATCTGGGCTACAACCCCCATATACCTTTGAGTATGACCTAAACAAGGGTTTAAATCAAAAGAACTTAACCTTGTGAGTTAATACCCAACAACCACACATACACTAACATAATATGTCATAAAATCACTCATACAACCAATGTCATAAACAGACGGTAATTCATCAAACACAATCAGATCATGCACATTACACAACTGAAAACACATCATAAGTCAAGCAACAACCATCCTTAAAATATTAAGTCAATATCCACTAACTAGCTCAAGGGTGTCTGACTTTTATTAGGTTTTCAGGGTCACATTCTATAAAGCTCCTAAGGTAAGGGTTCCATAGAAATTTAATCTAAGTTACCCTCTGTCTTATACAAGAATGGGTGGCTTTAACCTTGTTAGGGAAGTATCCTAACTTCCGGACCAAGGCATCCTACTCACATAACAAACCATGATCTCCATATATATCACACATCATAAGAGTGATCAGTTCCTATAATGAGTACACGTACTAGAAGATCACAATAAGTCACGGGCAACTAACCTAACCACAGTCCAATTGGATTGAACTGCTCTGATACCAAAATGTAACGCCCTAATTTCTGGACTCAGAAATAATGCCCGTTGGAGACACTATTCCTGGACTCCTTGAAATCATTTCGTTAAATTTCCGATATCGTCATACATTTGCTTAAACTTTCCAACGATTAGCTTAAGCCAAAACAAGACAAACATTAAAGACCTTAAATAGGTATGAAACCTACTTAAGTTTAGAGAAAATTCACACTTAGAGAAGTGCGATTCAATAAACTCATACCGAAAATCCGGCAGAGTCTCCCCTAAAACCTGACAATTATCAGAAATTCAGCTTAACCTGAAAACCAGCAAAAACCAGTACAATTCAATATCCTACATATCATAAGATTAAAACTAGGCCTCAGTGGCTAACTCAGAAATAATTATACTTATACATTTTACATCAATACACCTCATCGAATAATCAATTAAACGAAAACAACTACTCCAGGAACTACTTCCATTAAACTACTCTTCCAACTGAAATAAGGCTCAACTCCACCCTCACCTTAACTTCCTCAACATCACCGGAGGTACCCGCACCACATGCATAATAATCCCAGTGGGGTGAGATAATAATCCCAGTGAATACAACCACATGCATGAATGCAGGGAGCAGATATCAATGACAATGTGACAATTTAACAAACTTCACATATAACACATTTATGAACTAAATACATAAAACATGATTACCAATAGTCAATATCAACTAAAAGCAATACATAATTCGATTAATATAAATTGTTGAGTAATGCAAGTTATGATGCTCATGATGCACTCACTGCTGTGCCCAGCAGACATGATCTTATCACTTTCTAGAGTTAGACCTGAGCTCAGACTACGGGAACCGGCTTTCCTGGGGATGAATCCCACCCAAACTAGACCGAAGTCGTGTTTTACTTATTTACTTAATTTTTTTAACTCACGGCACAAAGGCCGACTTAATTAACTCACAGTCGAAACCGGCTTACATTGTTCAAATGCACATGATAACACTTTTCGTAAGTTTGCAGGTATCGTAAACTTCGACATTCAAGGTTTTTCAGGCAAATCCTAGCATCAATCATTCAATCTTAAGCAAACGCTACTAAATCATTCAAAATAACTAAGTAGAAAGGGAGATCAAGGAGTTGGGTTCATACATTGAGCATATCGACAATTTCGTAAATCTCGCTATTTTCAACTCTATGAATAACAACCCCACATTTTCAATTCAAACTCTAAAAACAACCATACCAAGTTATAAAATAGCTTTAATCAAAGAACTTTAACCGATTCGAATGAGTGTATGAGTTACAATCGAGGGATTTCGTTAGTTTCGATAATTTCGATAGTTTCGAAAACTTCGAAACTAAGGATTTCGACGCTCGATTATATACTCATATGCTCAATCTATCGATAATCACTACAAACAACATGATTACACCAATCCAAACAAGAATCAATCATCATCAAGCAAGGGGAAGAAAATTGGAGGGTTCATGCAGAGTAGGAGCTAACTAATCTCTATCATACAAGTGAGTTATACTCACCCAAGAGTGAAATCCCTCTTGAGAAGGTAGATGAAGTAGTTTCCTTGCCTCAATTCTCCTTCTCCAAGCCTTGATTGTGAAACTTCTCTCTAGAACCCTCTCTCTCTAGGTTTCTTTTATGAAAGAAAGAAATGAAAATGTTATGTTTTAAGTTACAGATTTTAAGTCATTTAACTGATGGTAATCGATTACAGACCCATTGTAATCGATTACCAGCAGCGAAATTAACACAAAAAAATCCTTTCTGACAATCTGGTAATCAATTACAACTTCTGGTAATCGATTACCAAAAATTCAGCTCTCGGGTAATCGATTACAGACTGTGAGTAATCGATTACCACAATTACTGCTCTCAGGTAATCGATTACAAACTCCTTGTAATCGATTACCAGAAACTCAGCTCTCTGGTAATCGATTACAAACTCTCTGTAATTGATTACTAGTAACCCAAACTTACTAATTTTACTTAGACAAAATCCTAAAACTTGGTTTTATAGCTAAGTTTTAACCCCTAATCCCTCAACCTACCTTTTCTCAATTACTAACACATTTATATGCTTGTAACCTAATGAATTATTAAAGCTCCTAATTTGCGGGATGTTACAGATGGCATAAATTAAAAGGATGGGGAGGATAGAGAGTAAATGGAAGAATGTAAGGGGAAGGCAGAAATTAAAAGGATGGGTAGAAACAGAAATTAATTGGCGGAAAGTAAAGAGATGATAATATGAACAAGTGATATGGGGGATGAACAATTAATGGTGGATTGGGGAGAAAATGTAGGTGAACGATCTTTGGAAAATGAATACAACAATGCCTCCACTTACCACACTCCACCACAAACAAGCAGTTAGGAACAGAGCCAGTTCAAGAACAAGTATGAACAACTATGGAAAACTTGAGCAAGCAATTTATCAAACACCTAGAGGGGGTATTTTGCGACCCAAAACAGCCCCTATGCTAGCTCAAAACACACAAACAGACAGGCAAACAGAAGCAGCAGTGCAGCAGAAGAGCACCTCGGGCTCAAAACAATTCAGAAGTTCAACAGTTACAAGAAAATTGAGCTTGAATACAGGTAAAAACTAAGATAACTGAAAATTCTACACCTCTTGGATGCAAAACCTGCGGCCACAAATTGAAGAAATGGACTCCAATCAGCTCCAAAATCAAGTAGCTATGATACCGATTGATAGCAGCAAGTTTCCCCGATCTAGTTTCGGAGCCAGGCATTGTAATCAAGCACAAAAATTCGGTCAAGACACCCAAAATAGTTGTAGTAGGTCGCGACCTTAATGGGTAAAAAGGAAGAGAAATTGAAGGAAAAAGTGGAAGAGAAAGGGATGGAATAGACGCCACTGAAGCAGGCAACCCCCACAACAGATAAGTCTCAGTGTTAGACACCACTGATCCAGGAGAATCAGATAAGTCTCTGGTTGGTTTGAGCAAGAACCACCAAGCCTTCTCTACTCACTTGAGGAGGAAATTGGGCAGAATGCCTTTACTATTCATCAAAGTTGTAATACAAGGGGGGGTGGCCTCCTATTTATAGGAAAAGGAGGTGGCTAGGTAGTGGCAAGGAAAATACAAGATGAGTGAAAAACTATCATAAATGAATATTGAACCCATGACTCCTAAGCCTTCTAGCAAGGCAATCTCCTAACCAATAAACCCATACAAATTAGCGCCCCTCATGAGTACAAAATTAAGAAATTTACAAATAAGCCCTAATTACAATTAAAATCCAAATTATTTATTTAATCCTTCCTAATTAAGATGAAGTCTTCTTGTTGATTTGGTCAAGGGTGGTCAAAGGTCAATGGTTGACCATGGGAGGGTTGACCAAGGTTGGCCGAGCTCCATGTGCCCAAGTCAGGCCCAGGCTCCTTTTCAGCTTCGCTGCCAGCTCAGAGTTCCACTAGCAGTTGCCATCACATAGTCAAAAGGGGGGAGAATGTTGAGTATCAAGACCATAAAAAGTCTAAGAAACCCCATATCTTAATTTTGATGATAACAAACGTAAGTAAACAAAGATATGCTTCACTTTGTATGTTTCAGGAAGCTACCTAGAATAGAAGTTGTTCGAAAACAAGCTTGTCGTCTTAAGATGATTAACCGTCTAAAGAGAACCAACCATCTGAAGAGGTTAACCGTGTAATGAAGCAAGTCATCTGAAAGAAGTCAGCCATATGAAATCTATTAGCTGTCTAATGAGGTTATCCGTCTAAAGGCATTTAACTAGATGAAAAGCTCTTGGCCGTCTAAAGATAATTAATCTGATGCAATAGTTTTTCTGATGTGGCTTTGTCCAAGGTTCTTCCTTCCAATGCGCAAGCTCAGAACACAAATAAGGCAAAACAAAAGATAATTTTCTGCAAAGGTTTGAAAAGCATGCACCCATAAGGAAATGTTGCGCAACAGACCTACAGTGGTCAGAATAGTGCATGCAACCTTGTACGATGTCACACTTGTCTCACGGCGGGATTAAGAGCATTTCATGCTATCTCTAAATGGACTTCTCAACGGATGTTTCCAAGCTTTGCTCCTGAAGCCTATAAATACCTCTTCCACCTTCGTTATTCTTTGAAGTTAAATGCTCCAAAAAAATCTTGTGTAGAATTTTACTCTGATTTTACCTTGTACAAAACTTTCATATTCTGTGTATAAATTTATCTGTACAAACACTTTGAACTACGAACTCGTATGAAGTTCTAAGTTTTTTTCATTTTCTATAAACACTTTGAGTGTAGAGCCTAATCAAGGTTTGGTGGGCAAAGAATACTTGGGTAAAGCCTGAAGAGGCTAGGTGGGCAAACAATACTTGTATTTGAGCCTGAAGAAGCTTGTCTGCAAAAGAATGCTTGTAATCCTTTGGATTAATGGAAAATCCAGTAGCTAGTTGGCATTGGGACTGGACATAGCTTACAGCGGTAGTGAGTGAACCAGGATAAACTTTTGTCTAAGTTTTCCTATCCTTAAACTCTTTATATTTTAACTGCGCTAACCAAGGGGACTTGAACATAAAGTTTATGAACTCTTTTCTGATTTAAGAAATACAAATATTTTTCACAAAAACCTCTTATCTGAATTTCATTAGATAAGAGAAGTGTAACATCCCGCAAGTTAGAAACTTTAAACAACTTATTAGGCTGAAATAAGAGGGTTAAGTATTAGTGATTAAAGGAAAATAAGTTAAGAGATTAAGGTTAATTGAGGAGCTATGATTTAAAACTCAAGTATAAGACCAAGTATTAGCCTTAACCATAAGTTTTAATAACTCATTAGGATAGAAATAATATTATTCTGTTTGGTAATTAGAGGTTGAGTGAGGATTATGGAAATTAACTTAGAATTCTATTTCAAGTTAAAATGAAGAGTTTTGGGTTCTGGTAATCGATTACATGGAGTTTGTAATCGATTACCCGAGAGCTAGTTTTGAGGTAATCTATTACTCACAGGTTGTAATTGATTACCCGAGAGCTGAATTTTGTGTAATCGATTACGTAATTGATTATCTGAGGGTTGAGTTTTTGGTAATCGATTACCAAGGGTTGTAATCGATTACTAGATTTCCAGAAACGTTTTCTAGTGTAATTTTTACCTCTGGTAATCGATTACAGCACTATGGTAATCGATTACCAGCTGTCCAGTATAAATACTCGGACATGCAGAATCCGAAGGGAGCTATTTTCTTCTTCTTCCTTCACGCTTTTTAGAGAGAGAGAGTGTGGACCTAGTGAGAGAAAGCTGATTTGGGAGCTTGGGAAGGAATTCGGAGCTAGAATCATCAAGTGATACACTTCAATCTTCCATCCTACTCTTGATTCCCAAGGATTGGTGAGTATAACTCACACACCCACTTTTCTCTTTGAGTTTGATTTCTCCCCAATGTATGAACCCTACTCTTTAATCCCTCTTTTATATGATAATTGTGGTTAGAATAGTAATGTATGCATGAGATTGAGTAGTTTGGTTAGTATTTTCATGGAAAACCTTAGGGTAGCGAGATTTACGAAAGTAGCGAGATTACGAAATTAACGAAATACTCATTGTATGATCCCTACCCTTCGATTCCCTTCTATATGGTTGAATTGAATAGATTTATGAAGTCTATGCTAAGAATTGAGTAATTTATGCTATGGGTTGATTGTAAATCCCTTGGATTTCGAAGTTACGAAAGTTAAGAAAGTTTTCGAAACACTCGAAATACTCGAAATTCTAGTTTCGGGTTATCAATTCATGTTTACCGGTTTCGACCGTGAGTTAAGTAAGCCAACCTTTGTGTCGTGAGTTAAAACTTCAGTTTTCATTATTGATTCATGTAAGCCGGTTTCGACCGTGAGTTAATTTAAGCCGGCCTTTGTGCTGTGAGTTAAGAAAATTCAGTAATTATAAGAAAATTTGACTTCGGTCCAGTAATGGGTGGGATTCGTCCCCGGGAAAGACGTTTCCCGTAGTCTGAGCTCAGGTCTAACTCCAGTTTCAGTAATAAGTTCATGCCTGCTGGGCACAGCAGTGAGTTGCATTATTATTGCATTTTAATGATTTGAGTATTAAGTTCGTGAATATGTTATGTTAATTATCTTTAATTGATAAGAATTTGAGTATGATATTTAGCTTTATATTAGTTAGTTAAGTTGATCTTCCCCACACTTTATGCATGTTTAGTTATACTCGCTGAGATTATTATCTCACCCCATGTTTCGGGGATATACTCTAGCTGCGCAGGTATTTCAGGTAATAGTGAAGCAGGGAAAGGAATGCTTGAAGCGGAGTGGTACTTCAAGTAGAAGACTTATTAGTTGATTTAGTTATTATGTATTTATTGATTGAGGTGTATTGATGTATATATGTATATATATTTTATTTTGGCCATGGAGGCCCTATTATGATTTTAGTGTAAATATGTTATTAAATTGTGCTGGTGGTTTTACTGAGTTTCAGGTTAAGTTCGAGATTGGTAAACCTCCAGTTTTAGGAGAGATTCTGCCGAACTTCCGGTGTGAATCTTAAGAACCACAACACTCCAAGTGTGGATTCATCCCTAACATTAAGTAAGATTTACTATTATTTAGAGATATTGATGTTGTAATGTAATTTCTTAAACTAATCGTTGGATAGTTTTAAGCGAATGTTTGACGATATTGAAATTTTAACGTAATGATTTCAAGAACTTCGGGAATAGTGTCTCCAACGGGCATTAATTCTGAGTTCAGAAATTAGGGCGTTACAAGAAGTAACTTCAGAGAGCTTCTGAAAACCCTGTCCTAAACTTTAAGTAAACCTACTCTTTGAGAAAAAAAAGGTTTCTGAAAATCTACAAAAGATTGCAAAACACAATCCAACGCCCCTTCTAGCGTTTTCATGTTGTTGAGGGTTTTCCACGTAAAATCTAGTGTGTAGTGTCTAGAACTATTGTTTGTGAGAATACTGATAATGGGTTCCACTATTTTTCACGATACTAATCACAAGCCATTACGAATTTTTACCGATTCTTCTACAAAGATTTAATTACATTTCTACTCACATTCATTAATTGTTTAACACTTGGAGCATGTTTCTGAATCTCATATCCTAACAAAAGAGAATGCATTATAGTTTCTTAAGCCTGTTGTCAACTGCAATGAGGACATGAATCATTCATGGTCAATCCTCTCTTAAATCGTTCAACATTAGTGATGAGGAGACGTCCGTGTAGCAACTTCAAAAAGAAAGATGAAATTCTAGGAAAACATTTCCTAGAATTCAAGGGAGGGCAAAAATTAGAGAAAAATACCAAAATAGAAAATGGACAATCTAAATCAAGTTTAAGAAGGATTTAATGAAAATACATTGACAGTGTAAAAAAAATTACACTGTCATCTGAAAACAAACCTCACATTTGATGTGAATCACATGATAATACCAATGACCCAACTTTTGCATTCTCGAGCACTTTTCCCAAACCCAGGTTCCTTTCTCAATAAATCTAAAGATGAAGAAGTTTATAGGTATGGATCTATGGTCTTTCAATTGATCTGTCATCACTCTGGTGACATGTCTAGTTGTCGCTTCATGCATTTTCAAAATAGCCTTTGGATTGGTGAAGTAGGGATTTGGGTTGATTTGTTAGTTGAGAGAAAGAAAGGCTTGAAAGATCTGAGCCTTATGTGTTTACCTGATTTAGGAGAAGTTTCAAAATTAAAAGCTTCTAAACCTCATTTCAGATGTGGGGTGTTTGATTGTCTGGGTTCACTTGAGTTGATCGACTACACAATTGATTTTGGGTATGCATTTGAGAGTTGCAAGAAGCTCAAAACCCTCAAACTGAAGAGGACACACTTGGATGATGAAACCCTAAGTGGGATTCTGGAAAATTGTGAGGCCTTGGAAAGTTTAAGTCTAATTCAGTCTAATGGGTTCACGAGACTCATCATTAGGAATTCAGAACTTAAAGTTTTGCAACTCCATGCTCTGTGGGTGGATGAGCTAGGAATTTATACTCCGAACCTTGATGTTTTGTCTCTTGATTCTACGCGTTTCCTAGTGCAGAATGTAAGCATTTATGCCCCAAGCCTCAATACTTTTGGTTCTTCCAGCTACTATATTATTTTTGCAAGATTGTCTTTATTCGAAGAAGAGAGATCTATTTTGCGAAGCCATGAGGTTCTTTCACACTAGGTTGATCGTTTTTCAGTATTAGTAAGTTTTAATGCTTTCACTACATCTTTACACAATCAATGACATATTGCATATATCATGCTATTCTATTTAATTGATTTAAAATTATTCTTTAACCAGAATTTGGATTTGGTTAAGTTAAACATAAATATTGGATTGTTAAATTTTCCAATAGCTTATGTAGATGTGTGTGTGTGTGTTGTCTTTATTATTTAGTGTCACACTTGAGACTTCATGAGCTAAACATCCATACAAATTGTGTGTGCAGGTTTAAGAAAGAGAAAATTTATTTGTCAAATTCTTCTATATAATTCTTCATTCAACAAAAAGAAGGATATAGTAGAATAAAATGATTGATATAATAAAAAGAGAAAAAATAATGTTGTAAAAAGTGTTGCAGAAAAGTGTTATAGGACTAATTAATATAACCCAGTTTTAGAATCCTCAGGGTGTGTTTGAGAGTTTAGAGAAAAAGAGAAAGGAAGGAAAATGACAAGGTTAGAAGGGGAAGGGAGGGGGAAGAATGAGAGGAGAGAATTTTATAACCTAACTACATCCACAAACACAAAAGGAAAAATTGGGAGACTACATTCAAGTGAAATGTCAATGGGCCGGGGAACCAAATTAACAGGTAAATTAAACATAATAAAAGGACCAAAAGTGCATAGAGTTATGCAAAATAAAATTATATTTTTACTATATTAGTTCAACTGATAGGATTGTCGTGCATGGAATATTAGGTTATGTTGGTGATTTTCATCCATAAGTCATATGTATGTCTTTGCTGAGATTTGCAATATGCGTCAACTTTTAAATATGCCAACCTCCCCTTCTCCTGTCACTTACTTTGACTTCCGATGGAACCATGAGTCTTAACCTTGATTATCTAGTTTAATTAGTTTTTAAACTATTGCTTTGATCTTTATAGATGCATTAGGTTTCTTCTTATATAGTGTATATATATATATATGTGTGTGTGTGTGTGTGTGTGTGTGTGTGTATTATGATCCTAACAATCCCTTCTTTATTTCCTAACAAACTCCAAGTTATAATATTTTTCAGAATTTATCAAAACTGACTATGGATTTGGATTTGAACTACATAGAAGAAGCCATGGAACTTCCTTTTGTCTTAAGATTATGTATCAGCTTACAAGTTCTCGAAATTGTTCTACCAGTATGTGACATTATCCTTCATTGAGATTTTTATCTAAATGTTTTCAGTATAGACAAAAGTTTAATATAGAGTTTTGGTTTTTATAGTTTTACAGGCATAAAAGCTCTGTTAGTAGCTCAAGTGATCATCCTCTATCATATCCCATGTCAATGTTTTGGGAGAGGCTAGAACTATGCAATTGTATTCGCCAGAAGTTGAAGTTTGTGTACATGAGGGGTTTCAAAGGTGAAGTGGAAGAAGTGGAATTTGCAAAGTACCTCATAACAAGAGCTACAATGATGAAAATGATTACCATATTAGTACGTGATAAGTACTCAATGGATGTGGCTAAAACTTTGTTGTCACTACCGAGAGCTTCTGATAATCTCTCCATTAATTTAAAGTACTTCAACCCATATTATTATCATATGGAAGTACTTTTTTGAACATTAAATCAAGTTGTTAAAATGGTAAATGATTCTTAGTTTCTCTATGATGCTTATGTGTGGCATAATATACTGTTCTGGATTCATTTGAGTGGTCTAAACATTGTTCTTGTTACTCTTTCATATGATTACATTGTTATGGTTACTTTTTTATATGTTGATGTCTATTTATTGTTGTAATATATTTTAATTTGAATGTATTATTATTATTATTGGTAACATATTTAGTATAAATCATTTTATGACAAGATACGTTTTTTATACTATTCCTTGCATTTTAATGTGGATATTAAATTTTAGAGGTTTTAATGTAATTCAAAATTTATTTTTAATTATTTTTAATTATAAAAAAGTATTTTTTTTTACTTTGAAAAACTTTTACAGTTAATTTAAATAAATGATTGCTTAAAGTTACTTGCCAAAATAAAAAAAAAAATTTTTTTTTTCAAAATGTTTTATAAATGTTTTTAAAATTTTTTAATTTATTTAAATAAATAGTATTTAAAATGGTTTAAAGAAATGCTCTCAAATCTTATCTATTCACTCTTCTTCATAACCTCTCTTCCATCTTCCACTTCCTTTACTCTCAAACATCAATTGACGAAATGATTAACTTTCCATAAAGTTATCATTTTCGGAAATCAATTCACAGAGTCCAAGACAATATTAGCCAACAATATTAGCCATCAATTTCGTCAACCAAATTGTATAACATGATAACTCATTAATATCGAAATTAGGAAGTTTCAAGCAATGGACTACCAAAACGATTCACTGCTCAAATTCTAAGAAAATATACCAGGAGAAGATTATAATCTAAAATTTTTCTCAGGTTCAATGATGAAAAAAAATATAATGTGAAATTTATGCCTAAACTCACCAAATAATATAAAAATTTTCCCTCGAAATAGATGTTGAAAATTGTGAATACATATTAACTAATTTCTTTAAGTTAACTCTGTACTGAATTATGAATATATATTAACTAATTTCTTTATGAAAATAATATAACATTTTAAAATTATGAATGAAAATAAGAAATAAAAACATTTTTTAAAACAAAACACGTGATCTCCAATGGCCATCAATTAGGATTTAAGAGTGAGAAATAAGTGGGTGAACGCTGTTTGGTTACACGGTCCACCAACAGGGAAATTAGCATTCTAAAAGCCTATAACTCAAAAGAAGAAAGTCTTAAGGAGAGGCATCCTATACCTATCTAAACATGTTCTGCTTTAGATTTGGTCAGTTTATACAAAGGTTATATTAACAATAATAATTTCTTTCAAGGAAATTTAACTATCTTGTAGAGGACGAAGAAATACAAAGAAAACAGACCAAGTTATTGTACATCAATTCATGCACCTCATATGTACATAATCATATAAAGCTTCTGCCTGTGTCCTGGCACTCAGATAGCCACAGGTCCATATGCTCCTGAATCTTTTGCCTTACTTTGTGAACTGCATCAAGGGAAGTGTAGTTCTTCTCATTACCTGAAAAGAAAATTCACAACTAGAATGTTGGTTTATATATTACAACCATATTTATGTGTAACAGGCAACTATCACAGTTGTGTGTATCTAGCATGACAATGACTTCACATTGATCCCATAATTTGGTTGATGTTCTCATTACTACTGTTTTTCATCATTTTTTAAATAACTGTAAGATATGTTTGTTGATACATGGGAGAAGGAATCACTGTGATCATGCAATTGTTACACATAAAAAAATAACTGATAACAAAACAAAATTAACTCCTACAAAATTGAAGGTTATAAATTGGCAGTCTAAGACATTTCAGGATGAGAATAATTGGAGTGCAAATGTTACACATCCCTTCAACGACCAATGGAGATTGAGGACATCCTCTTATATCAGTGCAATGGCCACAATTATAACATGTGATAGTGTAGGGAGCATTCAGTGAACAGAACAATGCCAGTAATTTTACATTGCACACACTGCACATTTTATAATAGTATCAAATGACTTAGAACTCTTCTTTTCCCCCTTTATTAAGCAAACAAATCTAAGAATACTAACGGATCCACTTGAGACCTGGCCCAAGATCATGTAGCTAATATTTAAACCACCAAATACAGTAAATTACATATTACTTGGTTTAACTTTAACTTAAAATAGCCACTCATTTGTCACACACTAGATAGCCATCAAATAAACAATCCATGTTGGATTCAAGAGAAATATGACCTACTGCCATAGTGATGGCAAGGATAAATGATGTTAGTGCCTAAATTGATAAAATAGTAAATGGCAACTCACTATCAGGAGATGAAATTTGTTTCGATGCATGACGCCAAGGATCCTGTGAGCCATTTGTAAATATTATTTTTGAACCTGTCCACACACATTGCAGTAGTAGACATAAATCAGGGTCAAGATGATAGTAGTATATTGAGAGTAAAAGCATAAAAGAATGAATATGTTATATGCACCATCCAGACATGAGATGCCCATAAAGAAGTTTTATACTGAAGAATTTACATTTTATAACAAACTTATAATGGTAAGTACACAGTTCACATTCATATATGTAAACATAAAAGAGAAATTCATTTTCAAAATGATTTCCATGTTCAGGTTTAGGATAAGTCAAGGCCTTATAAAGATAATATTTAGTACTCAAATAACAAAATGATAAAATAAAAGAGAAATAATATGTATATATAATGGAAAAGTAAAAGAGTAATGTAAGCACATTTTTTTATAAATTTTTGCATATATTATTAAAATGAAAGAAAATATAAAAAAGAAAGTAACATAAAAACTCAGGCATAGGTAAGTTTCTAGACCAGCAATTTTTGTGCCTCCATAGTATAAATTAGTTGTATCAACTTCAGGAAAGACGCCTTCTCCAAAGACATTTTTGCAAAGGTCCATATGGTATCTGAAATATATGAGAACATTTTGTACAAATTACCAAGATCACAAAAAAAAATCACTAACTAGAAATATTAAAAGTATAGTGTAATAATGATTTTAAAATAAAAAATAAAGGGGAAAGAATTTTGTCAACGGAGGAGTATATGAAGTGAGCAATAGAGATGAGGAACTTGCCTTGTGTCAACTTTTGAGGAACGTACACTATCATTTAAGGGAGCCACCTGAAAGTACGCAACCTCAGTGCAGACTTGAAACCACCATAATCGAGAAGAACTGTCTTCAGTAACAGCAGGTTTTTTCAAAGACTTCTGGTCATAAATTTGTACGTTAACTCCAAAGGTTCCAAGGTAGTAATCTTTGACATATTTGGCATAAACATCCTGCATATTGAGTTAAAAAGTTTCCATTAGATGCATCAAACCAGAAAAATTAAATTGGCCTCGCGGAGAAGGGGGAGGGGCGAGCACATACATCTTGACAAATGAATGTAAAGTAGAACAAAGGGAACCACTAACTGACTAAATGCACTGTATCTATATAAGATGAATAGAAAGGCAAAATTTATTTCAATATGTAATAACTATAGAGAAGGCTGATGTTGATGAGTTTAACAAGTACCCAAAATCTATAATATTCATACTGTAGTATCATATATGATAAAAGACCAAATTCCATGTTAAGTTTTGAAGATCATGGTTACTGCAATAAATACATGAGATAGCATTGCCAATATTTCAGCCAAAATGGGACATACATGAACAGAAACCAAGAACCAGACATATAATCATAGTTTACATCACATTCAAATCTGACACTACGCCCCATCTTTTCTACAATTTGTGGGATAGAACAAATCCTGACATTGATTGAGCTGTATAATATGATTACGAATTTAACATGACTAGAAATAGAAACTATGTGAAAACAGAAACTAATTAGTAGTAAATGGAGACCAAGGAGAAAAATATAGGTGTTTTGTCATATTAAATAAAAAGAAAAAACTCCCTTTAGCAGTTTCATTATATTCTAAAAAAAGGAGCTAAATTGAAAATCATACCACCAAATCCTCTTCAGCCTTCTTTGCTTCAACCAGAGGCTTGCATACTTTATTTGGATTTCCATATTGGAACTGTAACATTCAAAGATCCAATAAAAAAAAGACAAGATGGCATGATGAATTTGAATACAAGAGGTTGAAATGAATAAGAAAAACAACTACTATCATATCAATTACCGCTATTGCAGCATCAGCCATAAGATACATGAAGTCTCCATCAATTTCAAGCTGCAAAACAGGGAAAGTCAACATGCAACATGAGAATCTAACTATAAAATCTAGTGGGAACATGATTCATGTTCTGGGGCAAACTATAATATACTTTTACAAGGAAAGAGTAACGAAGTAACAAAGCATACATCATCTGCACCAAAAGATGCCCTTAAAGCCCTTCCATTGGTTGCAAGCTTTTGTTCGATAAGTTGAGTAGTTTCTTGTAACGCTGCTTTACACTCAGCACCTGCTGATTCACCGATCTGTATGTGAAAGATAGAACTCGGAACTTAAAATTTGACTGAAAGTAGATAAGAGGAAACTTTGAACCATTTATAGCATCTATAGTTCTATACTTAGAAAAACAAAAGAAGATGGCTAAGAAAAAAAATTAACAATCTTCACCTGTTGATCAAATTCTGTGTAGTTATAAACAGCAAGAACAACTTCAGAACTTGCAAGACTTCCACATGTTAAATGGGGAAATTTAAGACAGAACCATGCACTAAGTGCTCCCGAATATGAGCCACCAAAAAAGAACCACGAATTTTCAACTTCTTTTTTATTAAGCTTTGCATTTAAGTAATCCTACATGAACATTAGAAAAAGTAAATAAATAAAATGGGAAAGAATCTAATAAATTTAAATATATGACCTGTTATAAAAACCTGAAGTGGATTGAAAAACCAAACAGAAGAAGGAAATACAGTAAAATGACAGCTAGAAAGTATTGAAGAACTATTAACACAAAGAAATTGCTTGATTGGTTTACCATATACACTAGATACAATCAAACATGATTGTAGGAAACTGTAGAAACTAATGCATGTATGTGTGACCATTGTACATGCATCTATAACCCCAAGTAGAGGCATAAAGTATTCCAGGCCCAGGTTGAGTACATAATCAATAATTGTTAAGGAGCAATCTGATCTCCTTTTATCATGGGGAGGACAAAAAGTAAATGGCAGAAATGTAAAGGGGATTGCAGAAATTAAAAGGATAGGGAGGACAGAAAGTAAATGGCAGAATGTAAAGGGGTTGGCATAAATTAAAAGGATGGGGAGGACAGAAAGTAAATGGAAGAATGTAAGGGGATGGCAGAAATTAAAAGGATGGGGAGAAACTGAAATTAATTGGCGGAAAGTAAAGAGATGATAATATGAACAAGTGATATGGGGGATGAATAATTAATGGTGGAATGGGGAGAAAATGTAGATGAACGATCTTTTGAAAATGAAGACAACAATGCCTCCACTTACCACACTCCACCACAAACAAGCAGTTAGGAACAGAGGCAGTTCAAGAACAAGTATGAACAACTATGGAAAACTTGAGCAAGCAATTTATCAAACACCTAGAGGGGGTATTTTGCGACCCAAAATAGCACCTATGCTAGCTCAAATCACACAAACAGACAGGCAATTAGAAGCTGCAGTGCAGCAGAAGAGCACCTCGGGCTCAAAACAATGCAGAAGTCCGACAGTTACAAGAAAATTGAGCTTGAATACAGGGAAAAACTAAGATAACTGAAAATTCTGCACCTCTTGGATGCAAAACCCGCGGCCACAAATTGAAGAAATAGACTCCAATCAGCTCCAAAATCAAGTAGTTCTGATACTGATTGATAGCAGCAAGTTTCCCCGATCTAGTTTCGGAGCCAGGCATTGTAATCAAGCACAAAAATTCGGTCAAGACACCCAAAATAGTTGTAGTAGGTCGCGACCTTAATGGGTAAAAAGGAAGAGAAATTGAAGGAAAAAGTGGAAGAGAAAGGGATGGAATAGACACCACTGAAGCAGGCAACCCCCACAGCAAATAAGTCCTAGTGTTAGACACCACTGATCCAGGAGAATCAGATAAGTCTCTGATTGGTTTGAGCAAGAACCACAAAGCCTTCTCTACTCACTTGAGGAGGAAATTGGGCAGAATGCCTTTACTATTCATCAAAGTTGTAATACAAGGGGGTGGCCTTCTATTTATAGGAAAAGGAGGTGGCTAGGTAGTGGGAAGGAAAATACAAGATGAGTGAAAAACTATCATAAATGAGTGTTGAACCCATGAATCCTAAGCCTTCTAGCAAGGCAATCTCCTAACCAATAAACCCATACAAATTAGCGCCCCTCATGAGTACAAAATTAAGAAATTTACAAATAAGCCCTAATTACAATTAAAATCCAAATTATTTATTTAATCCTTCCTAATTAAGATGAAGTCTTCTTGTTGACTTAGTCAAGGGTGGTCAAAGGTCAATGGTTGACCATGGGAGGGTCGACCAAGGTTGGTCCAGCTCCATGTGCCCAAGTCAGGCCCAGGCTCCTTTTAAGCTTCGCTGCCAGCTCAGAGTTCCACTAGCAGTTGCCATCACATAGTCAAAAGGGGGGGAGAACGTTGAGTATCAAGACCATAAAAAGTCTAAGAAACCCCATATCTTAATTTTGAGGATAACAAACGTAAGTAAACTAAGATATGCTTCACTATTTTAAATTGACTAAGTTATGTATGTTTCAGGAAGCTACCTAGAATAGAAGTTGTTCAAAAACAAGCTTGTCGTCTTAAGATGATTAACCGTCTAAAGAGGATCAACCATCTGAAGAGGTTAACCGTGTAATGAAGCTAGTCGTCTGAATGAGGTCAGCCATCTGAAATCTATTAGCTGTCTAATGAGGTTATCCGTCTAAAGGCATTTAACTAGATGAAAAGCTCTTGGCCGTCTAAAGATCATTAATCTGATGCAATAGTTTTTCTGACGTGGCTTTGTCCAAGGTTCTTCCTTCCAATGCGCAAGCTCAGAACACAAATAAGGCAAAACAAAAGATAAATTTCTACGAAGGTTTGAAAAGCATGCACCCATAAGGAAATGTTGTGCAGTAGACCTGCAGTGGTCAGAATAGTGCATGCAACCTTGTACGATGTCACACTTGTCTCACAACGGGATTAAGAGCATTTCATGCTATCTCTAAATGGACTTCTCAACGGATGTTTCCAAGCTTTGCTCCTGAAGCCTATAAATACCTCTTCCACCTTCGTTATTTTTGAAGTTAAATGCTCCAAAAAATCTTGTGTAGAATTTTACTATGATTTTACCTTGTACAAAACTTTCATATTCTGTGTATAAATTTATCTGTACAAACACTTTGAACTACGAACTCGTATGAAGTTCTAAGTTGTTTTCATTTTCTATAAACATTTTGAGTGTAGAGCCTAATCGAGGTTTGGTGGGCAAAGAATACTTGGGTAAAGCCTGAAGAGGCTATGTGGGCAAACAATACTTGTATTTGATCCTGAAGAAGCTTGTCTGCAAAAGAATGCTTGTAATCCTTTGGATTAATGGAAAATCCAGTAGCTAGTTGGCACTGGGACTGGACGTAGCTTACAGCGGTAGTGAGTGAACCAGGATAAACTTTTGTCTAAGTTTTCCTATCCTTAAACTCTTTATATTTTAACTGCGCTAACCAAGGGGACTTGAACATAAAGTTTACGAACATTTTTCTGATTTAAGAAATACAAATATTTTTCACAAAAACCTCTTATCTGAATTTCATTAGATAAGAGAAGTAACTTCAGAGAGCTTCTGAAAACCCTGTCTAAAACTTTAAGTAAACCTGCTCTTTGAGAAAAAAAGGTTTCTGAAAATCTACAAAAGATTGTAAAACACAATCCAACGCCCCTTCTAGCGTTTTCATGTGGTTCTATACATAGTTGTTGAGGGTTTTCCACGTAAAATCTAGTGTGTAGTTTCTAGAGTTATTGTTTGTGAGAATTCTGATAATGGGTCCCACTATTTTTCATGATACTAATCACAAGCCATTACGAATTTTTACCGATTCTTCTACAAAGATTTAATTACATTTCTACTCACATTCATAAATTATTACACTTGGAGCATGTTTCTGAATCTCATATCCTAATAAAAGAGAATGCATTATAGTTTCTGAAGCCTGTTGTCAATTGCAATGAGGACATGAATCATTCATGGTCATTCCTCTCTTAAATCGTTCAACATTAGTGATGAGGAGACGTTCGTGTAGCAACTTCAAAAAAAAAAATGAAATTCTAGGAAAACATTTCCTAGAGTTTAAGGGAGGGCAAAAATTAGAGAAAAATACCAAAATAAAAAATGGACAATCTAAATCAAGTTTAAGAAGGATTTAATGAAAATACATCGACAGTGTAAAAAAAAATTACAATGTCATCTGATGATGTGCAGCCAAATCATTTAATGATTATTACACCTCATGTGTTATTCAACCCATTAAATGATGAGGCAACATATTATTGAAATTAAATGTCAAGTTTTTTTACATTGCCATTGTATACTCATTAAACTCTTCTTATTTAAATCCCTCACTGATTTTTTTTGTTTCCCTCCAGACAAATAGTTTGCATTTCACTAGAGTTATTTACGTTTTAGCAATTAAAAAATACTAAAAGAAATACATAAGAATATTTTAAAAGTTATATATATATTTTAAAATATATAACTTTGACTTTAAAATTTAACTTAGAAGAATTGAAATAAAAGTCTCTAAATTTAATAGTTATATATATATATAAAGTAGTTAATATTTAGTAATGTAGGGATTCAATTTATTATTTTTCAAAAACATTTTCAAGTAATAGTTGACAATTAATATTCTATTGGGCAATATTAGCATTTAATATTTAATTATGCAAAAGAAGTCTTATATTTAATTATATATATTAAATATTATTTATTAAATCATTTAATAATAACAAATATTTTATTGATGTTTCTTGATTAATTTTGAATAAAATAATTTTTTAGTTTAAAGGAGGAAATGAGAGTGGGAAAAGAAAATAAAGGTTGTTTTCATTCTCTTTATTTGGTTTTTAAAAAAGATGAGAGAAAAATAAATGTAATTTATTATTATACTTTTAATAATTAAAGGTGATGGAAAGGAAAAGAATCTTTAACTAATATTTTTTTTGTTAAGCGAAATGAATTAAATTAAAAGGGAGTATAAGGGGTACTCCAACTCATACTACAAACAAAAGAGAAAACAAACTTTGCTGAAAAAATAAATACAAACCAATAAAAACCAACGGAACACCGAAAACAAAAATTAGTGACAAAAAGCACACCAAAACAACATGTTCTTATACTAAGACCATGGAACCCATGACATAACCAAGTCAAATGTCCTTTGCCATCCACATAATTGCCAAAAGGAAAAAGTGGAAGGACAGGCAACCCCACTACTAAAATGAATGACAATTTATTTAAAACAATTCACCAATATTAAATCGTTTTTGTTACCATCTAAATCCCCTATTATTGAAGGGAGGGACAAAATTAAATTAAAGAAGAGCGCCCAATAAAAAAAATGAGAAATCGAAATCAAATGTGTGATTTTTTTCCTCACTCTTTTCAGTTTCCCTCCACACAAATACTTTTTTTTTTGTCTTTTACCAGGAATCCCCCATAGGTATAGTGGTGGTTAGGTAAAGCACTCCCAAAAGTGGCAACTCCATGATTCGAACCCCTGATTTTATTGGCAAAGTACGTCTGCGGTCAAAGTCCACTTCCATTGTGATTTGACCAGGGTTATTTTCGATTTAGAAATTACAAAATTAAAAAACAAATACATGAGAAGTGTGATATATATATCTTTTAAAATTATATACAACTTTTACTATGAAAGATATATTTAAAGTATCGTATTAAAAGTCTCTAAATTATTTAAGGTATTATTAATTAAAAAGTTTACAGATTATAAAATCTTACTAATATATTGTTTCCAAAGTTAAATTATATGATTAATGCACATATCTGTTCATTGTAATAATATATAAATGTAGCAACTTTGTTTTGTATAAAAAAATTAATAGTTTATTAATTTAATTAAATTTTACTTTTTTTTACTTATATAGCTGAAAGTATATAGCATGTATTAAACAACATTGAAAAATTTCAATCTTATATTTTCAAATTTAAATGAATTCTATCATTAATTTATTTCAGATATAATAGCACCAATTTTTAGGATGATTCTTACTAATACAACAAATTAATGACAAACCAAAATAATTGCCTGATTCAAAAAATAATTATAAAATTAACTACATTAGCCAAAATAAACATGAAAACTGAAAATTGTCTTAATTTTTATATGTTTGAAAAATAAAGACTTTGGATACTTCATGAGTTCTAACGTTACATAAAATGACTTGTCTCACATGGGACTTAAATCTACTTCAACAAGCAAACTAGTTCACCGACCCATTTTCCTCTCTTACTCTCAGTGCGTTACTCTCAACTCTCAAGAGCTAAATGTCTCACACCAATAGCACTTCTCCGATTCTAAACACCAGAGTTAGAGTCCGAAATATGAGAATGGAGATTTGATCAGCAAGCTTCCAGATGAAATCCTAACTAACATCCTCTCTAAGCTTCACATTGATGAAGCTGTGAGATGCAGTGTCCTCTCAAAGAGGTGGGAAGGTCTTTGGAAACAAACCTCACACATAGAATTTGATGTGAATCACATGATAATACCAATGACCCAACTTTTGCATTCTCGAGAACTTTTCCCAAACCCAGGTTCCTTTCTCATTAAATCTAAAGATGAAGCAGTTTATAGGTATGGATCTGTGGTCTTTCAATTGATCTATCATCACTCTGGTGACATGTCTAGCTGTCGCTTCGTGCATTTTCAAAATAGCCTTTCGATTGGTGAAGTAGGGATTTGGGTTGATTTGTTAGTTGAGAGAAAGAAAGGCTTGAAAGATCTGGGCCTTATGTGTTTACCTGATTTAGGAGAAGTTTCAAAATTATAAGCTTCTAAACCTCGTTTCCAATGTGGGGTTTTGGATTGTCTGGGTTCACTTGAGTTGATCGACTACACAATTGATTTTGGGTATGCATTTGAGAGTTGCAAGAAGCTCAAAACCCTCAAACTGAAGAGGACACACTTGGATGATGAAACCCTAAGTGGGATTCTGGAAAATTGTGAGGCCTTGGAAAGTTTAAGTCTAATTCAGTCTAATGGGTTCACGAGACTTATCATTAGGAATTCAAAACTTAAAGTTTTGCAACTTCATGCTCTGTGGGTGGATGAGCTAGGAATTTATACTCCGAACCTTGATGTTTTGTCTCTTGATTCTACGCGTTGCCTAGTGCAGAATGTAAGCATTTATGCCCCATGCCTCAATACTTTTGGTTCTTCCAGCTACTATATTATTTTTGCAAGAATGTCTTTATTCGAAGAAGAGAGATCTATTTTGCGAAGCCATGAGGTTCTTTCACACTAGGTTGATCGTTTTTCAGTATTAGTAAGTTTTAATGCTTTCACTACAGCTTTACACGATGAATGACATATTGCATATATCATGCTATTCTATTTAATTGATTTAAAATTATTCTTTAACCAGAATTTGGATTTGGTTAAGTTAAACATAAATATTGGATTATTAAATTTTCCAATAGCTTATGCAGATGTGTGTGTGTGTTGTCTTTATTATTTAGTGTCACACTTGAGACTTCATGAGCTAAACATCCATACAAATTGTGTGTGCAGGTTTAAGAAAGAGAAAAATTATTTGTCAAATTCTTCTATATAATTCTTCATTCAACAAAAAGAAGGATATAGTAGAATAAAATGATTGATATAATAAAAAGAGAAAAAATAATGTTGTAAAAAGTGTTGCAGAAAAGTGTTATAGGACTAATTAATATAACCCAGTTTTAGAATCCTCAGGGTGTGTTTGAGAGTTTGGAGAAAAAGAGAAAGGAAGGAAAATGACAAGGTTAGAAGGGGAAGGGAGGGGGAAGAATGAGAGGAGAGAATTTTATAACCTAACTACATCCACAAACACAAAAGGAAAAATTGGGAGACTACATTAAAGTGAAAAGTCAATGGGCTGGGCAACCAAATTAACAGGTAAATTAAACATAATAAAAGGACCAAAAGTGCATAGAGTTATGCAAAATAAAATTATATTTTTACTATATTAGTTCAACTGATAGGATTGTCGTGCATGGAATATGAGGTTATGTTGGTGATTTTTCATCCATAAGTCATATGTATGTCTTTGCTGAGATTTGCAATATGCGTCAACTTTAAAATATGCCAACCTCCCCTTCCCCTGTCATTTACTTTGACTTCCTATGGAACCATGAGTCTTAACCTTGATTATCTAGTTTAATTAGTTTTTAAACTATTGCTTTGATCTTTATGGATGCATTAGGTTTCTTCTTATATAGTATATATATATATATATATATATATATATATATGTATTGTGATCCTAACAATCCCTTCTTTATTTCCCAGCAAACTCCAAGTTATAATATTTTTCAGAATTTATCAAAATTGTCTATGGATTTGGATTTGAACTACATAGAAGAAGCCATGGAACTTCCTTTTGTCTTAAGATTAAGTATCAGCTTACAAGTTCTCGAAATTGTTCTACCAGTATGTGACATTATCCTTCATTGAGATTTTTATCTAAATGTTTTCACTATGGACAAAAGTTTAATATAGAGTTTTGGTTTTTATAGTTTTACAGGCATAAAAGCTCTGTTAGTAGCTCAAGTGATCATCCTCTATCATATCCCATGTCAATGTTTTGGGAGAGGCTAGAACTATGCAACTGTATTCGCCAGAAGTTGAAGTTTGTATACATGAGGGGTTTCAAAGGTGAAGTGGAAGAAGTGGAATTTGCAAAGTACCTCATAACAAGAGCTACAATGATGAAAATGATTACCATATTAGTACGTGATAAGTACTCAATGGATGTGGCTAAAACTTTGCTGTCACTACCAAGAGCTTCTGATAATCTCTCCATTAATTTAAAGTACTTCAACCCATATTATTATCATATGGAAGTACTTTTTTGAACATTAAATCAAGTTGTTAAAATGGTATATGATTCTTAGTTTCTCTATGATGTTGATGTGTGGCATAATATACTGTTCTGGATTCATTTGAGTGGTCTAAACATTGTTCTTGTTACTCTTTCATATGATTACATTGTTATGGTTACTTTTTTATCTATTGATGTCTATTTATTGTTGTAATATATTTTAATTTGAATGTATTATTATTATTATTGGTAACATATTTAGTATAAATCATTTTATGACAAGATACGTTTTTTATACTATTCCTTGCATTTTAATGTGGATATTAAATTTTAGAGGTTTCAATGTAATTCAAAATTTACTTTTAATTATAAAAAAGTATTTTTTTACTTTAAAAAACTTTTATAGTTATTTTAAATAAATGATTGCTTAAAGTTACTTGTCAAAATAAAAAAAATTATATTTTTTTTTTCAAAATGTTTTAGAAATGTTTTTAAAAATTTTTAATTTATTTAAATAAACAGTATTTAAAAAGGTTTAAAGAAATGCTCTCAAATCTTATCTGTTCACTCTTCTTCATAACCTCTCTTCTATCTTCCACTTCCTTTACTCTCAAACATCAATTGACGAAATGATTAACTTGCCATAAAGTTATCATTTTTGGAAATCAATTCACAGAGACCAAGACAATATTAGCCATCAATTTCGTCAACCAAATTGTATAACATGATAACTCATTAATATCGAAATCAGGAAGTTTCAAGCAATGGACTACCAAAACGATTCATTGCTCAAATTCTAATAAAATATACCAGGAAAAGATTATAATCTAAAATTTTCTCAGGTTCAATGATGAGAAAAAATATATTGTGAAATTTTTGCCTAAACTCACCAAATAATATAAAATTTTTCCCTCGAAATAGATGTTGAAAATTGTGAATACATATTAACTAATTTCTTTAAGTTAACTCTGTACTGAATTATGAATATATATTAACTAATTTCTTTATGAAATTAATATAACATTTTAAAATTATGAATGAAAATAAGAAATAAAAACATTTTTTAAAACAAAACACGTGATCTCCAATGGCCATCAATTAGGATTTAAGAGTGAGAAATAAGTGGGTGAACGCTGTTTGGTTACACGGTCCACCAACAGGGAAATTAGCATTCTAAAAGCCTTTCTTCTTAAGGAGAGGCTTCCTATACCTATCTACACATGTTCTGCTTTAGATTTGGTCAGTTTATATAAAGGTTATATTAACAATAACAATTTATTTCATGGGAATTTAACTATCTTGTAGCAGACGAAGAAATACCAAGAAAACAGGCCAAGTTATTGTACATCAATTCATGCACCTCATGTACATAATCATATAAAGCTTCTGCCTGTGTCCTGGCACTCAGATAGCCACAGGTCCATATGCTCCTGAATCTTTTGCCTTACTTTGTGAACTGCATCAGGGGAAGTGCAGTTCTTCTCATTACCTGAAAAGAAAATTCACAACCAGAATGTTGGTTTATATATTACAACCATATCTACGTGTAACAGGCAACTATCACAGTTGTGTGTATCTAGCATGACAATGACTTCACATTGATCCATAATATGGTTGCTGTTCTCATTACTACTGTTTTTCATCATTTTTTAAATAACTGTAAGATATGTTTGTTGATACATGGGAGAAGGAATCACTGTGATCATGCAATTGTTACACATAAAAAAATAATTGATAACAAAACAAAATTAACTCCTACAAAATTGAAGGTTATAAATTGGCAGTCTAAGACATTTCAGGATGAGAATAATTGGAGTGCAAATGTTACACATACCTTCAATGACCAATGGAGATTGAGGACACCCTCGTATATCAGTGCAATGGCCACAATTATAACATGTGATAGTGTAGGAAGGCACTGAAAGGTTTAAAGTCATTACTCATTAGGGAGCATTCAGTGAACAGAACAATGCCAGTAATTTTACATTGCACACACTGCACATTTTATAATAGTATCAAATGACTTAGAACTCTTCTTTTCCCCCTTTATTAAGCAAACAAATCTAAGAATACTAACGGATCCACTTGAGACCTGGCCCAAGATCATGTAGCTAATATTTAAACCACCAAATACAGTAAATTACATATTACTTGGTTTAACTTTAACTTAAAATAGCCACTCATTTGTCACACACTAGATAGCCATCAAATAAACAATCCATGTTGGATTCAAGAGAAATATGACCTACTGCCATAGTGATGGCAAGGATAAATGATGTTAGTGACTAAATTGATAAAACAGTAAATGGAAACTCACTATCAGGAGATGAAATTTGTTTCGATGCATGACGCCAAGGATCCTGTGAGCCATTTGTAAATATTATTTTTGAACCTGTCCACACACATTGCAGTAGTAGACATAAATCAGGGTCAAGATGATAGTAGTATATTGAGAGTAAAAGCATAAAAGAATGAATATGTTATATGCAGTATCCAGACATGAGATGCCCATAAAGAAGTTTTATACTGAAGAATTTACATTTTATAACAAACTTATAATGGTAAGTACACAGTTCACATTCATATATGTAAACATAAAAGAGAAATTCATTTTCAAAATGATTTCCATGTTCAGGTTTAGGATAAATCAAGGCCTTATAAATATAATATTTAGTACTCAAATAACAAAATGATAAAATAAAAGAGAAATAATATGTATATATAATGGAAAAGTAAAAGAGTAATGTAAGCACATTTTTTTATAAATTTTTGCATATATTATTAAAATGAAAGAAAATATAAAAAAGAAAGTAACGTAAAAACTCAGGCATAGGTAAGTTTCTAGACCAGCAATTTTTGTGCCTCCATAGTATAAATTAGTTGTATCAACTTCAGGAAAGACGCCTTCTCCAAAGACATTTTTGCAAAGGTCCAAATGGTATCTGCAATATATGAGAACATTTTGTACAAATTACCAAGATCACAAAAAAAAAAAAAAAAAATTCACTAACTAGAAATATTAAAAGTATAGTGTAATAATGATATTAAAATAAAAAATAAAGGGGAAAGAATTCTGTCAACGGAGGAGTACATGAAGTGAGCAATAGAGATGAGGAACTTGCCTTGTGTCAACTTTTGAGGAACGTACACTATCATTTGAGGGAGCCACCTGAAAGTACGCAACCTCAGTGCAGACTTGAAACCACCATAATCGAGAAGAACTGTCTTCAGTAACAGCAGTTTTTTCAAATACTTCTGGTCATAAATTTGTACGTTAACTCCAAAGGTTCCAAGGTAGTAATCTTTGACATATTTGGCATAAACATCCTGCATATTGAGTTAAAAAAGTTTCCATTAGATGCATCAAACCAGAAAGATTCAACTGGCCTCGCCGAGAAGGGGGAGGGGCGAGCACATACATCTTGACAAATGAATGTAAAGTAGAACAAAGGCAACCACTAACTGACTAAATGCACTGTATCTATATAAGATGAATAGAAAGGCAAAATTTATTTCAATATGTAATAACTATAGAGAAGGCTGATGCTGATGAGTATAACAAGTACCCAAAATCTATAATATTCATACTGTAGTATCATATATGATAAAGACCAAATTCCATGTTAAGTTTTGAAGATCATGGTTACTGCAATAAATACATGAGATAGCATTGCCAAATATTTCAGCCAGAATGGGACATACATGAACAGAAACCAAGAACCAGACATATAATCATAGTTTACACCACATTCAAATCTGACACTATGCCCCATCTTTTCTACAATTTGTGGGATAGAACAAATCCTGACATTGATTGAGCTGTATAATATGATTAAGAATTTAACATGTCTAGAAACAGAAACTATGTGAAAACAGAAACTATTTAGTAGTAAATGGAGACCAAGGAGAAAAATATAGGTGTTTTGTTATATTAAATAAAAAGAAAAAACTCCCTTGAGCAGTTTCATTATATTCTAAAAAAAGGAGCTAAATTGAAAAGCATACCACCAAATCCTCTCCAGCCTTCTTTGCTTCAACCAGAGGCTTGCATACTTTATCTGGATTTCCATATTGGAACTGTAACATTCAAAGATCCAATAAAAAAAAGACAAGATGGCATGATGAATTTGAATACAAGAGGTTGCAATGAATAAGAAAAACTGCTACTATCATATCAATTACCGCTATTGCAGCAGCATCAGCCATAAGATACATGAAGTCTCCATCAATTTCAAGCTGCAAAACAGGGAAAGTCAACATGGAACATGAGAATCTAACTATAAAGTCTAGTGGGAACATGATTCATGTTCTGGGGGCAAACTATAATATACTTTTACAAGGAAAGAGTAACGAAGTAACAAAGCATACATCATCTGCACCAAAAGATGCCCTCAGAGCCCTTCCATTGGTTGCAAGCTTTTGTTCGATGAGTTGAGTAGTTTCTTGTAACGCTGCTTTACACTCAGCACCTGCTGATTCACCGATCTGTATGTGAAAGATAGAACTCGGAACTTAAAATTTGACTGAAAGTAGATAAGAGGAAACTTTGAACCATTTATAGCATCTACAGTTCTATACTTAGAAAAACAAAAGAAGATGGCTAAGAAAAAAAAATAACAATCTTCACCTGTTGATCAAATTCTGTGTAGTTATAAACAGCAAGAACAACTGCAGAACTTGCAAGACTTCCACATGTTAAATGGGGAAATTTAAGACGGAACCATGCACTAAGTGCTCCCGAATATGAGCCACCAAAAAAGAACCACGAATTTTCAACTTCTTTTTTATTAAGCTTTGCATTTAAGGAATCCTACATGAACATTAGAAAAAGTAAATAAATAAAATGGGAAAGAATCTAATAAATTTAAATATATGGCCCGTTATAAAACCTGAAGTGAAGTGAAAAACCAAACAGAAGAAGGAAATACAGTAAAATGACAGCTAGAAAGTATTGAAGAACTATTAACACAAAGAAATTGCTTGATTGGCTTACCATATACAATAGATACAATCAAACATAATTGTAGGAAACTGTAGAAACTAATAATGCATGTATGTGAGACTATTGTACATGCATCTATAACCCCAAGTAGAGCCATAAAGTATTCCAGGCCCAGGTTGAGTACATAATCAATAATTGTTAAGGAGCAATCTGATCTCCTGTTATCATGGTTCCAAAATAATATAGTTTCTTCTTTGATATCAATTTCCAAGTCTCAGGAGCCAATATAGGTTTGACCAAGATATCTTTCTTATACTGCATGCAATGCTATTCAACTTGTTTTAAATAGACAAAACATAAGTAAATTGAGTAACAGAAAAGTGAGAAAACATCTTATGACAAATATCTTAATGCCGTTGATCATTTCTGACCTTAATCAATATCTAAATGTAATTCACAATCACACAAATCCCTTGCATGAACATTTACAAACTTTTTATAATTTGGTTATAAGCAACTTATATGTGAACTATGCCATTGCCTTGCATTACCTTTGCTTTTTTATTCATCTAAAAACCTGAAACAAAGAACTATCTACAATATTTTTTCAACCAATTTTCTAAGGATACTATTTTACTGGCTTCATTTCTACCAAGTTGTCTTCAACCATGGCAGTAGAAAAATGTAGCTTGCCTGGTAATACTGGCGAAAAGCAGCCAAATCAAAGAGCGCCTGCTTGGATGAAAGATATTTCAAATTTTCTGTCGCCAAAGAATCAAACGGCAAACTCTTTCCATAATAGCGATGTTCAAGAGAAACCAAAGCTGCTCCAAACTTTTTAGCCAGTACCTATAGATAAAACAAGGCACAGAGATTTGTTTATATTAATAAGTTTCCCTCAAAAAAGCCACATCATTCTTTTATTGGTAAAAGAAATAAAATTAGTCTTGTTGGTCAAAACAGTAGGCAGGACTTGTGCTTGCAACTTCAATCTTTGGTATTGAGTGTTGAATGCAGACATATTAACCAACAAAAGCCATTAAAGAATTGAAAATTTGAAACTTATAACTTTGGACCAGCAGTTGCAACTTACACCAATATAGTCATTAACTATCCCATTGCATGGACCTTCACCACAGATCACCAAAAAAAATTGGTCCATCTGGAATCCGGAAATAGTCTAGGAACTCATAGTAACGTTGCCTGAATTGACGGTGATCCTGCAGTTCAACAGGCAATATGCACAATCAAATTCATCAGAATTAAATAAATATGTGTGGTAAATAAACAAAACAATTGGAATTGGAGTTTTTCTTAATAAAAAGAAGAACAGGAGCTTATTTTGTTGTATTAAAATCACATGTTGAATTAACCATAATCCACATAACACTTCTCAACTTAAAAAAATGTTCCGTTGCTAACACTAATTTCATTTATTTCTATTTTCCATTTCGAGAGAGAGAGAGAGAGAAGTACATAGGGAGAGAAGTGATCGAGGGTTTGATTGAACCAGAGCTCTTGATTGGAGAGGTTATTTGCCCCCAGACATTTATTGAGCAGAGTACGAGGAGGAGCGAATCCGTAAGACACCGTCGCGAAAGACAGAAACAGGAACAACGATGAAGCTGTCATAATCAGCCATCCCTGTCTCATCGTCGTCGTTGTTCTCGTTGCTTCTTCCAACCTCAGGCTTTAGTTTGGTTTTCCGTTCCCCTTTGAAAGTGAAATATTTTAGATTCTACAACAAAAGTTAATGTAGAAATAGCAGAAGGCAATATATAAATATCTCGTGGTACGTGTGCCCGCTGTAAAAAGAAATAAAAAATAGACAAAATGCAGTAGTTGCTTAATCTCATAACTAACGTGTATTTTAAGCATGGCAACTTAACTGTAACAACGAATTAACAAATTCAATTTTAAATTTATTAATTTTTTATTAATTAGAATTTTGAATTCGTTTCAGTAATTAATTAAACATATTAATTTTAATCAAATATATTTTAGAAATTTTTCTTATTTTAGAAAATGTTGTATATGTCATGTATTTTGTATGACTTATTTTCATATATATCAAGTTAACCATATTTTTTATTAAAATGAGAAATTGAATTTGTACAATAACTTTATACAACATTCTCATACAACTGAGAGAGAGAGGGGGGTATAAACGGGAGAGAACCTGTGTTATGTGACACGTGATATGATAAAAGCAAATAGAAAAAAAAGTGGTATTATATAAGTTGTTATATAAATTTATTATATGAATAAATAATCTCTACTAAAATTATATGTTCATATTATTAATTAAAAACAAAAAATTATTTCTATATAAATTTATTATTAAAATTTTAAGTCCACAAAAATTCAAGTGACAAGACACTCTTTAAATAAACATCTTGGATTAAAAGTCTTGCAAATAAAAGACTGTTTTGATAACGAGGCTAAGGGTAAGAGCTTGAAAAAATGGATAGTTTTTATTGAAAGATTTTGATAAAATCAATTTTTATGTACGAGGATAAAAGTAAGAAATGAAAAAAAAATTATAAAAAATAAGTATTTATTACACTTTTGTATTTATGATATAAAAATATATTTCTATTTAATAAATACTTTTTTATTTTAAATATTTTATACTTCATTCAAATGGATATTAATGGAGTTGGTTCAAGTGGTACATGTAACATCTCAATTCTAACTATTTTCGTGAATCAAATTAGTAATGGAAGAGGTTTTTCTAAAAAAAATTAGGAAAGAGGAAGAAAAAATTAAGTTAGAAGCAAAAAAGAGTAAAAACCAAGATTTGAATCTTGACACGCAAGCGAGGGTATCACAGAAAGAGAGTTTTCATTATGGTTCCTCGCTCAGAGCTTGCCCGAGCCTAGCTTGAGCGAGAAAACTGAGTCGGAAATGGGCTCTTTGGCTTAAATTCAGCTTAGAGCTCGCCGAGCGCGCAGAGCGAGAGCGCACGAGCTGCTTTTTTTAAAAACACTTTCAGGGTTCATTTTCTCACTTTTTCATCTATTCCTTTTCACCTTAGAGAGAGAATCAAGCTTTGGAGCTAGAGGAAGCCAAGGATCTCCTCCCTAAACCATTCCCTTTTCTCTTGGAGCTCCTCTTGAGGAGAGTAGAGCTACACACTTCACCCTCCTCTGTGTTTAAATCCTCTCATGTACCCTAATCTCTCTTATCCCTTTCTATTTGCTTGTGAATGGACTAGTTTGTATGATTATTACATATTGATGGTTTGTACTTCTTAATGATTGTTCTTCATTAGGTCCCATTGGGAAGAAACCCTAGGTTAGGGTATTTGCTATAATAGTTCATGTTCATGTTTAATGTTAAGTAAATGTATTCTTATGATTCATGTACAAATCAAGTGAAAACTACTCATGTAATCATGTTATCAGGTATCTCAAGTGAAAAGAAAATCATGTTAGGCTTCGGCCATCACGGGTCTAGGACCATCATGTTCATGTTAAAACGAGGCTTCAAACCGTCAGGTAACAGCGGAGACTTTATGTCCCCAAGGGAGATATCCCTTGTCGCTTGAGCTCAGGGTCTAGCTGCAGGAAAGAGATAAGACCCCTACTGCTTGGTTAGCAGTTCATGTTAAATTCAGTTTCAAGTATCATTGTTTATATGTGAATCAATTGCCAGTCCATGTCATGATTATATTGTTTACATATCATTCTTTGTACCCCTACACCATGTATGCTAGCTTTGCTCACTGAGGCATTAGTCTCACCCCATGGTTGGTTTACATTTTAGATGCCCAGGCAGGTCGTTGAGCGTACTGATGCAGTTGAAGCATAGAGTTCCTTTGGCTTTGGAGCCATCTTTTTTTATTGTATTTGTTATGTTCATGGATGTATATTCTTTTGGATGGATATTTAGTACATGTGTATCTCATGATGTTTCCACTTTGATAGGAACATGTATTTGTAATATCCATGTTACAGTTGTATATGTAAACTCTCAGAATTTGTTTAATTAAGTGTTGGATTTAGTTAAGCAAATATGTATTACTATTATTGATATCACCTAATATCGCAAAAAATAATTCCCTAAATTCGAGACTTATGCTTTCAACAGGAACAATTTCTGAGTTCTGGGAATGAGGATTGACATATGGTATCTAAGTAGTTTATCTAATTGGACCTGTGGATTAGTAATTTCTTGCTATTTAGTCATTGTCCTTTATACATTGTTATGAAATATGGAGACTGATCACCTCCATGTTTTGTATTAATGTGTAGAGGATTATGGTTGGAGGCAGGAGAGGTAGACCCCCGGTTCTCCCACGACCTCCTTCACCACCGAACACCAATTCGGATCAGGTGGCTTCGAACCGGGATCAAGCCGCCGCCAGTGCTGCTGTGCTTCAGGAGCTTCATCGCCTACTGACGGGAACGCTGACAGTTGTCGAACCTGTACAAAATTATACTTATAATTCTCCGATCTGCAAACTACTTGTAGTAGAATGGTATAAACCGGGTCGAACCCTGAAGATCCACTCAAATTAATCCTTCTTTAGGGGGGTGTTTGATTGATTGGAATAAACTGAAGAAAATAAAAGATCAGTTAAAAGCAAAGGTTGAATCAATTCAAGACAATATCAATCCAAGGAATTCAGAGGCTATTTTCATGGTAAATCATTGGTTATTAATAACATGCATTCAAGAGATTAAATCTATCAACTTGGAATCATGTGGAACCCCTTACAATGATCCCGGATTCACTACTGAAATAATTCCCAGAATTCAATTGATTAAGATTAACAAGATCAAATAACCATAAAATCTTATGTTAGATCCCAAATCAATTTTATAAACGAAACCCAATTGAAGTAAATAATTAAATGAACACCTTCAATTTAATTGCTTACTATATGCTTTTCAATCATTGTATGATGATTAACCAATCAAGAGTACAACATACATCAATAACAAATTTCATAACCAAAACATGTTAACCATCAAGCTTTGATAAAAGAAATATGGAATTGAAGCAAGTGGAGTAGAAAGCATGGTAGATGTAATTCAATCAGCATGTAAATGAAGATCAAACCTCAAAACCAAGATTAAAATAGCTTGACTCCTTGAATTGAATAAAAACTTAGCCTTCCATGAAGACTTTACAAAAAGATGAACAAAAGTAAATGAAACTCTTAGTAATTTCTACTACAACTTGGATGCTCTTCTCCTTAGCAAGCCCTCCTATTTATAGGAGGGGAAAGATGCCATTCCAAACATGATCACTCAGCAATGACTAAGCATTTTTTTTGTCCATAAATGGACTTATTGATCAATTACCTAATGCATTTGTCCATTACTTTGAATTATTCACCTACTCTAGCTATCATTCACCTACTTGTCTCCCACTTGCACCGAGCATATCATCCTCAATCTGGCAGAATCCAAGAGAGTTGTCTTCATATGAAATCAAGCTCTGGATCTTAGCTTTCAATGCCGCTGGGTTGAGCCCAAAAGGAGTTTTCTAGCCCAAGTTTATGGCCCAATCATTGAGTGCTGGTCAGGTTTTCATATGATGGCTGACTATTCGGTCTTCCAAGCCAATTTCGACTCATTAGCCAATCCGATTTATCTTTTGGGTTCTTCATCAAAGTTTTAGGGCTCTCTTTTATCTTTCCTACAATGTAAGAACATAATTTTAGATCTCTAGAACTCAAGTTATACTTGAAATACGAAAACAGTTTAATGCTGAAAAAATGTAATTGAGCCAATATGAACCTGAATTGGCACAATATGCTTATGACTTGTTAATTAAGCACAAAAATGCATTAAAAAGATAAATTTGAGGGATGATTAATGTGTATAATTTGTATTTATCAAATTCCCCCACACTTATCTTTTGCCACGTCCCGGGCAAAATTGGAAAACAAGCATGAATTATTGACTCAAAGTGGTGTTTTCCGAATGAATTAGTGAAATGTAAAGAAAACATGAGCTAGAGGTGATTACAAAGACTCATAACATTCATGAATTCTTATCTTTATGCATCTCAAAAATAGAAAGGCACTTCAATTGAAAATAGTGGATTCAATTGATAGAACCTCGCTGGAAATGTACTCTCAATCTCTCAAGTGTTTAAAAGGTCTGTGTTTCTCTCAAATTCGACCCATGAAAATTGCACTATCATAAGCTTGCTTATCTTCTACTTATCCACTGCAAATTACACATACATCCACAATTAAGAGGTCTTTATTAGGGTACTAATGGAGTGTCAATTATGGAGAGGTACAAACAAATATGACAAGTTAAACCAAAGAGAGTAAAAGAGGTTTGGAGAACGAATCCAAGTAACAAGTGTGATAGATACATATGAGATCAAACATTGAAGTTTAAGTACATCATTCAATCATTTGGATTCTTCATTCTTTTGCATATCTTCTTTTTTTTCTTTTTTTTTCTTTTTTTTTAGTTTTTTTTTTACATAACAATGAAGCACTAAGTATGTAGCAACCCACATAATTAACATTCCCCCACACTTGTTCAAGAATCCATTCTTATGATAACTCCAATACTCTTCTATTCCATAAGGTTAGGTAAAAGTTTGGTTTTATACTTAAGTATGGAACGAGAGACAACAAATAAGGCTTAAAAAGGGTGATTCAAGGAAATAATGTAAGGTTGTCTATTTAACTGGGTAATTTATTCAAGTGAAAAAAAATTTGCCTCAATCATTTGTGTTCATGCATGTGCAAGAGTAGTTTCAAAAGAAATCAAAGCAAGTTCTGAAGTAACAAATTCCATGGGTGAAAATCACACAAAGAAAGAAAGTTTAATTTGTCAACAAGGTCAATCCTCACGCTAAAACTATCAAAATGGATCCATTCAATTCAATCTCTGTTGTCAAACCAATTAATTCAAGATGTTAGAATAAATTCAATCATGTTATAAAAATCTTAAATCACCTTTTTTTCTATGTTTTGTGTTTACCACTTTTTAACTTTACTGGAAAGCTTAAAACAAAAACACAATTTTTTTTTTTAAAACTAACGGGATGCGTATCAAGAGGTAAACATAACTCCTTACTCTGCCATCACTATTAATTTTTTTTTTTAAAAAAAAACAAAAACGGACCATCTTTCCCTCCCCCCCCCCCAACCTAATCAAGACATTTGTCCCTAATGTCTTTATAGATTGGTGATTTTTTTTTTTAAAATTGATATTTAAATGAAAAACTATACAAGTACAACTTTAAGAGGAAGGAAAGTTACAACCGAAGAGTGGTATCAGGATCTTCCTTCCTTCCATCATCTTTGTTATTCTTGTCCACCTGCTTTCCTGATGCATAAGGTCCAAGTGAAAGGTTCTGCATTTGTTCAAGAAGTTCGTTAGCATTTGAAGAGCATGCCATGATTCTTGCAGTCCTTGAGGTATGAATCCTTGATGCATAGCCTGTTCCAGAAAACTTAACCAATCCATTATAAAAACCATTAACATTAAGAACCCTAATGGCTTTGGTGGAAGTTAGAATTGGCCAAGACACAACGGTGAAGATATCTTCTAAGGTTCCAAGACCACCAGTAATGCAATAAATGCATCAGATTTGTATAGCATTTGTGCCATACGTTCCTGCATTGTTGAACCCTCAGTACGGTGCCTAGGGTAAGGTTTGTGGTCTTCTTGTTATTACCATCCATTAGAGCAACACCCAAAACTTGGGCTCCCCTCTTGTGATTGCAGTTCCTGCTGTACAACCCTTCAGGCCTTGTACTCCCCCTCCATACACAACATTGATCTTTCTAGCAGCTAATGCTTTACCAAGGTCATAAGCTGCATGTCGAATGCTTCATCCTTTCCGAGATTGGTTCCACCAAAGACACAGATATTGTGGAATCTGCGTGTAGATGGTCCTGCAGTTTCTTTAAAGGAAGACATTTTGTTGTACCAATCATTTGTGATAGTGGAAATTTATAAAGATGAAATAACCGCGTACAAAGATCAAATTGTCAGATTTTTTTTCTTTTTCTATTTTTTTTTTATTAAGTGTTAATCGATGAAAAGACAAGTAAGGATAAACAAAGATACAGCATGAATTATAAAGTCAAAAAGATCAGCTGAAAAGAAAACTCAAAACAAATTAAAGACAGGCGTGAATTATAAGTCAAAAAGATACAAGTGAAAAGAATTCAAAGATGCACATGCATATGAACAGTAGTTGTGATTTTGGCTCACATCTTCCTCTGGTTTTACGTCCAGTAACGGCTTGAACGCCTTCTATGAGTCGGGGAGTTGCTTCCCATCCAATTTTCTTATAAACTGGCAAACAGGGGTCTTTTAGAGTCAGATTCCCAAGACTATACTGTTCCTTCTCCCTTCGGAATAATTCAGCTAAATCAAGAAGAACCATTTGAACCTGTCCACTAGGATGCGTCTCAAGAGCCTGGCTAATGTTATCCAAAGACTCCTTACTCAGTCCATCCTTAATGAATTTAATTTTATCTTCTCGATTTATAGAAGTCATTCCGACATTCTTACATCTCGAGTTACAATTCCATCTTGCACACTTATAACAAACTTGCATTCTTTTTGCTCTTCTTTTTTTAGAAAAAGAGCTCCTACCCATTCCTGACAAATGTCTAGCAAATGAATCTTGAAATTCACCTGCTAAGCGTACCTTGGCCTCGATGATCCAACGTACATCCTCAGGAAGGCCTAAGCGCATCAGTACTCTTAGCCTTTCAAGTCTACATCTGTAAATTTTCCTAAGATCGTCTTGAGGGAGAGTAGGGAACCGAACTCTGAGCTTGGCGAGGGTTTCCTCCATTCTTTCTCTCTAGCAAAGTTGTTCAGTGCAAGTGTGGATTGTTCTGTATATATAATAGTTAAGGAGAACAATCGAAGCATTGCACAACAAACACAATAATAATAAGATAAAAATAATGAAAACTCTAGAAAACTCTCCACACATAATCAACAAAATGAAAAACACATATCATTAACAACAATAACTGAAGAAAAAATAGAAAAAAAAATTGGGAAGAGAAATTTCTACTTTAAGTCAAGCCAAGTAGGTGGCATTGTGCAGGTGCACCTCTTCCACCGTATGCTCTTGAAAACCCTCATAGAAGGGCTTAAGCCGATGTCCATTTACCTTGAAGATCTTTTTGGTTGTCTCATCTGTGATCTCTACTGCACCATAAGGAAAAACATTAGTAACCACAAATGGGCCTAACCATCTAGAACGTAACTTACCAGGCATCAGCTTAAGACGAGAATTATATAAGAGCACTTTTTGTCCAACAATGAACTCTTTTCTTGTTATCATCTTGTCATGGAATGCTTTAGTCCTTTTCCTTGTAAATTCTGGAATTCTCATATGCTTCCAACCGAATTTCTTCAAGTTCTTGCAATTGAAGCTTTCTATGCATTCCAGCTTTATCCAAGTTCAAATTGCATGCTTAATAGCCCAATATGCTTTGTGCTCAATCTCTACCGGTAGATGGCATGTTTTGCCAAAGACTATCCGGTAAGGGGACATCCCTATAGGAGTTTATAAGCTGTTCTGTAGGCCCATAAAGCATCATCAAGCCTTTTGCTCCAATCTTTCCTATTCGGTTGGACTGTTTTCTCCAGAATTGTTTGAGTTCCCTGTTGGATACTTCAGCTTGACCATTTGTTTGAGGATGATATGGTGTAGACATCTTGTGCACCACCCCATATTTCTTCAACAAGGATGCCATGTTCCTATTGCAGAAATGAGATCCTTGATCACTGATGATTGCCCTTGGAATTCCAAACCTGCTAAAAATGTTAGATCTGACAAAGTCAATCACAACATGAGAGTCATCAGTGCGAGTGGCTTTTGCTTCTACCCATTTAGAAACATAATCCACAGCCAGTAAAATAAAATTGAAACCAAAAGAGTTAGGGAAAGGTCCCATGAAGTCAATGCCCCAAACATCAAACACCTCACAGAACAACAATGGTTGTTGAGGCATCTCATTTCTTCTACGTGATATGTTGCCCATTCTTTGGCATTGTTCACAATTCTTACAATACCTGTAAGCATCACGAAACAAGGTAGGCCAATACAAACCAGAGTCCAAAACCTTTCTAGCAGTACGTTGAGGTCCAAAGTGCCCACCACATGCAAATGTATGGCAAAATTCTAGAATGGAATTAAACTCATGATCTGGCACACAACGCCTAATGACTTGATCGCTGCAAAATTTCCACAAGTAAGGATCTTCCCATGCATAATATTTAGAATTGCTTTTAAGTTTATCTATTTGTGCCTTAGATGCATGTGCAGGCAAAACAGATGCAACCAAGTAATTAACTAAATCAGCAAACCAGGGGGTGGTGTCACGCAGCTCCAAAAGTTGTTCATCAGGAAAAGAATCATGAATAGGGAGGGAGTCAGGTGCTCTCTCAATTCTGCTTAAATGATCAGCTACCATGTTTTCTGCACCGCTCCTGTCCCTAATCTCCAAATCAAAACTCTTGAAAGTAGCAACATCCATCTAATTAACCTTGGTTTTGCATCTGGCTTCTTCAGTAGGAACTTTAATGCTGCATGGTCAGTAAAAACAACCACTTTAAAATTAAGCAAATATGATCTGAATTTATCAAGTGCAAAACAATTGCTAATAATTCTTTCTCAGTGGTAGTATAGTTAGCTTGTGCAGCATCTAAAGTTCTAGAAGCATAATATATGACATGAGGAAATTTTCCAACTCTTTGTGCAAGGACAGCTCCCATAGCATAATTGGATGCATCACACATGATCTCAAAAGGGAGTGTTCCAATTTGGTGGCTTGATAATTGGAGTTGTGGTCAATGATTTCTTGAGTTGATCAAAAGCCTCCTTGCACCTATCATCAAAGTTAAAATCAACATCTTTTTGTAGCAAGTTAGAAAGTGGAAGGGCTATCTTGCTGAAGTCTTTGATGAAGCGTCTGTAGAAACCTGCATGACCAAGAAATGATCTAATCTCGCGAATGCAAGATGGGTAAGGTAAACTAGAAATTACATCAATCTTGGCAGGATCCACTTCTATACCCTTCTTTGAAATTACATGTCCTAACACTATACCCTGGTCAACCATAAAGTGACATTTCTCAAAATTAAGAACAAGGTTAGTTGCAATGCATCTATGTAAAACCTTATCTAAACTATCTAAACAGGTTTCAAACGAAGAACCATACACAGTGAAATCGTCCATGAACACCTCCATGCACTTTTCAAGGAAGTCAGCAAAGACACTGACCATGCACCGCTGGAAGGTACCAGGGGCATTGCATAGGCCGAATGGCATCCTCCTATAGGCAAAAGTTCCAAAGGGGCAGGTGAATGTGGTCTTTTCCTGGTCCTCTGGTGCAATGTGAATCTAGAAATAACCTGAAAAGCCATCAAGAAAACAGTAATGAGATTTCCCAGCTAAACGCTCAAGCATTTGATCAATAAAAGGCAAAGGGAAATGATCCTTTCTAGTTGCTTGGTTAAGTTTCCTATAATCAATACAAACTCTCCAACTATTTTGCACTCTGGTAGGAATAAGCTCATTCTTATCATTCTTCACTACTGTGAGGCCAGACTTCTTCGGGACCACTTGGACTGGACTTACCCAATGACTGTCAGATATAGGATAAATGATGTCGGCTTGTAAAAGCTTGGTCACCTCCTTCTTCACGACATCCAAAATTAGAGGATTTAGACGTCTTTGTGGCTGCCTTATTGGTTTAGCTCCATCTTCAAGTAAGATCCTATGCATGCACATAGAAGGGCTAATACCAGGAATGTCAGCTAAGGTCCATCCAATTGCCCTTTTATGCTTCCTTAGACTTGCAACAACATTTCTTCTTGCTCAGCCTGAAGACTTGTTGAAATAATCACAGGTAACTTTTCATTCTCCTCTAAATAAGCATATTTCAAATGCTTTGGGAGTTGTTTGAGATCCAATGTAGGTGGTTGCTCAATTGAGGGAAGTGTCCTGGTGGATGGAATTGCATCTGCAACCTGTAACTCAACAACATCCAATTCAATCAAATCATTACCTTCTAGCTCTGTTGAATCATCAGGTACACATCATCATGATGTATACTACCTGTATCATGAAAATCCTCCTGCAAGTAAGTATCAATCTCAGCACAAACAGGACATAATATAGAATCTACACAATTGTTACAGGTGTAAACATCATGTAAATCAGCAAAAGAAGGGAAATCTTCATTAAACAGCTCAGAATAGGTATCATCAACCAGATCATCTAGTAACTCAATATGAAAAATAGAGTGCTCCTCCATGGGATGCTTCATAGCATCAAATATATTAAATCTGACAATATCATCTCCAAACTCCATGGAAAGAGTTCCTGCATGGACATCAATCTTTGTTCTAGCTGTCTTAAGGAATGGTCTCCCTAGAATAATCGGAGCCTTATTGGATTTAGACTCTCCCTCCATATCTAAAATGTAGAAATCTGCAGGGAAAATCAAATCATTAACTTTAACAAGGACATCCTCAATAAGTCCAGCAGGGTATGCATTACTCCTATTAGCTAGTTGGATGACAACACCTGTACTCTGCAAAGGTCCAATGGCAAGAGAGTTAAGATAGACATAGGCATAACATTAATTGAAGCACCTAAATCTAACAAGCATTTTCAAATTTACAATTGCCAATTATGCAAGGGATAGTAAACGTCCATGGATCTTTGCACTTTGTGGGCATTTGTTGAATGATGGCTGAAACGTTTTGCCCCATACTAATCTTTTCATCTCCCTTCAGCCTTCTTTTGTGTGTGCACAAGTCTTGAGAAACTTAGCATATCTTGGAATTTGCTTGATTGCCTCCAGAAGTGGAATATTGACTTCCACTTTCCTAAGGTTTCCAAGATCTCCTTCTCCATCTCGTCTACCTTCCTGGATTTTGCAGCTCTTTGAGGAAATGGTAGTGGTACATTCTGCTGCATACTTTTCTCAGAATTTCGAAAAGATGCATCATCATCTGATGGCTTTGCTCCTTCTGCGTGATCCAATGGTTGTACTTTTGTATCATCTGGTGCATTGTTTGAATGAAGTCTTGGTTTTTTAGCAGCTTTCTGTATGTTTGACTCATCCATCACCCTTCCAGATCGAAGGGAAATTGCATTGACATTGGGGTTCACCACTGGTTGAGCAGGCAACTTATCGGAACCTTTAGATTGCATCTCATTTAGTGAAGAGGCAAGTTGTCCAATTTGAATTTCTAAATTCTGAATGGTAGCCTCCGTCCTTTGCTGGAATTGCAAATTTGTTGCAGCCATTTGCTTCACAAGATCTTCTAGTGAAGGTTCAGAGTTAGGTTGTGAAGGCTGTTGAGCTGCAACATTTTGTTGATGCATTTGATGTTTCACAGGTTGCTGGTAAGATGGTCTACTAGTACCTGCATTATGCTGAAACTGTTGTTGAGGTTGTGGTCTTGTATTATTACCCCACCTCAAATTGGGATGATCTCTCCATCCAGGATTATATGTATTTGAGTAAGGATCATAACGTTGTTGTTGTTGTGATCTCCCATGGAAAGCTCCAGTTACAGCAACAGATTCACCTGCTTGAATGGTAGGGCAAACATCAGTTGGATGAGATGAGCAATTACAGATACCACATACCTTTTCCGGTGCTTGCAAAAGTAGTTGTTGTGTTTGAGAAGGTTGTTGCTGAGCTACTGCCACTTGTCTCACTAAGGATGTTAGCTCATCAAGTCTATTCTGCAGCCTTTGTTGTTCTTCCTGTGAAACTTGAATTTCGTTCACTGCCCGAGTTGGCGTGATTCTGGTCCCAAATTGTTGGGTGTTGGAAGCCATGGTAGAGATAAGGCTTCTTGCTTCATGGATGCTTTTGTTCATTAATGCACCACCACTTGCTGCATCGATCATGGTTCTTTCCATAGGCAATAATCCTTCATAAAAGTATTGGATTAAAAGTTGATCGCTTATTTGGTGGTGTGGCAGCTGGCACACAACTTTAAAAATCTCTCCCAGTACTCGTACAGAGTCTCTCCAGTCATTTGCCTAATTCCGCAAATTTCCTTTCTGATGGCACCAGTTCTTGAAGCAGGGAAGTATTTCTCCAAGAATACCTTCTTCATGTCATTCCAACATGTTACAGAACCTGCAGGAAGATAAAACAACCAATCTTTAGCAACATCAGTAAGTGAGAAAGGAAAAGCTCTCAATTTGATGTGTTTCTCAGCAACTCCTTGAGGTTTCATGGAGGAGCAAACCACTTCAAACTCTTTTAGATGTTTGTGTGGATCTCTCCTGCAAGACCATGAAATTTTGGAAGCAAGTGAATTAAACCAGATTTAAGTTCAAAATCAACATCCAAGTTTGGATATTCAATGCACAAAGGTTGGTATGTAACATCAGGAGCAGCCAACTCCCTCAAAGTTCTATCCTGCACATTGTTAGCCATTTGTTCAAATTGATTTATATCAACAAGTTGTTTAACTTGAGCAAACAATTTTCTCTTAGATCTGTGTAAAGTTCTTTCAATTTCTGGATCAAATTCAATTAATTTGAAGTAGAAGATCTAGTCATAAACTAGGAAAAAAAAAGAAGAAGGAAACAAAAGAACTAAAAAAAAATCACAATAAAAAAAAATAAATAAAAGGATACTATCAAGTGGATCCCCGGCAACGGCGCCAAAATTTTGACAGTTGTCGAACCTGTACAAAATTATACTTATAATTCTCCGATCTGCAAACTACTTGTAGTAGAATGGTATAAACCGGGTCGAACCCTGAAGATCCACTCAAATTAATCCTTCTTTAGGGGGGTGTTTGATTGATTGGAATAAACTGAAGAAAATAAAAGATCAAGTTAAAAGCAAAGGTTGAATCAATTCAAGACAATATCAATCCAAGGAATTCAGAGGCTATTTTCATGGTAAATCATTGGTTATTAATAACATGCATTCAAGAGATTAAATCTATCAACTTGGAATCATGTGGAACCCCTACAATGATCCCGGATTCACTACTGAAATAATTCCCAGAATTCAATTGATTAAGATTAACAAGATCAAATAACCATAAAATCTTATGTTAGATCCAAATCAATTTTATAAACGAAACCCAATTGAAGTAAATAATTAAATGAACACCTTCAATTTAATTGCTTACTATATGCTTTTCAATCATTGTATGATGATTAACCAATCAAGAGTACAACATACATCAATAACAAATTTCATAACCAAAACATGTTAACCAATCAAGCTTTGATAAAAGAAATATGGAATTGAAGCAAGTGGAGTAGAAAAGCATGGTAGATGTAATTCAATCAGCATGTAAATGAAGATCAAACCTCAAAACCAAGATTAAAATAAGCTTGACTCCTTGAATTGAATAAAAACTTAGCCTTCCATGAAGACTTTACAAAAAGATGAACAAAAGTAAATGAAACTCTTAGTAATTTCTACTACAACTTGGATGCTCTTCTCCTTAGCAAGCCCTCCTATTTATAGGAGGGGAAAAGATGCCATTCCAAACATGATCACTCAGCAATGACTAAGCATTTTTTTGTCCATAAATGGACTTATTGATCAATTACCTAATGCATTTGTCCATTACTTTGAATTATTCACCTACTCTAGCTATCATTCACCTACTTGTCTCCCACTTGCACCGAGCATATCATCCTCAATCTGGCAGAATCCAAGAGAGTTGTCTTCATATGAAATCAAGCTCTGGATCTTAGCTTTCAAATGCCGCTGGGTTGAGCCCAAAAGGAGTTTTCTAGCCCAAGTTATGGCCCAATCATTGAGTGCTGGTCAGGTTTTCATATGATGCTGACTATTCGGTCTTCCAAGCCAATTTCGACTCATTAGCCATCCGATTTATCTTTTGGGTTCTTCATCAAAGTTTTAGGGCTCTCTTTTATCTTTCCTACAATGTAAAGAACATAATTTTTAGATCTCTAGAACTCAAGTTATACTTGAAATACGAAAACAGTTTAATGCTGAAAAAATGTAATTGAGCCCAATATGAACCTGAATTGGCACAATATGCTTATGACTTGTTAATTAAGCACAAAAAATGCATTAAAAAGATAAATTTGAGGGATGATTAATGTGTATAATTTGTATTTATCAAACGCCCCCACCCCAAGTGGCTGACCCGTTTGTGCAAGGTCTCATGGAGTTCCACAAGCACAGTCCTTCTCCCTTCACCGGGGTAACCGAATCGAAAGTTGTAGCCAAATGGCTCAAGGATCTTAAAAGGATCTTTGGAGTCAAGAGGTGTTCTAAGGAGCTGAAGCTCAAGGATCAATTCAACCATCTTCATTTTTCTTTATATAAAGCATTGCCTTGCATCCTACCCTTGTTTCATCATGTGTTGAAAAGTTTCCATTTACCTTTTCTCCATTTTTTCGAAATCCCTCCTTTGAACAAATGAACTCTTGACCAATCATCATACCATTTGTTCTTGATTTAGTAATACAACCCATGCAAAACCTAAAACCTTTATTCTTTCCATACCTTCGATAGTGATTCTTTACATCTTCAATTGATGTAAACTTCATTTTTAACATCCCGAAAATTAGGGCCTAGAAATATAGTAGGAGCTCTAGGTTGTAAATCCGGCCAAGAGAGGAAGGTTAGGGACAGGATGGAAATTAAGGGAATTGAGTATGAATTAAGGAAAGAATTAGGTAATGTATTAAGAGTCGCAAGTATTAGCAGAACTTAAAAGAGAAACCAAGTGTTAAACCACACACGATTGTAGACTAAATTTAGAGGGAAGCTGATGACGTTTGTCAGTAGAATTCTGAGCTGACAACTAAAAGCTAGGATCAAGCATGGAGCTGCTGGGAATGCTTAGAGCTGAATCAAGCATGGGTCAACCACACCTTGGTCAACCCAACCATAATCACTCATTGACCATTGACCATAGACCTAAGTCAACAAGAAGACTCAACTTAATTAGGATTTAATTAGCTTAAATAGAGTTTTAATTGTAAATAGGACATACATGTAATTTTTCCTTTTTCTTCATGAATGGGGCGCTAATTAGGTGGATTTAATGGCTTAAGTGTTAGCTTAGCTACTTAGCCAAGAGTCATGGGATCAAATCCCATTAGGAGAAGTATTTGAGTCATCTTTTAATTTTCCTATTTTCCTTCCCCATTTGGTCGCCCCCTCACTCCTATAAATAGGAAGCTTCTCTCTTGTATTTCACAACTTTGATGAATTAGTAAAGGCATTCTGCCCAATTTACTCCTCAAGTGTGAGTAGAGAAGGCTTGGTGGTTCTTGCTCAAACCAACGAGAGACTTATCTGATTCTCCTGAATCAGTGGTGTCTAGCACTAGGACTTATCTGTTGTGGGGGTTGCCTGCTTTAGTGGCGTCCATTTCATTACTTCCTCTTCCAATTTTTCTTTCAATTTCCCTTTGTTCTTACCCATTTAGGTCGCGGCCTATTGCACCTATTTTGAGGATCTTGACCGAATTATTTTGCTTGTTTACAGTGTTTGGCTCCAAAACTACATCCGGGAAAATTGCTGCTATCAATTAGTAATCAGAGCTACTTGATTTTGGAGCTGATTGGAGTCCTTTCCTTCACCTTGTGGCCGCGGGTTTTACACCCAAGGATTCAGAATTTTCGGTTATTTTGCTTAGTTTTTCCCTATATTTAAGCTCAATTTTCTTGTAATTGCTGGACTTTTGAACTATTATGAGCCCGGGGTGCTCTTTTACTGCACTGCAGCTTCTGTTAGCCTGTCTGTTTGCTTGATTTAATTTAGCATAGGGGCTGTTTTGGGTCGCGCAATACCCCCCTTTAGGTGTTTGATTAATTGCTTGCTCAAGTTTTCCATGGTTGTTCATACTTGTTCTTGAAACTGCTTGTGTGTCTTAACTGTTGTTTCTGGTGGAGTGTGGTAAGTGGAGGAATTGTTGTCTTCATTTTCCATTTCACCTATATTTTCTTCCCATTCAACCAATTAATTGTTCATCCCCATATCACTTGTTCATATATTCATCTCTTTACTTTCCGCTTCTAATTTTCCGTCATTTAATTCAGCTTCTCCCCATCCTTTTAATTCATGCCATCCCCTCTATTTCCTTCCATTTACATTTCGCCATTTACTTTCTGCCATTTACTTTCTGTTCTCCACATCCTTTTAATTTCTGTCATCCCCTCTACATTTCTGCCATTTACTTTTTGTCCTCCCCATCCTTTTAATTTATGTCATCCCCTCTACTTTCTGCCATTTACATTCTGCCATTTACTTTCTATCCTCCCCATCCTTTTAATTTTAGTTTCCCCCTTTACTTTCTTGTCATTTATTTTGCTCATTTTTCTTCCTTTTTTTCCGTTTTGCGCATTTTTCTAGCACTATCTTGTTCAATTTTCTACTCTTTTCTGTTTTTCTGTTTGGCATTCTGATTGCAAAATTAAATTGACTGCTATCTCTACCATGGACTTTCCCTGTTTGATTGTGCAAAACGCTCACCGTTAAGCAACTTCTTTGGTTCATAAAGTTGGAAGAAAATCAACAAAATTCCAATTGTAGATTTTCCTTCAAATTTAATTCCCATCTTAAAATTGAACCAAGCGCATTTCTAACATTGTTTTGTGTTTGTATGATCAACAAGGAAGTGCTAAGCAATTTTTTGATTTTTTTTAATCAGGTTGCCATTTAGTTTTAATTTACAGTTTTTAGAAATCAGTCTGTCTGTTTTGTTTTCTGGTACCTTTTTGGACAAATTGTAAGTCAAAAATCTTGAAAAAAATATTCTAGGTAGATTTCTAATTTTTGTAATTTAGTACAAATTTCTGTAATTTTCTGTTGGGGCAAAAAGAAAAGAAGCAAAAAGAATTAAATATATATATATATAGTCAAAAATACAAAAAGAGGTGCAAAAAGTAAAAAGGGTGCAAAAGTCAACAACCAGAGAAAAAGTCAAAAAGACACCCAAAAGTCAAAGATTCAAAAAATATAGAAAAACAAAAAGAAAAACTATAAAAAGAAAGCCCAACAATACAGTTGACTTTTTAATGTAATTTTTCACTTCATTTTCTTGTATACAGTATTTTTGAGTTGTAATAGTTGTTTTCCCAAAAACGACTGTTTGACAACTCTTTTTCAAAAATTAACCAAAAAACAATTCTCTTTGCAATCTCTTTTGTCTTGTCTTGTTTGTATTCCATTCTTGTGTATAAGCTTTCTTGAGTGCTTGCTTTTCTTGTTTGTCATATCAATTCGTTGTTTTGTCTTAGGAAATTCTTAGTCCTTTCAGTAGTTGATTATTTTGCTCGTGCACTTCTATTTGGGAAGGGTTAAGATTAAGTCTCACTGTTGGTCTTTGCAAGATCAATCCAACCTTACTTGAGTAGAAGAGGCAAGGGAGTTTTTCATTATAGAAAATCCTAAAAAGAGTGACATACACGAGTGTTGCATTCCATTGAGTGTAAACACTTAGTTTGAGTGGAAAGGTCCTTTTAAAAATAAAAAACTTAAAAACAATGGGTAGTAGGAACTCACCACCTCCTTCACCTAGGACTCTAAGGTATAGGGCCGAGTTGCAACATGCAATTCAAGACATGGCTAGAATGATGAGAAATGAAATAAATGACCTTAGGCAAGAGTTAAGTGAGAATAGGAGGGAGAGAAAACACTATTCTCGAGAAGGAGGAATTGAGAGTAGATATAGTGCAGTGAGAAGTGAAGATAAATACCATCCTGAGAGTAGTGAGGGAGAGAGATATTCAAGTCATACCCTTAGGAGAAGGGAAGGAGAACATAGGGAACATAGGAGGCGTGAGGAAGCTATGAGGCATAGGGAAGAGTACTATGAAGAAAAGCCTAGGAGGTATAGAGAAGAATACTATGAGGATACCCATAGGAGGCATATGAGAGAGCATAGGAGGGAAGAGGAACCTCAAAGGGAATAAGGGGGTCCAAGGGAGTCAAAATAGAAGTCCCAACCTTCAATGGAAGGAATGATGTAGAACAATACCTAGAATGGGAACTTAAAATTGAACAAATCTTTAGTTGCCATAGGTATAGGGAAGATGAGAAAGTTAAGATAGCCTCTCTTGAATTAAAAAATTATGTTTTGGTATGGTGGCATCAACTTCAAGCTGATAGGAGAAGATTCAATGCTTCTTTTGTTTCCTCTTAGGAGGAAATGAAATCCATCATGAGAAAGAGGTTCATACCTCAACATTACACTAGGGAGTTGCACACTAAACTCCAAACACTTAAGCAAGGTTCTAAGAGTGTAGATGTATATTTTAATGAAATGGAACTTGCTTTGATAAGGGCAAACATAGTTGAGGATAGTGAAGCAACTATGGCAAGGTTTATCAATGGACTTAATTTTGACATAAGGACATAGTGGAGTTGCACCCTTATGTTGAAATGGAAGACTTAATACACCAAGCCATTAAATTGAAACTCAACTAAAAAGAAAGGGTAGCTATAAAAGAGGTAACTCTAGTTATATAACTAGAAACAAAGAAACCCAAAAGAGAGATGAGGGAAAAGGCCAAGAGAAGGAAGAACCTAAGGGTTCTAGGGTTGCTTCTAACCCACCTCCTTCCTAAACACCAAATGAGAATCCCTCTACTTCCTCTAGAGACATCAAATGTTTCAAGTGTGCTGGAAAGGGACACATAGCTTCCCAATGCCCAAATAAAAGGGCGATGTTGATAAAAGAAAACAGAGAATACACTAGTGCTAGTAAGGATGAAACTAGTGAAAAGGAAAGTGAGATTAAAAAAGAAGTGTTTAGAATCGAGGGAAGACTTTGTATGGTAAGATCATTAGGAAGTCAAGTCATTAGAGAGGATGAGCAAAGGCAAACTGTCTTTCACACTAGGTGCATGGTTGAGGGACGAATTTGTTCCTTAAAGTGGATAGTGGAAGTTGCACCAACATTGTAAGTGCAAGAATGGTGGAGAAACTCGGGTTGTCTACCACCCCCCACCCCAGACCATACAAGTTATCTTGGATATGAGATGATGGGGAAAGGGAAGTAAATATGCGAACTCTCATCTTTATTTCCATAGGTAGCTATGATGATAATGTCTTATGCGATGTACCTATGGATGCCACACATATCTTGTTGGGTAGACCTTGGCAGTTTGATAAGAGGATCATTCATGATGGTTACTCTAATCAAATGTCTTTCAAAAATGACGGAGTTAAAATTACTTTGATGTCAATGTCAATCCAAGAAATATGTGAGGATCAAGCTCACATGAAGAGAGAGATAGAACTTGAGAAAATAAAAAAATTGAAAATAGAAGGTGAGGATAAAAAGAAAAAGAAGGAAGAAACATCAAGAATAAAGGTAGAGAAAGTGAAAACAAAAGAAAAGCGAAAAAATAAAGGGGAAGCAATATTACTAGTTCACCAATTTAAAACTGCTGAACTTAGTTGTTTTGAAAGGGAACAAGAAAATGAGCTACTGATCAAGGAAGGAGGAAGTGGCTACACTACAAGGGAGTTTCCTCCATCCTTTTCTCCTTCTTCTACTTCTTCTTTGTCTTTTTCTTCTACTACTTCTTCTTCTTCTTCCAAACTCCCTACATGATTCCCAAGTATTATTGTTATGAGCATTAAAGACCAATTACTTGGGAATAATGAGTCTTCTTTTGTTGGCTAAGGTTGGATGAGGATGTCCATGATTTGAAGACCTAGCAAGGACTTATGAGTCCTAAAGGGAAGTCTCCACCTTCTCCTCTTCTTGTCATCCATTCCTACTACTCTCTTCTACCCCTTATGCTTTCTTTTGAACTTTTAGATTTGATGACAAATGCTCTTCAAGGAGGAGGGAATTATGGCGCCTGTCAGTAGAAGAATTCTAAGCTGACAGCTGAAAGCTAGGATCAAGCATGGAGCTTCTGGGAATGCTTGGAACTGATCAAGCATGGGTCAACCACACCTTGGTCAACCCAACCATAATCACTCATTGACCATTAACCATAGACCCAAGTCAACAATAAGACTCAACTTAATTAGGATTTAATTAGCTTAATTAAAGTTTTAATTGTAACTAGGACATACATGTAATTTTCCTTAATCTTCATGAATGGGGCATAATTAGGTGGATTTAATGGCTTGAAGTGTTAGCTTAGCTACTTAGCCAAGAGTCATGGGATCAAATCCCATTAGGAAAAGTATTTGAGTCATCTTTTAATTTTTCCTATTTTCCTTCCCCATTTGGCCGCCCCTCACTCCTATAAATAGGAGACTTCTCTCTTGTATTTCACAACTTTGATGAATTAGTAAAGGCATTCTGCTCAATTTCCTCCTCAAGTGTGAATAGAAAAGGCTTGGTGGTTCTTGCTCAAACCAACCAGAGACTTATCTGATTCTCCTGAATCAGTGGCGTCTAGTACTGGGACTTATCTGTTGTGTGGGTTGCCTACTTTAGTGGCGTCCATTTCATTCCTTCCTCTTCAACTTTTTCTTTTAATTTCCCTCTGTTCTTACCAATTTAGGATGCAGCCTACTGCACCTATTATGAGCGTCTTGACCGAATTATTTTTCTTGTTTATAGTGTTTGGCTCCAAAACTAGATCCGGGAAAATTGCTGCTATCAGAACACACCCTGAGTCAGAGAGAGTTATAATGGTATGAGGATGAGAAAATAAGGTTAGATGAAAAAGAACTAAGTGCGAAGGGTATGTTATTAGAAGGAGTTAAGGATAAGTGAATTGATAAGTGCTAAATTAATGATAAATTTCTATATAATTACAGCACTTATCAAGGGCAAAATGTTAGATTTATACCCTAATTTATCTTTTTTTAGTTTAAAATGCATATCTTGTGATTATTTGATTTAAATTTGAATTTGATGCTATTTTGATCAGAAATTTGTTGATTTTGTAGATAAAAAGGAAAGTTTTAAATGGAGTAACAAGATAGCAGCAAATAGAGATAAGATAAGCAAGATATCAAGCTAAAAAAGAGGGAAATCAGAAAAGCGCAGCAAATAAGGATAAGATCAGCAAGAGATCAAGCTAAAAAAAGAGGAAATCAAGAAAGCAGAAAACGGAGATCTGCGCTCCACCTACGTTGAGCGCAAGTGGAGCGCAGGAAAAAAAATCAATTCTATTTCCTGCGCTTCATCTACGCTGAGTGCAGGTTGGAGCGCAGAAACACGGAACCCTAATTTCCAATGGGCCAAAGCAAAGTTTCAACGGGCTTTCCAAAGTTCTATTTAAAGGACCTTTTGCAAAGATCAAGAAAGGAGACGATGAAGCAAATCTGGAGCTAGAGAAGAGTGTGACAGTCTCTCTATTGGTTTGTAATGGCTACCATGAGTAGCTAAACTCTCCCATAGGATTGAATGTAGTCGATTCAATCTGCAATTGTATTTTGGATCCTCTTTGTTATTTATGAATCCCTGTTTTTATAATATTGGTGTTTTTATTCTGTTCTTAATGCTTAGCTTCCGCCTTTGTGCCAGAGTTATGATATGATTTTATGGGGCGCACTGGAAAGTGGTTTTATGAAATCAAGAGCGAGTTCTTGGGAGCCTAGGAATTGGGATCTTGAACTCTGATTGGTGAAAACACTTAAGTTGTCACTGTGGGAACCAAGATGACTTGATAGCTTTAACAAATCGATCTTTAATCCGGGGCAATTTGTCACTGTGGGAACCAGGATGAATTGTTTCTAAGTATTTCATATCTGTGGGAACTTTTATGAAATAATATTTATTTGTGCTTCGATATTATAATTACATATTCATAAATTTCATTGGGTTCCAAATACAAGAGGGGTGCGATAGATGAAGTTCAATCCTAGTTCCAGTAATTTGCTCAACCTCATCCCAATTTCTTATTCTTTCTTTACTATTGCACTCTACACAACAAACATCTTTTCTCACTTGGTAAGTGTGACCACTAGGATTTACATTGAACCGTTCCCCGTGGATACGACAACCCCTCTTACTTACTATTATACAGCTGTAATTTTGGTACGCTTGCCAGAATTCCAACATGAATCACCCTATGTTTTAGTCATTAGGTGTGTTGAAATAGCAATGGAATAGGCTTTAGGAACAAAGGAGTTGATTTGACAAAGATTAGAGTGGGGAGAGATTTGGATGAGAAAAGCTAAGTTAAAATGAGGTTTTAGGGAAAGGAATTGGGTTTGAGTGGAAGAGAATTGAGTTATAATCAAAGAGGAGTAAAAATCAAGTTTTTGGGGGCTAATATGCTCGCTCATCCTGCACTCAAGCGCATCCTGAGCGAGGATATCAGTAATGGGGGGAAATTCTAATATGGTTTTGTAACAACCCAAAAATCAGGATCTAGATGTTATAACGGAAGTCTTAGGCCGTGAATCCCAATGTAAGAAGGAATTTAGAAGTAAAATAAGGACTTAAGGGCTTGAGGGGAAATAAGACAAGGGTTAGGGGATTGGTTAAGAGTTATGAGTTTTAAGAGAATTAAGAAAGGAAAAACCAAGTATCAAGTCCAACATGATTGTACAATTAGCTTAGGAGGAGTACCATCCGATGGTGGACAGGTTAGCATGGTGAAGAAGTGAATAAGGAAGTAGAGACATTGGAACTAGGGAATTGGATTGAGACGAAAGGAACTAAGCTTAATCGAATTGGTGGGAAGGAAGAGGAAAGGTGTAAACTAAAAGAACCGAGGTATAAAGGTGATTTTATGGAAAAGAACAGGGGAATAGAGCATAGTCTCATGGACACTTAGAACCCTTGACCTTAGCCTTAATGAGGTGAATTGATGATTTACATCATGGTTCACGTGAAGTGTGCCCTATTGGGCATCAACCAAGGTTGTTGCTCAATTTTGAGTTTTAAGCCTAATGACCTTTGTGCACTAATTCAAAGATATCTAGAGTTTTAGGTATCCAATTGAAGTGATTCCACTTGCATTAGAAAGCTAAGATCCGGGGCTTTAGTTTGATATGCTAACAAATAGAATTTCAATCTCATTTTCACCTCCAAACAGGTGTATTCTCGCTCAAGTGAGAAGGGTGTCGCCCGAGCGAAAATATTAACAGAAACAAGGGTTGAAATACTGTCATTTTTGCTTAAGTGAGAATCCTCTCGCTCAAGCAAAAATTTGGCAGAATGCCATTGTCTCAATTTTGCTCAAGCGAAACTATTTTTCCTGAGCGAAAATACGCGAGGCCAGTTTTTAAAAAATAGAGTTTTAGGGTTTTCTTCCCTCATTTATCATCTTCCCCACCACTTCTAGAGAGAGATTTTAGACAAAGAGGCTCTACCCTAGGCTTGGATTGAAGAAGGAGGAGGAGTTGCTCTACCACCTACCTACCTACCTTTTCGCCTCTTCTCTTTGGATCTCTTTAATGGTGAATATAGCTCACACACTCTCACCCAATCTTGTATAAGTAATCCCCAATGTACCCACTCCTTTCCCTTCCCTTTCTTGAGGTTGTATGTGATTGTTTATGAATATTTACCGATTTATTTTTTATGTATTTCATGTTTTGATGGTTATGAACTAGAAATCCTCACTTAGAGTTTGAGTTGGTACTATTGCTAAGATTGGGCACTATTTGTTGTTCTTGATGAATATTATAATTGTATTGGAAATGACTTGGTTAGTGTTGCATATTGATAGTTTGAAAAATGAATTTGAGCTTCGGCTCCCAGAGAAAAATGAATTTGGCCATGGGTCATCAAACCTTAATCTAATCAAGCGTGACTTCAGTATAAAATAAGACTAAAATGAGTTTGGTTTCAGCCCAAATTATGAGTTTTGGCTTCGACCCAGATTATAAGTTATGGCTCCGGCCCATAATAATTGGCTTCGGCCCAGAGTTTTGGCTTTGGCCCAGATTATTTGGCTTCGGCCTAGTTGTTCATGCATTAAAACTTGACTTCGGTCCAGAATAATTGGTGGGGTACGTCCCCAAGGAAGACGTTCCTTGTAGTCTGAGCTCAGGTCTAGCCTTAGAATCAGTGAAAAGACCTCGTTCTGTCGGGCAATACAGGTCATGCATAGCATGTCAAATTCGAGTTTGAATTTATATGGTATTTAGATTTAGTTGAGATATGGCATTGTGGTGTATTGTGATTGCAATAGTTTATGTATGATTTGCTTAGCTACATGTTGCATCTCATATGCATGCGCTCCCTACACTGCTTGTATGCATAATTATGCTCACTGAGACACTAGTCTTACCCCACGTTGTGGGAATACATTTTAGTTGTGCAGGATGAAATGGCTGAATGTTTGGATGGAGACGGGAAGCTCTTAGTGTGGATCATTCCACCCTAGATACCAGTTTGGATTCTATGAGTGCTTCAGATGTATTTGGATTGTATTACGCTGTAGTAGGCTAGAAATTATGTATTTATGACTGATTGTTATTTTGAGCCACTGAGTGGCATAGGGATTATGAGATGTATGTTGAATGATTAATGTATTCAGCTTATGTAAACGTTGGATTTACATTAAGCTTTTGGTAATGTGTTTGTTACGATATCGATAATAAAGCGAAATAATTTCAGAAATTTGAGAATGGTGTCTCCAACGGGCATTATTCTTGAATTAAGAAATTAGGACATTACATTATGGTATCAGAGTAGTTCAATCCATTGGACTGTGGATAGGTTAGTTGCTTGTGACCTCCTATAATCCTATAGTACCTTGTACACCTTATAGGGACTGATCACCCTTGTATTGTGTGCGTTATATGCAGGATTATAGTTAGTGACTTGAATAGAATGCTTTGTCAGGGATTTAGGATGTATCTCTAACAAGGTTAGTGCCTACAACCTGTTAGGGAGAAAGGAGTTCATGGACTTATTCCCCAGGACCAGACACTTACCTAAGGTACCCTATAATGTCATAGCTAGAGCCCAGCGAACATAAGTCTCTTTTGAGGAAGCTACATAAATGAACCACTTGAGGAGTGATCCTAATGTTGTTTGACCTTGATTTTTACAATTGGTTTTCTATGGTTGATTAAGTAACATGATTGTAATGTACGTGCGTGATTGATTGTGTATCTTTTGAGTGTGATTTGAATGATCTTGAAATTTTAGGATTTGGCGGGGTTGAGAGTTTCGTGCTTGCGTAGATTGTATAGAACAAGTGGGAAGTTATGGGAACTAGCATCCTTGAGGTGGAGGGAGTGGCCCTAGGTCCTAGGACGAGTTCTTTTATCTTTGGAGTGAAGTAGTCTTAAATGTAACGAAGTAGGTGGAACTATGGCCGTAAATCTTTTGTTCTTCTATCTATCAATTTTCTCTTGGTATAGTGATGTTTGAGGAATTGTTATTGATGTAGAACCTTGATTTGGAATTTGAAGATTTCCTACGCCTGAAGTTTAGGATTAGCGGTTAGGGTGACCCATGAGCCATAAGGGCTTGCCTTGAGGTTGGAGGATGGAGACTACATTAGGTGACCTTAGACCATAATTTTTTAAATTATTAAGGACCATGATAGGATTCAGAGTACAATGAACAAGTAGAGAAGATCTAAGCTTAATGACCTTAACTCTTTAACCATCTTATTCTACCTTAAAGCTTCCGCTATTGGATCAACTACTTATATACAATTATGCTATTCATCTTTGGTTTTGACTGGTTATTATTACTTGATGGTAATCTCATAGTCGGTTTTGCTTGGGTAAGAAGTAAATTCAATAATGTGAAGATAGTTGGTGAATCTGAAAACTTGGATGGGTAAATTTACCTTAAAGGTTATTATCATGGTCGATTCTTTTGGGTTCTATGTTTACTAACTTAGTTATCAGCACTTGAGGAACAAGGTTCATCATCTCTACTGTTTTGGTATTAGAAAGGCCTTCTTAGAATCCATGCTTAGTTCATAAATCCCTCTACTTATATATATAGTTCGTACCCTTGATAGTTATAAGTAATCCTTCGATGTTTTGTAAGAGGTGTTACAATGGTTACTTTGGTGCCTCATTTAATCAATATGAACATTCTAGCATTTGGTTTTGGTCTCCCTAAGTACAAACTAATCTCCTAGTATAGATATCAGTTATTTAGTGTATTCCCTTCATCTGAATGATTGATTTGATGGTTCCTTAGTTTGAAACCAAGTTGAAATCTACCTTAGATTTTCCATTATTTTTTCCGGATTAAACTCAGTAGTAATTGGGTTGCCTAGTGACCCCAGTGGCCTAGGAACGAGAGGCTTAGCTTCACATAAGTGAAGTATGATGAGAGTATGGGAAGAGATAGGAATATGTTAGACAATGTCCTGAGTTGGAAAAGTACCTAGAATCAAGAAAACTTTATTCTCACCTATGACATTAGTACTTAGGCAAGGTTAGTAATGGTTGGGTTGTAGAACCATGACTTGTTTTGGGCTAGAAGTAGTTGGGTTTGCTGGAGGGCGTAGAATTGAGTTTCATGATCTTGAGTGGAACCCCCTGAGGAGAAAATTAGAGCCTTGAGTCTTCAGAATTTGGTTGAGACCTAAAGCTAAGCCAGGGGGAGCCTGAGGTATAGACCTGGGAAGGAAAGTCTTGAGAATAGGTTACGGAATAATGCAGGGTTTACTAGAGCCATTCTATAATCCTTAGGGATTGTACTTGTAGTAGTGATGGGGGTGTTGCATGTTTAGGTCGTTAGTGTTTCCTTGGTTTTACCTGTGGTGTTTTATTGTCTTTCAAGTCATTGGTTGTTGCATGTGTTACTTATGTAGATATATGTCCCTTGGATGCATCTCAAGTGTCGGATTACCTCTCCAGTGCAAGTTTAATGATTCATGGATTAAGTGATTGCATGTGAGTGTATTGTTAGCATTAATTTCAGGGAAACCATAGGATGAATTAGAAACCAATTAGAAACATTCGGAGCGAGGCCAGGCTGTGAAGCAACACAAAATTCCTGGTGAAGTTGTAACTCTCTAGAGTTATGCCCCAACAATTGTGTAATTCTAGGTAACCCCCAGATATAATGGACAAATTAAGAATCAAGTTAGGAACTTTGAACCAGAGTTCTATGAGATCATTTCATGTTGTGACCTTTTAGGTTGGAGATTGTTTTATACCATAGGATGGTTAGGAGGGGGCTACCGTGTGCGTCCCCTCAGCACATCACAACCTTCGTTTGAGTGGGAAATATCGATGGAGTGTCTTTGGCCTATCAAGTAGCAAGAATATTTGAAGTAGTCAGGCCTTATAAGGAAGTGAAAAAAAGATAGTGGAATAGTGAAGTTATCAAAGTTAGACTTAGAACGAGATTAAGAGATAATGAAACCCAAAACTTGACTGGTGAATAAAGGACGAAGAGGTAAAACATAATAACCCAATTTTTTAGGACAAAATTTCTTTAAGGGGGTAGAATTGTAACATCCCAAAAATCAGGATCTAGAGGTTAAAACGGAAGTCTTAGGTTGTGAATCCCAATGCAAGAAGGAAGTTAGAAGTAAAATAAGGACTTAGGGGCTTGAGGGGAAATAAGACAAGGGTTAGGGGATTGGTTAAGAGTTATGAGTTTTAAGAGAATTAAGAAGGGAAAAACCAAGTATGAAGTCCAACATGACTGTACAGTTAACTTAGAAGGAGTACCATCCGACGGTGAACAGGTTAGCATGGTGAATAGGTGAGTAAGGAAGTAGAGACATTAGAACTAGGGAATTAAATTGAGACGAAAGGAACTAAGCTTAAACGAATTGGCGGGAAGGAAGATGAGAGGTGTAGACTCAAAGAATCGAGGTATAAAGGTGATTTTATGGAAAAGAACAAGGGAATAGAGGAGCATAGTCTCATGGACACTTAGAACAATTGACCTTAGTCTTAATGAGGTGAATTGTTGATTTACATCATGGTTCACGCGAAGTGTGCCCTGTTGGGCTTCAACCAAGGTTGTTGCTCAATTTTGAGTTTTAACCCTAATGACCTTTGTGCACTAATTTAAAGATATCTAGATTTTTAGGTATCCAATTGAAGTGATTCCACTTGCATTAGAAATCTAAGTTCCGGGGCTTTAGTTTGATATTCTACACGATAGTACCATCTCAGGGATGAATTTGTTCGTTTAGTCTAAAAAAATGAAGAAACTTCCAATATAATTGTTATGGTTCAAATATACCATAATACTAACCAAGGAAACAAAAAGTCATTTGATGCTAACTATCAGCAGATAAAAATATATTTTTTATCAACTAAAAGACAAAACCATAATAGACAATAGTTATATAAACTTGAAAGTTGAAAGCGTATACGAGAGTGAGGGGCGCACCTATGCTGCCTTGATTCTTGAAGCACCGAGAGGATATAGCTGCAGATTATAACTTATCGGGGACGGCGTTCACGGTGTAGTGAGAGAATGTTTTGTAAACTCAAAATAGAATTAGGATTTCTCATATTCTATTAATATTAATTTAATTAAACTATTTTAAATATTAAGAGTGATGTGGAAATATATTAAATTGTGATTAGATGTTAGTGTAATGTCTCTTTATCCTAACAATATATACTTATTATTCTCTTATCAAAACAGTCAAATTAACAATTAAGTAATATTTAAACATTTGTCGAGTCAAATAACCTACTATTATTATATATTAAATGTGAGTACTCTTTTTTAAATGAGAGACGCTGTAAGAGCATCTCCATCGATTATGAAACCGAAATTCTATAGCTTTGAGCATCGATGCTCTTCTATTTTTTACAATTGGAGAGAACTGTGGGGTTCTTTAGCAGTTGCTATGCCAGAATTTGAATTTTACCACGCCTAAATTAGCTCGGTTAATTATAATATGAAACCAATGTGAAATGCAGGAAATTATCAAAGTACCCCAATTCCGAATTCTAACCGTGGGAATAGAATTAAAGTTATGTTTTAAATTTTTATTAGTTTTATATTAAATTGCCACGATTGCATACTTAAACCGGCGTAAATATCTTGAAAGAAAAAATTAACGTGGTACAGTTTCAAACCGCGGTAATTATGTTTTAAAATATTTATTTTTCAAAAAAATTCTTTTAGCATTTACCACAGTTCTGAAAAGGAACCGCGGTGCTTTGGCCTAACTAAAATCAAAACCCCTTTCTTCCTCGCAAGACTCGGATGCTGTGAACGCAAAAAACCCTGAGAATGCATTCCTCGCCCTGTCTCGCCGCTGCGTCTTCGTGCGTCATCCCTTATCCGGTCTGTCCACATTTTGTTCGTTGCGTGCGCCGCTGTATCTGCGTGCGCCGTCCATCGTGTGGTCATGCTTTGTCGCCAGCGCCTTGGTGCAACTTGCGATGTCGTTGCGCCTGTCTCCGCGCGTAGTCCGCCTTGCGACGCCACTTGCACCTTGCTACAACTACCGCGCTGCCCTGCCTCCCTCCATGACGTCGCTCGTGACGCTATCCCCCTCCGCCTTGCTGCCCGCGCTTTGCTGTGAGGTGTTGGATCTATCTTTTTCTCTTCTAGCCACTGTTTGTTTAACATCAAATCTGATGTAAACACTTTGCTCTCATAAAGTAGAGTTCATCCTATATTTTCTTATGGCAAAAGTTGTTGGAATTTGAAAGTAGAAACAAAACACAATGTGAAAATTTATGATGTAGAAAGAGTTTTCTTAAATAAAAATGGTTGCTCATGCTATTCTATTTTCTGTGCTCTAGTTCCTTTTCTAGGAAAAAAAGAAGAAGACATAAGCTCAGTTTGGATACACTTCTGCAGAATAACTTCTAGAAGATAAAAATAGAATGAATCAAAGAGGTCAAATGAATTTAACTTCTCCATAAGTTGAAATTAGTTACTTATGTAGAAGTTAAATGAGAGAGCTTTTGGAGTAGGTGGGCTACAAAGAATAATTTCAACTTATGGAGAAGTTAAATGCATTTGACCTCTTTTATTCAATATATTTTTTTCACCTAGAAATACTTCTGCAGAAGTTCCATCCAAACTGGCTTATAGTTCTTTGTCAAAATTAAAATAATTGAAAAAAGATGCTTGAGTCGAGACACATTTCATGGTGTGATGTTTATTAATTAATTTTCTTATGACCCGGGGAAGAGAAAAGAAACAAATCTCATTTGGTTCTTTTAACGTAATGTATTTGTTTAGGTTTTCTTGATTTGTGCATATTGTCTATACAATCTTTTTACATTTTTACATGTGGTTGAACTTTGTTTGCGGGATTGGAATGGTTAGAATTGAGCTTTGACGAGTATTTAGCTATTTGGGGAAGTTGATAATATAGGGAAAACTCTGTCAAAATTTCTATGGAATTTTATCTCGGTTTTTGGCATTAATATATATAACATGAAATAAATTGGTTAAGACTAAGCTCTAACAGGTATTTCAACTATTTGGGGAAGTTGATAATATAGGGGAAACTCTGTCAAAATTTCTATGGAAATTTACCCCATTTTATTGGCACTAATTTACATATGGTTTAAATATGTTTTTGGTCCCTCTAAAATACACTTGTTTTTATTTTAGTTCCGCTAAATATTTTTTTTAGCTTTTAGTCCCCCTAAAATCATTCATTTTCAAAATATTCCTCGCTGTTAGAATAGTTAACAAAACGCTGATGTAGCAATTAACATGTTTGCTGACCTGATTTTCTCAGACTTATGTGGCATCTAATGTGTCAATAAATTAGTTTTATAATTTATTTCATTACATAAAAAGATGAAAAAAAATTCAAAACCAAGAAATTAGAAAAAGAACTCTTTCTTGTGTCTTTCGAAGAACCTTCTTCTCGTCTTCTTCAATGTCATTCTACCATTTTTGAGCTTCAATATGAATTCCTCCAACTCTAAAAAAGAATAGAATAGAATTTACTCTACTTAGAGGTCTCTGAGAGATGGAATAATAAATGAAAATAGAAAACTTTCTTGTCAAATCAAAACCAATAACAAACAGAGTTGGTTGTTATTCTACATGGCTTGGAATTGGTGTGAGAAGGTAGCTACAAAAGACTGGTTTGTTGGTTAGACTCTACTATTGCTTTGTCGTTGATTGAGACACCACTGTTACACTCACATCGATATGCTGGTATTATATCTAAAATCCATAGATAATTGGTTGATAAGGATTGGTCAATCTTCTTTCATCATACTCTACGTGAAGGGAATTACAACGCTAATTTTTTAGCTAAGCTTGGAGTTCATTCCATGGAGCCATTGGTTTAGCTGTAGCACCCTCCTCCGACCCTGTTGCCCGTGTTACTAGCTGATAGGACGAGGGTTCTATTTCCCCGTGATTAGTTGGTTATTTTTTATTTTTTTTTGCCTTTTCTTGCTCTTTTTGTTTGTTTCCTTTGTCATTTTAGGTTTCACTGTAAAAAAATAGTTTTTAGACCATCGATGAATATTCCATTCCATTGTAATAAGAAACTATATATTTTCAGACCTTTGCTTTGCTCTTCACTCTCAGAAGAGAAGACAAGTCACAACCTTTTCTAAAAACTTTCAGCTTTAATTGGTTAATGGTCTAACTGAACTGAATTGTCACTCGTCTACTTTCTAAGCTGCCTCAGATCTGTGAGAACGGAGAACTAGGATTGTTGAGAGTTGGAGGAATTGATATTGAAGCTCAAAATGGCGGAATGGTGTTGAAGAAGACGAGAAGAAGGTTCTTCCAGAGAGACAAGAAAGATTTTTTTTTCTAATTTCTTTCTTGGTTTTGAAATTTTCCCCCTTTTATGTAATAAAATAAATTATAAAACTAATTTATTGACACATGTATGCCACATAAGTATGAGAAAGCCAGGTCAGCAAACATATTAACGACCACATCAACTTTATGTGTTAACTATTCTAACGACGATGACTATTTCGAAAATTAATGATGTTAGGGGATGAAAAGCTAAAATAAAATTTTAGGGGGACTAAAATGTAACCGAGTGTATTTTAGAGGGACCAAAAATATATTTAAGCCTTTATATATCTTGAAATGAATTGGTTAATACTGAGCTCTGAAAGGTATTTAGTTATTTGAAGAAACTGATAATACAGGAGAAACTCTGTCAAAATTTCCGTAGACTTTTACTCATTCATTATTGGAACTAATATTTTCCCATGATATGTATTGGTTTATAACTAGAAATGTATATGTCATAAATGTATAACTTGTTTTTGAATGTTACTTTTATATAGGTTTGTTATGATCTTAGTTTTATATAGGTTGTTAGAATATATCTTAGGTTTATATTCATTTTGTGAAAGAAATTTATTTTCCAATATTAAAAAAATAATCAAATATTAAAAGTCTTTGTAGAATCTAAATAATTTTATTTGATATCTAGTGTAAACAAAATGAAAAAAAATGATTTTCCACCATGGTTCAAATATTCAATAGTGGTGGAATCAATTTTTTTCTATTTAAGCTTTCTACCGTGGTTCCTTAGTCCAACCATGATAAAAAATCCTAGATTCTCAAGCTTATTCACCTTTTCTATCGCGGTTCAAATTCGAAACCGTGTTAAAATAATTACTAAATTATCGTAGTTGGCTAAATGCAACTGCGGTAATTACTTTTTATCTCATCGAGATAGAACGCGGTTGTAACCATGTTAAATGGCCACACGGAACCACGGTAAAAGGCCCTTTCTGGCATAGTGACGTGATGCTATCTGTAGCAATCCAAAACATGGGTTGCTCGGATTTTTTATTTATAAATAATGGTGAATTAAAAAAATTGAGTGTAAGGTAAAGTGTGGGGTCCATTTATGAAATTTTTTAGAGTTGTTAGGTTGGAGATAAATAGTGAATGAGTTGTTTAAAGTAATAAAAATACTTTCTCTGGTACTTTTTGTGAGACACTTCTTACAAGTTTTTGTGGTCCTTTTTATAAGGAACTTTATAATTTCAAGACAACATTTATTATCTTTTTCCTTATTTACTCTTGTTATCTTTCCTACTATCAAATGGTAGTGGAGTTAGTTAATGATACTAAATAAGGGTACAACTAGAAAATTAAACTATTTTTTAAAATTCCAATAAAATTAACTAACTTTAACTACTTTTATTGGTATGTATAATTTGGTTAAGTGTGTCATATAAAAAGGACTGGAGTAGTAATATAATAATATGAAAAATTGTGAAGAATTATAAAATATTGATTTAAGAAACTTTTAAGGGATGATATGATATAGATGGTCTAATGTACCAAAAACATGAGTGAGGCTTTTAAAGCAATCCTACGTTCACTTTTACATCAATAAATTTCTCACATTATTCACATAATTTTTTATTTCAAAAATATTAAAAGTTTTTTTTCATTATAAAAGTTTCAATTTATTCTTATCCAATATAATCCATTTTTATAAACATGAAATTTCATTAATCAATTTGTCAAATGAAAATTTTTACTAAGTAGATCATGTCTAAAAAAGTTCATAAATTTTATCAAAAATGAAAAACTATTTGATAATTCATTAAATAACTTTAATTTATAATGTATAACTATATTACGTTTTTAAATATAAGCAAAGGTTGATGATAACATTACATACTTATCAATGTCTAATTTATCAAAACTTTGGTGTGCATAATAATTATGTTTATATTACATTATTTAATGGTTATATTTATTCGTATTCTACCAAAAAATCATAAACAAATTAATTGTATCAAAAGTTTCTCTTAGAGACTAAAGTTGATTTTGAACCTTTAAAATATATTATCTTTTAGTTTAATATTTTTAATTATCTTAAAAGTATAAAAGACAATGTCATCCTTGCACATGTGGTTAAAATACTTTGACATGTTTAATTCAACTATCCCTTACCTTATTCATTTGAGATTTGTGATTCTTATAATTTTCTTTAATTTAAAAAAAATATATATAGTTGTATAACATTTTAAGCAACTATCTTGTGGAACATAGAGTTAGATAGGAATATAAGAAAAAAAAAAGTAAAATGGGATTGGTGATGATATATACATGATAGAGAGAAATAGAAGAAAAATATGGCATAAAATATATGTGTGAATAATAAAACTAATTTATATCGATTTGTATATGGTTATGAGTTTAATTAATATATATACACTGTCATTGTAAAATAATTTTACACAGACATCCAATGATGTGTTGTCACATCATTTATTGAATTTAATAACACATGAGGTGTCACATTCATTAAATGATGGCAGCATATCATTGAATGTCCGTGTAAAATTTCTTTACACTGAAATTGTATAGTAATTAAATCCTATGTTTATTCATTAAAATTTTGGTATTTACCGTTAAAATATCGATCCTTAATATTTTTAACCATTAACTTTCTTTCAGGGATTAGTCTCTACATTTTTACCAAAGTAGTCTCTATTGTTATAATGATTAAACTCCTTAACTTGCACTTATTAAAAAATTGTCCTCTGAAACCAAAACTCAAATTAATAAGTGAAATATGAGAACCATGCAAAAAAGAACTATAGAAATGATAGTTGTGGAACATGCACAATATTATAATTATAATTAATTGATTTATTAATTATTTATAGTGAAACGGTATAAATTAGGTCGAATCGTGAAGATCCACTCAATTTAATTATTTTTTGGGTTGATTGATTGTAATAAGCTGAAGAAAAGAAAGATAAAAATAATAGCAAAAGTTGAATCAATACAACATTAATCCATAGAATTCAAAGGTTGTTTTCATAGTTAATCACTGATTATTAAAAACATGCATACAAAGGATTAAATCTATCAGCTTAGGATCATATGGAACTCCTTACAATGATACCCAAATTCTCTACTTAAATAACTGTCATATTTCAATTAATCGATTAAGATTAACAAGATTAAATAACCATCCAATATTTTGTTAGATTTTCAATTTTATCGTCAAAACCCAGTTGAAGTAAATAACTAAATGAAAACCTTTAAATCAATTACTTACTCTATGTTCTTCAAATGTTGCATGATGATAACCAATCAAGAATACAAACAAACTTCAAACACAAATTTCACAAATTACACTGTCATTCAATGATGTGTTGTCACATCATTCAATGAGACTAATGTACATGAGGTGTCATGCTCATTAAATAATGTGGCATGCAACACATCATTTGGTGATAGTGTAATTTTTTTTTTTTACATTTTCAGTGTATATTAATTAAATTTTTTATCTATTTCAATATTATATGATTAATTTTGTATTAATATCATATTTTGAATTTCAGAGATATATAATAAATGAGTGGTGATCAAGTTATTCCGAGAGGATTTGTCAATGTTACTCTGCTTAATAACTTTTCAAGAATGTTAAATTTAATTAATCCAACTATTGAATTAAAATTTCTATATAAATAGATTAATTCTACCAAATTTCATATAATTTAAAAGGGAAAAAATATTGGTGTATAAGTGTTGAGGTGGATACACCTAAGAATAAATTGAGGAATAAGCGAAAAGTTAAAGATAAGATGTATATGGTATGATCGGAAAGAAAGAGACCGATAGAAAGAACTAGGAGGTGGAAAAGAAGATGTAATATAAATAATGTGTATGTTAATCATAACTTGTTTAAACACTAATTAACACTTCATCAATAAATTTATTTTAATGTATAATATACTTCTTAAATATAAGTAAATATTGATTATAATATTACATACTTATGAATGTTTGAAATTTCTAAAACTTGGTGTGTTTATGTCAATACTACATTATTTAACATTTGGATTGAGAAAACATAATATAATACTAGTATATTAATCTGAATAATTAAAACTTAATTTATAATAAATTAATATCTTTAAAATTAAAAAAAAACTAGAATAATTTTGGACAATTATTCAATTTCAAATTATAATATTAGAATATGTTTTATTATTGAAATATAATTTATATTATTTTTTAATAATAAGTTATAATTAATATTAAAATCATAACAATAAGAATAAAGATTTACAATTAATTAAAATAAGGATGGAATAGAAAATGATAAAATAAGATTTTGAATCTAATAAATTTCAAGATTAAGAATTAGCATTTATTAACATATTAAAAATCAAATAGGAAGAGAGAGAGTAGAGACAGAAGGTTAACATTCAAGATTGAGATGGAGAATCTCACTCTTAGAATTTGTATGTGGAGTTCATCATTAAATGAGGGAACCGAGAATGTTTAAAGTTATTAAGAGGGAGAGTGGGGTGAATGAGTGCCCCACTTTTTAAAATGATGTCTGAAATTTATAAAAAGTTAAATATATATTTAATTTATATATATGTTAAAAATTTATTTTGGCTCCCTCAAACATTTTGTTTAAGATCCGCTACTGCTTGAATCCTTTAGTTGAATATCAACTTAGCCTTCCATGAAGACTTTACAACAATGAGATGAATAAAGTAAACGAAAGACTCAGTAATTTTACAACTTGGATGACTAGACAGTGACCTGCGCTTTGTGAAAATTGATTTTAATATATTAATGTATATAGAAGCATAGATGTTGTAAAATATAGATATTAGCCTAGAGTTGCATAGAATTTGTAAATTGTGAGGCATGAGTCATTGATTTTGGTCAAAGTAATTGTATATATGTAAGAACTATTGATTGATTTATTTTTTGAGTTCTAGTGAATAAAAATTTATTCATAAGAGTAGGAAAGTAAATGTTATTTATAAGAGTAGGAAAGTAAATGTTAGTTTGTTGCATCAGTTGTTATGTTTGAGTTTATGAATGAGTATGTAGGTTTAAATATATATAATGGGGAGTGATGACTGAATGATTAATCACGGGTAATTTGATGTAAATTATAACTTAATTAAGAATTTTATATTAAATTTTTAATTATGCTATGATTGGAAACTGCATTGGTGTGTGTATTTGGAGATTTTGGAAATTGTAAGGAGAGACATGAAACATCTTATTATTCTTGACATTGCACAAACAAATGTATATGTTAATAGTAGAAATGACATGACAACATGTAAGCTTACGAGTGCGTTTTAATATATATAATAAATTATAGATAGATAATATATTTCCTATCTAACAAGCCCTCCTATTTATAGGAGGGTGAAAAGATACCATTTCTATGTTGATCATTCAGCCATCGCTCAACATGTTTTATCTATAAATGAAATTATTGATTAATTATATCTATCACTTTTGTTCATTATTTTGAATTATTCATTCTTTATTTATTTTCCTATATATGTATCACAAATCGATAAATAACCAACGATAACTTATACAATTTGTGGATAACTCAAACTTTTTATACATATTTACAATCTGTAAGATATATATATATATATATATATATAACTGGCCCAAAGGCTACAAACTCAGCATCTCAAATGTAAACCAAATATATATACATAAACATTCTATACAACCCAAAAGATAAAACATCAACACATAGATGACTCATGCTCTAATCTCATTGATCCCCGCCAGGAGGTACCTGCACACCTAGGTTGTGGCCACAAAATGTGTGGTGAGACTAATGTCTCAGTGAAGCATAACTATGCAGATGCAGTGTAAGGAAAGATCAATCACTAACTAATATGCAACAATACTCATAATCATGACTGAAACAAATAAATGCACTAATGATGCAACACACTGTTGTGCCCAGCAGACATGATATTATCACTTAAACTGGAGTTAGAACTGAGCTAGACTACGGGAAACGTCTTTCCCGTGGACGTATCCCACCCATTACTGGACCGAAGTCAATTTTCACATAATTATACAATTTTCTTAACTCACAACGCAAAGGCCGAATTATTTAACTCACGGTCGAAACCGGCATACATGAATCAATGACTAAAACTGAAAATTAAAGCATTTTGATAGTTTCGTAAATTTCGTAAGTTTGCAAGTTTCACAAACTTCGATATTTTGAGTTTTCAATGTAAAACCGTGCAACAATCACCCAATCTCATGCAAACATCACTAATCCCTTCAAAATAGCTAAATAGAAAGAGAATTTGAGAGTAGAGTTCATACATTGAGTATTTCGACAGTTTCGTAAATCTCGCTAGTTTCGTAAATCTCTCTACCCTAAGGTTTTCAATGCAATACCTAGCACAATTACTCAATCTTATGCAAACATCACTAATCTATCCACAATAATCACATAGAAAGGGAATTGGAGAGTGGGATTCATGCATTAGAGAAATTCAAAATCAGGGGGAATGTGTGTGTGTGAGTCATACTCACCAATTCTTGAAATTCAAGAGAGGAATGATGAGTAGAGATGTCTACTTGATGAATCCTAGCTTCGATTCCCTTTTCCAACCTCAAATCCAAGCTTTCTCTCTCTAGGTTTCTCTCTCTAGGTCGAAAATGGAGAAGGAAATGAGACATGCATCTGATTTTTCAGCACCAGCCCTTATATACTTAAGTGACGGTAATCGATTACAGACTCACTGTAATCGATTACCAGCAGCGAAAAAGACACTAGAAAACCTTTCTGGGAATCTGGTAATCGATTCCAACCCCTGGTAATCAATTACCAAAAACTCAGCTCTCGGGTAATCGATCACCATCCCCTGGTAATCGATTACCAAAAACTCAGCTCTCTGGTAATCGATTACAAACTCACTGTAATCGATTACCAGAAACCCAAACTCACTAAATTCACTTAATCGAAGTCCTGAAAATTTGTTTTATGACTAAGTTTTAACCCCTAATTCCTCAACTTTCCTTTCCTTAATTACTAACACATAATTCTCTGTTTTCCGCCTAATGAATTATTAGAGCTTCTAATTTGCGGGATGTTACATTCTACCCCCCTTTAAGCAATTTTGACCTTAAAATTGTTTAAGAAAGCAGAAATTTAAGACTACCTCAACTAAAAAGTTCCGGAAACTGCTCCCGGATGACATCTTCTTTCTCCCATGTTGCCTCTTCTGGAGATTGACCTTCCCAATACACCTTCACCAAAGGAATTGCCTTGCTCCTTAAGGTTTTGATGCTTCTGTTGATAATCTGTGTAGGTCTGGAAGGAATGGTGAGATCTTCTCTTAATTGTATTGATTCAGGGCCAATGACATGTGATGGATCATGAACATATTTTCTTAACTGAGACACATGGAAAACATCATGTATCCTGGACAACTGAGGTGGTAAAGCTATCCTGTAAGCCAGAGGGCCAACCCTCTGCAGGATCTGAAATGGACCAACAAATCTAGGATTGAGCTTTTTGGTCTTGATGGATCGTCCTATGCCTCTGACAGGAGTTACTTTCAAAAATACATGGTCCCCTTCCTCAAACTCTAAGTCTTTTCTTCTTTTGTCAGCATAACTCTTTTGTCGACTTTGGGCAGTTACAAGTTTTTCCCTAATGATCCTGATCTTATCTGAGGTTTCCTGCACTAACTCTGGGCCTAAAAAGGTTCTCTCACCTACCTCATACCAACACAAAGGAGACCTGCATTTCCTACCATATAGTGCCTCATAAGGTGCCATGCCTATACTGCTATGAAAACTGTTATTGTAGGCAAACTCAATGAGAGGCAGAAATCTATCCCAACTACCTGACTCCTCTAAAACACAAGCCCTGAGCATATCTTCTAAAGTCTGGATGGTTCTTTCAGATTGACCGTCAGTCTGAGGGTGATAAGCAGTGCTAAACCGAAGTTTGGTCCCGAAAGCCTGGTGAAGTGCATTCCAGAACCTAGAAGTGAACCTAGGGTCCCTATCTGATACGATGTTAGAGGGAATACCATGGAGTCTGACGATCTCTGTAATATATAAATTTGCTAACTTGCTAAGGGAATAGGTACTCCTAATTGGTTGGAAGTGGGCTGACTTGGTCAGTCGGTCCACAATCACCCAGATGGCATCAAAATCAGCTTGGACTCGAGGCAATCCTACCACAAAGTCCATAGCTATACTCTCCCACTTCCACTCAGGGACTTCTAATGGTAAAAGGGTTCCTGATGGTTTCTGATGTTCTATTTTGACCTGTTGACACACTAAACACCTAGAAACATAATCTGTTATATCTCTCTTCATACCATCCCACCAAAACATCCTTCTCAAATCTTGATACATCTTGGTAGAGCCAAGATGTACAAAAAACTTACCTCTATGAGCTTCCTCTAAAACCTGCTGCCTGAGGCTACGCCCCTTAGGGACACGGACTCTCCCTTGGAAGAGAATTATCCCATCTTCTGATTCAGAAAACCCTAACTGTTGCCTTCTCTCTTGGAGGCTTGAGTCCAAACTCTGAGCCTTTCTGATTAGAGCTCTTATCTCACTGGTGATCTTAATTCTATGAAGTCTGACACCATGCTCACCAATTGTAACACCTAAACTTAGGTTCCTGAACTCCTCTAACAAACTCATTTCATGTATCATCATGGAAGACACATGAACGGACTTTCTACTGAGGGCATCAGCCACCACATTGGCCTTGCCAGGATGGTATTTCAATTCAAAATCATAGTCTTTGAGAAATTCCATCCACCTCCTCTGCCTCATATTGAGTTCTTTCTGATCAAAGAGATATTTCAAACTCTTGTGATCACTAAAGACCTCAAATCTCACTCCATAAAGGTAATGCCTCCAAATCTTGAGGGCAAAGACCACTGCTGCTAACTCCAAGTCATGAGTAGGATAATTCTCCTCATGGGGCTTCAACTGTCTAGATACATAAGCCACTACTCTCCTATCCTGTATTATAACACAACCTAAACCCTTTCCCGAAGCATCACAGTATACCTCAAAGGCCTTAAACAAATCCGGTAACGCCAGTACCGGAGCGGTGGTTAACCTTTCCTTGAGCTCCACGAAGCTCCGCTCACAGGTCTCATCCCACACAAAGGCTTGCCCCTTCCGAGTCAACCTTGTGAGAGGCAAAGATAGCTGGGAGAATCCTTTAATGAATCTTTGGTAGTAGCCAGCCAATCCTAGGAAACTCCTAATCTCCGTAATGGTATTAGGCCTTTCCCATTCAAGGACAGCTTCTACCTTGCTAGGATCAACAGATACACCCTCACTAGTAATTACATGTCCTAGAAATTGAACTCTATCACTCCAAAACTCACACTTCTCTAGGTTAGCAAATAACTTCTTCTCCCTCAGAACTTCTAACACAATCCTAAGGTGTCGCTCATGCTCTTTTAAACTATGGGAGTAGATCAGAATATCATCGATAAACACAACGACAAACTGATCCAGATAGGGTCTAAAAATCCGATTCATGTAGTCCATGAATACAACAGGAGCATTGGTTACTCCAAATGGCATCACCAAATACTCATAATGCCCATACCAAGTCCTGAAGGTTGTCTTAGGTATATCCTCCCCCTTAATTCTGATCTGATGGTAACCAGACCTTAAATCTATCTTAGAGAAAACTGAGGCTCCCCTAAGTTGATCTAAAAGGTCATATATTCTGGGTAAAGGATATTTATTTTTAATGGTAACCTTGTTCAACTGCCTATAGTCTACACACAGTCTCATACTCCCATTCTTCTTCTTCACTAAAAGTACTGGAGCCCCCCAGGGTGACACACTAGGCCTAATGAACCCTTTAGACATAAGATCTTCTAACTGAGCCTTAAGTTCACTAAGTTCTAGTGGGGACATCCTGTATGGTGCTTTGGAAATGGGTCCCGTACCTGGTACTAGGTCTATGGCAAACTCTATCTCTCGGTCCGGAGGTAAGGTAGTTACCTCACTAGGGAAAACATCTTGAAACTCCCTAACCGTAGCTATATTGCTTATGTCAACCTTAGACTCTAGAGTTGAGGAAAGTAATAAAACAAAACACTCACTCCCATCACTAAGGCATTCAGACACTTTGGTGACACTGGACAAAATGATTGATGGTTTCTCCCTCGAAGGAGAGGGAAGAGGTGGAAAAACAACCTTCTTATTAAAACAGTTAAGCATGACTCGATTTGAAGATAGCCAATTCATGCCAAGAATGATATCTATACCCCTTAACGACAAACAAACTAGGTCAACCTCAAAGGCCTTCCCTTGTATCACAATGGGGCATTGAATACATACAAGGGAAGTGGAAATGGCCTCCTTGGCGGGAGTGGTAACACTAAGAACATAAGGCAAGGATATAGCATGCAAGTTCAACTGGTAAGCACAATCATGAGAAATGAAAAAAATGAGTGGCTCCTGAATCAAACAACACAATTAAAGTTCGATCTCCTAGGATGCACATACCTCGCATCAGATTATCTGCAGAAGATGCCACCTTCCCGCTGAGAGTGAAGACTCTTCCAGTGGTTTGAGGTTTTGGTAAATCTTTTCTCTTTGGACATTCGTTCCTCATGTGACCAGGCTGCTTGCAAAAGTAGCATACATTCTTCCCCGTCAAGCATTCTCCAGAGTGTTCTTTCCCGCACTTAGGGCAAGTAGGTACCCCTTGGCGTTGAGCCGGTCTAGTAGTCAAGGCTGAGGCGCCTTGCCACTTAGGCCTTGGGCCCTTAAACTGATTTGTCACATCTATTTTCCTCATTCCTTTGTTGTCAACAGGTGGTGTCGAAGTGGTGGTTCCTCGGATATTCTTTTCCGCAATGTAACACTTGTTAATTAAGGTGGGGAAATCCTCGATCTCGAGTGTTCCAACCCGATCTAGCAACTCAGGTCGGAGGCCTCCTTCAGACTGAGTGCACCTCCACTCCTCATCAGCTACCGTTTGGAGATATCTTGAATATTTAGCTAATTCTTCAAACTTGGCTACATACTGGCCCACAGTCAAACTCCCTTGCTTCAGTTGTAGAAATTATGCTTCCTTTTGTCTTCGGACAGTAGCGGGAAAATACTTGTCCAAAAACAGGGTCTGAAAGATGTCCTAGGTAACCGGAGTCTCCATCACAGCAGCCCTTGTACTAGTGGTCTTCCACCAGTCTTCAGCTTCACCCCTCAACATGTAAATAGCAAAACCAACCTTAGAAACATTAGCACACTTCATCACATCAAAAATCCTATTAAGATCCCTAAGCCAGTTGGATGCCACATCTGGATCATAGATTCCATTGAATTGAGGAGGGTTGTGCTTCCGAAATTCCGCTAACCCATGAACAAACGGATCCACCATAGGAGCATGAGGTGTCCCCGTTGTCCTCCGGGTCAACTCCTAAAGTAAGGTTGCATTGGCAGCAACCTGTTCTCGAGCCGCTTCAGATTGAATCCGGTTAGCATTCATCTGTTCCCCCATCATTTGTGTGAATGCCTGTAGAGCTGCTGCCACTGGGTCTGGAGGTGTATCCTGAGAAGGAGGATTAACTCTAGGACGACCCCTCCTGCCACTTGCCATAATTCTCTACACATCATTAAGTAAAAATCGAGGTGATCAGTCTCTCAATTCACAAAATAATGCATAAATCAGAATAACAAGTCACAAGAAAATTCTATTACCATAGTCCAATTGATTTGAACTGCTCTGATACCAAAATGTAACGCCTTAATTTCTAAATTCAAGACTTAGTCCGTTGGAAACTAAATCCTAAATTTTCGAAACCAAAACACGTCATTTCAACTATCATACATTACAAATCGATAAATAACCAAAGATAACTTATACAATTTGTGGATAACTCAAACTTTATATACATATTTACAATCTGTAAGATATATATATATATAACTGGCCCAAAGGCTACAAACTCAGCATCTCAAATGTAAACCAAATATATATACATAAACATTCTATACAACCCAAAAGATAAAACATCAACACATAGATGACTCCTGCTCTAATCTCACTGATCCTCGCCAGGAGGTACCTGCACACCTAGGTTGTGGCCACAAAACGCGTTGTAAGACTAATGTCTCAGTGAAGCATAATTATGCAGATGCAGTGTAAGGAAAGATCAATCACTAACTAATATGCAACAATACTCATAATCATGACTGAAACAAATAAATGCACTAATGGTGCAACTCACTATTGTGCCCAGCAGGCATGATATTATCACTTAAACTGGAGTTAGAACTGAGCTCAGACTACGGGAAACGTCTTTCCCGGGGATGTATCCCACCCATTACTGGACCGAAGTCAATTTTCACATAATTATACAATTTTCTTAACTCACAGCGCAAAGGCTGGCTTATTTAACTCACGGTCGAAACCGGCATACATGAATCAATGACTAAAACTGAAAATTAAAGCATTTCGATAGTTTCGTAAATTTCGTAAGTTCGCAAGTTTCGCAAACTTCAATATTTTGAGTTTTCAATGTAAAACCGTGCAACAATCACCCAATCTCATGCAGACATCACTAATCCCTTCAAAATAGCTAAATAGAAAGAGAATTTTAGAGTAGAGTTCATACATTGAGTATTTCGACAGTTTCGTAAATCTCGCTAGTTTCGTAAATCTCTCTACCCTAAGGTTTTCAATGCAACACCTAGCACAACTACTCAATCTTATGCAAACATCACTAATCTATCCACAATAATCACATAGAAAGGGAATTGGAGAGTGGGATTCATGCATTAAAGAAATTCAAAATCAAGGGGAATGTGTGTGTGTGAGTCATACTCACCAATTCTTGAAACTCAAGAGGGGAATGATGAGTAGAGATGTCCACTTGATGAATCCTAGCTTTGATTCCCTTTTCCAACCTCAAATCCAAGCTTTCTCTCTCTAGGTCAAAAATGGAGAAGGAAATGAGACATGCATCTGATTTTTCAGCACCAGCCCTTATATACTTAAGTGACGGTAATCGATTACAGACTCACTGTAATCGATTACCAGCAGCGAAAAAGACACTAGAAAACCTTTCTGGGAATCTGGTAATCAATTACAACCCTTGGTAATCGATTACCAAAAACTTAGCTCTCGGGTAATCGATCACCATCCCCTGGTAATCGATTACCAAAAACTCAGCTCTCGGGTAATCGATTACCATCCCCTGGTAATCGATTACCAAAAACTCAGCTCTCGGGTAATCGATTACAAACTCACTGTAATCGATTACCAGAAACCCAAACTAACTAAATTCACTTAAGCGAAGTCCTGAAACTTGGTTTTATGACTAAGTTTTAACCCCTAATTCCTCAACTTTCCTTTCCTTAATTACTAACACATAATTCTCTGTTTTCCGCCTAATGAATTATTAGAGCTTCTAATTTGCGGGATGTTACAGTTAGCTTTCCATTGTCGTTGGTTTCAGCCTAAAAGAATTTATATAACCCAAGTTATGGCCCAATCTTTGGTGTTGAGGGATGGTATTGAGGGATTTAGGGTCAGTTTGGATGCACTTCTGCAGAAGAACTTTTAGGTGAGAAAAAATAGAATGAATTAAGGAGGTCAAATGAATTAACATCTCTAGAAGTTCAAATTAGCCTTTGTACCCACCTTCTCTGAAAGCTTTATCATTTAACTTGTCCATAAATATCTAATTTTAACTTATAGAGAAGTTAAATTCATTTAAACTCTTTGGTTTATTCTATTCTTTCTAGAAGTCCTTTTGCATCCAAACTTTGCCTTTGATAATTTAAATGAAATTATTGATTCAAATCCTATTAATGAGATTATAGATTCAAATATTACTGTCGTTGTTGACTAAAAAATTCTCATACAAATCTTTAGCAATTAATTAACAAGTTAGCAACATAGAGAATAAGAAATAATTAAAAAGGAAAAAGTATTTCACTAAATAAACAAACAAATAAATAAAAGGGAATTTATGTGGTACCCTTTAAATTTAGAAGGTTTTAATACCCTTTCAATGTGGACCAATTAGATAATGACTTATCATTAATAATGCCATATATCATCATGCATTATATTCTGATGCAATTGTTTTATAAATTGCAATATAGTTTTTAGTTTAAATTTTTTAATTTAATATTATAATTCTAATATGATAAAATTTATCTAACCTAAATTCCCAATTTCCTCATTTTTGTCTCAAATGTTTTTAATGCTCTCGGTCGATTTCTGGGTCTCATTCCCCGTTTCTCCAGACTCGAGTTTTCAATCAAGTAGGCAGTCTTTTCCATTTTTAGTTTGATCAAAGACTCATTCGAATCCATCATTTACCAGTATTTTGTCTGGCTTCTTGCAAATTCCTTATCGTTGAAATGAGTTTATTCTCGTTTCTATTTTCTTCTTTGTTTGCGTACAGTTTATACAGTTTTGGTGCCTCAATCTTTGGGCGGCTTGTAAAGAAGGAAGACAATGTGCTATCCTGTCTGTCAATGATGTATGTGGCCAAAAAAAAAAAATGTTGAATCACTGTACAAGACTACAGGTGTTAAAACACTTTCATGCCATTGTATTTATTTTAGAATACTATTACCAAAAGTCTATATACTTTGATCACGTTGTAAATCTGTTGTAACGTTTTAAATTAATTTGTCAATCAATCTAATTTATTGAATTTCTAGGTCATAAATCAAATGTATGAATCTGAACATGGGATGAAAGGAGGAAATTTGATTTTTAAGGATTTCAACATATTACAACTATAATTACCATGTTAAATTAAAAAAAAAATCAACTAAGGACTTAATTGTAATTTTCAAAATAATTGTATCAGAACAGTGTATGATGATATGAAAACATTAAATGATATGTCATTATTTAATTGGTCCATGTTGAAGGGGTATTAAAACCCTTGAATTTAAAAGGGTACCACAACAACACCCTAAATACAATCCCGATTTTCCCACACCCAAAAGTGTACACCCACTATACACTTTTGGGTGAACAGTACTTTTTTTTTACATGAACAGTGCTTTTTATTAATTTTTTTTGGATGAACAGTAAAATTTTTTCCGCATGAACAATGACTTTTTTTTTTAAATCTACAATTAACCAGACTGATAACATAGTTAACCAGAAAATTGTATAGCATTAACCATAAATTCATTCTCAGTGATTACTTGTGTAGTAATCATTATGATCAAATAACTGTTCAAGATAAACTTTGTTTTCAAGTGAACATGTGGTTAATACCATATAAGTTGGTGGTTAATTGTGTTATTAATCTGGTTAATAATTTGTTTTCAAGTGAACATGTGGTTAATACCTTATAAGTTGGTAGTTAACTATGTTATTAATCTGGTTAACTATGTTATTAACCACTCGGGCAACTTATTTAACCACATAATAACTCACAGTTAACCACTTTTTGCCTCACTTATAATTATTAACCAGATTACTAACATAGTTAACCACCAACTTATATGGCATTAACCACATGTTCACTTGAAAACAAATTATTAACCAGATTAATAACACAGTTAACCACCAACTTATATGGTATTAACCACATGTTCACTTGAAAACAAAGTTCATCTTGAACAGTTATTAATGACAAACCTTTAACTTTGTTTTCAAGTGAACAGGTGGTTAATACCATATAAGTTTGTGGTTAACTATGTTATTAATCTGGTTAACTTTGTTATTAACCACTCGATCAACTTATTTTACCACATAATAACTCACATTCAACCATTTTTTGCCTCACTTATAATTATTAACCAGATTATTAACACAGTTAACCACCAACTTATATGGTATTAACCACATGCTCACTTGAAAACAAATTATTAACCAGATTAATAACACAGTTAACCACCAACTTATATGGTATTAACCACATGTTCATTTGAAAACAAAGTTTATCTTGAACAGTTATTTGATCATAATGATTACTACACAAATAATCACTGAGAATGAATTTATGGTTAATGCTATACAATTTTCTGGTTAACTATGTTATCAGTCTAGTTAATTGTAGATTAAAAAAAAAAGTCATTGTTCATGGATAAAAAAAATTATTGTTCATTAAAAAAAATAAAAAAAAAAGTACTGTTCGGTGTGGAAAAAAACTTTTCCCCCTAAATAAAAACTATGCCCTTGTTGTGTCACTGATAAAGGCTGCATACAATGTGCTAGCTAGCCTTAGTAATCTAAACCTTTACAATCCTCTAGGTTTATAGGCTAATTTTCACTGTTCATTGTTGCGCTTATTATTTTTTATTATTTAATTTATTCATGTAATGATGTTTCTTAAATGCTTATGTGAAGGATCAAGTGTTATCCAGTTGTGTCATCGAATTTCCCGTTCTTGAAAACCACAAGGCTGCTGAACATCAAACCACGAGAAGTCTGATAATGATTTTTCTTAATTGTTGGGTGAATTGGGAAATATATTTTCCCCCCATGATTTTCTGATAATGCTTAGAGAAAAAAAATTATTTAACTATGGTCACGTGCTTTTGTTGGACTCTGGCATTTCCCCATTTTGAGTATTATTTATATGTTTTGGGGCACTCAGTTTCATTGCACGTGTAGTGCCTTTTCGTGGACTTTTACTTATAATTATAATAATTTTTTCAAATTATTTATATTATATATTAGTTAGCTGTAAAATACTGAATAAATATATAAGCAATCGCTAAATGGCACGAATTCTGCTGTGTTGAGGAATAGAAGTATCGGTAAGTACAGATTTGCAGAATCATTTACGGGCAAACAATATGGAAGTAAGTTTAAATTTAAATTTAAATAGGCAACCGGGCGGGATTTTAATTGCCTTTGTTAGATTCGAAAGCTATAAATAGATCACAATTAACCCTTTCTTCCTTTGTGTGTTGTTTATATCACCTCTCTTTACCTTGACTTGTATTTCAACTCAAAATGGCATTGGTCTCTGGTGCTTTCCATATGATTTCCAGTTTGTGTGGTCGTCGTCAAAGTTGGCGCTTGAGGGTGAAGTTGGTCAGGGCTTGGAACATGTGTTCTCTGGCAAAGCCTGATGACCCATTTGCGTTGGAGATGGTTTTATCGATGAAGAGGTCTTTATTAAAATTTCTTTTTAGCTGATTCCATTGAAACTTTTATGAGGGAGTGATGACTTGATAATGATGGTTTCGTTTATTTGCTGTAGGGGGGAGGATAGAGGCCACTGTTGCGAAGCAACACATGATGAGGTTTGCCCAAGATGTCGTTGAGGGTCAAGTGTCAAGTGTACAGGCTAACTAACTTTGGATTGACGGCTAATTCTGGGAAGTTCCGAGCAGCTGCTCACGAATTTAAGCTGGTGTTTAACGCCGGAACGAGATTGATTCCTTGCCACTCTGTCCCTATACCTCTTTCTGGTTTGTCGCTGGTGAAGTCTTCAGAAATTAAGGAAACAAATGGCTGCTCTAATTTCCTTCTAGGTATATATGGTCCCCAAACATTTTATTTCAGTTTCCATTGTGTTATTGTGATTAGTGTTACTTATTTAAGTTTCCCATTTATGTCAGATTTCATGGGTGTCCTCACTGCGGTGTCGGAGGAAATAAACATGAAGAAGCAGGGCCGGGAGACACGACTCATGCTACTGGATTTAGTGGATGAAATGTAAGCTAAACCTGACTCTTTCCTATTCTGGCTGAGCATCATGTTAAAAAATCTCCTTGCTTTGGTCCACAGGGGGGCAATAAGGTGTGCTATTTTTGGAGATATGGTTGATGTGGTTGCAGGATTTATTAACGTTCCTAGGAGTGGCCTTCCTGTGGTTATCATCCAGTTTGCAAAGATCAACATCTATAAGGGTTGTTTATTTACTTATCAAATAGTCTAGCATTGTTATTTGTTTATCTCATTCTAACATTGGTCCCTGCACAATCTCCTAACAAATAACTCTACATTTGTAGGTGTTGTTGGGATCCAAAATGTCATGAATGCATCTAAGATTTCTTGGAATCCTGACTTACCAGAGGCCATTGAGTTTAAAAATGGGTATGTCATTCATTAAGTTCCCTCTCTGCATTTGAGTTTATGTGTTAACTTGTATTCCTTATGTTCTATAGCCTAGCTGTGCATGAGATAGAGACAGATGTCTCGATTGGTTTCATTAGCGACCGTAGCCGTCATGTGTCCATCAAAGAGGAGTTTTTATCAATTTTTCCCAAAAAAACCATTGGACAGCTCCATCTAATCTATGAGGTCTAGCATTGCCTGCAAATTTAATTTTTCTTTTACATCTTTCCCACTATTACTGACTCTGCCTAATTTGCTCATGATGGATGCAACTTAATATTTGCTAAACCTTTCCTTCCAGGATGGATGTTTCATTGTGATGGGAATCATTGAAGAAGTTATTCTCGAAGAGAATTGGTGGTATTTTGCCTGTTCATGCATGAAAGCCCTGTCATTTGATCTTGGTGTGCCATATTGTTGTGATTGCAAGAAAGTCGTGTTTGAGATGAATCCAAGGTAGATTTCATCCTTGACAATGATTCCTTTTATTTGCCTAAATGTGTAGTCTGTCTTGTATTTTTTTTGACCCCTCTGAGATATTCTCCACATTTGTTGTTCCGACTGTTAAAATGTTTCTTTCCTTCATTCGCAATGTACATCCAGAATTTTTTTCCTTTATTTTGGACCATCTACTTTATCAATGCTACATTATCTCCCATTTTTCAACTTCCTTCACCTCATCATCTCATTAAACAAATTTTTTACGAGCCAAATCCAATAGCTGCTTAGCCCCGTGCTTGGCACGGGCTAACACACTAGTGATATACAAATATACAAATTCCCTAATAAGAAATCAAGAATAGAAACGAGAGGTCGATTTCCTGCGCCCTTTTTCCTTTTTCACATGCTAATCTAAGGCCACGCCAATGCTTCTTTCTTACTTGGACAGCACTCACAGCAGTGATTCTTCTGCTTAATTTGCTGCACTACACGTCTGCAAGCCATGCAGTACTCTTATCTTACAGTTACAACTTGACATGTACGTGTCGTTCTAATTCCTAATCATCATGCATGACCTCTTCACTGCCTATAAATCCATCTTTATCTCAACAATTTATTTTTTTATTATTTACATATCTTAAATTGATTCCATTAGTACACATTAACAAGTTCTTATAAACACTTCTCTTTTATAACCCAACATTTTACTTTATTATTCACAAATCTCAAATATATCTCACCAATATATATATCATCTACTTTTTTATTTACAAATATTTTAATTAATAAATAATAAAATAATATTAATAAGTGTTAAAATAAAATTTTAAATTTTTTAAAAAATGTTGTTTTTCCGGCCGGTAAGTTTACCAAAAAAAAAAATTACCCGAAATTGAAACCCCAAAGACAAAATAAAAAATAAAAAAAATACCCGGAGTTTAAAACTGCCAGTAACATTAGTGTTGTAGCCTGTCAGTTTTTCAGAGGTGTTATCCATAGTTTAAATCCTTGGGAAGGCCAAAATAAAAAAAAAAATTAAACACCGTGCTTATGAAGTGCCAATGCCTATAAAGCACCCTATCTAATAAGATAAGCTCTAGTGGTATTTTCCACTTGAGCATTCTTAATAAGCACCACCCTTAAAGATGGCCTAACTATCCCTTCTCACGGTTCTTATTCACTTCGTGCACCCATTTCTTCATCATTGCTTTGTTATTGTAATTTATGATGATCTGGATTACTTAATTGCTTGAAAAGCATAAAAATTTTAGTATAAGTTGTATAATATATATGGTTTTCCTGTATTATAGTGATATCATAGAGTTGGAGGCTTGAATTAATTATCAGTGCCGTCGGTTTTGAGTTGAGTTAAATTGCAGGAAACAAACGTGACGATGATAAATTGCAGAATGGATCAAAATGTGCTTAGATGGTAAGGATTTAATTCACTGCTCTACTTTGGGAGATTTTATGATGGATGAGTGGATCATGGTGTACGTTATTTATGAAATTTTCATGACTAATAAATTTCACAGCAGATAATTTTAATGTATATATAGTCAAAATCCTATTAACTTTATAGCCAAAGAAATTAAGCCCCCTGTGCAACATATGGGGTTTATATCTAGTTATAATGTTTGTATATACACTAATTAATCTCCATGTCATTCAATTGTATATACCTTTCCATCCATGTGGAGCATAGCATTGACTTAATGTGGAGGGAGTAGGGACAGTAATGACTCAAATGGCATGAGGAGAGGTTCCAAGTTTCGCATCCTCTATGGTTCTTGGTGTGGTTGGTTTTTTCTAGACCAGAAAAATTAAAAAGAGAGAAAAATTTCCCCTATCTTTTGTTAGGACGTCCCTTTCTTATGATTCAAGAGGGATATACTCCAAAACATCAAGATAAGGGCCATGATTCACGAACTTGAAGCGTAAAAGAATAAACAAAGAAACTAAAGGAAGAAATTACTAAAACAGTTAGACACTGAATGTTTCGGTTCCCTATATGGTCGAGAAACACACAACACAAAGTAGTTGCAACCGTGAAAGTCTTTTATAATTGTAATAAATGGTGGTGTCTTTCAAAGACAGGCAAGTGCTCAATAATTCACAATTTCGACAAACCAAAGCTTCAAAGTAAGGCTACTTCCAACTTTGAAACATCTGTCTCAATCATGAAAGAACAGAGGAAAAGGAAATTAAGAGATTATGTATCAACAAGTTCTGAAACTACAATTACTACCATCTTAAGTAGTTTGGCCAAACTTCGAATTAAAGGCTCTTCCCACCTCCCCTTTCCCGTTTTTCTGGTATGAGTATATTATTATGGCATACAAAAGTTTCCACATTATTCATAGCAAGGGGATTACAGATTAACGGTTAATAATGCTCTTCAGTACTGATATGATGTGTTAAAATAGCAAATTCAATCCCTATATAGGTGAACATACTCCTCAAAATTTAAATGACTTGGTGCTCCAACACCCCCATTTGCCAGAATAGGATGTCAACACTGTATGGAACCTTGTAAGTTGGAACATATATGAAGCCATTCCCTCTTAAGATTTCTGGTGTAAGGTCCTGTCAGAACTGCATTTATGGCTGCCAAGAAGAGAAACATTCTAAGAAATATATGTGCCAATGCATGTCATGCATACTGTAACAGGGGTATTTAAAATGTTTAGTCCAAGAGTTATAAGGCTCTACTTTCATGCTGTCAAAATGACTGCACTTCCGATCAAAAGATGAAGGATATTGTACAGAAGTTATAAAGGGATCTTTCAATTTTTCTCTACATCATTATTCGGTTCAACTAACCAAATACTGGTGAAGCAACAGACTGCTGAAATTTCACTGTTAAATTGCCAGAACACAGACCAAAGTTTGCATTTACCAGTGACTGTTTCAGAAGTTAACAATTTGTAGAAGTACATGAAATTCTTTTTTACTGGTGTAAATTTACTTTAAGGCAATATCTGAAGGGTTTTCCATCCCATGATTCAGCATACATACTAATAATCTTTTTCCTTTTTCATGTTATTTTTCTTAAGTTGCTGCAGTAAAACAGAATTATGATCTATGACACTATGAGTCCTACATGCAAGTGGCCAGAAGGCTAATCTCTCAAGATATAGAGTGAAATATAGTACTGAAACCAAGCAACAAATAAGGTGGATGCTTGCTAAATTGCTAATTCGTATAACAACTAAGTACTTGGAGGATTGAATGATCCCATACTTCAAATTCCATTTAGATAATCATTCAAAATTATAACTAATTCACAACCACATAGCATTAATTAGAGATAAATGTGGAAAGAACATGCCCTTACAAGAATAAATTTCCAACTAGTCAAACAAATTTTATTTTTCATGCACTCTAACCTGATTGTTTGGTGTTTGTTCATGTATTCTCTGAGGCCTCATGTTCAAATCAATCAATTTAGTTTCCCTGGTGGCATGCCCATCAGTCTCAGGTTCTGGCATCAGAACCAGAGGCATCCTGTGATTTTCTTGTTTTTCTCCCATTTTCATTTTGGGCAGTGGATTTTGTCCTCTTTTAGTCTCAGCTGGGTTTTCTGCATGACCAGGTTTATCTCCAGGAAACTATTGAGTTGAGCAACCAGATATTACTATCACACCTTTTTCAGTAAAAGCTAAAGGCATCATCAAGATCACCAATTGTTGGCAAGGAGATGCATACATACCTCAACTCTCTGCCTAAAAAGAAGATATCTTCCATGCGTTCTTTTACCTCCAACATGAACCATCATATCACACTGCAAACAAAGGGAACTTCCATCTGTCTCACAATAGAAGAAAGCTGCATCCAGATTCAAAAGGCAAACACATAAGCAAAAGGCATATGAATGAGGATAGAAATTAAGAGAAAACTACTTACCAGGTGCATTCTCACAAATGTCACAGCGAGGCACATCACTTGGACTTGCAAGACCAACCCTTACATGCCGGTTAGCTAGCTTATTACACATATGAACCTGTTCACTCCAATAGTTTAAATTTTGAACCATTGCTTGATGAAGGACATTGACCAGGACCAACATCATGACTTCAAAGTAAACCAACTTAAATTTCATAACACCCAAAATCCAGAGAAAAATCAATCTGATTAAAGTATACCAAAGCCAGTGATTTAATTAAATTGCAAGTCCTTCAATTTGAGGCACCTTATAAGTACTCATTTTCACTGTCAAGAGACTTCTTCAAGTTTAACCCATGATTTCAATATTGATTACATTATTAATGGAACAATATGATAGACTTCAAAAACATCTGAATCAGAATATAATAGGTCAGTTAGAGATTTCAAGGAAACACCAGCTCATTATTGTGAGCATGAATAAATACCAAAATAGAAAAGAAAATTATAGCGCAATAAATCACGATACTACATAATTAATAATCAAGTTTAGATAATTCAGAAACACAAAGAGTCCACAATTGCACCTCCAAAGCAAGAAACTCTCACCAAAAAAGGGAAAAAAAACTACCTTCTCGTCGCAGGCACGGCAGAGCGCAGCCTCATCGGCGGCGCAAAAAACGATAGCGGCGGCGCTCTCACATGCATCACAAAGCGTTCGCATAATTGCACTTGAAGCCTCTTACTTTCATTGCTTCATTTAACAAATGCAAAGAGAAGTTGAAGTCAGGTACTGCGAGAACACCTGAATTTGCTCATTTTTTAAAATAATAATAATAATAATAATAATAATAATAATGTTATAAAGAAAGAAGCAGGGAAAGGCAACAGAAGAAGACAGATTTCACCGAATCCATGCGTTTTATGATTTTCTCTGAGTTGTTCGTTGCCTGCTGTTACTGATGGTGTTGCTTAATAAATAATGATACTATGATTATTATTGATTAGAGCATGAAGGATGGATAATAATAACCAAAAAAGAGAGGAGTTTGAACTTTGAAGGTGTTTCATTTGGGGACCTTGGTAATGGTATGTGAAATTTAAATTAATAAGCAGAGACACAATAAATAGTGTGCAAGTGTTTGTCAATTTTGTTGGTCTCAAAGGTTACTTCTCAACCACAAATTCAAAGCCAGTGAGGAGTTGACAGCACCTCCTCTTTCATTCTCATCCACCAGTGATCATCTGACATTGGGACCCATTCTGGTTTTAAGTGTTTTGGGTAATATTAATATTATTATTTATCCACCAAAATGTTGAGTTGTTATTTCACACTTGTTTGTCTCAGAAAAGAAAAGAAATTCAAAATGTATTTATTTAATTTTATTGTTAAAAATATAAATAATATGGTAAATAGGGTAAAAAAATTAGTTTAGTGTTGAAACTCTAAAACAAGAATTGAAGTTCGTCATTTAAATCTTCCTAATAAATCCTTATCTTTTTCCCACTCAATTATCCATGACAGATATAGCTTCTTTATTTCAATCTCAAGAAGTTGATGTATTTGATTTGAATGGCATGAACACTTCAATACTTTTTACATTGCTTTAGTTACTCTAGTTAAGACACCTAGCATGAATATTAATTGTGCAATGCCCGAAGTTGGAATTACGGATAATCAATTTATTAGAAAAGATAACAATTATAGAAAACGTACGATTTAAATGTGAGTCATTAATAAAATGATACTTATCAGATTATCATATATGGAATCAGATTTGTTCTGAATTATGGATTAAATCGATGAAAAATTTGCAATTTAAACACTATCTATGATTCAACATATTCTTTTGACATCAACCAACTATACATAGCTAACACGCACCACTACTTTTTTAGACAGCATTCACGACTCCATGTAAATTTATTAATTTTTATTATTTATTGGTTTATATTATATTTAATAATGAGATATGTCTGTAACTTTATGACCTGATTTTTTTTATTTTTTATGTTTATATTCAGCATTATATACTTGAGATATTATTTATATGTTATTCCATCCTATTCTTTTATAAAATATACTTAACCGTTATATATACCAATAAGAATGGTTAAAATTAATTAATTTTATTGGAGTTTTAAAAAATAATTTAACTTTCTAGTTTTATCCTTATTCAATATCATTGATTTTTTTTGTGTAAAGCACAGGTATCCCCCTATTACCAGGGGCAATCATGTTCAGGGCTTAGTCATAATTAAGACTCCTCATCCCTCCCGAAGAATGTGTTAGTGGGGATCGAACCCGGAAACCCTTCCCACAATCTCAGCCTGCGTTGCCATCTGAGCCGCAACTCTTTGGTAATATCATTGACTAACTTCACTATCATTTGATAGTCGGAAAGACATTAAAGTTAATAAGGGTAAATAAAGAAAATGATAATAAATAACGCCTTGAAATTATAAAATGCCTTATGAAAAAGGACCACAAAAACTTATAAGAAGTGCATTTAAAAAATAATCGGAATGAGTATATTTAAGTGTTTTATTATGTCTTTAAATTTTATGATCCGATACATTTTATGATTTACGATTAAAAAATAGTCAACGTGAATCACGAAAACTATATATGGAAGAGATGTATTATCTGCAACCTATGTTGCACGGATACAGGTACAGTACTGGTACCGGTACCAGGTACAGATACAGGTACGAGATATGAGGAATTTAAAAAAAAACTAGGGTTTTGGGTACATTAATATATATATATATAATTCTATCATTAATTCTATGAAAATAAGACCAATAAAATTATATTTAAATAAGATGAAATTGCATAAAACTTTAAAAAACACAAATCATATAACATAACATAAGAATGGATTGATAAAATAACATTGTACATGATGGAAAAACAAACAAACATGGAGGATACAGAACAGAGCATAACATTGAGAGCAGTATACTGAGTTTATGCAGTTAGCCGCAAGCAGAACAAGGTACAAAAAAAACTAAGTTCATACAGAAAGAAGCAAGCAAATGTTACGACGCGCGCACAGATGCAGATTCGTGGAAGTCTTGCTCGCAGTTGCAGTGTAGGACGCTCGCAGATGTAGAGGCGGCGCACAGTCTAAGCGATGAAGCACAGACGTGTCGAGATTCTCTGCAGCGGTCCAACCTTTGCAGCAACGTTTAGCTAATGATTAGCTACAAATTTTAATGACCTAGTGATTCTGTAGCTAAACGTTGCTGTAGAGGCGGGAGTCACGAGAGACGATCGATTCGAATCTAGCACAGACGAGGCAGTGGCGCGTAGATGAGGTGGCAGCCCACGGAGGTTGGAGGCAGCACACTCAGAGGACGTGAATGTGAGGGAGGGATGCAAAGAAATGGCTCCAATGGGGTTTTAGATTCGCAAAAACAAAATTAAGAAAAGGAGAAAAAAAACCTAATTTTTAATACAAAATGACCTAATTTTGTTATACAAGTACCCAAAACGTACCCGAGCGGTACCCATGAGTACCCAATGTGAAGTCTATTAATCAGTTTGAGCATTCAAACTTGACTCAAATACTTAATATCCTTTAGTTTTAAGGATTAACAAATAAGAGTATAATAAGAACAAATAAGATTATATAAACAGATTCTACTGAGAAAGGTACTGGTTTGTTGAATTGTGTTTCAGGTTGAAATATTCACTAGAAGAAGAAGAAGAAGATTTCATGAACAGAATCAGAATCAGAAGATAAGGATCAGAAGAACAAAAGCAGGATGTAACATAAAGGTTGTCTGAAGTAAAGCAACTTGTCTGAAGTACAGAAGCTGTCTGAAGTAAGCAACTCGTCTGAAGCATAGAAGTTGTCTGAAGAACGCAAGTCGTCTGAAGTGCTGAAGCCGTCTGAAGTGCGCAAGCCGTCTGAAGTGCTGAAGCTGTCTGAAGACGTGAAGACTATCTGAAGAAGTCTACAAACAGAATCAAGAATTTATCTCTTGAAGACATTGCTAAAGTGTAAAGCACACTCTACCAAAATGGAGTACACTTATTTCAGTATAAAAGCTAAACATGCTTTTATGCCTCGATCAAAGTCTTGCACAAATAAGGAAACTCTGCAAAGACTTTCTGCAACGCATGGTGCACCTGCAACAAAAAGCATTTTTGTGTGCGCAGACCTACTGCACCTGCACCTGTACCTGCTGGCTGCCCAGAACTGATCAGAAGACTGAGTAAAAGCAACCAGAAAGATGTTTGAATAAAACATATTAAAATTCAACATCTTTATTCATCTATATCTCAGAAGAAGAATATGCAAAGAAGAACGGAGCAGCAATCGTCTGAAGAAAAGAAGAAACATATTATCTGAAGAAAAGAGCTTATTGAAAGCATCTCAAGCTAGAGAATTAACATAAGCTTGAAGCAATTATATAAGATGAGTACATGTTGAAGCTGATAAAATTACGATGAGATAAAAGCAAGCATTTGAGTATATGTGAAGAAATTAATTGTCTGAACATATAAGCTCTCTAAGTGCATGGAACAGATTTCAACATTGAAGAAAATCAATACAGAAGCTAAGACTATATGATACAACGACTATAATATCATATATCTTTATTCAAAGAAGAAACTGCAACAACAACTATCTGACAAGACACCTCACTCAAGAAGAAAGAAGAAATGGTGTTAGGAAGCAAACAGAAAAGGAGCATATACAAAATAAGCAAAAGGACAAATCCAATGGATACCTCCTCATATACACTCCTAAGAAAAGCAGAGGAAATCAGAAGTCAGCTGAGAAACGCAGAAGAAATCACGAGATAGCTGAAGAAAAGCAAAAGGATATCAAGAGAGAGAACATGCAAAATAATATCAAGAAAATCTCTCTAAAGAGCTCATCTATAGAAGTGTCAGAACAGGACTGTCTGAACACTTATTTGCTTAAGAAGAAGCAACCGTTTGAGACACTATTACATAACGGCTATATGAGCCACATCATCAACATCTCAACGGTATTATGAATCATCTTCAAACGGCTATATTCCAACAGAACATATAAATAGCCTCAAGGAAGAATTTGAAGGTGTTGAACTCATTCACTTGGTTCAATCAGTTGATCAAGATATATCAGAAAAACCTTATTGGTTGTTGACCATGCTTACTTGAATCAACCATGCTGCTGATCTATTGATCAGTTACTCAAAATTATAGTTGTTCAGTTGAACAACCAACCAGGCTGTGCTTAATCTCATATGAACCAAGAATGGTTTGAAGCTGCAAGTATGCCTTGGTTTTTCCAATTATACGGGTGAGAATGTAGCCCATGAAAACCAATGGCTTGAGAACAAGGCTGGAGCTTAAAGTCAGTATCTACCTAGCCAATTCTCAGAGGATGTTATTCCTCTTATCAGAGACAGGGATTGTACTTAAACTTATACACTTGTATCACTGTCTTAACCTTGTACTTAGAATTCATTCATTGTATCATGAGTAGTACTCAGTTAACCTCTAGTACAGGAAAAGATTAAGTTTATGTTTCGTGGAAACTTAAACTTAGTTTAATTTATAAACACTTTATGTGTCAGAGAGCCTGGAGAGGCTTGGTGGAAGAAAGAATACTTAGTTGCAAAGCCTGGAGAGGCTAGACTGAAAAAGAATACTGCATATGTTGCTTGGAGAGGCAGTTGAAAACAAAGTAATACTTGTGTTGGCCTGAAGAGGCTGTGAATAATACTTGTATCTGTGGATTCAGATAGTGGAAAATCCAGTGGTGGTTTGCCTCTGGGACTGGATGTAGCTCACGGGTTTGTGGGTGAACCAGGATAAATTCTGTGCCTAAGTTCTCTTTTCCTTAATCTCTTTATTTCCAGTTTTCATATTTATGTTGGGGTTTGAAAAGTATTTCTATAATAAACTTAACACAACTATTTCAATAAAATGATCTTTCATATGAACAAAACATGAGATGTCTCTTATATCATTTGAAGCTTTACAAAGAATGTTCCTTGAAGTACTTCTAAAATAAATTCTCAGAAGTGAGTCTGAAAGAGATCAGTTCAGAAATCAAGAACAGACTTCAGACAACCTCTAGTCGTCTGAAGTATTTTAGAAACCGTTCTGAAAATACTCTTTGTAATAATCTTCAGAAGATACTTTGAGAAGCCTCTGTTTAAAACAATCTTAAGCTTTAGAAGAAACATTGTTTTTCTTATCTTCCGCACGTTTCAACTATCTCTGATCTTAAGACTTGTTTTGAACGGTGCCCATCTTCATGATTTAAATTAAAGATCTTCAAAAACAATCAAAAAGCTTAAAACACTATTCAACCCCCCTTCTATTGTTTCCTGTGGTTCTAACAATTGGTATCAGAGCTCACCTTCGGGTTGAGCATCTAACAAATGCAGAAGGAATAGATCCTCAGAAGTGGAAATCTCACCAAGCTGAAGCAACTCTGAAGAATGATAATGAGAAAAGAAAATCATTTTTCTTAAAACTCATTATTCATACAAGGCATCTTTCAGAAGGATATAGATGGAAAAGAAAAACAGGTTTCTGAAAATAAGCTAAAAGAAGATCAACCGGAGGAAATGCCATGTGTAAAAAGATGAATCAAGGTAACATCATCTAAAAGAATGTCTAAGTGTGATATCATCTTCATTGTCTGAACCTGTTCAGACAGTTCACAATGAACTTACTGAAATTGTGGGTCAGAAATGTAAAAATGGTTGATACACAATGCACTGAGCCTACCTCTACACTTGAAAAGATAATTTTGACTTAGTAACATCTCTACTTTCTGAACCTGTTCAGAAGGCTCTCGGAGAACCTTCTGAAATTGTGGGTCAGGAATATTTAAGTAATGGAAACTGAAGTCATTAAAGTCTATTTCAATCCTTGAGGGACAGGTTAAGATGATTGTTCAAAGATTCTCTGAAGCACAAAAAGACAAAAGACTAAAAGGAGGATTTGCAGACATCAAGCGACCTCAGTAGAAGAAAAGTCTTCAAAGAAAGGTGCAATGTCAGAAAAGCATTCTTCCATCCAGAGAATAATGGTAACATTACTTCACCTTAAAACTTAAATATCTGTGAAAAATTGTCCTCTAGTAAAGAATTTAATCAACTAATAAAACTTTAATTAATGCGTAAAAACTTAAAAAAAAAAAACCTTCAAAATTTTAAAAGCTTCTCAGATAATAATAATCATAAAATCCTTTGTTCTGATACCATAAAAATCTGTTTTAAAAATTTTCTTCTTAAATGTTCTCTAACATATTCTATTCTATTTTTCTTTCTTTTATAAAAAGGTGTTTCTAAAAGGTAATATCTTCTAATACGTATTTATGTCTCTTCTTAATTGTTTTTCAAAAACGTTTTCCAAAACTTACTTTATCCATGCTAATGACTCAGTTTCCTATAGGGCTTCATCTATGTCCAATCAGTGATGCACGTTTCGATACTTTCAAGGTTTGAAACTGTCATCATGAAAAGCTATCTGAGCCCATATACATCGCGTGAACAACAATCCAATGGATTCATTTTCCTTACTTCTCTATTTTACCCTTGCTTCAAAGTCCTATAAATTCACAAGAGCCCCTCACACAAACTCACATCTTCAAAGCTCCTCTATAGCTTTGTCTAAGGATCTGAGTAAGTGGCTCCCAAAAGGATGATGAAGAAGCAAATGAAAATAGAAGAAGGACCTCTGGAACACGTTGAGGCAAAGATCAAGTCATCTTGGATGATGTATGGAATGAAGAGTAAGGGAAAGGGTTCATCTGAAAATCCGTTTCTCTATACTTGGACCATGGTGATCTTGCTGCATCACAGGTGGACTGGAAGATCACTGGGAGATCCCAGAATAGTCAATGTTATTAAAAGAACTACTGACAAAGTGGTTCTTGGAAGTAAGGTGGTGGCTAATGATTGAGACACAGTCTTACATGATGCACCTCCATCGTCCCAGCGGCTAGAAGGAAAATGCGTGCAGCACGACACGGTTGGGATGAAGTCTGGGGCTCTGAGGCAACTCCTGAAGCTTTTGCAGCAGAAGGAGTGGTGATAGCTCTGAAAGAGATGAAGTCTATAAGGCTATGCCTCAGGCCTTCGAAGGAATCTCCGGAGGAAGCAATGGATGGATACATTCTATTTTTTGAATGTAACCTCTTTTCTTCTTGTGAAAACCTGCTTTTTTGTATTTATCAAATGTTTTGAGAAAATTTAACCTTGTGTATTTCTTTTTTTATTTCAGCTTATTTTGTTTAACAAAAATTGTTTTATTCATTAACAGTTGGTATTTATCTCTTAATCTTTGGTATCTGAATAATAATAATAACAATTTGAGTAATAACGTCCCTGCAAAATTAGAACAACTAATTCAGAAAATTTCTAAAACCTTAATGTAAGATAAAAAGGGGAGAAATATAATCAGTAAAGAAATACGACTAAAAATAATTGATAAAAGTAAATAAACTTAAAATAAGAAGATATATATGAAACTCAACAATATGAAACCATGAACCTTTTTAATTAATGACAAAAGGGGGAGAAATATAAAACTCACAAAATGATGTATGTTAATATTTTATGTAATGAAAAAATATAAAAGGGGAGAAATATAAAAATAAGGAAAAAATATATAAATAATAAAATGATGTATGTCAAAAAAATAACAATTGGTATATGTTATAACAGTGTAATTATATAACAATCAGTATGTGTGATAAGTTAATAATATGTGGTAATATTAGTTTTCAATGAATAATAAACAATAATAATTGGTATCTAAAAAGATTAACATCTGATTAATAATTGGTATCTAAAAGATTAACATCCAGTTTCTAAGAAGTACTAACATTTGGAATCTAAAGATTAACATCTAGTTTCTAAAGGATAAGTTACAAAATGTATCTAATCTTGTTAGTAATAACAATTGGCAACTTTTAACAAACTAAAGAATAAATGTTCTTCTCAGGGGGAGTATTATAGATAGGGGGAGCCTTCTATATACTTAACCATCTTTCCTTAAAACATTTTGTGAGTTATGCATATCTTATTTGTCATCATTAAAAGGGGAGATTGTGAAGTCTATTAATCAGTTTGAGCATTCAAACTTGACTCAAAGACTTAATATCCTTTAGTTTTAATGATTAACAAATAAGAGTATAATAAGAACAAATAAGATTATATAAACAGATTCTACTGAGAAAGGTACTGGTTTGTTGAATTGTGTTTCAGGTTGAAATATTCCTTAGAAGAAGAAGAAGATTTGATGAACAGAATCAGAATCAGAAGATAAGGATCAGAAGAACAAAAGCAGGATGTAATATAAAGGTTGTCTGAAGTAAAGAAACTTGTCTGAAGTACAGAAGCTGTCTGAAGTAAGCAACTCGTCTGAAGCATAGAAGCTGTCTGAAGAACGCAAGCCGTCTGAAGTGCTGAAGCCGTCTGAAGTGCACAAGCCGTCTGAAGTGCTGAAGTTGTCTGAAGACGTGAAGACTATCTGAAGAAGTCTACAACAGAATCAAGAATTTATCTCTTGAAGACGTTGCTAAAGTGTAAAGCACACTCTACCAAAATGGAGTACACTTATTTCAGTATAAAAGCTAAACATGCTTTTATGCCACGATCAAAGTCTTGCACAAGTAAGGAAGCTCTGCAAAGACTTTCTGCAACGCATGGTGCACCTGCAACAAAAAGCATTTTTGTGTGCGCAGACCTACTGCACCTGCACCTGTACCTGCTGGCTGCCCAGAACTGATCAGAAGACTGAGTAAAAGCAACCAGAAAGATGTTTGAATAAAACATATTAAAATTCAACATCTTTATTCATCTATATCTCAGAAGAAGAATATGCAAAGAAGAACAGAGCAGCAATCGTCTGAAGAAAAGAAGAAACATATTATCTGAAGAAAAGAGCTTATTGAAAGCATCTCAAGCTAGAGAATTAACATAAGCTTGAAGCAATTATATAAGATGAGTACATGTTGAAGCTGATAAAATTACGATGAGATAAAAGCAAGCATTTGAGTATATGTGAAGAAATTAATTGTCTGAACATATAAGCTCTCTAAGTGCATGGAACAGATTTCAACATTGAAGAAATCAATACAGAAGCTAAGACTATATGATACAATGACTATAATATCATATATCTTTATTCAAAGAAGAAACTGCAACAACAACTATCTGACAAGACACCTCACTCAAAGAAGAAAGAAGAAATGGTGTTAGGAAGCAAACAGAAAAGGAGCATATACAAAATAAGCAAAAGGACAAATCCAACGGATACCTCCTCATATACACTCCTAAGAAAAGCAGAGGAAATCAGAAGTCAGCTGAGAAACGCAGAAGAAATCACGAGATAGCTGAAGAAAAGCAAAAGGATATCAAGAGAGAGAACATGCAAAATAATATCAAGAAAATCTCTCTAAAGAGCTCATCTACAGAAGTGTCAGAACAGGACTGTCTGAACACTTATTTGCTTAAGAAGAAGCAACCGTTTGAGACACTATTACATAACGGCTATATGAGCCACATCATCAACATCTCAATGGTATTATGAATCATCTTCAAACGACTATATTCCAACAGAACATATAAATAGCCTCAAGGAAGAATTTGAAGGTGTTGAACTCATTCACTTGGTTCAATCAGTTGATCAAGATATATCAGAAAAACCTTATTGGTTGTTGACCATGCTTACTTGAATCAACCATGCTGCTGATCTATTGATCAGTTAGTCAAAATTATAGTTGTTCAGTTGAACAACCAACCAGGCTGTGCTTAATCTCATATGAACCAAGAATGGTTTGAAGCTGCAAGTTGAAGCACAGAATTGCAGTATTCTCTCGTCTTCTACTACTCCTAATTGATTCCATGACATCCTTTTAGATTAGATCCCCATTTTAACAATTTCCTAATTACATAGGTAAATCCTAAAACTAAAAATTACCAAAATGAAAATTAAAAATTTACAAGGATTGGGTTGCCTCCCAGGAAGCGCTTGTTTAACGTCTTTTAGCTCGACGCCTAGTTACTCAACCCTTCTATGGTGGCCTCAAGTGGAGGATGATGTTTGACTCCATACCAGTTCTTCCTTTGAGCTCCCATCCTCCATGCCAATTTTTTATTCTTCCATCACTGTCACTGTCTTCCTCAGTATCAGATGTTGATCTCCTTCTCCTCTTAAATTTGAACTCCCATATTGACTCTGGATGCTTTACCCTTATTCTAGGCTTCCTCAGAAATTTGGAGCTTGGCAGCTTTGTTTGACTTTTGAAATTAGCATCAGTTTGTTGTAACTTGGGCGTACCTCTATAAAACGTAATGCTTTCATCTTTTGAGCTCAATTCATATTTTCCTCGATCAACATTAATGATCATCTTAGCAGCTTTCATGAAGGGTCTTCCTAAAATTAGGGGGACTTCAGTATCCTCCTCTGTTGTCTCTGCAATGTAGAAATCTACAACATATGCAAATTTATCCACTTTGATTTGAATATCCTCTAATATCCCATGAAGGTGTTGAACAGATTTATTTGCAAGAAGTAACCTCACATTTGCAGGCTTGACCTTCACATTACTCAACTTGTTAAAATACGATAGCGACATCAAATTGATGCTCGCTCCAAGATCTAATAAAGCATGAGTAGGAGGTAGATTACCAATAGAGATGGGTATAGTAAACTTACATGGGTCAAGTGACTTACTTGTGACTAATACCTTCTCTTCATGATGTTCCTTTTGTGCTGCTTCTTCATCTTGTTGAAAAACTTCCTCTTGAAGCAATTGTTCTTCAAAGATGATTTCTTCTTCCTCATCAAGTTCCTCCTCCTCTGACTTGTTGCCATTAGTAGCAATCAAGCTGCATTGTTCCTTTGGATTGGTGTGGGTTACAGCTGAGAAGTGTTGTCGCCTGTGTTCTACCATTTCAGTTGCTAAATAACCCACTTGACTCTCTAGAGTCTTGATTGATGCCTCAGTAGTTGTCTTGAATCCACTAAATTTTTGCACAAGGTCATCAATCTTACCTTCCAAAGTGTTCAGTTTATCATATGTTGAAGGCTGCTGTTGGTAAAGTGGTTGTCTTGGTCCTCCATTCTGACTCCAACCTGAGTTGGTTTGGTTATTTCTCCAACCTTGTGAATATTGATTGTTGTTATTGTTGGAGTAATTCCCTTGCCTTCCCTGGTTCCCCATGAAGTTGACTTGTTCTGGTTGTGTTCCTTGGCTAGCACATTGACCATTTAGATGGTCTCCTCCACAGAAATCACAAATCAATGGTTGGGCTTGGATGGGTTGTGAGTGGACAGCTTTGAGTTGTTGAGGGAGTGTCTTCAATGTCTCAGTGAGTGCTTCTAGTTGACGTTTAATGAGCTTGTTCTCAGCTAACAGAGCATCACTTTGATTGAGTTCCATTATCCCTTTCTTTAGTAATTGCGCGGGTTGTCTTCCACTTTGAGCTTGTTTATCGTTCTGTGCAAAATGGTTGATGATTTCTAGCGCTCGATCAACTTCTGCGGATAAAATAGTTCCTCCTGCTAGCGCATCTATGAATGACCTTGAATTTGAACGAAGTCCCGTACAGAATATGTTGAGTTGGGCTATATCCTCATAACCATGATTGGGACATTTGCGCAGCATAGACTTGAATCTTTCCCAAGCTTCACATAGTGGCTCATCAATCCCTTGTCTGAATGTAGAAATATCTGCTTTGGCTTCTATCTGCTTCCTAGTTGGGAAGAATCTTGTCAAGAATTTCTCCTCAACCACACCCCAATTTGGTTAGGCTTTGGTTTGGGTGTGATTGCAACCATTCCTTAGCTTTACCTATCAAAGTGAAAGGAAACAAGCGTAAGTAAACAGATTCTAAATTACCTTCCTCGAAACCCACAGTATCAATCAATTCATAAAAAATAGAATATGAGCATTTGGATTTTCATGATCCAATCCAGCAAATTGATGTGCACTAATGAGGTTGAGGTGTGCAGTCTTCAACTCCAAAGATCTTGCGTTTGGTGGTAACACAATGCTTGAGAAGTGACGTGGTCCTTGATGGGAGATATAATCTCCTAGAGTCCTTCTTGGACGTTCCTCTGCCATATTTTTGGGTTCCTAAACAACTGTCCTTCTTCTCCTTCTCCCGTTCCTACCTCTGTTCTTTCGCGACGTCCTTTCTATTTCCGGGTCGAACTGTAATTGATTGGGAGACGCCTGACCACTCAGAAGCATAAACAAGAAACTTTGAAAAAGGTAAGTGTTGAAGAGAATTAAAAAAAGACTTTTCCTAAGATAATAATAAATCCTAAAAATAATAAGAAAAATAAACAAATAAACAAAATCCTAAAATAAAAACTTGATAACTAAACCTCCAAGGTCTACACGAATTGAAAATCATTCCCCGGCAACGGCGCCAAAAATACTTGATGGGTTTTTGGCAAGCAAACCAAAAATCCAGTAGTATAATAGTAAGAAAGATATCGTATCCACAGGGAACGGTCAATTCGCATATAGTTGTGATCTATTTATCAAGAGAAAACAACGAATTTATGAGAATATTGTTGCGTAAATTGTAAATAGTAAATAAATAATCAATTAAATTAGAAAGGAAGAGTTAGAGACACTTTACTTGGATTAGGATTGAACTTCATATCATCACACCCTATGTGCATGTAAAAACTATATATTATTTTAGGTTTACTCTATAATACTGTAGGCAAACTATATTGCTTATGACCCCGAGTTACCAGGTGCCACTCACACTCAAAGATAATCCATGTGGGCTCTCCCAAGCGACAAACTTACCCTCAGCTTATTTTGTTTTCTTTATTCTGTTTGTAAAAGAACTAATTGATAAACGAGACCTAATCTTGTAGATGCACCTTCATTAGAGTACTCACACTACCCATCACTCATCAGGATACATCCATGTGTCGGTCCTGGATTGACAATCAACTAATCCTTTGCTATCGATACTAAGGCCTAATCCTGTAAATGTCCTTCGCTAGAGTACTGTCACTACCCATCGCTCATTAGTAACGCTCATGTGTCGGTCACAGAGTACCGAGTCCTCTTATTCAATCAGAGTTTGGGTTTCCTATGTCTAGGCTCCCCCATCCTCAATCCTAGTCGAAACTAGCCTATAACTCTGGCGCAAGCGCTGAAGTCAAGGATTAAGCACAGAATAAGATTACCAATATTATAGACAGAGAGCTCAGGAAATAATAATATAGAGTTTACATACACTTTGGGATAGAATCAATTACATTCAATCCTAATGGAGAGTTAACTACACAGGGTAGCCATACAAACCACCGAAGATGCTGTCACCATCTTCAATCCTCGTGAAATGCTCCTCCTCTCCTACTATAAAATTAGCTTTGGTGCATTATCACTGAAATAAGACTGAATTACAATAATCGTGCACACTTTGATCTGGTGCAATGAGGTCCTATTTATAGGCTAAGGAAAGACAAAGAAAAATGGGGAGAAATCTATCTAAAAACAGCAACAGGGCAAGAATTAGCGTGATCTGCGTTTCACCCTGCGCTACAGCGCAGAAGTCAGAGAACTGCGCTTCACCTTGCGCTACACCGCAGGTTGAAGCGCAGAATGCGTCCTGCAGCTTCAAACTTTCTCTTTTTAACTTGATCTCTCCCCGAGACTGGTTTTGGTTGATTTGTCTTTCCTTGTTTCCCTTTTCTTGATGAGATCCTTGCATTTATTGAGCATCTTTGATTTATTTGGGAAGGTTGTCTGCAGAATCCTTGTTTGATTGGCAGTGATCCCTCCATTGATTGCCTCAAATCTTCTTCAAATCTTTCTTAAATGTCTTCAATCAAACTCAAATCTTGCAGATATCTCCCTCATTTAATGTTATATTTCCCTCAAATCAAATCCTTGCAATATTATGCAAAAATCAACAATATTTCTATCAAAATAACATCAAATTCAAATCTAAGATTAATAAATACAATTTATCTAATATTTAATAAAAAGGGATTAAACTGGGGCAAAAATACCATTTTATCCTTGATAAGTGAACTAAAAAGTGCTTTAATTTATCATATAATTTTCACTTATCAAGACCCTTCCCACCAGTATTTTCTCCATAACATGGATTCAAGGATTAAACCCAGAACCACATGCTTAAGGGACCCGAGCCCCTTTCACTCGGACCAATTAATACATGTTGGTATGAAGAAAATTAGCTAGTAGTTATTGCTATTGAAGAAAAGATAAATTTTTACTTTAAAATCAAATACTTGAAGACATATAAGAGCATCTCTAATGGCCTTTCACCGAGGTGCTCGCAAATATTAAGAACGCTGCTTAGCAACTTTTTTCATTAGAGAAATACCCCTATTTAAAATTTTTGAGTTGCTATTTGCAGCAATCCAAAAAGTAGATTGTTGCATGCTTTTAAATTTTTAGTCATTTATTCAGTAGTTTAGGGTTTTAACTATAAAATACTTCGTCCAGTTCTATTTATAATTAAGACAATTTAGACTAAATGACATATATTAAGAAAAATAATTAATGCATTGATTTTTAAAAAATTACTCTACAACATTCCATGTTTACCCCTATTTAAAATTAAACTTCATTATCACAGTAATTATGTCAATTTAAAACCTTTAATGGCCAAAGGGTAAATATGAGAAAAAAATTATTAAATGCTTCTAAATTTGTGTATTTTGTCTTATAAATAGGACCATAAAAGAATTTCAAACGTTGTCTTATAAATAGGACATGGGAGTATATAAGTGTGGGGTAGGTTGTGGAGTCTATTTAAGCAAATTTTGAGAGTTATTAGGTTGGAGCTATAAAAGATTGAGTTGCTTAAAATAATAAAAATAAAATGATAATATGAGAAAGTGTGAAAAATTATAAAATACTACCTCCGGTCCTATTTATAAGAACCTTATTTAGAGTTGCTCTTGGTCCTTATTATAAGAACATTTTTAGTTTGTCCCTTGCATTAATTATTTTTTTGATAAAAATATCCATTATTGGTGATAGGTGAGTAATTAATAAATAGAGAGAATGACACAATGAAGTAATTAAATGGAGAGAGAAAGATAACGAGTCTCAATAAATTCAAGGGTAATTATGTAAAGATGATACATATCCATGACAAATTTATATTGATTAACTAAATTAACCAACTTCCTTAATTTTTGTGAAGTGGTTAAAATGTTCTTATAATTAGGACTGGAAGTAGTATTAGTTTAAGAAACTTTTGATAATTGCTAGGTTAAGGATGACTAATTAAGCAGGGTGAGAAATTGGGTAAGCATTGGATTCAAAGTTATAAAACTTGAGGCAAAGTACCAAAATACAAGACATTTAGTTGTAATTTTATGAAAGTGAGTGGGTGCAATTGCACACCCTCATATTCGATATTGATAGTGAGTTCAAAGATATAAAATTAGAGGGGGCAAAATATCAAAAAAACAAGATATTTAGTAGTAATTTTATCAAAGTGAGGGGTGCAATTGCACACCCTCACCTACACCTCGGTCCGCCGCTACCCCCGCCATCCCAATTTTTTTTTATTATTTATTTTTTTAAATGAACATTTATCTTTATATTCATTCATTTGAAGTAAAATATATGAAAAAACATTTTTCTTTTATTGTCTGTCTCACACGCATCCCCTACATTTTATTATCATAATTTTTTTGCTATACTTTTATTATCATAAATGGGTGGATGTAAAAAAAGTGAAAAAATTAATATGTACTTTTTTTATACATTATTTTGTTATAAACCGCAATTCGAGTAACGAACATGATGGGACGAACTTTTTTTATCACAATTTTTTTCATCAACGAAACCTTGATGCTTGAAAAAATATATTAATAATATAATCTAGAATATATTCTTTTGAAGACAGTTTTTATTATTAGGTAAAATTTATGAGTTTCACTTCATATTTAATAGGATCCAAATTAAATTTATTCAATAATAAAGTGTATTACAAAAGAATCTCTCTCTATATATATAACATCCGTTGACACAATGTGTCAAACTTGTAGAGTTATACTTCTTCCTAACTTTTTGTAAAATGTGAATTTGACCAATTCAACTGTTGAATTGAAAGTTTTTATAAAATATATCAAACTTATAAAATTTCATAAAAATCAAAAACTAATTGAAACTTAATCAAGCTAATTTATTTTAACGTATAATAAGTTTTTAAAATATAAGTAAAAGTCCACTATTAGATACATACACGAATGTCTAAATTACCTGAAATTTGAAATACATGATCATGAAGGTAATATAATATGATTCAACGAATCTGACTATATATATATATGAAAATTTTAAAAATGTTAAATAAAAAATATTTAAAAGATACTCAAAATTATAAAAGAGATATGTACAAATTAGAGTAAACCCTCAATATTAATTCCCAAAATTTACCACTGACTTCAACATATATTCGTAGACTAAATAAACTCATTTATAATCCCTCAAACTATTTTTGCTTGTCAATCATGTTTGTCCCTACCAATAGTATGTCTTTGTTAGTGCAAACGATTGTACCTATGCGGCACATTAAATGCCACATTTCATATGAGGTGGCCACAAATATATAGTTTCATGCAAAAAAAAATATTTAAAATCATCCTTTAAGTCTTTAAGGGTTTATTTGTGAGCTTATAAGGATTAAAGAAAAAAGGAATGGGGATAAGAGGGGAAGACTTTGTAAAATACATTTTAAGAAAATCAAACTTTTAAACATAAAAAAAAAATAGCTTCCAATAAGCCCTTCCCTCCTTTTCTCTTAAAAAAATCAACTTACAAACATACTTTAAGAAAAACTAATTTCTCACACCCATTTTCTTGTTAGTTTCATATGATTGCTAAGCAAACAATATTGCTTCTAGTGTTTTTTCCTTAAATTTCATGGCAAAAATGCCTCCAAAACCATTGCTATTAGTAGAACCCTATTTCACATGATTATTATAGTTGAAGCATTCAATATACAAGAAAGGTTTAACAGGTGAAGATTGAAGTTTAACATGAAAGAGTTCTTAAGGTATATAAACACCATTTTTGTTTTTGACATTAGGGCTGCTCACATTCCCAAAGTTTTATGTTTTTGAATAGTTAATGCAGCAAAGTCTTCACTTTTGGAACTTTATGGTTGAATAGTTTATTGTTCAAATTAAGTGTGTGGTCCTTGAATCGGATTTTTCAGTTATCGGTTGGTATCTAAACATGTGCGCAGTTCCTGAAAGTAATTTGTTTTTTTTTTTTTTTTTGCTATATATCCTTCTTGTATGAAAGTAAAATGTATTTTGTTGAGTACTTAATTTAGTGTAAATAGACCTGCTATTTACATTCATATTCACGGTGGTTGTTTTATGGGAAGAAAAGGTAGTATAAAGATTGAGACACATGGGAAAACTTAGATCCTAATAGGATCTATGTAAAGACAATTGAGAACTTGTGTGAAGCACGTGGATGTATAGGCTTTTGAGAGTTTTTTTTTCAAGTATAATCCTAAGCATGACTTTGAGAAAAGGTTTGAGTAAACTTGATAATGCTAATGTGTAAGATTTGTGCATTATTAATTGCTTAATGGTTTGATGAGATACACATATATTTTAACCACAAATAAATGCCCTAAAATCCTTTTAGTCACACCAATGGCACAAGCAAACAAGTCGAGCCCCTAAATCTTAGTCTTGACTTGTAAAAAAATGGGTTGTTCAAATTTTGGCTGATTTATTTAAATAAGTTTTAAACTTAAAACTTAAGCTTGACCCGTTAAAGAATACAAAGTTTGAGTTTGGATTTTTTATTGATTCATAACTTCACAATTTTTACTCTCATGAAAATATTCTTTAAATTATTTTTTAAGTTTATTACTTTAGTATTTAATGAATATTTTGAATATTAATTGATAATTTAAAAACCAAAATATGTGCTTAATATGTGGTATAGTTTAAATATTCTAGAGTATTATATTTTCATAATCCAAAACATAAAATATCCATAACTTTTTTACTAATATAAAAAAGAAACTTTAAAACTATTAACACTCTTAACAAAATTTTACATATTTCTATAATGAATGAATAAATAACAAAAAACATGTAAATTTCTTATCATTAATTTATTGGTAGAATAGTTTCCTTCAAAATGTTATCTACCTTATACAAAAATATGTAAGTATTAAATACGAAATATATACAATATATATGAGTTATTCGTGAGCCATTAATGTCAAGCTTATAAAGCTTGGGTTTGGTTCATTTAAATAATTGAGCTCAACATTAAGCTTGAGTTTATTTGTTTAATTAAACAAACAAGTTTGATCAAGCATTTACTAGAGTCCAAATAGTTCACGAATAGTTCAACCCATTATACACCCTAAATAACTACAAGTTGCTTATGATGTGACCTTTGATATAAAGTACAATGTTATGGACAAAAAAAAGTACAATGCTGATATGGATACAAAATATGAAGGGTTTGATGTTGATGGAGATACAAAAAATGGTGGGAGTGATGGTTTACAAGATAAGTATTATGTTAATGAGAAGAGTGATAAGTGCTAAAAATATGATAAATTTGTATATAATTACAACACTTATCAATGGCAAAATGTTAGATTTATTCCCCAAATTACCTCTTTTTAGTAATAAATTCAGATTTTGTGATTATTTAATTTAAATTTGAATTTGATGCTATTTTAATAAGAAATCTATTAATTTTGCAGATAAAGAGGAAAGTTTTAAATGGAGAAATAAGATAGCATTTATTTGAAGAAAGAATCTGCAGAAAGGATTCTAAATGCCAGCAGATCAAGATAAAATCAGTAGTTATTTGGATAAAGATTCTGCAGATAAAATTCTCAATTCAAATTGAAGAAAGAATCAACACAAGATCAAGCTAAAAAGAGGGAATTAAGGAAAACATAACATATAAAGATAAGATTAGGAAGAGATCAAGCTGAAAAAGAGGAAACGAGGAAAAGAAGAAACAGTGATCTGCGCTCCACCTGCGCTGAGCGCAAGTGGAGCGCAAGAATTAAAATTCCTCTCTGTTTCCTATGCTTCATCTGCACTGAGCGCAGGATGCGAAGAACAGGAGCACGAGATTCTTATTTCCAAAAGATTTTCAAAAGATTCCTTCCAGATTTCAGATAGCTTTCCAACTTCTATTTAAAGGACCTTTTGCATAGATCAAAGGAGAAGGGGAGCAGAGCTGGAGCTAGAGAAAAGTGTGACAGTTTCTCGATCGGTTTGTAATGGCTACCATGAGTAGCTAAACTGTCCGATAGGATTGAATATAGTTGATTCAATCCCCAATTGTATTTGAATTCTCTTTGTTATTTATGAATCCTTGTTTTTATAATATTGGTGTTTTTAATCTATTCTTAATGCTTAGCTTCTGCCTTTGTGCCGGAGTTATAGGTTGGTTTTATGGGGCACACTAAGAGGTGGTTTTGTGAAATCAATACGAGTTTGGGGAGCCTAGACATAGGAAACTTGAATTCTGATTGGTAAAAACACTCAATTCGCGACTGTGGAGACCAGGGTGAATTGATAGCTTAAAAAAATAGATCTTTAATCCGGGGTAATTTATCACTGTGGAGACCAGGGTAGATTATTTCTGAGTATTTCATATTTGTGGAGACCTTTGTGAAATAACTTTAATTTGTGCTTCAATATTATAATTGCATATTCATAAATATCATTGGATTTCAAATACGAAGGGGTGCGATAGACGAAGTTCAATCCTAGTTCTAGTAATTGCTCAATCTCATCTCAATTTACTGCTTTCTATTTACTATTGCAACCTTCACAAACAACCATATCATCTTACTTGATAGTTGTGACCACTAGGATTTACAATTGAACCGTTTCCTGTGGATACGAAAAACCCTTTTACTTACTATTATACTGCTGGATTTTTGGTACGCTTGCCAAAATTTCAACAAGTATTTTTGGCGCCGTTGTCGGGGAACAGTGAATCAATTTTAAATTCTTGGGAGGTCTATCCTATCAAGTTGTATATATTTTATTTTTCTTTCAACTTTTATTCTTTTTAGGAATTTTAGGATTATTTTATTTTATTTTTCTCTCACCCTTGTGCAAGTTTCTTGATTTATGCTCTTGCGAGGACAGGTGTCCCAAAATCAATTGTTGTTTGATCCAGAAATAGAAAGGACATCCAGGAGAAACAGGAGCAGAGACAGAAGAAGTAGACAATAGAGAAATCAAATAGAAAACAAAAAATATGGCTGAAGAACAAGTTCCACGAAGAAGGGTGTTAGGAGATTATGTCATGCACCAACGACCTCGCTATTTTTCAAGCATTATTGTACCAATTACAACAAAATCTTTAGAGATGAAGCTCGCACATTTGAGCCTCATTAGTGCCCACCAATTCACAGGATTGGATCATGAAGATCCCCATACTCATCTTTCTACCTTCTATGAATTGATTGGTACTATGGGTTTTGAGGAAGGTGGTTTGGAATCTGTCTATTTACGATTGCTTCCTTTTTCTTTAATAGGTAAGGCAAAGGAGTGGCAGAAATCACATCCCAATCAAAGTCTGAATAATTGGAGCATAGTGGAAGACAAGTTCCTGAAAAGATTCTTTCCACCATCACGCTACATTCAAGCTAAGTCAGACATCTCCACATTCAGGCAAGGAGAGGACGAACCATTATGTGAAGCCTGGGAGAGATTCAAGTCCTTGCTGCGAAAATGTCACAATCATGGTTTTGAAGACATTGCTCAACTGAACATCTTTTGCAATGGACTCAGACCCGATTCAAAGTCATTCATAGATGCTGCAGCAGGAGGGACAATCTTGTCAATAGATGCAGAGCGTGCTATTGCAATAATTGATAATTTTGCACAAAATGACTAGCAAGCTCAATATGGGAGACAACCAGCCCAGAAGAAGGGAATGCTAGAACTAAATAGCAATGATGCACTTCTAGCAGAAAATAAGCTCATCAAGCGACAGCTAGAGGTACTTACCAAGCAATTGGAAACACTTCCTCAGCAATTGCAAGCAGTGCAGTCTCAACCAAACCAAACCCCACAGTTGATTTGTGATTTTTGCGGAGGCGACCATCCCAATGGTCACTGTTCCTATCAGGAGACTCAAACAGAACAAGTCAGCTATATGGGAAATCAAGGAAGGCAAGGTAATTTCTCCAATAACAATCAATATTCACAAGGATGGAGAAATAATCAAAATAATAATTCTAGCTGGAATTCATTTAGTGAAAAGACAAAAATACCCTTAGCGATTTACCAAAATTACCAAAATGCCCTTTAACTAATTCTCTACTTTTACCCAACCTAATACCTTAATCATCAATTAAGGTACCCTCATACACTTAAAGTTTGTTTAACCTTTCATTAAGTCATTAACCTAGCTTAATTAGACAAAAAGCAAAAATAAAAACATGCTTACCTCACTAATTGTACCCTCGTCCCCTAAAAGCATTTTTGTCCCCTAACCATATAAATTCAACTTTCTTTCTCTCTCTCTCACTCTCTTCATTTAATCTAGCCTAATTTATATCTTCTTCTTCTTCCTCCCTCCATCTTCATTTTCTCACTTCAAGGTTGAAAGGTCCATTTTTGAGCTTCCAACCCAAAGTATATCACCATAGTTCTTTAAGAAAAAAGTGTAGATGAGATTAAGAGGAGTAGAAAGAGGGGTAGATTGTGAAGTCTGGTGGAGATGCCCTAAAACCCATCATCATTGTTGAGAGCTTAGGAAGCTTAAGGGGGAGAATCCTTGAACTCTAGTAGGACTAGTGACTAGAGTGAGGGTGACCCTTGACCCTCTCCACTTTCTTTTTATTTTATTGAAATTTTGAAGTATGAAAATATGACTATATGAGTATGAATACGGACTTGATGATATGTGTGTGTTTGGTTGATTTTTACTTTGATTTGATGTTGGAAATGTATTCTAATGTTGATTTGAAGCATGCATGTATGGTCATTTTTAAAGCCATGTTCTTTTTGTGTTGGAGAATGCAAGTTGATGATTTGGTATGAAAATATGCATGTTGGGTATGTGTAGTTCATCATATGTGAGTTTTACAATTTTTGGAAATTTATTGATTTTTCATGAAATTCTTTGTTCTTGAGTGTTATTGATGTTCTTCATGAAATTCATACCATGTTCATAATGGAAATGTGTTTGATCCATTTGATTGATGAATGAAGTGTATAGAAGTGTTTGTGGGCTTAAGTTGACCCATTAGGGTTAGTAAAAGTTAAAGTTAAAGTTAAAAAGTAAAAGTTGAAAAGTAAAAGTGTTAATTAAATTTGAAAATTTGGGTAAGACCCTAAGTCAACCTAAAAGTCACTTTATAACTTAGTATATAAGATGATAACATGTTAAAATGAACCCACATGGGTTATATAATACTTGGACCACTATTTTGGGCCACTTTACTCATAAAATACCATTAAAAACCCTAAATAAATGTTAAATAAATTAATTATTTCATGATAACTTATTGGACATTGTTTTTTATTTGGGCCTTAATCATAATCCAATCCATAAGTAATTAAAACTATAACCCATTTAATAAGCCCATTAGTCTAATACTTAGGTTAATTAACTAATTAAGGTATTTACTTAAGACTAGCCTTAATTTTTTAAGCTAAAGATGATTAATGATTAATGATTAATTATTAAACTAATGATGATAAGATTTAATGACGATTAAGACTTAAGTAATTGTGATTAATCTTTATCAAGTTTAATTAAGACTTAATCAAGGATTAAGAAGTAATTAGGAAATGATTAAGATTTAATTAATATCTAGTTAAGAATTAAGACTTAATTAAGCAATAAACCTAATTTGATTCAATTAGTTAAGACTTATTAAGCTTTATTCACTTAAGATAAGACTTAATCAAAGAAGATTAAGCTTAATTAGGGCAAGACAAACCTAAAGAAAGTATACCTAACATTTAGTAATTAACTATACTCAATCCTAGTACATTATGACTCAAGTTTAAGATTACACATAGTTAAACTATCTTAGGAGAGGGATCCTATAAAACGTAAGACACTAAGATACAACACTTGAGATGACGTGAGGGAAAAACATAAGACATATCCATAAGATTTAGTAAGTTATAGCGTATAAGTGGAACCAAATTCCAAAGTGTGAGAACATCTGAATGCAACTTACCCTGAAAACTTATAATAAACACTCTTTAATTGCATGATACTTGTGATTCCTGAAAAGACAATGTGGTTTGATCCAAATAGGGGTGAGTTCCTGAAGGAAACTATGATCAAATCTGTGGTTGTGCCACGATGAGTGGCTGTGTGAAAGATTTGAGGTGACTGTGCCGGTAGGCATGAGTGTGTTGTTGTTGTATGGAACAATTACCAAATCCATTGTTGTATCACAGTGGGTGACTGTGTGTAAGATTCAGGGTTGCTCTACCAGTGGGGTTGATGGCACACTGCTAGAAGCTTGGACCTGCAAGACCTACATTGGAGGATATGCACCAACTTCAAGCCTGAGCTTCAAGCAAGGAAGAGTTGGAGAAATTAGTGTCCTACAAATAAGGGTCACTACCCTACAAAATAAAGGTCACTACCCTACAGAAGGACACCTTGACCCTGGATAGGACACTTGTCCTATGGACCACCCTTAATTAGGACTCTCTTATATTTTCTTTTTATTAATTGTAATTTTATTTTAATTCCTCCTACTTGGGCGCTATTTTTAGTGGGTTTATTGGTTAGTAGGTTGCCTTGCTATAAGGCTTAGGAGGTCACGGGTTCTATTCCCACATAGGATAGAAATTTGACTCATCTTGTATTTTCCTACATGAGTGGGCGCCATTTTGAGAGGTTTATTGGCTTAAGACTTAGCTTAGCCATAAACCTTGGGGGTCATGGGTTCAAAACCCACTTAGGAGTGTTTTCCCTCACCTTTTATTTTCTTTCTTTTGATGCCCCTAAAAATCCGCCCCTCTCCCCCTCTTTTCCCATAAATAGGAGTCCTCTCCTCTTGTAACACACATTGAATTTTGAAGTAAAGGCATTATGCCAAATTTTCTCCTCCCTTTGTGAGTTGAGTGAGGCTTGGTGGTTGTTGCTAAAACCATACTGTGACTTATCTAATTCTCCGGAATTAGTGGCGTTTGGCATTGGACTTATCTGCTGCAAGTGGACTCTTGCTTCAGTGGCGTCCTTCCCATTTCTTCCTCTCCACTTTTTCTTTCATTTTCTCTAATTTTCTATCACTTTCTTGCGCAAAATAAGTTGCTGCCCTGCACCTTATTTTCGCAATTTATCCACTATATTTTGATTCTAATCGGTTGGTTTTGCTCAATTCTAGATCCTACACCTATCCGGCTATCAATTGGTCATCAGGGCTTGTTGAATTTGAGCAAATTTGGGGCTGTTCTTGTCTGTTTTGGGCGCTGCATACTGCACCTATTTAGTGCAGAATTTTCATCATTTTAGTGTAATTCCATCCCTCTTTTCAATTGTAATTTGGACTTGGACTGTTTCCCGGGCCCGAGGTGCCTTTCTGCTGCTATCAACACTTGTTTGTCTTGATTGATTTGCTTGAATTCTTGCTAGTTTGGGGGCTGTTTTGGGCCGCTAATTCCCACCCCCTAGGTGTTTGTTTAAATGCCTCTTTAATTGCTCATACTTGTTCTTGAGTAATTCTTGCAAATTGCTTGATATAACTGCTTGTTTGTGGTGAAGTGTGGTAAGAGGAGACATTGTTGTCTTCATTTTTCCAAAGATCGTTCACCTACATTTCTCCCCTTCACCATTAATTGTTCATCCCCCATATTCATCTCTTTACTTTCCGCTTCTAATTTTCCACCATTTAATTTCCGCTTTTAATTTTCCGCCATTTAATTTCCGCTTCTCCCCATCCTTTTAATTTCTACTCTCCCTTTTACATTCTGCCATTTACATTTCTGCTCTCCCCATCCTTTTAATTTCCGCTTCCCCCTTTACTTTCAGTCATTTACTTTCAGTCCTCCCCATCCTTTTAATTTCCGCTTCCCCCTTTACATTTCTGCTCTCCCCATCCTTTTACTTTCTGCCATCCCCTTCTACTTTCTGCCATTTACATTTCTGTCCTCCCCATCCTTTTAATTTCAGTTTCCCCCTTTAATTTCTTGCCATTTAATTTTGCGCAATTTTTCCTTCTTATTTTTGCCATTTTTTGCGCATTTTTGGGCTCTTGTGTTGTTCAATTTCCTACTCTTCTTATGTCTGTTTGATTGGCATTCTGATTGCAAATTTGGATTGGCTGCTATCTCTACCTTGGACTTTCCCTGTTTGATTGTGCAAAACGCTCACCTATAGGATCTTTTTGGTTCATAGTATTGGAAGAAGATCAACAAATTCTAATTGTTGATTTTCCTTCAAATTTTAATTCCAATCTTAAAATTGAACCAAGCGCGTTTCTGTGACCATACTAGTTTTGTATAATCAACAAGGAAGTGCTAAGCAATTTTTTTGGCCATATTTGAAATCAAGTTGCCATTACGTTTTTACAGTTTTTAGAAATCAGTTTATTCATTATTTTTGCTTTTCTAGGCCACTTGGACCAGTTTGTTGTCAGAAAATTCCAAAAATATTACAGTAGGTACAGTTAATTTTCTTTTCATTGTGTACAAATTTCTGTAATTTTCTGTTGGGGAAAAAGACAAAAAAAGAAAGAAAAGGCAAAAAAAAATACAAAAAGTACGTACGTGCCAAAAATAGAAAAAGAGGTGTAAAAAGCAAAAAATGGTGCAAAAGTCAACAACAAGGAAGAAAAAGTCAAAAGACACCCAAAAAGAGCAAAAATTCAAAAAAATTCAAAAAAAAATAGAAAAACAAAAACAAAGAAGTATCCCAACAATACAGTGACATTTTTACTGTAATTTTCTTTTCATTTCCCTGTATACCGTAATTGAGTTGTATTTGCTGTTTTTTCTTAAAAACAACAATTTTGGCAACTCTTTTTCAAAAATCACCAAAAACAATTCTCTTTGCAATTTCTTCCGTCTTGTCTTGTTCGCTGTCTGCTCTCGTGTATAAGCTTGTTTGAGTGCCAGCTTTTCTTGTTTGTCATATCAATTCTTTTGTTTTAGGATTTTTTCCAATCTTCTTCCAGTAGGTATTTTTCTTTGTTAGTGCGCTTCTATTTGGGTAAGGGATAAGACTTAGACTCACGTTGGTCTTTGCAACTTCTAATCAACCTCCAACCGAGTAGAAGAGGCAAGAGAGTTTTCATTATAGAAAAAGCCCAAAAAGAGTGACATACACGAGTGATTACATTCCATTGAGTGTAAACACTTAGTGAGTGGTGAGGTCCTTTAAAAGCTTTCAAATAAAATCAATTTAAAATGTCCTATAGAATGTGGAGAAAGGAGCTAGATGAAGATAAGAGAGAATTTAGAAGAGAAAAAGAAGTGAGAAGACACTCTTCTCATGATAAAGTTGAAGAAAGGTATAGGCAAGAAAGGAGAGAAATAAGTAGATATCATTTTGAAGATAGTAAGAAGAAAGAAAGGAGTTATGATAACTCTAACCATGAAAGGAGAAGGTATGGGGAAGAAAAGAAATTTAGAAGGTATGAAGAAGAAAGACAAAGGTATAATAAAAATAGAGAATAGGAAAAGTACAAAAGATTCTTTTGAAGATAGAATTGGAAGAAAGTTAGAAAAATTTGCTAATGAAATTGAAGATAAATTTTCAGAATGCTTTTCAAAGTCCTTAATTGAGATAGAAGAGAAAAGAAAATTAGAAAAGAAGGAACAATTAGAAAGGGAAGAAGAAGAAGGGCTTAAGAGAGAAAAAGAAAAGGAGGTAGAAGGAGTGCAAATAGAAGAAAAGAAAAACAAGGATTTAGGAAAGCAACTAATTTTATCTTGTGATCATTTGATAGCTAACCCTTTGTGTGAAGACATGAATAAGTTGATGGCAAGTACTTCTAGTGTTGCAAAGAGGACAACTCAAGCTAATGAGAGGGAGTTCCCTAAACTAACTTTCTTTATGCATGGAATGTCTCTCTCTATGCACAATTATATGCCTCAAAGCATTGAATGTGTGAAAGAAGTAAACAATATTGATAATGCTTTGAAACCTATTGCATGTCTAGAAAAACCAACTAAGTTTAAGAGTACCATGAAACTTACTAAAGATGCATGTTTAATCAATTTTTTTGATCAATTTAGATTGCATGACAGGAATGATAACAAAGGTGAATTGAATATGCATGTGCCTTTGGTTTGTATCTATAATGTGCATACACATTTTGGTCCTAAAATAATTGTGTCATATAAAGATGTGTATTATGCTCTTGAACTAGTTAGTGAAAAGAATAAAAATTCTGATAAAGCTATCACATATGGAAAAACTTGTTTGACATCTAATTCAAATGATGATATGCTTCTTGATATGCATACTCAATGTGATTCTTTTGGTATTTCACCTTTCATGAACGCATATGATAATATGAAAAAGGTGTCATCTTACTTGAGTGAGTGCTTTAGCATGGATATGGCTCTTGAACAAACTTGCATGAATACTTCATGGCATGAACATATGCACTATGATTTTTACAATAATACTCAAGATGTGTGTCTTATGTTCAATGAGCATGATGTGATCTCACTTCCAAGAAATAGGACATTCATACCACATAGTTTTAATTGTGCTTTCATTTGGCAATATAATGTGGATTATTTTGTTGGTTTGAAACATGCATATCACTTGTTTAAATCTCGTTTTAACCAACTAACCCCTTTGCTTGAAAAGAAGGACTTCAAGAGAATGGTCTTTGATCCAGGATCTCCTTCTACAACGTACATGGACAAGATGGTTCATTCTTCATTTAGGGAATTTTTTAACCCTTATCTCAAACACCTCTTGTTCATCTCCTATGATTTTCTTTTGCTAATCTTTATGATTCCCAAGTATTTCTGTTATGAGCCTTCACTTTGCTTGCTTGGGAATAATACTTATGGGTCTTCTTCTTGTTGTCTAGGCTCAAGGAAGATGTTCAACTTGTGGATCTTTGACTCTACTCTCCAAAGACTAAGGGAAGTACCTTCTTACTTCCTGAATTTTGTCATCCATCTCCTTCTTCTGCCCAGTTCATTATTCTTATGCCTTCTTTTTGAATTTTCAGATTTGAGGTCAAATCCTTTTCAAGGGGGAGGGAGTGATGGCACACTGCTAGAAGCTTGGACCTGCAAGACCTACATTGGAGGATATGCACCAACTTCAAGCCTGAGCTTCAAGCAAGGAAGAGTTGGAGAAATCAGTGTCCTACAAATAAAGGGTCACTACTCTACAAAATAAAGGTCACTACCCTACAGAAGGACACCTTGACCCTGGATAGGACCCTTGTCCTATGGACCACCCTTAATTAGGACTCTCTTATATTTTCTTTTTATTAATTGTAATTTTCTTTTAATTCCTCCTACTTGGGCACTATTTTTAGTGGGTTTATTGGTTAGTAGGTTGCCTTGCTATAAGGCTTAGGAGGTCATGGGTTCTATTCCCATATAGGATAGAAATTTGACTCATCTTGTATTTTCCTACATGAGTGGGCTCCATTTTGAGAGGTTTATTGGCTTAAGACTTAGCTTAGCCATATACCTTGGGGGTCATGGGTTCAAAACCCACTTAGGAGTGTTTTCCCTCACCTTTTATTTTCTTTCTTTTGATGCCCCTAAAAATCCGCCCCTCTCCCCCTCTTTTCCTATAAATAGGAGTCTTCTCCTCTTGTAACACACATTGAATTTTGAAGTAAAGGCATTATGCCAAATTTTCTCCTCCCTTTGTGAGTTGAGTGAGGCTTGGTGGTTGTTGCTCAAACCATACTGAGACTTATCTAATTCTCCTGAATTAGTGGCGTCTGGCATTGGACTTATCTGCTGCAAGTGGACTCTTGCTTCAGTGGCGTCCTTCCCATTTCTTCTTTCATTTTCTCTTATTTTCTATCACTTTCTTGCGCAAAATAAGCTGCTGCCCTACACCTTATTTTCGCAATTTATCCACTATATTTTGATTCTAATCGGTTGGTTTTGCTCAATTCTAGATCCTACACCTATCCGGCTATCAGGGGTAGAGGATGTTGTGGTTTGATTTAAACTAATGTGTGACGTGATGCATAGTGACGTCTAAGGAGGTGGAATTTATGACGGGACATGAAGCTACAAGTGGTACCTTGTGAAATGGAAAGAGAGGCGACTGTGAGTGATATCAGGTGGGTACATTCACTTGACCTTGAGGGTGTGAACTGCAGACTGGGAAAGTTTTCTAAATGGCACTGATTGAACCCCCGTATGTCAGAATTTCCTCAATATGGCCGGGTTACAATGACGAGACTCTAACCATTATCATGATCAGTGGAGATTTTCCAGAAGTTAACGCTTTGATTGGTCAATCAGTGGAATCATGATTATTATTTTAGAGCGGTGGCTCTACGTACCAGTGCTAGTACGAACTCTAACTCATGATCGTTTCCTATGGCTATGTTGTTGTGCATTGTGGATGGGTGAAGTTACCTTGGGCCCTCATGCATTGCATAATATATGGTAACTTATAAGAAAATATGGAAAAAGAGATAGTTTCCTTGCATTGCGTGGCACGATTACATGATTTTAGACGATATCATTACATGTTGGGTGAATTTGTGTGCTTGATTGGGTATGTTGTGGTATGTTTTTGTATGAATTGTGTTAATCCCTATTTATTCGCTTTAGTAATTACATCCTACGTGAGTGAGTTCATGTAAAGTGTTCTCACCCCTTATATTTTTCATTGTCGTTGTCTATCGCTCTTGTGGCACCTTAGTGGGACTGAACTCTAGAAGGATGCATGTTGTGGTGAAGATAGACGTGGAGTTCAAGTTGAGCCGGATCTTGATGAGTCAGGTGGTAATGTTTAGGGGTATATGTAAGTAGCAGTATACTGTAAAGTTAGGGTGTATCTGAATAGAAAGTCTACTTTTCTTTTTGTAATGTATCAAGCTAAAATCTCAATTTAGATGTATGCTACTTTAGTTGTAACTTTAAATTATAATGAAATGACATTCCCTATATTAATATGTTTCTTTTTCTTTTATACCAAATAGAATTTGTTAATCAAGGATAACATTTAAAAAAAAAAAATCACCATTTTTCCTCATTTCCATAAAGATTAATTAACAAATTTCCTCCGAGTTAGTCAAGTAGCACCTGTTACAGGATGAGGGTGTTACATTCCAACTCCTTTATACTAAGTCTTGATAAGTTCTAGCCATTTTTTTTATCATTGTAGGCAGTTCCTATATGTTAGAGAGACGTTGGACGTTTTTTTTGTACAACTTTGCTTTGTCCTGAAAAAAATGACTTTTAACCCTTGGTAAAGAACTTAGAACATTCTGAGGTTACTATTCTTAGGTGTATTTCTGAGGTCCTTTCCGAGTTGTATTTCTGAAATGTATTATGAGATGACAATAAATCTTCTCTTGGTTGAATATTTGATAATCTTGAGACCACAAGCATATGGTAGTTCCAAATTATGGATTCAACCTTTTCTTTCCAATTTTGACTCAACATTTTTTCTTTGTTCATGTTGATAGCTCATAATGAATTTGATATTGCCTTTGTATACTTTTTAAGTTGCTATCTTGAGATCTTAACTTTATCAAGAGATTTCTTCCTCTTTAGCAATCAAGAAAGTTTTTTTTTCATGAACCCGACTTTTAGTAGTCTTTATGAATCCCAAGTAAGGGTATAGAAATTTTGAGTTTTTTTTTGTAGTCTATTCAACTCATAATGATTTTGAGCATATAAAAATTTTGTCTTGTTCTGCACATTTGAGCAAACATGTTAGTAACATAGGTAAACTCAGAATCTTAAAAATTGTATGCTTTCTTGGGGATTCTCATCATTAAAACATATGATTTCCTTAGACGGATTTGACTTCAACAATCTCTCCATTGTTTATGATGACAAAGTAGTTTAGAATAAATTTTCAAGTATTCCAAGGGAAGGAATGAAGTCATGCACATATCATGTTCACATGGCTCCTCCTAAGTCATAAACTACCCCTGAATTGTATTACTCCCATTAAATTTATATTTTCAATTATTTATGTTCATTCTGATGGCATGTTAGAAAGTTACAGAATTGGAAATTAATAATCATAATGAGCTAAATAAGGGAGCATACCTTATTTACTCATATGAATATAGAGAATAATATATCAGAGTGAGATAACAAGAAGAAAAATATAAGTTGCATGCATTTTATTTTACACACCTTAGAACAATTTCATTTTATTTCATGTCATTGGGCATGAGTTGAATGATTACAAATGAAAGAATTACAAACTATGCAAAAAAGATATATTTAGAAGAAAAGAAATATTCAAAATGATATTTCGTTCTGATCCTTTATAAACTAACTAATTTCCATTTCTTGTCATCAGCAAAAAAGGATCTGAGAATGAAAATCACTTAGGTGGGAATGAATTGATGAAGCTTGAAGGGTTGGAAGGTGTAACGTCCTAATTTCTTAATTTGAAAATAATGCCTGTTGGAAGCACTATTTCCAAATTCGTGAAATTATTTCGCGCATCATTGATATCAACACACAATACAATATAAGGCTTAGGTAATCCAACAGTTACTTAAGCGGAAGATCCAATAAGGCAATAGCAATACATAGTGTTGCCTATAACCATACATATGTCCTAGAACATAAATAGCTTCCCTAAGGCTCCACATGTATAATTCTATCCCATCAAAACAAATCAACCTATACATATACAAAATGACATCAACAAGAAGGGTTGGGCGACCATAAGACCCAACCGAGAGCTCCAATCTCCCAATCAAGCATCCAAACGGGGACCTTGCACATCTGAATACACTTCCCACGTCGTGGGGTGAGACTAACGTCCCAGTGAGTGTGATAAAAGCATGTCGTGTAGATAGTCAGATAAATGGAATGCAACAAACATACATCGTACATAATTCCATCAAGAGTGCAAATACATGAAAGTAAGTAAAACATGAATATGATGTATTTTTACTCGACACCCGGGGTCTTTTCTCTAGCTGTGATTGTGATTGAGCGCTTAACCATGTGACCAAGGATCGTCATCCAGGGCCACCTATGATTAAGTTTTATTATCAATCAATAAACAATGCTTGTATTCATTTTAACTTGAGGATCCCCATCTCCCTCTTGGTCGAGAGGTCGATGTGGTTACCTCGTTCTTTTTATACATGATTGCCCGAAGGCCTGTGATGGTCCAAAGACCCTGTGATGGTCTGGAGACCCTGTGATATATATTTTCTTTTTCAATGGCCCTTGAATGCTTAGAATACATACTTGTTCATGAACATGAATGGAATGGTAAAAACCAATAAGAATTTCATAGAGATAGCTACATCAAGACCTAGGCATACTCTAGGGTTTGGGAACATTAACACATACCATTGAAGTAGAAATTACAAACCATAAAATCAACCAATAACACTCATAAACAAGGTAAGTAAGCATGGGGAGAAAGAAATAGGGAACATACAAGAGACCAAATTAAAATGATAGTGAGTGGGTGACCACACTCACCTCAAGAGTAGGAAGAATGGAGGTGATGAAGGGGTTGGGAGTGATGATTCCAAGCTCTAGTAGAGGGGTGAGACTCCAATCCAAGTTCCTTGTGCTCCTCTTTTTCTCAATCTCTCTAGGTTTTCTTCCTCTCTAAGAAAGGGAAGAAGGATTTAAATGAGAAGCCCTAACTTGAATCAACATTAAAAACTGATTCATGGATTCTCGCTCAAGCGAGAGCATTCTCGCTTGAGCAAGAGGAAAGGTTCCTAAGAATATTCACATCCTCGCTCAAGCGAGAAGTTCCTCGCTTGAGCGAAATTCACCCAACAAAATCTCCTAACCTCTCTGACTTTGCCTCGTTCAAGCGAGAACCTCCTGGCTTGAGAGAGAGCAAGTCAGATAGCAACCCCAATTTCTGAATTGAATTGCGCTTGAGCGAGAGGCTCTCGCTTAAGCGACCATATCAGTAACCAAATTTCTGAGTTTTACTAATATGCTCACTCAAGCGAGGCCTTCTCGCTTGAGCAAGAACACCGGAATTCATAATACTGGTTTTTCATAACAACAATAGGAATAGTAGGTGAATCAGACATATATTACCCAAAAATAGAGAAATGTTACATGTACGGGGTTGGGAATACTGAAGTTGGCTGGATGTCTCTAGAAAAGGGGTTGAATAGAGACTTTAAAATTTTGTTCCTGAAAGACACGCTCAATTTCAAACTGAGACGTGATCTCAAGTCTGTTGACTTGGAGTCCCAAATAGGTTAGATAAGATACTGTCTTAATTTCAATTAGTGATATCTTTGTGACTTAGTAAAAATGATTCTTTAGCTATTGAAACCAGATTTTAATAGAGTTCAATAAGCATTATCAACAAGATGTGAGATGTGAACTGTGCATAATGTAAGAGATAAGAGAGAGAGAGATGCGCACAGATCTTATCCTGGTTCACCCACACCTTGGGCTACCTCCAGTCCTCACAACATGTGAGATTTCCTCTATTGACAATCACAGTCAATTACATGTATTCTTACAGCCTCTTCAGGACGTCTCACACACCAAGCCTAGGCACTCCTATCTTGGCTGAGCCACAAGTATTCTTATAGCCTCTTCAGGACGATCACACTCACACTAAGACTAGGCTCTGTCCTATCTCAGATGAGACTAGTTACAATGGTTGATAAGATGTTGATGGTTCTAGCTTACAGCATACAAAGTATAGATAAACAATGAGCTTAGCTAGAGATATTCTCTTCTATAAATATGGGAAACTAAGAACTGAGAAGAGAAAGAGAATTAAGACTACCGGGTGTTCTCAAGTTGATATCAGATCTTAAGATGAGATGGACTTGAGATGTGAGATGAGATGCAATGATGTTCAATATACAACGTAGTCTCTCACTTTTCTTTATTGTTGACTTCATCATTTATTTCAAATCAAAACTAGCCGTTTATGACTGTTTTCTAGCCGTTGAGAGACGTTGCAAGTGAGAGAAGATCTTCTTCCAAAAGGGTATTGTGCCTCTGCTTTGTGTCAGCGTACAATGTGCATACTTTGACTCAAGTTGACTTGCATCTTGCTTTCTGAAGCTGTCTTGAGACTTAATCTCATCCCTTGGAAGCTCTTGCATCTTTCTTTCATTTTGATCTCTCATCTGATCTCTTGAGCTTGCGTCTCAAGCTGATTTGGAGTCTCTTCTTTGTTTATCTTCTTTTAATCTGATCTTGTTATTGATTTTGAAGTCAAGACTGAGTCTCTTCTATTTGCATCTGATTGCTTGATTTGAGCTTTTATATGAGCTCCATTTTTGAGCATGTGTCTCAAGCTGATTCTTGGTCTGAGTCCTCATTTGGTCTTGAGATAGCATCTGAACTTGTTATTGCATATGTGCTTGAGTCTGAGTCTGATCTTGGGTCAACATCTCAAGCTGACTTTGGATCTCTTCTTTGCTCAATAAATTTTACTTAAGTTTTTTGTCTTAGAATTTCTTGATTCTGACTTCTTGTGCTTTATATCCTCAAAGGTGATCTTTAAGCTTCATTTAATGATCAATATCTGCAAGATTATAGTCCAGAAATTCTACCATACACTTAAGCACACAATTAGTAAATAACAAGATGTATCTTAGACTTGCCTTTGTGATCATCTTAACCTAATGGTTTAACTACATTAAAAACCTTAAGATTGAGTTTGTCTCAACAAATACATTCTATCTTTTCATAGATTCATACAAAGCTTTGAGAATCAAGTATAGGCCGTCAAATATAAGATCTTTCATCCTTATCATTGTCTTCGACTCTTTTTTTATTTTGCCAAGCCTTTTTATTTTGAGGCAAGTATTTTCTACTATTGAATGGAATTGCAGCTTCTTTCTTCTCTTTATCTAACTGTTGCATAATGGTTTCCAAAGAGTTTGAGGGATGAAAGGGTAATGTGGTAGGAACAGATCTAGGTGGACCTTGATTGGTTAAGAATCAATAGTAATGACATCAAACACTAAGGAGCTAAGAAAGGAAGTAGCATGTGCACCTCCAAGCGTAAGATCTTGAGTTAAAACCTTAGGAGATGGAGGAGGGAGAGTTTTCTGAGATTCCTCAAACTTTTTTTAAGTGGATGCTATTACCTCCATGAGAAGATTGATCAACAATGGGATCCTCATAATATTTTTAAGTATCTATTTCTTTCTTAGGTTCATCTTAAACCTCAATGTCCTTCAAAGGATTAATCTTCTCACTCACAGTGTCACACCCTCATCACATGACGGTTATTACTCGACTAACTCGGTTGCGATTTGTTAATTAATCTCTTAATGAAGTGAAGAAAATTGGTGATTTTTTTAAACATATTAGTAAATTATAATTGAGATGGAACTATAAAAACTATCAATACAATAATTATCATTTCATTGCTATTCCAAATTACAACAAAAGTAATATACATTAAATTAGGGTTTTAACACGCTACACTACAGAAGAAGTAGACCCTCTATTTGACCACACCCTATCTATACAGGATATTGCTGCTCATGTAAACCCCTAAACACTACCGTTTGATTTGAACAAGATCCGGTTCGACCTGAACACCACACCTATCTTCAGAACAACGCACATCCTTCCAGAGTCCATGCCCTTTTAGGTGCCAAAATAATGACGGACAACAAAAAGAAAGACAAGGGGGTGAGAACACTTTACATGAACTCACTTAACGCAAGATATAGTGTATAGAGCACACACACAGGAAAATCCACACAGTTCAATCAAATAAGTACACACACACGACATCATCATGATGCACACCGACTATTGCATGCTTTGCAACTACAATGCTATAACTAATGCATGAGGGGCCGGGGAAAAATCACCATCCACAGTGCACACAACAACTGCCCGACCATATATGCACAACGTATCAGGAGTTAGAGTCAGTACTAGCACCGGTACAAAGAGCATTGCTCATATATTTTGGCCAATCATTTTATCCGTCTTCTAGACAATCTCTACTGACCCCAAAACCTTGAAAGCGACGGGATAGTCGAGCCTGATCCCCTTCGTACTCGACAGTAGGGTGCGAGCCTACGTCACCTGAGCCTTTCTGGAACTCAACTATCCTCAGGGCTAGCGTCCCATTTCAGGACCCGCTGGAGTTCTTTGCAAAACCCAGTGCACCCATCCCAACCAGTTTCCCACTGTACCAAGTGTCACTGCCATATAGGTCGTAAGGTTTTCAACCTTGAACACCATCAATGCTTTATGATGCATGTCACATAATCAATGCTTTCCAGCATACACATCCTTACAGGTAAAGCCCATTGAATCATTCCACGTCACCACTCCTCGTGGTACGGCCCGATTCAATGTCTTCCCTTCACAAGGAGGACCAAACAATGCTTTCTCAGCATACACATCCTTACAGGCAAACCCATTGAATCATTCCACGTCACCACTCCCTGTGGTGCGGCCCGATTCAATGTCTTTCCTTCACAAGGAGAACCAAACCCCACCTCGGATTAATCTGCACTCTCTCACTAAGCTTCTCAAGTCTTATGCAAGAAGAGTGTGTTTATTATAATTTTTTTAAGGTAATTGTACTCATATGTTTTCTCAAAACCAATTATCACTTCCAATTAAGTCTTATAGCTTACTAAGGCTTATGGTTGTGTCTTATGAATAGTGCTACATCTCTTAATTTTCCTTCTATGTATAATTAAGGTTAAGTTCAATCCTTAATCATGATTATTCTTCCTTAATAGTTAAGCTAAATCTTTCTTAATTAAGTCTTAATCTTTGCTTAAGATCCTAATTAATTCCTAATCATTCTTTAATCTCTTCCTTAATCTTGGATTAAGCTTTTAATTATACTTGATTAAGGTTAATCATAATTAATTAGTTCTTAATCACCATTAAGTCTTAATTACATTATTAATACCACATTAATGACTAATGATTAAGATTAAGATTAATCTTCATTAGGGTTAATTAAAGTTAATCTCAATTAATTCTTCCTTACTTAATTAACTTAAGTGGATTGACTTAGTCAACTTAGGTGAGTTGGATTAATAAGCCCGCTAATTAAACTTTGAGTCTTGATTTTGATGGGTAGGATTAGGGTTGGAGCCCAACACCAATCAAAGCCCAATGTACATTCACTATATTTTTTTTTACCCTTAAGGTGAGTTCTATGAATTTTTTTGAAGACATTGAGCCTAAACTAGAGGCCCAATAATTAGGTAACCCATAAGAGTCCATTTTCTTACATTACCATCAAGTTTTATGAAATTTAAGGTGACTTTTAAATGTGTTTATTTTTGTACCCGAATTTAACTTAGATATTTTACCTAAAAATTGTTTTCTTTTAATTTCACTTATCACTTTAAATGGTTACCCATTTTAAGTTATTGGGCCACTAAGGCCCATAAACACATTAACACCAATTTCACTAACATTCCAAGATCAAACACATTCACTTCATGAGTTTCTCATGAATGTGAATATGAATACCAAGAACACAAAAATTCCAATAAATTCAAAAAATTCACAAACTCAAGTATAGTCATCCATAAGCATTTTAATCAAGCAATTTCATACAAATTCATCCAAATATGCCAAACAACATCATCAAGTCCATACTTTGTTCATAAGCCCAAAAACATCATTTTTCATGATCAAATCACACCAATCAATTTTATAACTCCAAACAATCACATGCATGCACTTAGATTCATCATACAAACATGTTACAATCATCAAATAAATTTTTAAACACATGCAACCCCATTAAAAGGAAATGGCTGAACATATTCAAGGAAAAAGGGGGAAATTTTTCAATCAAAACTCATGACTTGCATTCATCCATAATCACCAAATAAGCACATTTCAAGCATCATATAAATTTTTAAAACAAACATGCAAACAATATACATACAGTCAAACCATTTCTTCAAAGAAATAGGTTCCAAGAATTCATTTTTTTTTTAAGGGAAAAAGGTTTAGGGACAAGGATCAAGGGTAATCCTTAACTCTAGTCACCAATCCTACTAAAGTTCAAGGTTCTCCCCCCCTTTACCTAAGGAAAATTCTTCTTGAAAAGGTGCAGCAAAATCCCAAACAACTCCTCTTTTGCACTCCTCTTGATCACCAAAACAAGGTTCTTCAAAGGTTGGAGGCTAGATTTTTGTAGTTTAAGGTTCAAAAATGTAATCTTTAGCTTGAAATGTGAAGGAGAAAAATGGAGAAGATGGAGAGAATGAGAGGGAGGCTCACAGCTGTTTTGGGAGAAAATGAAGAATGAGAAAAACAATTTTGCATGTAAGGTTTACAGAAAGGTGGACAAGTGTCTCTAATTTCATGAAAATTAAGGCTTTTCTTCACTTTATGTCTTTTAGAAAAGGTGTGAAGCCAATATGTGTCACACATGCACACACACACACACCCAAACGACTTTGGGAGAGAGGAAAGGAAGGATGATGCAGATTTTTCTGGCCCGGATCAAGAGTATTCTGGCCCGGTTCCAGAAAGAGTAGGGGTAAAATGAAAATTTCACACCAAAATTTCCAAAATTTTCCAAAAATTCTAGAAAAATTCCTATATTTATTGTAACCTATTTTAAGCCTAAAAAAGTGATTAGAACTCACTTCTCACTTAAACTCTCTTATTTCCCAATTTTTCCAGTTTTCGCATACAACAGTCAATTTTTAATAAGAGTAAGCAGATAGAAAATTATGGCTTTACACGCAAAAAATTTTATAAAGTTATAAATATCATTTTCAATCCACTTTTAAGGTCCAAAGTATATTTTCCATATTATTCTACAAATTTTCATATGTTGGTTAGGGTTACACAGCTAACGAGGGGCATTTTGGTCTTTTTGCCCAAAAGTGCCAGAAAATTCTAAATAAATTTCTAAAATTTGTTATTAATTATATTAAGACCATTTTGACTAAAAATGTAGATCCCTTTTAAGTTTTTGCTATTTTTCATAATTAAATCTGTATTTTCCTTAACTGTATAATTACTAAGGGTATTTCAGGTCATTTTCTCAAACACCTCTCTAAAAATAAACCATTTATAATTATGGTTGGAAAATTCCAAAAATATAATTTTGATTGTTTATCAATAGTTCCTAAATACCTCGTAATTAAATTCTCTCTCTCTCTTTTTAAAATTTTCTCTATCTTATTTATATACTGGTAGGGGAAATTGTGGGTGTTACATCTCTCCCCTCCTTTACGAAATTTCATCCTCGAAATTTGAAGTTCCTATTGTTGGATAGGTCTAAATCTAGTTTCTTAAGCTTTAAGAGTCACTCTTTTAGTTGGATCATATAAGACCTTAATGGTTCCCTAAAAGTTGGATAATCATTTTAAACTACTCGTGGATGTAGAAATGATATCTTGGATTAAGATCAACCTAGCTTTCAAAGCCTTACCTTTTTTCTAACAACCAGTAGCGAATTTTGAAACCTTTACCTAACACCTAAAAAAAATCTGGTATGATCTAATATTCCATCTACATAAGATTTGATCAGGAACATCTATTCTCGATGAGAAGATCTTATCAAACTTTCCACCATCATTCATACCACCTTATTTCTAACTAGAGTGCTAAGTTAATCCTTTATGAGGTGTGCTACTATGCTACCCCGTCTCCTTCCTCGGATATTTGGCAAGCAACTGGACACTCCCCTTCAGCTTATAATCGACATAGAGTTACAATTCCTAATGAAACGCACAGTTTCAATCCATAAGTCAAATCGCTACATTTTCCTATAAAAATTATCTTAAGAATCACCAAAGTATGTTCCTTACGATAACTATTTTCCTTAACATTTTCTTTTGATTCCCAATGAACCCTCGCAATATCTTGTTTTCTTACAACTCTAAAATGTCCATTTTCCTTCACCATGTATGAATATCTAATTCCGCAACAGTTATAAGTGTTGTTTATTATACCTATGATTACATTAGTTCCCTTGGTCTTAATATCAACACTCTTACTGATCTAGTTAATCTTCTATCACTTCCTTGTATAAAGATTCTAAGTTCTTTCTTTCTCAAGAATCTTAAATTCATATATCGCTATCCCATTAAGATGAAATCCTTTGACTCAGGTATCAGTTTGTTTTTGCCCTATCTATCACTATTAATCGTTGTAGGATCTTTCTACCTAAAATATTAATCAACACTTATAACCAAGGCTTAACTCCATAAGCTGTTACTCCCAAGAAGGTCTCACCATCCATCATCACCTTGTATCCTTTTTACCGTAAAACTACGCCTTTTTATAACCACACATATACTTTTCCTAAACAAAATGCATCTCAAGGGTTTTACTTCTATCTGACTAAGGTTCATAATTAGACATTTCCACTTATAACCTACTTGTCCTTAATAATTAACCCCGAGATTGTTCCAAGGATTTTTGTACATACTGTTAGGTCCTAGGAATGGGTGAGAACGTTGCATGAAGAGAAATTGGCTTGAATGAGGCTAGAATATTGGGTTCACAGAGGAGGGAAAGGAACACCAATGATAACCGATACAAATGTAATTTCTAGACACATATAGCATTCATAGCAAAATCCAAAAGCAGATTGTAAGATCACCTATAGTCTCGATATACAGTTAGAGGTAATCTATCTTTAAACCTATCTTAGAGAATATTATTATTTTTATTTTTATTCCTTATGGTCATTCTCCTTCCTTGGATTACATTTGTCCCTTACGGCATCCTTACGCGAAACATCGCCTACTTATGTGTAGTACTATTCCAATCTTCAAAATCCTGCCTAAATATTTACCGATTGGAATACTCTTCTTTGAGAGTATAAACCCATTAAGATCAATGCGTAAACTAATCTTATAAATTAGTATAATTATACTCGATCAACACACCCATGACTTTTACCAAATCCAATCTTAATCGTTTATGAGATTTCACTCACATACCTCTTTCAATTTATAGAAGCGTCAATCAAGTATATCTCTTAATCATCAAGGTTAACACATACAACAATTCCTCATTGTTTTTCATATCTATTATTTCTACTATCCTCATGGAAGTGTTATCCTTACTTATTTCATAAAAATATAGTTCTTGTAGCGCCTACTCATACATCTAATTTCCTATTCCATGATTTCTTTCTTCAATCTCCTTTGCACAATCTTGATACTAACAGATCATTTGCTTAGTTATGTCCTATTATTCGACTAAAATTTCTTAAGAATCACATCTTGTGCTATTGGTCTCAACACTTCGACTTCCTTCGTCTTAAATCATGTTTTTCCACTTATTTCTATAAACCCTTATGTTATCAATCCATTAGAGATAGCAATCATACTATTGTATCTATTAAACTTCAAGCATGGCACCTATTCCACAGTCAAACCCTTTTAGATTTCAAGTCAATCAACAAGGTATCCAAATATGCATTAACTGCTAAGATCCAATCTCAAACCGTATATTTGTCATTCCTATCCTTAACTCCACCACTATTTATCCTGAGTACACCCCAAGTCATCAATCATTTCTAACTCACTTTAACAAATCAATTTTTTTTCTTTCAATAATTGAATCCCCAAGAGCTATTAATATTAATCCCCAATATCAAAACCTTAATGATTAAACCTCAATGATCAATCATCTTAAACCTTGAATTAACAACCTCAAATCCATCATCGATCCCTTAAGTCATTCATCTAAAGGAATGGAAACATATCCTTAGTGGTCATCCCTCTCTAACTTTTGATATTTCACTCATCACTTCAAATCACAAGTCAAATCAGCTATTGGCTATACTAGTGTACAACCTCAGAACCTAGAGGTCTTAGCAAACCCATTTTAGAAGCTTGATTACTTGGTTCATTCTTCAATTCAACTAACTTTTAATGGTAGAAACTCTCAAGAGGGAAAGAGGAGAGATCTAAGGATAAAGATTAGGATAATTCAACTCACAAGGATGAAACACAGGAATATCTAAGTGTTATATATATATACATACATGTATATATTTAAGATTTTTAAATAATTATACCCAATACAACTTCTATATTCTTTCTCAAACTCAAAACTTAATTCAATTCTAAACAGTAAGCATGCTGCAAACTACTGCACACAAGTAGGAAATAAAGCTTGACATGCTACAGTCACACAAAACAACATGAAGCAATCACTTGCACATCGGTTCATCAATCCAAACAAGATCACGAAAAGAACTACTTAATTCAAACATATGGGACTCTACTCATGACATTAACAAGAAGACGAAACTCAATAGATGACATAACTCCACCTCTTTAAAATTGCTCATGTTCATCGTACATATGACCAAGACACCCTTCCTCATCTCCACAACTACTCAGGCTGAGATTATCAGCCTTGCATTCCCAAAACTCACAACTGCAGGTTGTCACACTCCCTCCTAACCTGAACAGGCCATTGGGGTGGCCAGTCTGATTGTCTTGTACCAGAGTAGTTAGAAGCACATCAACCTTGCAAGACTTCAAAACACCTAAACTGGATCAAACTAGACTCGATATAACTATCAGACCCAAACTTCATAGTCCGGTTGGACCGAACTGCTCTGATACCACTAAATGTAACACCCTCATCACATGACGGTTATTACTCGACTAACTCGGTTGTGATTTGTTAATTAATCTCTTAATGAAGTGAAGAAAATTGGTGATTTTTTTTTAAAACATATTAGTAAATTATAATTAAGATAGAACTATAAAAACATATCAATACAACAATTATTATTTCATTGCTATTCCAAATTACAACAGAAGTAATATACATTAAATTAGGGTTTTAACATGCTACACTACAAAAGAAGTAGACCCTCTATTTGACTACACCCTATCTATACAGGATATTTCTGCTCATGTACACCCATAAACACTACCGATTGATTTGAACAACATCTGGTTCGACCTGAACACCACACCTATCTTCAGAACAACATACATCCTTCCAGAGTCCATGCCCTTTTAGGTACCAAAATAATGACGGACAACGAAAAGAAAGACAATGGGGTGAGAACACTTTACATGAACTCACTTAACGCAGGATATAGTGTATAGAGCACACACAGAGGAAAATCCACACAGTTCAATCAAATAAGTACACACACACGACATCATCATGATGCACACCGACTATTGCATGCTTTGAAACTACAATGCTATAACTAATGCATGAGGGCCCGGCGAAAAATCACCATCCACAGTGCACACAGCAACTGCCCGATCATATACGCACAACATATCAAGAGTTAGAGTATGTACTAGCGCCGGTACAAAGAGCATTGCTCATATATTTTGGCCAATCATTTTATCCGTCTTTCAGACAATCTCTACTGAGCCCGAAACCTTGAGAGCGACGGGATAGTCGAGCCTGATCCCCTTCGTACTCGACAGTAGGGTGCGAGCCTACGTCACCTGAGCCTTTCTGGAACTCGACTATCCTCAGGGTTGGCATCCCATTTCAGGACCCGCTGGAGTTCTTTGCAAAACCCAGTGCACCCGTCCCAACCAGTTTCCCACTGTACCAAGTGTCACTGCCATATAGGTCCTAAGGTTTTCAACCTTGAACATCATCAATGTTTTATAATGCATGTCACACAATCAATGCTTTTCAGCATACACATCCTTACAGGCAAAGCCCATCGAATCATTCCACGTCACCGCTCCTCGTGATACGGCCCGATTCAATGTCTTCCCTTCACAAGGAGGACCAAACAATGCTTTCTCAGCATACACATCCTTACAGGCAAAGCCCATTGAATCATTCCACGTCACCACTCCCCGTGGTGCGACCCGATTCAATGTCTTTCCTTCACAAGGAGAACCAAACCCCACCTCGAATTAATCCGCACTCTCTCACTTAGCTTCTCAAGTTTTATGCAAGAAGAGTGTGTTTATTATAATTTTTTTAAGGTAATTGTACTCATATGTTTTCTCAAAACCAATTATCACTTCCACTTAAGTCCTATAGCTTACTAAGGCTTATGGTTGTGTCTTATAAATAGTGTTACATCTTGTAGGAACACAGGGAAACACTAGAAGGGGGGTTGAATAGTGTTTCTAAATATTTTAGAAAGTTTTTCACAAACAGGTGTTAAAAACACGATTTCAGACAGGCTCTTAAAGGGTTGTCTGAAGTTTTCAGACGGCTTGTAAAAACTGATTTTAAAAGATGTTTTGTGCCTTTATAAAATATCAGATTAATTACTCTAACCCCTTGATTAGTATAAAAATAATTGACAAGAGATAAGGGTAAGAAAACTTAGCCAAGGAATTTATCCTGGTTCACTCACTACCACTGTGAGCTACGTCCAGTCCCAATGCCAACTAGCAATTGGATTTTCTCTTAATCTTTCAAGATTACAAGTATTCTTTTACAGTCAAGCCTCTTCAGGCTCTACAACCAAGTATTGTTTTATAGACAAGCCTCTCCAGGCTATACAACCAAGTATTCTTTTACAGACAAACCTCTCCAAGCTCTACAACCAAGTATTCTTTTACAGACAAGCCTCTCCAGGCTCAAACCAACAAGTATTCTTTTTCAGACAAGCCTCTCCAGGGTCAACAAACAAATACAGAGAAGATAAAATGCTTAAGCTTATAAACTATATCAATCTTGAAGCTTAAACAATTACAAATGTACAGAAAAACTGAGGTATGCTCAGGATATTACAATATGTGTACAAAGATAAGTATTATCAGAGTTGTTGCAGCGAAAAACTTGTAGAGTTTTAGTTCTTTTTCACAAAATTCTTCTCTCTTGATGTCTTCAAAGGAGGGGGTATTTATACCCAATCTTCAATCCGTTGAAATACCACCATTTAGAGATAACATTAAATGTTATTTAATCCGTTGTGAGACATGATTCTGAGAGCTCTGATATTTTTGACACGGTACAAGGTTGCTCCTGCCATAAAGCTGCTACAAATGTTGTTGCAGAGGCTGCGTTGTAGAGATTTCCTCAATGGTGTATAAATTCAAAACAACCAGGAAAGGTCTCTGTGTTCCTTGCTATAAACGTGTTTGAAAAGGTACGTGCAGCAGAGGTTCAGAAAAGTCTTCACAAACTTCAGCAAAGGGTGCCACGTCATTAATGAGACTTCAGACGGCACTGATACTTCAGACGGGTTGAGCTACTTCAGACAGCTTCAACTCTTCAGACGAGTTCTGCTTCTTCAGACAGCTTCAACACTTAGTCTTTTTATGTAGGCTCATAGTGACTCTTACTGAAATCATAGATAAAACATTAAAGCATATATGTATCTATGATAAATAATTTAAGTCAAAATTGTTAACCATTAAAACTTGGGAATCTAGTTGTCTTAAAACATCATAAACAACCTTATGATATTTTTGAGACTCAAAATTCTCCCCCTTTTTAAGGATGACAAATTTGGTTAAAATATACAAATTTGTAATCAGTTTTTGAGAATAAGAAAGCTCCCCCTGAGATAGAAATATCCTTTAACAGGTTCTGTTTAAGGTATATTTTACTCATTTGCTCAAATTTCTCAGAAAACATATGTACTCCCCCTGAGTCCTGTAACCACTTCAGATTTGGTTAGTTTTAATACTCCCCCTTTTGTCATCACTCAAAAGGGAATATCAGAGCAAAACAGTAACAGAGCAATATATTCAGATAAACCATATATATCAGAGCACAAATAATCAACTCAAAATATGAGATAAGCCACTGATTGTATTTAATGAATGTTCAGATAAAGAAATAGACAATCAGACACTTGTCATAAACATGAAAGTAAGCAAAGACAATGGCTAAAGCAACAATTTATTCCTTCATTTTCAGCAAGGCCTCATTCAGAAAGGAAATCAGTTCTTCCTTTGCCTTGTCTATTGCTGCTTCCATTGAACTTTTCAATTCCTGCTGACCAGATCTGATAAGCTGAAGAATCTGCTCTTGTTTTGCAATAGGATGCTTAGTCTTCTTCTCTTGATCAACATATTTCTTTTCAAGCTTCTTAACTTTGGTCTTCAGCTTCAGATTTTCCTCAGACAAGTCTTGCTCAGATTCATAGAAGATTAGCTGGATGTAGGGGCAAACAAATCTAAGCACTCCAAAGCCTGGCTTCAATCTGTATTCAGATGGCCTGAACACAGGGCAAAAGAAGGTGCCAATAGGCTTCAGCAGAACCCAGTCTTCATTGAAAGAGTCAGGAGGTGGGGGAAAGTGATCTCTCAGATAGTGATATTTGACATTGGTTGACTTTCCAAGTCCAACTTCAGAATCAACATCAGGACCAGTTGATCCCGAAGAAGATCCAGCATCTTCTTTGATCTTCCAGTAAGAGGACCACATCCAATCTTGAAGTAGATGATCCAGGCCTCCTCCTTGGTTTCTGATGAACTCTGGTAAAGATTCCCACTCTGATGGACTCATCATTTCAGACAGAGGTGAAGATACAGAATAAACTTTAGCTCCTTTGAATTTCTCACCCTGACCTTCCTTTAAGGGATACCTAGGAACTATTCTATCATGTTTCACCAAGATTTTAGTGGTTGGCCTGATTGAACAAGTTCTAGGAGGCCTGTAGCCTTTTATCCCAACTCCCTTGTGCAGATCCCTCTGAAACAGCTCAGACTCAGTGTTCAGCTGCCTCACAAAACTCCATTCATCACTATTCAGCCTGAGGGAATCATCTGAGAATGGATGGATGGGAGCCTAAGTATGTGCAGGAGGGACAACACCCTTCCTGATCTTTTCTAATCCTCCTGAAAGAGCACTGTATTAGTTTCTAACTTCAGCAACAGTTTTTTTGTTTAAGTCATGATGCAAGGATACACCAGGTGCTGCTCTGAAATACTGTAGCTCTTCAGACAGGTTGCCAAACTTAGGCAATGAACAGGGATCAAAAGGAAGGAGAGACAACTGTAGAGCTTCAGCAAGGAATTGCTCTTCTTCAGCAGAGAGCTCTTCTTGCAGAGAAGGTGGAGGGGATGATGGTGGTGAAGGTGTAGGTGGTGGTGGTGGTGGTGATGAAGGTAAAAGTGGTATCAGAGCAAGGTCATGGGTTCGTGGGGAAGGTAATGTAGGTTCAGAGAGTTGATTCTCTGAAGGTTGTGGTGAGCTAGGTTCAGAGGGTTTGTTTTCTGTTGGTTCAGAGGGTTCAGAGGGTTCAGAGGGTAGGTTTTCTGTTTGTGGAGGTGGTGATGGTTGTGATAGAGGTGAAGATGGTTGTTTTTCAGGTGATAGGGGTTTTGGTGAAGGTTGTGGTGAAGGTTGTGGTGTAGGTTGAGATGTTGGTTGAGGGGATGGTTGAGAGGGTTTCTGAGGTGTTTGTTTTTCTGGTGAGGAGGGTGGTGAAGGAGTTACATTATCAAATCTCACCTTAATTCTCTTGTAAGGAGGCTTGGTTACCTCAGATTCTTTTGCCTTAGCTTCCTTCTCTTCTTTCTCTCTTTGTGCTTGCTTTTCTTCCCTTCTTCTTTTAAAATACTCATGTGCCTTGACATAATTTCAGTATTTCCCAGCCATATCCTTTGCTTCCAGCTGAGAAGCAATACTTCTAGTCACCCTAGGTTCAGGTGCAGTCTGAAGTAGCTTGCTTTTGGTCCTCCTTCTCTGAGGTGCACTTGACCTCTTCCTTTTCTTTGCTTCCTCAGCTATGGTTGCTTGCCTATCATCTTCAGCATAGGCCAATTGTGAAGCAATAGCAAGAGCTCTACCAGTCTTCTCTTGCTCTGCTTTCTTCTCCAACTCCTCCTGCTCCAAAGCAATAGCCAATGCTTCCACCTGAATGAGTTCAGGATCAGATAGGCAAGCAGCCAATGGCTCAGCTACAACAGCATTAGCCACATCTGCCTCTTGAGCCTGTCCTTCCATTTCAGAAGTAGGTTGTGGAGTTTGTACAGGTTCAGACAACTGACCCACAATTTCAGATGGCCTTTGTGAAGCCTTCTGAACAGGTTCAGACACCTGACTCTGCACAGATGCAGATGCTACCTTAGCAGCACTCCTCACAGGTAGCTTCTTCAATTTTGCTTGAGGAGAGGGTTTTGATGGCTTGAACTCATGCCTCCTTATGTCTCCTCTGAGTTCATTCTCAAGAACCTCATTGTTGTCTTTCTTCTAGCAGCTTTCTCAAGAAGAAGGCTCTCCTTCATGGATGGAGAGGGAGGTCTTGGAGTCAGCTTCACTCCCATGCTCTTGAGGTTTGATTCACCAAACACAGGTTGTGAAAGGCGATCAAAAAGCCTCTCAATGGGGACTTTGAAATGCAGCAAGATCTTGGTGATGATGGTATTGTGAGGGAAGCTCCCAGCAGAATCTCTGAGCCTCTTCTGCATGTGGTACATTATGATGTTGGGGAGGTTCATCTTCTTCTTCTGCAGTAGGTGAATGAGACAAAATCTCTCCAACTCAGAAACATGGTTTCTGCTTCCACTCTTAGGGATTACAGAGCACCCTAAGATGGCATGCAAAACCCTAGCCTTGTCTGACATATGCTTTGCATCCAAGCTTACTGGTTTAGAGGTGCCATACAGAAACTCTGTGAACTGCTTTTGTCCACCATTTCTTGCTTCCCAGCCAGGAGTGAATACAGCTCCTTCAGTCCTGACCTCACAGATGTGAGCAAGGATATCTTCATCAACAAAGACAGGGACACCACGTACTGTGGCCTTGATGCTAGTGTAGATACCCTGAGGATTGGGTATTCCTCTGGCAGTAGCCCAGAAATCTAGCACACTCTGCTCATGCCACTGTGTCAAGTTGTGGTTGAAATACGGAGTCCACCCAGCTGCATTGAACTCAGCAAATAAGTCCATTCCCAGAGATTGAAGATCCTCCAGGACTACACCCTTAGTCTTCACGATGTTGCTTCCAGCAGATTTCTTAGGAGCCATTGAAGAGTTTTCTGAAGAACTTGAGAGAAAAAAAAATTGCTTGTAGAAGAAGGATCTCAAGAGGTGAATACAGAATAGTGAACGGTGAAGTTCTCTGACCCACTAGCTTCTGTATTTATAGACCCATGAAGTAATGATGGCATGTACTGGTTGCGCAGACATAGGAAAACGTGCGAAGTGGAAGAGACAAAATAAATGGAATTAAACCGTCTCAGAAAGCCATGTCATTTGTTTACTTCAGACAAGTGACAGATTTCAAACACCCATATAGATTTTAGACAAACCAAAATTTCAGACAAGTCACTTGTTTCAGACAAGCTGAAATTTCAGACACATCATTTTCAACAGATCATATCACACAAAATCAAAATGCATGTATGTTCAGATTATTTCTAATGAACTTAAATCTATCTTCAGTAAGAGGTTTTGTGAATATATCAGCCCATTGATGCTCTGTATCAATAAACTGAATATCAAAAACACCTTTCTGAACATAGTCTCTAATGAAATGATGTTTTATTTCTATATGTTTAGCCATAGAATGTTGAATGGGATTTTTAGACAAATTAATAGCACTTGTATTATCACACAAAATGGGTATAGCAGATATAGTAATGTTAAAATCTTCTAACTAATACTTCACCCATAACAGTTGTGAGCAACAACTGGCTGCTGAGATGTATTCTGCTTCAGTAGTTGATAAGGCAATTTTGCTTTGCCTTTTGCTTGACCAGCTAATCATATTTTCTCCAAAGAAATGACATCCACCACTAGTGCTTTTTCTTTCAATTCTGTCTCCAGCAAAATCAGTATCACAGTAACCTATTAACCTGCAATCCTTACTTTTCTTATAGCACAGACCAAGATTAGTAGTACCTTTAAGATATCTGAAAATTCTTTTTACAGCTTTGTAGTGAGTACTCCTTGGATCAGATTGAAATCTAGCACATAGACATACACTGAACATTATGTCAGGTCTGCTTGCTGTTAGATATAATAATGATCCAATCATTCCTCTATACAAAGTTTGATTCACTGGTTCTTCCTTCTCATCTTTATTTAAAGATGCAGAGGGATGCATTGGAGTTGACATGGGTTTGCAATCATGTAAGTTAAACTTCTTAAGCATTTCCTTTGTATATTTTTCTTGATGGATCCATATACAGTCAGAATCTTGCTTAATCTGAAGTCCTAAGAAAAATTTTAGTTCACCCATTAAACTCATTTCAAACTCTGATTGCATTAACTCTGAAAACTCCTTGCATAATGAAGAGTCAGTTGAACCAAAGATAATGTCATCAACATATATCTGAACAAGTATAAGATCTTTGTTAGACTATTTTCTAAAAAGAGTTGTATCCACTTTTCCTCTTTCAAAACCATTTGAGATTAGAAAACTGCTCAATCTGTCATACCAAGCTCTTGGGGCTTGTTTCAGACCATAGAGAGCCTTTTTGAGTTTGAAAACATGTTCAGGAAAAGCAATATCTTCAAGACCAGGGGGTTGTCTAACAAAGACTTCTTCTTCAATGAGACCATTGAGGAAGGCACTTTTAACATCCATTTGATATAGCTTGATTCCTTTATTTACAGCATAAGATAAAAGAATTCTAATTGCTTCTAACCTGGCCACTGGGGCAAAGGTTTCAGTGAAGTCAATACCTTTTTGCTGGTTGTATCCTTGAGCAACTAATCTTGCCTTGTTTATGACTACCTTGCCTTCTTCAGACAGCTTGTTTCTGAACACCCATTTGGTTCCAATAATAGTTTTCCCATGGGGTTTAGGAACAAAGGTCCAGACATCACTCCTAGCAAACTGATTCAGCTCTTCTTGCATGGCTAGGATCCACCCTTCATCATGCAGAGCTTCATCAATGTTCTTTGGCTCTATTTCATACAGGAGAGCAAGAGAATTCAGATTCTTGAATTTTGATCTTGTCTTAACTCCTTCTGAAGTGCTGCCAATGATTTGCTCTTTAGGATGATGTGATTTGTATCTCCAATCAGGTTTCTGAGGAGGTATCAAATCTGTTTGTTCTGTCTAAGACTCAACATTTGTCTGAAGAGGTTTAGTAACAGTAGGTACTTCAGACAACTGCTCATCCTTCAAGCTGTTGTGGTCATTCAGCTCCATTCCTGCAAAATCATCCTCTAGATCTGATAGTTCCCTATCAGTCTCTTTGTTATCATTGAATTTAACATGAATAGTTTCTTCAACAGTTAAAGTTCTACAGTTATACACCCTATAGGCTTTAGATGTTTCAGAATATCCAATGAAATATCCTTTATCAGACTTTGCATCAAATTTTCCAAGATCATCCTTGGTGTTGAGTATAAAACATTCACAGCCAAAGGTGTGGAAATATGATATGTTGGGTTTTCTTCCTTTCCACAATTCATAGGAAGTCTTTTTCAGAATTGGTCTTACCAATATTCTGTTTTGAAGGTAACATGTTGTGCTAACAACTTCTGCCCAGAAGGATCTTGGTAAGCTGCATGAGTTGAGCATGGCACTTGCCATCTCTTGCAAACTTCTGTTCTTTCTCTCAACAACCCCATTCTGTTGAGGTGTTCTAGCCACAGAGAAATTGTGTGAGATCCCATTCTCATCACAGAACATTTGAAAGTTTGCATTCTCAAACTCTCCACCATGATCACTTCTGATAACAGAAATACAGAATCCTTTCTCATTCTATACCTTCTTGCAGAATATTGTGAAATTCCTAAAAGTCTCATCCTTGCTTCTTAGGAATAACACCCATGTAAATCTAGAATAGTCATCAATAATGACCAAACCATATTTCTTACCACTAAGACTTTATGTTCTAATAGGACCAAACAAGTCAATGTGTAAAAGTTCTAGTGGTCTGCTAGTTGAAATAACATCCTTACTCTTAAAAGAATGTCTTGTTTGTTTCCCTTTCAGACAGCTTTCACATAAAATGTCAGATTTGTATGAAAGCTTGGGCAATCCTTTAACAAGATTGTGTTTTGCTAACCTTGAGATTAATCTCAAGCTGGCATGCCCAAGTCTTTGATGCCAAATCTGTTTTTCATCTTCAACTTAAATGAAACATTTTACATTTTGACTTGCTAGATCCTCTAGATCAATTTTGTACACATTGTTGTGTCTCTTAGAAGTAAAGAGGGTTTGATCAGAGGAGTCTTTGACTATGCATCCTTCCTTAGTAAAGGATACCACATAACCACTGTCACATAATTGACTTATGCTCAGTAAATTATGCTGAAGTCCCTCCACTAGGAGTACATTTTTAATAAGGGATGAAGAAGATATACCTACAGTCCCTATTCTAGTGATCTTCCCTTGCTGATTTCCACCAAAGGTGACCACTCCACCAGCTCTAGGTCTAAGGTTTTGGAACAAAGACCTTTCTCCTGTCATGTGTAGCTAGCACCCACTGTCCAGGTACCATTTGTGGGGTCTCCTTTGTCTTGTTAAACACATCTGCAACAGGAATAATTAAGTTTTTCGGTACCCATATTCTTTTGGGTCCTTTCTTGTTAGCTTTGGGCCTTGTTTTTCTCTTGTGTTTGCACTGAGCCACATTGTGTCCAGGCTTACCACAGTGAGAACACCCAGTAACCTTCTTTTTGCCTTTAGAAAAATTTAAGACAGTAGGAGGTTCAGACATGTTATGATCACAAAAGCCTAGTCCACTTTTGTCAAGGGAATGTCTTTGATTTCCAAGCATTATATTCAAATTTTTAGTTCCTTTGACAAATTTGGCCAGATCTTTTGTCAGTTCCACAACCTGCTTCTGAAGTTTCTTATTCTCTTCAGACACAGCTTGTGAACTGCAGTTTTCAGTCTCAAGAATCTTTTCCTTGAGCATAATATGTTCTATCTCAAGTGCCTCATATTTGTTACACATTTCTGTGTGGGCTTTGGATAAATTCTTATACTCTTGGAAAAGTTCCTTGGAACTTTCCACCAGATCATCATACATTTCTTGTAGAGTAAGAGGAAATACCTCAGCTTCAGAGCTGTCTGAAGATGGTAGACTAGCCATGAGACACATATTTGCCTCTTCTGAAGTGTCTTCCTCTTCTTCTGAGGTTGATTCATCAAGGTCTTCCCATGTTGCCATAAGACCTTTCTTCTTTTTGAAAAACTTCTTCTTCTTAAAGTTGTTTTTCTTCAGTCTTGGGCAATCAGCCTTCATATGCCCTGGTTGCTTACATTCAAAGCAAATAATTTTATCAGTGTTAGACTCTTTACCTGTCTTACCTGATTTGGATGATGAAGGTTGGTTCTTTCTGATCTTTCCTCTGTTCTGCAACATTCTCTTGATCTTTCTGCTTAAAAGAGCAAGATCATTGTCATCTTCTGGGCTATCTTCAGAATCTTCATCTGCTTCTGAAGTTTCCTCAGCTTGCATAGCCTTCATGCTGCCATGCCTAGACTGTTTGGCCTTGGAGTTTAGAGCTAGAGACTTCTTCTTGTTGTCATCTTCTCCAAGCTCAAGCTCATGGACTTTGAGAGATCCCAACAGTTCTTCCATTCTTAAAGAGTTCAAATCTCTTTCCTCTTGAATGGCAGTGACTTTGGGTCTCCAGGACTTAGGTAGACTTCTTAGAATCTTCCTGTTGTTGTCTCCAAATTCATAGGTTCTTCCTAAGGACCTGAGTCCATTGGTTATGGTCTGAAACCTCCCAAACATTTGGTCAATGGTTTCAGTTTCTTCCATCTTAAACATCTCATACTGATGTATAAGCATGCTAATTTTGGATTGCTTGACAGTTTCAGTCCCTTCATGGGCTGCTGCAAGAGTATCCCAAATCTCCTTGGCAGAAGTGCATCCATGGACCTTCTCATATTCTGATTTATTCAAGGAACATATCAGATAGAGTTTGGCTTTAGCGTTCATCTGGACTCTAGTCTTCTGCTCCAAGGTCCATTCAGTCTTAGGTATAGGCACACCATTTTGCATAGGCACATAGTCTCCATCAGTGACCACATCCCAAACATCAATGTTGTTGCTCTCAATGAACAACTTCATACGATCTCTCCAGTAGTGGTAATCCACTCCATTTAATGTTGGGGGTCTTGTGATAGAGGCTCCTTCTGTGATGTATTGCCTGTTGCTGTTAGAAGCTTCCATTTGGATCTTTCAGTCCTCAAACACTTGTTAGGTGCTTCAACCCTGAGTAGAGCTCTGGTACCAACTGTAGGAACACAGGGAAACACTAGAAGGGGTGGTTGAATAGTGTTTCTAAATATTTTAGAAAGTTTTTCACAAACAGGTGTTAAAAACACGATTTCAAACAGGCTCTTAAAGGGCTGTCTGAAGTTTTCAGACGGCTTGTAAAAACTGATTTTAAAAGATGTTTTGTGCCTTTATAAAATATCAGATTAATTACTCTAACCCCTTGATTAGTATAAAAAAAATTGACAAGAGATAAGGGTAAGAAAACTTAGCCAAGGAATTTATCCTGGTTCACTCACTACCACTGTGAGCTACGTCCAGTCCCAATGCCAACTAGCAATTGGATTTTCTCTTAATCTTTCAAGATTACAAGTATTCTTTTACAGTCAAGCCTCTTCAGGCTCTACAACCAAGTATTCTTTTACAGACAAGCCTCTCCAGGCTCTACAACCAAGTATTCTTTTACAGACAAGCCTCTCCAGGCTCAAACCAACAAGTATTCTTTTTCAGAAAAGCCTCTCCAGGCTCAACAAACAAATACAGGGAAGATAAAATGCTTAAGCTTACAAACTATATCAGTTTTGAAACTTCAACAATTACAAATGTACAAAAAAACTGAGGTATGCTCAGGATATTACAATATGTGTACAAAGATAAGTATTATCAGAGTTGTTGCAGCGAAAAACTTGCAGAGTTTTAGTTCTTTTTCACAAAATTCTTCTCTCTTGATGGTCTTCAAAGGAGGGGGTATTTATACCCAATCTTCAATCCGTTGAAATAGCACCGTTTAGAGATAGCATTAAATGCTATTTAATCCGTTGTGAGACATGCTTCTGAGAGCTCTGATATTTCTGAAATGGTACAAGGTTGCTCCTGCCATAAAGTTGCTACAAATGTTGCTGCAGAGGCTGCGTTGCAGAGATTTCATCAATGGTGTATGAAATTCAAAAACACCAGGAAAGGTCTATGTGTTCCTTGCTATAAACGTGTTTCAAAAGGTACGTGCAGCAGAGGTTCAGAAAAGTCTTCACAAACTTCAGCAAAGGGTGCCACGTCATTAATGAGACTTCAGACGGCACTGATACTTCAGACGGGTTGAGCTACTTCAGACAGCTTCAACTCTTCAGACGAGTTCTGCTTCTTCAGACAGCTTCAACACTTAGTCTTTTTATGTAGGCTCATAGTGACTCTTGCTGAAATCATAGATAAAACATTAAAGCATATATGTATCTATGATAAATAATTTAAGTCAAATTTGTTAACCATTAAAACTTGGGAATCGAGTTGTCTTAAAACATCATAAACAACCTTATGATATTTTTGAGACTCAACACATCTCTTAATTTACCTTGTATGTATAATTAAGGTTAAGTTCAACCTTAATCATGATTATTCTTCCTTAATAGTTAAGCGAAATCTTTCTTAATTAAGTCTTAATTTTTGCTTAAGATCCTAATTAATTCCTAATCATTCCTTAATCTCTTCCTTAATCTTGGATTAAGCTTTTAATTATACTTGATTAAGGTTAATCATAATTAATTAGTTCTTAATCACCATTAAGTCTTAATTACATTATTAATACCACATTAATGACTAATGATTAAGATTAAGATTAATCTTCATTAGGGTTAATTAGAGTTAATCTCAATTAATTCTTCCTTACTTAATTAACTTTAGTGGATTGACTTAGTCAACTTAGGTGAGTTGGATTAATAAGCCCACTAATTAAACTGAGTCTTGATTTTGATGGGTAGGATTAGGGTTGGAGCCCAACACCAATCCAAGCCCAATGTACATTCACTATTTTTTTTTGTTTGGCTTTAAGGTGAGTTCTATGAATATTTTTTAAGGCATTGGGCCTAAACTAGAGGCCCAATGGTTAGTTAACCCATAAGGGTCCATTTTCTCACATTATCATCAAGTTTTATGAAATTTAAGGTGACTTTTAGATGGGTTTATTTTTGTACCCGAATTTAACTTAGATATTTTACCCAAAAATTGTTTTCTTTTAATTTCACTCATCACTTTAAATGGTTACCCATTTTAACATATTAGGCCACTAAGGCCCATAAACACATTAACACCAATTTCACTAACATTCCAAGATCAAAAACATTCACTTCATGAGTTTCTCATGAATGTGAATATGAACACCAAGAACACAAAAATTCCAATAAATTCCAAAAATTCACAAACTCAAGTATAGTCATCCATAAGCATTTTAATCAAGAAATTTCATACAAATTCATCCAAATATGCCAAACAACATCATCAAGTCCATACTTTGTTCATAAGCCCAAAAACATCATTTTCATGATCAAATCACACCAATCAATTTTATAACTCCAAACAATCACATGAATGCACTTAGATTCATCATACAAACATGTTACAATCATCAAATAAATTTTTAAACACATGTAGCCCTATTAAAAGGAAATGGCCGAACCTATTGAAAGAAAAAGGGGGAAATTTTTTAATCAAAACTCATGATTTGCATGCATCCAAAATCACCAAATAAGCACATTTCAAGCATCATATAAATTTTTAAAACAAACATGCAAACCATATACATACAGCCGAACCATTTCTTCAAAGAAATAGGTTCCAAGAATTCATTTTTTAAGGGAAAAAGGTTTAGGGACAAGGATAAAGGGTAATCCTTAACTCTAGTCACCAATCCTACTAGTCACCAATCCTACTAAAAAAAATTATTAGCGTTGTCCAAGCAGACGCTATGTTGTGACGGCCATGAAACTAACGTCAGCTATTTGCAATGGCCAGGCTGACACTACATAGCGTCGGGTGTAAAACGTCATTGCTACTGCATTAACGATGAGCCTTTTAGTGACGGCTGGTGGGTCGTTGCTAGGCTGTCACTAATTATGAAATAGCGACAAATTTTTCCCTATAGCGACGACTTTTGAACGTTGTTAAAAATCGATTTTCTTGTACTGTCTTAACATGGATGTAACTTGACCCAAACCGACCCTTGATCACCTCTAAAGTACAGAAGACAAAGGAGGCTCACATCTCCTTGTTGTGGTTGGAATCCTCTTTCATTTTCGCTAGAACATCACTATGCCAAAAAAAGAAATATGAGGGCGCTTCCGTGTTAGTTTTAAGGGCGCTTTGTCAACGCCCACTTATCTTGTGTCCTCGTAGAGTACACAAAATGAGGGCGTTTCATAAACGCCCTAAACATAAATCAGTGAGAGCGCTTTGTAGAAAGGAACCACCCTTAAGGTAAGCCAGTAAGTGCGCTTCCTTCATGTTAAGCACCCTGTCTGGGACTTTATTTTTAAGAAATATGCTTCCAGTTAGCGCGCTTACCAAGAAGGAAGCTCCCTTATAGTAGGGCGCTTTCACCTTGCTAAGTGGCCTCTTTGGGTTTCTTTCTTTTATGGTGCTATATTTAATTTGATGCATTGCTGAATTCTTTTTGTAGGTAATACCTTATGTTTAATATTTTAATCACCTACAAAATGCTATTTTGCAACCTTTTATACTACATTAGTGGGAGTCCAAATTCAAGAATCAAACAGTAAAACCAACTAGTTTATATCACAAAGTTACACAACACATGATAACATAATCTAATTAATTTATAGAGCCTATAAAAATTTTGACAGAGTTTCCCCTCTTTTTCTAACTTTTCCCAAAATTTCAAACACTACTCACACTCCATTACCAGCAGCCAGAATTCAAAAATCAAACACTGAAACCAATTGATATCACAAAGTTACACAACACATGATAAAATAATCTAATGAAAAATTTATATAGTTTATAAAAATTTTGGTAAAGTTTCCCCTATTTTTCCAACTTTTCCCAAAATTTCAAAGACCTGTAACACTCCATTACCAACAACCAGAATTAAAAAATAAAACACTGAAACCAATTGATATCACAAGTTACACAACACATGATAAAATAATTTAATAAAAAAATTATAAAGCCTATAAAAATTTGGTCAGAGTTTCCCCTATTTTTCCAACTTTCCCCAAAATTTCAAAGACGTGTAACACTCCATTACCAGCAGCCAGAATTCAGGAATGAAACATTGAAAACAATTTATGGCTACAAATACACGTAATCAACATATTACATTTCACCAACTTCACATTAACACATATCAAGGCAGTACATATTATCTTCACATTAACACATGATCATCAAAACAATTCACTAACTTTACCAACTTCAAAATTACAATTATGTCTTACTAATTTAAAAGCATATACATATTAACTCACCAAAGAAAAAAAAGCTAACTATAAGATAGAAGTGGTCATAATATGCTTATCCTAGTCTTCTCTCACTTCATCGAGTTGGGCAATGGTGTAATGCATTAATTTGTACTATGAAAAGTACTGCATAACATATATATTAAATTCAATAATTAATTTCATTAATTAATATTCACATATATGCATTAATACAACAACAAATTACTTGTGCGGGTATTCAAATTTGATTTTGTGTGGTGATTTCTTTCATGAAACCTATTACATATAGACCTCAGTCATCACCATTGGTTTGACGAGGACACTACAATAAGAAAATCATAAAATAAAATCACTGAGTTGATAAGCCACTAACAAACACATTTATTGAATTAAAAATACCTTTATACAGGTCCATATGGTCTTATTAAATCGACCCCTTGAAATAATTTTTTCCTTGTTGGTCTGTAAATCTTTAAGGCAGTATAATTAAACAAATAAACATTGTGAATGCTATTGATAATGCAAGTTATTAGAGATACTTACTTATTAAATATTGGCTTTAAGTCTTTATAGCTCTTGAGGTCATTACCTAACGAGTCCAAAAAGTATCCATATGTTTAAATTGATCTCTAGTAGGACCTAATGAATACTACAAGCCCATTTAAGACTTGTAAGACATAAAATCATTGAAAAGAGAATAGTTGTGACAAATCAATTAATATAAGATTCACTTACCTAACATGGTAAGGTACTAGAAACAACTTATCTTCCCCACGTAAAGACATTTCAATGAAAATATCTACAACATATTGCGGATTATCTAGAGTCAAATCGAGTATTGCAGTCCCTTGGGGAGATATAAAAATAAATCTTTCCATGGAGTCAAATGTCACTAGCAACACCTTGTACAAATAACTTAACACAAAAGATATAAAGATATCAATAAATATTATCAAATGATATAAACACATATTATAAAATGATAGTTATAAATCTAATAAGTACCTGCAAAAAGTGGATAATAGTGGCATCTAACCACCCATAAAAGAGGAGACCATGAACACAAGAAGCATCTATATACTCCTTGGCCTTATCATCCCAAATACATCTTTGTATGTAATAACATCATTATTCGATTTCATCCTCATATTGTAGTACATATCTGTGAAATGCAAATATGAGGATCCTCCATCAATAGATTATGGAGTGACAATCGGTGCAGGGGTCGCACGAATGGGATACATATGCACAACAGATTCCTTTGAAAGACGTGACTGCTTCAGTCTCTCTTTATATGATCTAGGAGTCTAAAATCGAATAAATTAGTGATTTAACTAAGTTTTGAAATAAACTATTAGCTACTTATAAGATAATATAACACTTTCAATGTACCGCGACATCTAAACCAATCATACCAGTTGGCTATGCCACAAAAATGCCTACAGCTTCTCCAATTGTAATTAATTATGCATACTAAATAAGGTATGGAAGCGGAGCATCTGGTTCAATAGAAATTTAAACCATAACTTTCTGATGGTTTGGGGGAAGTGAACAACTATGTAGTGTTTGATCTAGTAAATTATGTGCTTCTCCCTTCCCAACAACCTGAATTTTAGACTCTCCCGGGTATATAATATAATGAAATCTCCCTAAACCAATAATGAACAATGTCACAAGTTAGTAAGTATATGCAACATTATATCTTATACCATGTGAGTACAATGCTTTGCAAATAATGAAAGGTACAAATACCTCATGTAGGTGGCATTGTGGAGAAGAGTTATAACTTTTAACATTGGTGGGACAATTAACTTGATTTTTCTTTGCCATTTTCTTCTCAGCAAGTTGTGCCTCCAAATCTGCCACTCTATCCAACACGCCCTTCATGGTTTCTTGAAGTAGTTGTTCAAATCCTTTTTGGTATGCCGACTTTCTATCATTCTTAGGTTTTTGGAAGTAATCTCTAGGTGAGATTCCAAAACCCATAGCCTTAACATGTCCACCGTACTTTGATTTATGTAGAACTTCATTCAGGATTTCTTTCTCGTTATTAGAGTGTTATGTGTTAGGTTGTGATAAGATTTCCTGTTAACTAAGAATTGGAAATTGAACTAACAGTAAGTGTCTCAAAAACTCTAGGAGACAAACTCAACTAACATTTAATCAGAATTGAATTCGCACACATTGGGTGAATACTTTTTCAATCTTGTCATTGATGCATTCTTTTTCTTGTCAATACGGGCGGTCCTCCATAAAACATGTATGGGAATTGATTTTCTTCCATCACCAGCTTCTTCTATCTATGAATTAGAAGATGTGAGCCATATCAGTCATAATAATCTATAAGGAATTAAAATGGCCAGGTGTAAAATTATATTGGGGCTATTTAACCCCCATTTGAGGATTAGGGTTCCATTGAATCCTTTTTCCTCTGCCCTAAAAGGAGAGGAAGAGAGAGAGAGAGAGAAGAAAAACAGGGATTAAAGGAGGAGATTGGGGGAAAAGGGAATATTAATGTAACCCAGGAAACCTCACCCCAGTCACACACGAGGTGAGTATAACTCACACACCATAATCATGTATTCATGTTTCTTTCTAATGAAATATCCTTTTGTTTTTTCTTTGTTTTCATGATTCTCTTGTATGATTGACTCTCATGATGTTATAAAGTATGTTTTAGTTTCTGAATTATATAACGTTCTTCATATGATTAATTTGATTGATAAACACGTTATTGTTTTATTTCGTGATTTGAATTGTTTGAGGATGGAATCACATGTTTTTTATGCTAATAGGAAAAAGGATTATAAAACTCTATTTGTGTTGAAAATGAAAGAACTTGTGAGTTTTTGTTTCATCGTTCACACTTCATCTCTCTACCTAATGTTTGAGCGTTGGAGGCGAATTGTTGTTTCACCATTGACGCTTGTGTGCTACCTACTTGGCGCTCGAGCGTTCTAAACAATGCCTTATTTTTGTTGTTATGCTTAATCTTGCATATGATGATGTTATTTAGACCTATTAAAGCACCATTTATTTATCTTAAAGAATTATGAGTTGTTGATAAAGTGATGCTTATGCCTAAGATGCCTACGGGCTCATATAACAGTTGTGGCTTGTGCCCTAGATGTTGTTTTGTGAGATTAAAATGTAACATGAGGCTTATGCCTAAGATGCTGACGAACATAGTTTAATGATGTGGCTTGTGCCTTAGATGTTGATTGGAGAGATTAAAATATAACAGGTGGGGTTAAGGTCGGAGACACCCTTAACCTATAGGGAGGATGCTTTATACTCATCTATGAGCTCTAGCTGGCCTTAGATTAAAATGAAAAGATTAAATAAGGTTAAAAGATGTGGCTTATGCCTTAGATGTCGTTTGGTGAGATTAAAATGTAACACGTGGGGTTAAGGTCAAAGACACCTTTAACCTATAGCCTTAGATTAAAGTGAAAAGATGAGATTGAATGAAAAGAAAAGGTATAATAAATTAGAAGTAAAAGAAAAGAAAGGATAGAAAGATTATTGTATGCTGAATTATATTGTATGTTCATTTGCTTGTTTGCATTACTCTACCTGCTTAGTTATGCACACTGAGACTTTAGTCTCGCTGTGTGATAAAAAATCTAGATTTGTATAAGTGAAATTCCCCTCTTTCCATCAGTGGAAAAATACAAGTTAGTCTTTCCGGGTCGAGTCATTTTAGTTTCACTTGTATTTTAATGTAATAGAAATGTTTAGTTGGAAGTTTAAATCTAAATTATGACAATAGCAAGAGAATTGCGTATTTATACTTTAGAATTTAATTATAATTATTTTTCAATGTATTTTTAAGAGTTATAAATAAATTATGCGTCTGTTACATTTTATGTATTTTTATGAAGTAAAAGTTAAAGGATTATATTTTATTTTATTTTATTTTAGAATGTATTTTCGCCTAACTTGAATGTATTTAAAGTTTTAGAAACAATAATTTCCTTATGATTTTATTTTTTAGGATTATTTAAAATATGAGATTTTTCGCCAGTATTTATTAGTGATATATCACAAAAATGAGGAAATCACATAATTTACATCTTTTGATAGTTCTAAATAAGATGAAAAGGGTGAAAATTTTGAGATTCATGCTTTTGAAGCTTTGAGAGCATGCTTCTAATCACTAATTGGTTATCATTCGTTTGCTTTGTTTACATCAATAACATCTTGAGAGAATACTTCTTGAATTATTACAATGTTCTCCATGTTCAAACGACAATTTTCTTCCTTCCAGCCATCAACTCTTCCTTCAGATGGTCTAAAATGATCCTTCTAAAGATTTTAAATTCCTTCTAAAGCTTGATCCGACTTATTATAATGTGCATTAGATCTTTGATGATTGATTCTAACCATTTTAAAACTAGGAAGTTATTTCTTGTTCCGGTTTGATCACTCTTGGATAGTTTCTTCATGCAAAACATGTTTTAAGGATCGTAGTGTGACTGAAGGGATGCTTCTAAGTAGTGAACTGTGCTTTTCTTGTACTTTTCATTGTGTATCAAGTATTTTTAAGTGTAAACATTCATAACTCATATTCAAAATACTTAGAATTTGATTATTAAAGTTTGTTGTTATTAAAACATTATCGAAGAGGGTCATGGATCTCCTCTTTTGATTAAGACAAACGTTCATTAACAAATTTAAAGTTTATGCACAAGGGAGGTAATAATCTGTAACGCCCTAATTTTTGAACTCAGAATTAATGCCCGTTGGAGACACTATTCCCGAAGTTCTTGAAATTATTACGTTAAATTTTCAATATCGTCAAACATTCGCTTAAAACTATCCAACGATTAGTTTAAGCAATTACATTACAACATCAATATCTCTAAATAATAGTAAATCTTACTTAATATTAGGGAAGAATCCACACTTGAAGAAGTGTGGTTCAATGAACTCATACCGGAAATCCGGCAGAGTCTCCCCTAAAAACCGGATGTTACCAAATCCAAGGTTAACCTGAAACTCAGCAAAACCAGTACAATCTAATAACATGAATACTTTAAAACTCATAATTAAGCCTCCATGGCTAAAAACATGATCATGCATTTATACATCATTAGGTCAATTATCCACAAATAAATTAAACTAATTTCTATTACAAAGAACTTCCATTGCGGAATAAAACTCAGCTCCTTCAACACCTTTTTCCGTCATATCACTTGGAATTTCCTGCACAACTAAAATAAATCCTCGAAACGTGGGGTGAGATAATAATCTCAGCGAGTATAACTAAACATGCATAAAGTGTGGGGAAGATCAACTTAACTAACTAATATAAAGTTAAATATCATACTCAAATTCATATTAATTAAAGATAACTAACATAACATATTCATAAACTTAATACTCAAGTCATTACAATGCAATAATAATGCAACTCACTGCTGTGCCCAGCAGGCATGAACTTATTACTGAACTGGAGTTAAACCTGAGCTCAGACTACGGGAAACGTCTTTCCCGGGGACGTGTCCCACCCAAAACTGGACCGAAGTCAATATCTTTACATAATCAATCAATTTCTTAACTCACAGCACAAGGCCGGCTTAATTAACTCACGGTCGAAACCGGTAAACATGAATTGATAACCCAAAACTAGAATTTCGAGTGTTTCGAAAACTTTCGTAACTTTCGTAACTTCGAAATCCAAGGGATTTACAATCAATCCATAGCATAAATTACTCAATTCTTAGCATAGACTTCATAAATCTATTCAATTCAACCATATAGAAGGGAATCAAAGGGTAGGGATCATACAATGAGTATTTCGTTAATTTCGTAATCTCGCTACTTTCGTAAATCTCGCTACCCTAAGGTTTTCCATGAAAATACTAACCAAACTACTCAATCTCATGCATACATTACTAATCTAACCACAATAATCATATAGAAGAGGGATTAAAGAGTAGGGTTCATACATTGGGGAGAAATCAAACTCAAAGAGAAAAGTGGGTGTGTGAGTTATACTCACCAATCCTTGGGAATCAAGAGTAGGATGGAAGATTGAAGTGTTTCACTTGATGATTCTAGCTCCGAATACCTTCCCAAGCTCCCAAATCAGCTTTCTCTCACTAGGTCCACACTCTCTCTCTCTAAAAAGCGTGAAGGAAGAAGAAGAAAAATAGCTCTCTTCAGATTCTGCATGTCCGAGTATTTATACTGGACAGCTGATAATCGATTACCATAATGCTGTAATTGATTACCAGAGGTAAAAATTACACTAGAAAACGTTTCTGGAAATCTGGTAATCGATTACAACCCTTGGTAATCGGTTACCAAAAACTCAGCCCTCAGATAATCGATTACGTAATCGATTACACAAAATTCAGCTCTCGGGTAATCGATTACAACCTGTGAGTAATCGATTACCTAAAAACTAGCTCTCGGGTAATTGATTACAAACTCCCTGTAATCGATTACCAGAACCCAAACTCTTCATTTTAACCTGAAATAGAATTCTAAGTTAATTTCCATAATCCCCACTCAACCTCTAATTACCAAACACAATAATCTTATTTCTAACCTAATGAGTTATTAAAACTTCTGGTTAAGGCTAACACTTGGTCTTATACTTGAGTTTTAAATCATAGCTTCTCATTTAACCTTAATCTCTTAACTTATTTTCCTTTAATTACTAATACTTAACCCTCTCATCTCAGCCTAATAAATCATTTAAAGTTTCTAATTTGCGGGATGTTACATAATCAAAGCAATTATGCAGTGAATTTAATAAAGAATTTGTTAAGACTACTCCTGAATGTATGCCATGTTTGACATATCAAATTCTTATTACTTTATTGAACATATTATTTATTTTAAGCTTTAGGTTTCTGTAGTAACAAATTTAAATTTTTTTATTATGTTTTTATGCAAATTATACTTGCTAATTTTTATTCAGTTTGATATTTTCAATTTTTTTTATTATGGTCTTGCACGTGGTTTTTCCCTTATCAGTTAAGAGTTTTTCACGTAAAATATTGTGTTAGCAATTCCAATTTCTCTCATCCCTGTTCTAGTTGTGTAATATTATTTTATTACTCTGATATCCAACAAAAAGGAATAAGAAATAGAAATGGTGATGTCCATCTTCTACGCACTAGTAAACACAAAAGCAAAAGCATAAAGAGGTGAAAAATAATAGAAAGTGGAAACTAAAAAAGCATATTTTCATTAAATTAGAAATTAAAAATGGGAATAGCTTTTAGAAAATGAAAATAGAGAATGTTTCCAATAAAAAAGGACTCTAAAATGACAACTCTAAAAGTTGCACCTTAACTTTTATATATCAAAATAGATTTTTGGCCTGTTGTTATTTGAAAGGAAGCCACACATGCAGGCATGACCATTAAACCCTAACCCGCAGGTACCGACCTACCCCAATTTTGATGGGGAAAACCCGCTTTGATTCGGTTTAAGGAAAACCTAACCCCGACCCTGCCTTTAACGGGGCGGGGGCGGTTTGGGGTTGCAAGAAACTGTCATGCCTAGGGATGTCAATAGGACAGGGTTTTGGGATGATCCATGGGGGAACCCATGGTACTCATCTTCAACCTACTACTATCCTACTGTTGCTCCCTCTGCTCCTCCATCTTATTTTACTAAGATGGTATCAGAGCTCCATCCATGGAGCTCACCGCGCTTCAAGAAGAAGAGTCGACATTTTCTGAAGAAAACATCGCTGTTTGCAGAGACAATTGTTGAAACATTTTCATCTTCTTCCTTCAAGGAACCACTGCAACACCTCAATACAAAGGCATCTCCTATTGCTGTTCCTGCAACTATTTCTTCTTCTCCTTCCTCATCACCAGAAATTCCTCCTCCTTCTGTTTCGTTTCTGTTCACCGACCCTACATTCACGAAACCATCACTAGAAATTCCTCCTCCTGTTTCGTCTTTGTTCACCGATTCGTACTTTGTTGTTGATATTGGTGAAGAATACACCACAAAATCGGAATGCAAATCATCTCCAGATCCTTTCACCTTTGGGAGTTTTAAATCTCAATCACCAAATGGTGTGGCTGCTGGGATGATTGTATCTGAAGTGAAGCGTCCAATTTAGAATCAGAAGGAAGCAGAAATGATTGACAAATCTCGGGAATCAGAGGCCATGGAAAGCCACCGTCCCTGGCCTAAAACAGTGAGGCTTCGTCACACCGCCTCTGAGAAGCAATCCAATGAATTTTCGTTGTCCTCCTTCTCCACTTCATTGTTCGATTTCTCTACTGGAAATTTTAGAGCCAAGGAGATTCGTGGCCTTTTGCATCTCTTCCCCGATTTTAGTCATTTGGAGTTTGATCTTCATAAGAAATACAAAGAAGTTGCGCCAGCAACTCTTGCATTTATCCAACAACGTTGTAGGGAAGTCACTTCTGAACTTGCTAGATTGGATTTGAACATACAGGTCACTTCATATATTTCTCATCTTAGGACATTTGCAATGTTGTATGTGCAGCTTCTGTTTGACGAATTTCCTGAAAGAAATATACATAAACTGTTTGATGAAATGCTAGAGATGGCTGTGCAGAAGCTATTTACTGAAATGCCTAAAAAAGATGTGTTGAATCTATTACACAAGGTCTGTTGGCCCCCAATTAGTGGTGTTGAGTGCCTTGATGGCCTCTACTCATTCTGTCAAACTTATGTTGGAGGTTCAGTTGGTGGTGCTGTCAAGTTAAAAGAACCAGGTTTTGTCCTTTTGTTGAGAAATATGTTGCGGATGAAGATACCTTCTTTGCTGATTATGCCCAGGGTCATCAAAAGCTCTCTAAGCTTGGGTTTGCTGATGCCTCTTGGGTTTGAGATAAATAATCCCGCTCTGCTACTAGCTGGAAATTGGTCCCAGCTTTGTGCAACATGCAAGATTGTCAGGCTTCTTCGTGGTATCAAGAAGAACTGTTCTGATTTCTTGATCAATGGATATAATGATGATGTGGCTTTATGGGATGTTTCAATATCTTTTGTAATCTTGAAGAAATTATTTCATCTTTTTCCCTTCAATCTAGTGCATCATCTTTCAGAAAAGGATAATCAAGAGCTAATCATTTCTTTATTGATGGCTTGTGTTCTGCTGCGGCTCCTTATTGGTGGTTTAATTCCTTTCATTTTGAATTACAATCGTGGTGATGATGTTGCTACTGTTAATAATGGGACTTATATAGGCTTTATGGCTTTTATGTCACTTGGTACCATTTTGTCTTGGACTATTCTTCCAGCTAGTAAGATTGTTCGTGATGATGGGACAAGGTGTACCAATATATTATATTCCAATGTTGCTAAGGCAGGGGCAATTCCAATTCTTATTGACTTGTTGCATGATGAGACTGAGGAGCTAAGGGATAATGTTGCAGAGGCTCTTGCCAACTTTTATGAAGATCACTTTTATTTTGTTGAGCTTCTCTCTTGTTTTCAAGTTGGTATTGGTTGATACCAATTACCAACTTGCGCGAGGGTATTAGAAATATTATTAGGAATATTTTTCTGTTAGAAGAATTTTTTTTTTGTTGGTTTTTTTTATTTTGTTATGGTTTGTTTGGGTTGCTTTGTGTGTTTAGTGGCTGAATAGTTTAGCCTATAAATAGGGACTGCTTGTATCATTTCAATCATCTTTTAATCAAATCAATACATGAGTTTTATAAACACTCTTGCTGGGAACTTTTGGGATGATCCATGGGGGAACCCATGGTACTCATCTTCAACCTACTACTATCCTACGGTTGCTCCCTCTGCTCCTCCATCTTATTTTACTAAGACAGGGCGAGGCAGGTAGTACACCATACCCGCTAAAATTAACCAGTACCCATGCAGGTAAGGGTATTCACGAGTATCCTTAATATTTAAAAATTTTAAAACTTATAAAAAGAAAGAAAAAAAAATGTCATATAATATATTATAATATCATTAGTTTTAATATATTAAAATTATTATTATAAAGTAATTAAAAATAAATTTTATCTCATCATAAAATAATAAAAAATCTTAATATTTTAATATATTTAATAAAAAATAAACTTTAATGAGTGTGCGGATACCCACGGAGCGGGTAGTTGTTGGGATTCAAATTTCTAATATTTCGAATTCTACAAGTTGTAAGTTCTTTAGGTTTCTGAGTTCACAGAAAATGTTAAAAGTTTCTTTTTCGAGTTTTTGTCAAATGAGTTTGATAACTTAGAAAGTTCTTGATTGAAGTTGATGCAAAGAGAACTTTAGAAACTCGATAAGAAGGCAAAGGTGAATTCGAAAAATATGGTATTTCTAATATTCAGAAAAATAAATGATAGTTCTTTTGTTCATAATTCAAATTCGAATTACACAAGTTCGAATACATTGGAAATACACTTAGAAAGGAAACTATCCTATGTACTCAATACATTAGAAAGGAAACTATCCTAATTTCTAAGGAGTACTTGATTCCTGTCTAACAAGCTTCTTTCTTTTCTTCCTCTTCCACAAGCTTTTATAGAGCCAAGGCAAAAAGAATTTTTATTTCAATCTGTTGAACCACCTTGGTATTTGGGGAATTAACAAAGAAATTCATTTATTTCTAAGTGAATTAGTATTTGGCTATTACGTTTAACCTAAGAGAAATCCTTCAAAGAGAAAAATTGAAAAAGCCTATAGCTTTGGCTATTGCGTTAACCTTATAAAAAATGAAGTCATTACAGACTAGGTTATACGCAACAGCCAAAGGAATATACTTCTTCATATTCTATGAAGAATTTGGAAGAAGGAAGAAGAAGGTTTAGAAGGTTGAAAAATGAATCCAAATAGAACCTCTATTTATAGGGGTTAGAAGAGTTAAGATTCATTAATGAACCTATTTCAACATCCAATGAGAAGAATTATCATAATAAGAGTTGAATGGAGGTGAATGGTGGTCTTCATGACTATTAACTCAACCAAATAAAGCTTGACACGTGGCAGGTGAAAGAGGATGAACAAGTCTTGAAATTTGAAAAGATTTAGTGAATTCAAGTTTCAATAAAGGTTAAGTTTCAAAAGAAGAAGATTTCAAAATTCAGAAAGATGATTTCGAGATTCTGGAAGCAGAATTCGAGTACAATAAGTCAGAATTCCAGAAAGAAGATTTCGTGAAATGGAACAGTAAAATCTCGAAATGAACAAAGAACAGAAACTCGAAAACAGAATGTTTGAAGACTTGGTAGATTTCTGAATCTGAAAGTGATTTTTTGAGGAAACAGAAGATAGAAGAAAACAGTTACTGGAAGTTACAAAAGTTTGTTGATCAAGGACAGATGGCAACATTTCAGTGAAAGCATTTGAAAAAGTTCAAAGAAGAAAGGTAGTTTTCTGGTTAGCAGAAAACGTGGCAAGCATGCAGGCTGGCAACACATAGGGCTAGATGATGTGTCAATTGTACATTAGTTAGCCGTTAGGAATAGAAATCTATAAATAGGTGAACTTTCTATGTAATAAAGGTTGGCAAATCATTATACTCAAACTCTAAAACACCTTATACGTCCAAACTCACAGCGACAAACAGGTTACAAGGAGCAACAGTATGTGATGAACCCATCCACATTTCTTTAAATGCAATTGTTCTTACAATTTAATTCTCTTCTCTTTGTTTACTTTCTGCAATTTACTCTCTGTAATTTACATTCTGCAATTTACTTTACGCATACTTTTTCTTTTTCTTTCAAATTCTATGTTTTCTACTTCTTTGAAACTTTGATTTTCAAGAATCCAATTTAGAACTTTGTTTGATAGAATTCTGAATCAAGTAGTTCTAAACTTTTTGAAAGATAAGTTCTTTGATAAAATTCTGAATCAATTAACTCTAGTTCTTTCATTTCTAGAAGTCAAATTCTGGAAAAATCATTATAATTTCTGGAAAAATCAAGTCTTTTCAAAGTTTCTGGAAAAAATCAAGTTTTTCTTACTAATTCTACAAATCAGAAACACCATAAATCTACTTTTTAAAACGAGTCCCGTAAGAGGATCTGATTCTAATCCCCAGATTGTTCTTAGAATCAAAGTGATAAAAGATAGTTTTCGAATTTAGATTTTATCACCACAAACAGTAGTATAATACTTGTCCTCACCCATTTAATAAATATGCGGGTACCCATTACGAGTATATCCGCGGGTATAAACGGGTACGAGTTTTTTTACCATCTCTAGTCATGCTCTCGAACCCGAACCCACCCCGATGTAATAATTAAATAATTTTAATTATAATAATAGTTAAATAATAAAAGAAAACTTATATATTTTTCTTAAAATATAATATAGTTATTAAGTTTCTTATTTTTTAGGATTCTCAATGTCTATATTTACATATTATTTGAATTAATATACATTAGATATATATGACTTATTTAAAAACATGTATTTAAGTTATTAAAAAAAAGTAAAAAAAGAAATGTGAGATTCCCACATGTTTTCCCAAACCAGACTAGTACCTATCGAGATAGAGTTGAGTTTCATAATTCTATATCTACTCTCTTAAAATTTGAACCCGACCCGACTTTTCCCCATGCTTAATTGCCTGCCTACTACGCATGGTATTGAAACAGACTAGCAATACGCAATTACTCCCTCGGACTCAATTATAAGCAAAAAAACATTCATCTATGGTGGACTAAAATATAAGTAAAAGTTAACTAATTTTATCTTATTAAATATTATCAACCCAAATTGCCTTTTATTTAATTCATATTTTATTTTCCAACCACTCTATTTAATGCATCATGTGTCAATAGAGAAATAGTATGTTCATTTGAAGCAAGTTTCAATAAAGTTGAATGTAGGGTAATTTAGGCAATACAATTACTTTTTAGATGAAATCAAGAAAATTAAATGAGTTTAATTAACTTTCTTATAGTTATTTTTGCTTATAAATGAGTCTATGAAAAAAAAAATTGTTAAGGAGTGATTTTTATTCACGGAAATTGTTATCTGATTCCTAATAGCAAGTAGAATGGATGGACTGTTACTAGAAATCAGTCATGTGAATTTTTAGCTTTTATAAGAAAAAAAGTCTTAATTCTTAGGTAGACAGAGTGTACAAAAGAATAAGAAATCTACGGCCCTGGAATTGTACATCTTTGATAATCCTCTTTACAATCAAATAGCAACCGGAGTCAGAAACATAAAATAGAGATCAGATTGTTCATAGAATGCGAAACAAAATATTATCCTATGTCAAATGGAGCCAGGGGAAATTTTTACATGGCCCCATCAAACTGCCTATAAAGTAATCCACTTCGACCGTTACCCTCACAAAATGTGCCTCATACTGGAGGTCCAACCAAAAGCTTTCTTCCTTGTGCGCCGTGGGGCAAAGTTGAGCCCAAACATCTCCTTAAAAGCCTGATCTGGTTCTACTGAACCCACCAGCTTTGCAACGATGGTGGCACTCTCTCTAATGTGATTTATGTCTTCTGTTTCAGACCAAAGGCGGTGAGCCAATTGCAAACTCCTATTCTTTGAATTCAAACGAATACCCCACTTCAAATAGAGATTCTTTCTTTCAGATCTTGACAGCTTTCTCTGCATTTGCTTGCTCAACATCTGTCTCTCTCTTCGAAGATATCTCATGCTGTTTGCAAAAGAAACGCATTGTAAGTGTTGCTATTACACAAAATGTAAACTTTTAATTAAAATAAAAATTCATAATCGCATTGGCGTAGAGTTCTTAAGAGACTGCTTTCTGTTTTCTTGTCTTCTTCTTTTCAGATGTACCAAAAAAAAAAAAATCACAAACGACTTATAACAAAAGCTGAATAAGTAAATTCTGACCTTGATTCATGGTTAAGGGTTCGTCCGTCTTCCATAGTATGATTCCCTTGGGAAAAAGTTTGCTTAAGATACAACAGCCTTCTCAGCTCTACCTCCATATAGATAGAATCTGAAGGATCCCCTTTGATTAGAAGGAAAAAGTAAGTCCTGTGAACCAATGAAACATTACAAGCATGCCAGAGTTCAATAATCTCTCTCTGCAGCCGCTTAAATTCTGAAGACCAGTCCAAATGTTTTTCTTCTTCAGATTGCAATGGGTCCAAGCCAACATCTTTGAACTTCTTTGCAGAAATAGTTGTCTCCAATCCTGTCTCTGGAACCTGTCATGCAAAACAACTTAAAGAATCACTGGCTGAATTTTCAATATAACAAGGTTTTGGTGATAATATATACATGCTAGGTACATCAGTAGCATGGTTAAGTGTAGAGAAATATTTTTATACAACATTTTATACAATAACTTCATAGAATATAGAGTGAGATAGAAATAGAAATAGAAATTGAAGAGAAAAGTGTACTATGTGATGGTTGATATTATGTAGAGAAATAGAAAATGTTTTGTATGTAATAATACAAAAATGAATATATGTGGAGGATCAGAAACATTCTCAATTGAATCAAATAACCAATAAAAATGACCATCAACGCGCGGGAATAAGACCCATTAGAAGATACAAAGAAACAAATAAAGCGAGATGAGCATTAGAAGCATACCTCACGGTTCAGATCTTTCTTTTCCTTTCTTCCCGAAGCTAAAACACTGTCTCCTTCACTTTCCTTATCAGTGGAGGATTTCACATTCTCTACGTCACTAGCAGCACTTCCCAAAGAATTCCCACAACCATTCCATGATAACCTTTCAGCATTATAGGCCTTCCTTTGAAAGCCCTCAGGTCTTACAAGGAAGTCTTTTTCCATCCCTGTTGAGAGTGTATGCTGAATTATTGCTTCCTGATCAAACCAATCTGCAGATGAACCATTCATTAGACTTGCTTTACAACTTCTGCTTCTGGACAATTTCAAGATTTTAGAACTAGATGCACTGTTTTCTGCCGACCATGGAGATATTTTCTCTGGAGAGGGAAGAACAAAGCCTTGGCGGAAGCGGTTCAATTCTTTGTTTTCCTTTAACCCAGATGAACTCAAATCTAGATTTTCTTTGTATATGCTATCAATTTCTGTCAATCCTGAGACAGCCGTATTTGCCCCCGGAGATGATGCATTAGAGTCTGTGTATACATTTGGACTAAAATCTGCTCGGTTTGAGTGTGTGTATGTGTTTTTAATTAGGTCTTCTGACTCAATGCAACTAACTTCCTTACAATGGTCGCTTAAATTATCATCGTGCTGTGTTTCCACGCACTTCTGATCCAAATCGTTCCTTACAGCATCAAGACTTGCAACAGATATCCCTGGGGAAGCATTCCTGATGGGAAGATTCTTCTCCAAATCAGGGAGTTGGAAAAGGTTCTCCTCAGAACTAAAACTATGTCCATCTGAATATTGTGAGGCATCAAAAGATCTGACACTCTCCAAGCAGTCAAAATTTAATAAATTTGGTTCCACTGTTTGATTTTCAAAGTCCCATGAACTTCGTACACGTAATTTGGGATATTGAGGATCAGAACTTTCCTGGAGATTTGGTTTGAACATAAATAAGATTAGAAAGGAATGTCAATTACTACTTTCAAATTTTCAATGCTTTAGAGTAGGTAAACACACTTACCAATTCAGTTGAGGACATATCGTCCGCAACCACTTGAAGCATGTCCTTAATTTGAGATTGAGCAAGGTCCCGCTGCAAAGTCAGATCCATTACCTCTTTCTTTAACTGCAAGCACAAAGAGACAATAACAGTTCATATTTACAGCTTAAAAAGAAACACATGCTCAAAAGTAAGGAAGTTACAGTGTCCTCATTCCTCATACATTACATAAAACTCTACATTTCATGGAAAAGCATATGCCTTGAGTAACATTGTGGCTATTATATTTCAATATGGAATTTGAGAATTTTGCCTTGATGTTAGAGATATAGAACAAATTCTATTTCAAAGCATAAAAAAGTAATGAATCTTTGTTGCAAAAATCTTGAGCATTACCATCTCAATTTGGAGGTCTTTCTCCCTCAGCAATGCTGCAGAATCAGATTTAAGGCGGGTTGACCCTGAATTTCTCAACTCAGTTTCCAGTCTAGCCAACTCTTTTTGCAATTGCTTGACCAACAATTTATCAGACATCACTACATTGACTTTTGCATTAGTTGACACTTCTTTTGCACAACTTGCAAATAAGAGGGTGTTTCTAGTTTGTTCAACATGGCTCCGTGCAGGGCTCATGGTACCGATGATTGCCGTTCTAGCATTGCCTCCTATTGAAGACTGCAGTATGCGGGTTAGCTTTGAATCTCTGTAAGGAATATGTCCGTTTCTCCCCTTGCTGTGATCAAATTCAATATTTTTAGATAAGTGAAAGATAAATTTACCGAAAATGAGTATAAATGATTCTTAATATATCAAACATTGATTATATATATTGACACATTCAATAAGTTCATAAAAAAACTAGTCTTAAAGAGTTTCTCCTGCTTATAATGCCCAAAGTAGTAAACTTAAGAGTAACAGAATCTGTTGGCTAAAGATGCATGCATAATAAGAATGTGTATTCATGATAAAGGAATGCATTAGAGTTAGGGTCTTTATATGGTAAATTATAGAGTTTCTTCCATTGTTTGTCAATACATGTTACTTATAATCTTTGTGTCAAAAGTAGAGAACAATCCTACAACATCTCAAAATCCAAAATGCCTCTGTGCTCTTTTAAACCTTCCCAAGGCTCAGTTGCATGTAGATTAAAGTTATGGGTAAGACTTACAGAATATGGGGACATAGTATGCATTTAGGTAAGGCAAAATAATAGTGAAATACAACCTTTTCAAGCTAACCTGAGTTTGCGGATAACAGTTCCTAGAGTTAGTAAACTACGATTTATGTGACATCCCTCTTTCAACCTCGTACCAGCTGAATTAGTTTGGGATGCACGCTCACTTCCAGCAAGATCAACAAAATTCTGCACCCAGGAAAAAGCAAATTATCATTATTTCCTATTCATGTTCTTTAACGTCATAAAATGATTCTCGGTGTTTTTTTTCCCTAATTTGAGTGAATCGGTCATACCACAGAAGCTGCAAGAGAGCTCAATTTGTCATTTCCCAGGAATTCACGTGCAGAACTTTCAACTGTCTGAAGAACCACATGATTTAGGACATGTTACCAATACGGAACTAGGAAATTTCACTGCCCTTCAACAAAATAGGAGCATACATACCAGTCTGAGAATCTGATGTGACCTGGAGCTTGCCTCATTCAGGGATGTCTCTCCTATCTGCCTTTGTGCTGAAAAAATACAATCAAATGTAGGTTAAGTATGCAGCCAGTTCTAGCTGGACAAAGGATTTGTAAAGAGGAAAAGAAAACAAGAAAAACAGGTAAAGAAAGTGAATCTAGGTAACTCGGTTGAAGCAAGAATCATCCAAACTATCCTTAGTCCTTACTTTCACAGAAAGAAATAAGTTCTTGAAAATGGTTCCGGTCACGCAAAGTTTCTTCAGTGAGTCTCTCAACAACTGTCCCTTTCTGTTTAAATGATATAGTGTTAGTAAAATGTTGGTACACTAACAGAGACATTATTTTTTGAAAAAAAAAAATAAAGATTTACCTCTGGATCATCAAGAAGTCTGAGAGGTGTACTGTCAGTACTAAGGAGGTCCCTGACAGATTCATTATAGATTTCCAATGCTGAAAACTTCAAAACAAATTCCCTTTCCTTGTGCTGTGAAAAATCAAAACCAAATCATAATACGAGTTTGACAATGACAAGGTAATGCAGCGATATGTTCAGATTTCATTTACCTTTTCTACGTAGTTAAAAATGTCTGCTACAGTGTACTCAGTTATACCACTCATGGTGTATGTCTTTCCGCTGCTTGTTTGTCCATATGCAAAAATGCTAGCTGATCAAATAGATAATCAAAGACCCAATTAGACCCAGGGAAAGATGTTAATATGAAAGTTACATGATGTGGATGCTTATGAAGGAGGCAAGGCAGTTAAAGGGAAAAGGAAAAACTCACAGTTGATGCCACTCAGAACAGAAAGAGCAACTTCCTTAGCTGCTTCTTCGTACACCTTCCTTGTAGGACAGTCAGTCCTAAATACTCGGTCTACATTGAAAAAGAAATCAAGGTGGATCAGAAGAGGGAAGCAAACTTAGTTTTTAACCTATGTAGATCTGATGGAATAAAAGCCAGATGTTGTCTTGGTAGAATGCTAAACTGACAAAAGAAATGAACCACCTACTTGAATACGACCAGATTTATGACATGTTACATAATTTTCTCTAAAACAGAAAATCTTAACAACCTATATAATTCACAAGACTGAACAAAGATCACAAAGAGATTTTAAGCCCTTTCATTGAAGCTGACAACATTAAAACAACACAGGTGATCAACATCTATTACGGCTAATTCCCACCATACTCTCCAAGTTCATTTATCCTTATCTTGTAAATGAAAAACCATTCAAATACATGGAAACATACGAATTTCGGGTGGCATTATTAGGAAAAGATTAAATCAAGTGCAGGTTTCCATTAATTTATTATTCACTGAAAAAAAAAAGGTTTTCAGTTGAAACTTGAAAGCGATCAGCATTTCGATCATAAGCTTTCATACAAATACCAAGTAAATTTACGTGTGGAATTGTAAGATAAGCCTCTTCATACCAAATGTATAGGCTGTTGGATACAGGGATCTATCTGAAGCTGAAAGGTTGCTCCTATACATGATGGTGGTGTTATTAATGCATTCCCATTCAGACAGATCATTTCTTGTGAGCTCCTTATCATTCAGAGGCCGCACACGAACAGAAACAAGAATTCTCTCCTCATTGCTTGCGGGGCCTTGCATTGCCTCCTCCCCTGCAATGGAACCCATTTTCTCACCTTCTTATCAACTTTTTCTCTAAACCTTAAATCCCAACGATGACAATAAGATCATGTTCTGAACTCAGAGTACTCCAAAAGGCCACTTCGGCTTTCAGTCAGTATATTACTTTCCTAGTTGTTTCATAAAGCTCGTACAGTACTATTGTTGGGATGGTATGGAACACATGGGCCATCGAAACTCTCAACCCCCAATCATTATCTGCAGCAACAAATGGATCCTCATAAACAATCAAAGAAAATAAAAGAATGATAATGTTCTATGCAATTTTAAATTCAGAGATGTCAGAGAGGGGAAAAATAGTAATGGACCAACATCACAAAGATCCTATAATTTGATACCAAAATGCGGTGCTTTTTGTATTCTAATGGAAACTTGGAGTTTTCTGGGATGGTCCCCAAGACAAGAAACAGACTGTCAAATTCTCCCTCACATGGAACATAGAAAATTTAATATTGATTGTAAAAGAAAATTACAAACCCTGACATAGATTGGGGGGTCAAATTTTCAAGGAAGATTCTTCACCAACTTCATGTGCTGAGAAATTCAGAAGCAATAGACGAAAAGGGATTGCCAGGAGAAAAAAACAACGAATGGATGTGATTATCTTACTAAAAATCCTAGCTGTTATTTCACCCCTTTGTTGGAGTAGTTTCAGTTCTCCTAAATTTAGTATGCAAAACACAATCCAAACAAATCCAGAGTAAAAATTCCACAAATAGGATACGAATCAGAAAATAAATTAAAAAAAAATAAATTAAAAAATAAATTAAAAAAAAAAAAGCAATATTGCAAAGTGTCTTACTGTGACAGCAAATTTTGCCGTGTTTAGGAAGAAACCGTCAGAATCAGAACCGGAGGTCTCGAATTAAAATTCGAGCTTCATACAATAAATACTGAGCTATTATAATCGATCAAGCACAAGGAAATTCTCTCATTTTTAGCTTAAACAAAACTCCGGATCAAATTTCAATCCTCAATAATAATAATAATATAAAAGCCTTGCATAAAGAATAATAATTCAGAGGGTTTTGGCCCTCGATTCCGTGTACTAGGGTGGAGAAAACACAATGCTGAAGTTCAAAATCAACATCAGTAAAAGAGGATAAAAAGGAGAGAGAAAACAAAATGCATGAGAATCATTTCTAAAAATGCAGAAGTTGAGTGCTGAAACATTCATTCACCTGTGCAAATGCGATCTGTAATTGAAAACCGGAATAATGTGAGAAGAGCGAATAAAGAGTAGAAGCTGAAACGAATCCAAATCGAAAATTCTTGAGCTGCAGGCAAATGCAGAGCGAAAAGGAAAAAGAAGAAAAAGGGAGAAAATGCGAGCGAAAAGGGAAAGGAGAGAAAATATGTAATTGTGAGCGTGTGATTGTTTGTGGATAAGTCTTTTTATTGTGTTGTGTTGCTTTTCAAATGCGAGCAGAGGTTATGGCGTCTACCTCTTAATTCGTTTAGTTGCAGTCCACTCTACATTTTCATTTTTCAGCTTTCTTTTCTTTTCTTTTCCTCTTTTTTTCCTTTTTTTCAAACAAACAAATTTAACTACCGCGCCAAGAAACACTCTCTGATAAGTCATAAATTACTGTCCCCTCAAATTACTTACCTACCCTCGACCATGTTTACATGTCACGTTCATAATTCAATAGAATAGTTTTTCAATTTTTTTTTTCTCGATTTTAAACGCACATATGCGGGACCGTTTCTCAACTTTTTTTTTTTTTTTGGGTAATGTGACGCTTACAAAAGGAAAGAAAAACAGCAATGAAACAAAAACTCAACTAACTCTTAGGAAACTAGCATCAGCTAACAGCAAGGGGGAGGGATCATGTGGGGGGCTAGCCAACTAAGAGAGTTGAACATTAGACAATGCTCCCTTCTTGGCCAAATTATTTGTGCATTGATTTCCTTCACGATGGAGATGGTGAAAAGAGATCTTCCAATTCTTGCTTACCCATTATTTGATATCTGAAATTAATGTAGCATATTTATGGAAACAAAGAATAGGGGTTTTTAAAGGAGATATAGCCAATTTGGAGTATGAGAAACACTTAATATCTCTGTATCCCTGGCTTCAAGCTATGCGCATCCCATGCCAAATAGCTAAGAGTTCTGCTTGAAGAATTTCTGAAAATCCAATACTACCGCAAAATCCATGTAACCAGTCACCAATATTATTGCGAAAGACCCCTCCAAAGCCAGCTCTTCCCGGATTACCAAGGGAGCTACCATCTACATTCAAAGCAATTTCACCATCCAAGGGAGCAATCCAACTTATCCAGCGTGTTATTGGAGGATGAAGGGGGGGTCCGCCTCCATGACATTATTGATGACAATTGTATTTGCAATGATAGAAGGGATCAGATTTAAATTCCGAGCATTTAGTCCCTAAAAACAAGATATATTCCTATTGATCCAAATCTCCCAAAGCGCTACTAGAAATAGAGTTCCAAATGCATTCACACATTTCTGAATCCAGTCCGGATTCCCCAACGCAGCAGCTTCACCAAAGAGGACATCAGGGCATAAACCCAAATTAATCCAAGTTGGCTTGACGAAAGAGCATTCCCGTAAGTAGTGGAACTCACCTTCCAGATGATTTGCACATAGTGGACATGTGCCATCAAGGGCAATATTTCTTCTCCTAAGAAGCTCTCTAGTTGGTAGTGCATTCCTGCAAGCCAGTCAAATAAAGAAACAGATATTTTTAGGGACCTTTAGCCTCCATATCCAAGACCATGAGGTAGTGCTAGTCTGAGGTAGATCTCTGTATAACAGCCAGGAGTGACTGTCCCGAATAGAATAAATGCCTGATAAACTCCCTTTCCACGTGATCAAATCCGGAACTTCATCAGATAGGAGAAAGTTGAAAGAGTTAATATCTGCCTGAAGCTCCAGAGATATATGGGTGAATAATTTATGCACCTGCCACTCACCGTTCCAAAGATCACGAAGTCTGAGCTCAACATCATGGATGTCTACAGCTAAAACCTCATCACAAAGGACCCCTGTTCCTCGCCAGTTATCGTACCAAAACCTAGCCATTCCATCACCAATTTTCAAGCCAAAACCATCTTGGAGTTCTGCAGTTGCTTTCCTAACAAAATTCCACGTAAAAGACCCCCGACTTGTGCAATGAAAAGGCTGTAGGAGAAACATATTTAGCCTTGAGAAATTGGACCCATAGTTTTGAATCATCATGAATCAATTCCCAAATTCTCTTACCAAGCAGTGTCGTATTCTGCTCATGGGACCTTCTAACTCCCAACCCTTCTGCATGTCGAGGGAGAGTTATTTTGTCCCACCCCACCAGGTGCACACCCCTCCCTTCTAAACCACGCCAAATGAAGTTTCTCACATGAGCATCCAATTGGTTGCAAATGTATTAGGGAATCCAATGAATTTGCATCCTATATGCCGGTAGAGCAGATAAAACTTATTTCGCAAGAGTGACACGCCCAGGTTTGTTTAACAGTTTGCATTTCTAGTCAGCCAGCCTAGATCTCACTAGATCCATAATACCATTAAAATCCTCTCTCTTAGGCCTCCCATGTATTATTTGAAATCCCAAATATTTACCTAGAGAATAGTAAATTGAATTGAGGAAATACTCTGGAGCTTACGTTTCCTAGCCCAGGTAACACCTTTGGAGCAAAAAGCTCTAGATTTTTTAAGATTAATCTTTAATCCAGAAAAATAACAAAGCCTTTGAATAAGATTAGATACAAAATGGACCAGGGATGGTTTAGCCTTAGTAAAGAGTAAAACATCATCTGCAAAAAAAGAGGTGTGAGATCGAAGGTCCTCCTCTAACTATACTCATGGGTATCCAGCTACCATTATTAACTGCCTCATTAATCAAAGCACCAAGCTTTTCCATGCACAAAACAAAGAGATATGGGGACAAAGGGTCCCCTTGTCTTAAACCTCGCAGAAGAGAGACAGAAGGAGTACGACAACCATTCCATAAGAGAGTGATTGTGGAGAACGTAATGCAACTCATGATAAGATTAACAATCAAGCTTGGGAAGCCAAAATCAACCAATACCATCCGAAGGAAATCCCAATCCACTCTATCGTAGGCTTTCTCTAAATCCAGTTTGTAAATAACATCACCTTTCTCCCTCTTTGACTTGGACATTTGGAAAACACACTCTTGAAGAACCATAACATTATTTGTTGTATTCCTACCAGGGATAAAGCTGCTCTTCCAGGGACCTACCAAATCACATAGAAAAGGGCGGAGTCTATTGACAAGCACCTTGGTCACCAACTTATACACCACATTACATAAGCTTATTGGTCGAAACTCCTTGAAAGTTGTAGGATGGTCCACCTTAGGTATAAGAACCAGAAGAATTTTTGTAACCTCCTTTTCAATAAATCCTGAAGCAAAATTTCTTCTAACAAAATCCCATATGTCATTAAGTCCCGGTGACTTGTAGGATTTCATCCCCATGAGGGCATGATAGACCTCTTCTTTAGTAACGGGACCCAGTAATGAATTTTTTGCATCGTCACTCAGGGCATGAAGTGTGGGAGTAACAACCTAATTAGGATTGGCCTCCTTCACCCCAAATAAGCTCTTAAAAATTTTAACTGCTTCCTGTTTTAAGATTTCATCCTCTGAACATCACTCACCATCTGGAAGGAAAAGCCCATGAATTCGGTTACGTTTCCTACGAACAACAGTTTGAGTGTGAAAAAATCTCGTATTGCGATTTCCAAACTTTATGCAATTTTCCCGGGACTTTTGGTACCAAAGAACTTCTTCTTGCAAAAGAATTCTATTGTATTCCTCTTGAAGCTCAGTTTGCAGATTGGAGAGAATAGCAGAGTCCACCCTTTCCATCCTTCGTTGAACACCCTTCAAGCGAGATTCAATTGTTCTCTTCCTTTTGAATATATTGCCAAAGACACCAATGCCTCATTACCCTCCTGCACATTAGATTCCTCCATAATCTCACCCTTCTGTTCTGGATGTATTTCTAGTTCCACGAGGGACCTCTCCCTACAGTGATCGTTGGGATCAGGGGGATCTACCTCATCTACAAAGCGAAGATGGTTGGGACTCACCATCTCAACATTTAGGGACTTCTTCAAATTCCCTGCAAAAATTCGTATCCCCTCATTAGGCTTTGTTGCAGGGCACATATTGGGCTTAGTAGACGAGCGTGGCTCCTCCTGCGCCTTAGGCCCACCTACATGCATCTTCACATTCAGCTTTTGTAGGGCTGTGTCAACCGCTTTCATAATGGGCTTGTAGTATTCTTCCAAGTAGATTTTGGGCTGAGGAATAATGGGCTCTGCCCGTTGTCATTTCTTCCTGGTCCAGATCTTCTGAGGCAAAGGCTGACTAGAGAAGGTGGGGGATCCCACTCATCTCTTGGGGCTCATGATTAAATAGCTCAGAGAATTTATTTGCCCTGGATCCTAAAATTTTTGGCTCATTATTGCTTTCACTCTTCCCTTTAATATATGCTAATTGTGCCTCATGATTCACGCCACTTTGTTGCGATTCTTCAACAGTTTCTTCGCCCTGGATATTGAAATCCAATCCCCATGCAATCCATCACCAACGTAATTTTCGCCCTCATGCATTGTGGTAGGGTTATCGTCAACGGTCTTTCCTATCTCCTTTCCTAAGGACTCCACCGTCTTTCCACCATCACCATCTTCTTGGATATGAACCCCTCCATTGGTGAGTTTGCAATTCCGAATCACATGTCCATAATGACCATATCTTGAGCACAATAAGTGTAACCCCTCATACTCCACCTTATACCAATGATCCCGAAGCCAAACCTTGCCCACTACTGGTTGATCCAGGGAGATTTCTACATAGACCCGTGCAAATTTCCCCCTGGCAACATTGAGAGTGGTAGTGTCTACTTTCACAGGTGTACCTATAGCAGCTGCGAGTGATGAGAGAATACTTTCGTCATAGTATTCTAGTCCCAGACTAGGAAATCTATTCCCGACCAAGGTTTTGTTGACAACCATATTTGAGGAGACAAAGTCTGGTGTCCAGTCCCTAACCGCCAGCTAATGATCAAATAGCATCCAGGGACCGCCTTGAATTACATTTTCACGGTCATCAGCACAATCAAATTTGACGAAAAAATAACCATTCCCAATATCCATCATCTCGAAACCACCATTCAACTTCCATAGTTTCTTCAATCTGTCATTCAGTACTACAAAGCTTACCGATCTTCCCAGCTGTTTTATTATGACCGCATCCATCCAAGGCTTCCATAACTCGTTAAGAACAGTATCTGCTACATAGCAACGAGGCTTCAAACGATTTCCATCTTCTAGTTCAATCCTGAATAGCTTATTGCTAATTAAATCCACCCGCTCCCTTCTAACCAGAGGTTCCTTTTGCCCCATCAGCTTGTCCCGGAATGAAACTTTGTGGTGGATGTACCTCCAATCCCCTTAGGGGGCTTTGGTAGGGGAGCCACCGTGACCCTATCGTTCTCACTTTCACACTTCATTGTTCATTTTTTTTATGAACACTCTATATAACTCTTTTACATAATTTCAAAAATACAAAGTTTATCCTCTCATTCTTTTTCTTTTTTTTTTTATTTTATCCTCTCATTCTTTTACATTCAAAGTTATATTGTTCAAATATAAGTGGAATAATTTTATTTGAGCGAGGGTCTGCTAGCTAGCCAGCTAAATATCATTGGTTGATAATTGAATTTTATTGTAAAAGATTTATTAACTACTAGCAGTTCTACAAGAAGAGTTAAAGAATGTGGATTGTATAAATCCTAGCTTAGACTTAATTCTTTAGGTTCAAGCTATTTATAAATTCATACAGTTTAATTAAGAATGCAAAAGTAAAAACTAAAATAAGTTAAAAATTAAGACTCACTACAAGAAAATGGTTGATTAGCTGCGAAAAAATAGCGCAGGCCACGTGACTTATGCCCAATTTTTTGTTATAGCGTAGGCTGACCTACTCCAAGGCTATGCTTATATATATACCATTATGGTTTTTTAAAGAAAAAAAATTAAAAAAAGTTTTTCGTAGGTGTAGTGGTGCAACTGGTGAACTTTATTGATGTTTTATAGGCCTGACCCACGCTAAAAATCCATGTTTTCACTTTCTAGGATTCCTCTTCCATTTCCATTATTCTCTCTTTTCACTGAAGCCATTTGGGTCTCTATTCTCTCATCTGTCTACACTAACCCATCTGCCATCATCAACCTAAGCCATATGCGTCACTATTCTCTTTGCTCATCTTCTCTAGGCATCAAGGGCAGGGTGCATGTCTTCAAGTACGAGGTGGACAAGGTGTTCAATTTCGGGAATAAGGGGTTAGTGTTGATGAGGGTGAACCCGGGTATGTCCTCTTTCGCGCGAGGATCCAGATGGTGCAGGTCGATCCCTTTCGGAGCGAGTGGAGTTCTCGAAGGGTCTGATCCTAAGGGAGAGTTGGAGGGATGGATTCGGATCATAGCCACGATTGGATTGAGGATGCTGGATGCGGCGCTGCTAGAGAGGATTCTAAAGTCTTGTAGGAGGGTCCTGCGTTCTTCTAGCTTCAAGTTTGGGAATATAACTTAGTAAGGTACAAAAGCCATTATTTTTTAGATTGGAACCAATTTGTGATTTAAAAATATAAGTTTTGCTATTTTGTAAGTTAGTCCAACAGTCTGAATTTAAAATAAGTTATATTCAATTATTCATTTTAGATTTTTTATTTGGGTAGGGATTAACTTACTCTACAAGTATTTTTTTTGGCTTAACTCTTTAAAAGTAATTCTTAATAAAGTTACTTCGTTTAATAATTTTTATTAATGTTGAATGTCATCAATTTAACTGATGAATTAAAAATTCTTATTAAGTATAGATCAAATCTACAAAGTTTCATAAACTTAAAAATATTTTATACTTTATTAAATAACATCAACTTAGCGTATAATATATATATATATACTTTTTAAAATATTAATAAATGTTGACAACAAAATAACATACCTGTAAATGTCCAATTTATCTAAAATTTTGTTGGATGATACCAAAAGTAATTTATATCTTTATACAAATATGTTTAGTTATAAAAAAAAATTTCACATTTCCCTTTTTTTTTTTCATAACTCATTTTATACTGAATAGCACAACTCAAAAATTAATTATTGAATCAAAATTGGATCTAGCACATTTGCAATATTTATCATATACTCAAAGGAATGTCAAAAAGGATATTACTAATGTTATTTTATAACATTATAAAATAATATAACTATGACTCATATTAGTCTTAGTTATATTATTTTTAACGTTTTTCTACAATATTATTTCCACTTCTTTTTATTATATCAATCATCTTATTTTGCATTTTTCTTTCTTCTTTATCTTATTTTTCTCTATTTTTTATAAGTTCTTATTTTGATCTTTACTTTACACAAAATTATATAATTATATAAATATATATCATATATAGCTAGTTAATTTTCAGCATTTTCCTTATACAAATACTTGTATCAGAAAAAAAATACATGTACATGCAATTTCTCTTAACCCTAGCTATATGTATGTGCCCCCAACATAGAACATGTATTGCAAGGGATAATATTAAATTCTCAAGGGGCCATGCATAATTATTAGTGGGATATTAATTAATCAATTAAAGACATGTATTGCAAGACTACTAGCAGATTACTTTCATGCCGCTGTGAAAAGTACTTTTGTTTTTGTCCAAGCTATTAAGATTACTTTAAACCATGAAGAAACAAAATTTAAAACCTATAAATATAAAGGTGATTTGTAACATCCCATAAATCAGGACCTTTATAAATCCATAAGATTAAGATAGGGAATTGTATGTTAATAATTGAGAAAAGGAAGTTTAGGAATTAGGAGATAAGACTTAGGCTAAAAACCAAGTTTCAGTAGTCTCGCTCAAGCGAGAATATCTCGCTTGATCGAATTATGCACTAAAGTGTTGGAATTGAGTTTTCTGTATTTCTCGCCTAAGCGAGCCCAGCTCGCTTGAGCGAGAAGCAGGGGACTTGGGAAGGCTCTCTGGACAATTTGCGCTCAAGCGAGAAGAGCTCGCTTAAGCGAGAATCGTCCAGAGAGGAGGTGTTTTCTGGATCATTCTCGCTTGAGCGAGAATGTGAAGGAAGGCCATGCAACCGACATGTTCGCTCAAGCGAGAAGAGCTCGCTTGAGAGAGAATCCACTTAAGGCACCAGATTCTTCTTTCAGAATCATAATTTCACTTCTCCTTCTTTTTTCTTCCTTAGTCTAGAGAGAGGGACTCTGGGTTTTTAGAGAGAGAAAGTTTGGATTGAAGCTTGAAAGGAGAAATTGGAGTAAGGAATCATCACGTGATCCATCCTTACCCACTCTTATTCCTTTGAGCTTCAAGTATAGGTGAGTACAACTCACACACTTCCACTTTTGTGAATGTAGGTCTTGATGCATGAACCCCATCCTCTAATCCCCCCTTCTTTATACATGTTTATGTTAATTGCTAGAAATTGTGTGATTTTCATGTGATAAAGTTTAGTAAATTAGTATCTCGCCTGTAGATTTACTGTTATTGATGACATTGAGAAACTTAGGTTACGAAACTTACGAAATATGTTGATGATCAGTTATTAGTTCATTTAATCATCTAAGCTGGTTTCGATCGTGAGTTAATTCAAGCCGGCCTTTGCGCTGTGAGTTAAGAAAATTAAGTAATTATGTGAAAACTTGACTTCGGTCCAGTAATGGGTGGGATTCGTCCCCGGGAAAGACGTTTCCCATAGTCTGAGCTCAGTTCTAACTCCAGTTTAAGTGATAAGATCATGCCTGATGGGCACAGCAGTGAGTTGCATCATCAGTGCATTTATTTGACCTGTTTGTTATGATTATGATTATGTCATGAATGTTGCATATTAGCTAATGATTTTTCCCTGCACTGCATATGCATAGTTGTGCTTCACTGAGACATCCGTCTCACCACACGTTCTGTGGATATATTCTAGGTGTGCAGGTACCTCGGGGCACAGGCCTTTGAGTTAAGAGCTGAAGAATGTGCTTAGTTGGAATTTAGTTTCTTAGTCGTTGGATTGTATAGTGTATATATGTCTAGACTAATTCTGTGGGATGTTAGCTTTGTAGCCTTGAAAGGCATGTTATATATATATATATGAATGTATATAGTTTGAGTTCACAAATTTGTTTAAGTTATCGTTGGTTCTTAACAAGTTGTGGTGTAATGATATTCAAAATGACACGACTAATATTTTCAAAAATTCGGGATTTGGTTTCCAACGGACTAAATTCTGAATTAAGAAAATTAGGGCGTTACATGATTGCTCCGGTGCATTTAACAAATTTGGGGCACCGGTGCATTGGAGTCATTGACTTATAATATCATGCCATGTGTCAATACCAATTCCCACTAGTAATTTTTTCGTTTCCTCCCATAAACTTAATTTTATTACATATTTTCCCCATGTTGCTCTTTGGTAATATCCAAAAGTGTTGGCTACCGTTTGGAAATTTATTTTGGAAATTGTTAAACTCTTCATCTTCCAAAACTTGGTTGCTCATCTCCATTTAAGCTATTCTTCCTTTTCCTTGGATGGTTACTCGAAGAACCCATCATTCTGCAAAACGAAAGGAGCACGTTCTCCGTTCTCTTCGGATTGCTGCGTGTGGAACCATGTATGGAATTCTTTGCTCTACATTTTGCATTGTTTTCAACTCTCATTCTTGCTCTGTAAATGGATTGTTGCTCTTGATAATTTGCTGTTGATTAATCGGGTTGAGCATTTGTAAATTTTATGAACCCTAACTTCAAAGGGTTGATTTTTTTCGGTGAAAGGTTTCTGTTTTCTCAATTTGTTCGGTGTATTACATTTATTTTCTATTAATCATTGTATTTTACCTTCCATTTCTTGCATAAGTTTGAAATCGTCGTGTTAGTATGAATTTTCGTGGACTCGTACTACACTTAAGCATCATTCTATTGAATCTATTTTTTTTATTAAGTATATCAATTTGATTGATTAAAAAGATTATACTGATGTTGGACTTAATGTATTGAGTGTTTCTTAATACTTGAATTCTAGGTTTATTGGTGTGAATGTGTTGTTGGTGTTTAGGGTTTGTTGGTTTGTATTTGTTGGTGGTGATTCCTTTCATTTTATATGCAAATCCTTTCATTTCATAAGTTAGGATGCATGATACAGTTAATTTTTTCATTTTTTGTTATACTGAGTATGTCATGTTTTTAATTTGGTTGTTTGTTGAAATAACGGGATTTCTGACTTGTTTATTAAATGATTTGTTGTTTCCTGTGTTGAAGTTAGTTTGTGGCTTATAAGTTATTACAAAATTGGATTACAGTGCATTATCCTGTGGTTGAAGATGTGATCAATTATAATTGAGATTCAACCAAGAATGGTGATCAATGTTTTATTAGTATGGGATTCATTTTAAGTTTAGAAAGTTCAAACAAATTATTTAAGACATTATATAATGTTTTTTTATTGTGTCAAAAATACTACAATTTTAGTTTAATCTGGTATTTCCTTACGAGTTTTACCATGCAAGGGAGGATATGATAAGGAATAGGTTAGAACTGGTTGATCAGTTTGATCATCAGTTTAGCATTCCTCTGAAATTTGGTAGGAAGATTGTGGTAATGTGGGAAGTTGTTTCACAGTTGAAGCGCTTTTATGGTTTTGATAAGACTATGTATCTTCATCTTAAATATGAGGGTGGTATAAGATTCAGCTTTGAGATTAAGGATGAGGATGGTATTCCTCTGACCCCTGGCTTAGTTCATCGAAGTGGGACAAGTGGTGTTGGCAATCCTGACATAGTTAATGTCAATTCTGAGAATCCAATTGAGAATCTCAAGGGTATTGAGAATCCAAGTGGTCCTCAGAATGCAGTTGTTGGTAGAAGGGTTATGACTTGTGTGAAACAAACTCTTCTTCTCAATGCTGCTGCTGGTAGGAGGGTTATGAGTTTTCAAAATCAATCTGGACGTGTGATTGTTGTTGCTGGTAGGAGGGTTATGAGTTTTGAGAAAGTCATAACAAAGAGTCAGTCAAAAGGTGGATAGACCCTGGTAAGTTTAATTTCACCGTTTATTCTATTTTTTTTTTGTTTTTCGTTGTTGGTTACTTATAACATTTGACCTTTAAATATAGAATTGTGTCCATATTCTAATTGTTAACTAAACCTTTTATCAGCATATACCAAGGAAATTTGTTGAAGAATTTATTCGAAATTACTGGAGAGAGCTGATCCTACAGGTTGGAGGTGGTCAACGTTACTACTGTAAATTGTTGAGGCGAAAAGGAAGAGAAAAAGATTGCCACCTTGGCAAACCTTGGTACAAGTTAGTTTCTGATATGAGACTAAGAACAGGGGACAAAGTTGTTTTTGAGACAATTATGAAAGGCTTAAACACAGTCAACATGACTATCATTCGGAGGGGGAATTAGAGTTTATTGTTGAATAGAAGATCATTTAGATGGGGAAATAGTATTTACTGGTCAAAATTAGATGATCGTTTTTGTTAAGTTTCTTAAATTTCCAGTTTAACTTTTTGGATAATGACTTTTGTTAAGATAAACTATTTATGTTAATTTCCTGATCAATCATATCATATAGTATATAGATTTCTACCCAACAGAGTGCATCATATATTTTTGTGTTAATGTTTATAAGATGTATTTTTTATGTGGTTGATTGAAAACCATTCTAATATCATTTTCTGGTATTGATCAATTTATTTATGAATTGATTATTTATTACTTTGCAATATTTCTACAGTAAAGACAGTTTTGCAAAGAATGTCTTAAAAGTCATTTACTTCAATAGAAGGGGTGTATCCTTGTCTGACGATAGGACTTGTTTCTGTGGGTTGATGGCTGTTTTGAGGACATCTTGGAGTGAAAAAAATCCTGGACGAAGATATGTCATATGTCCGAATAAGGGAAACAATAGGGGTCATGTGAGTGATTTTGAATCTAACTTCCAATTACTAATTAGTAGTTTCTGATTCGAAAGCATTATATTTTAGTATTTTCTTTGTTTTCACATGGCTGCAATACTCTGACTAGTTAGATGGTCCAAATGAGTATCATCAATCTTCACATAAATGCAATTTAATGGAATCAAGCAATGAAAGTTGTCTCCATAGCTTGGACCTTCAAATGATGAATGAAAAAATTAACTCTGAAATTGCAAGTCTGAAAGCCTATGTGGTTCAGTCAAGGAAACGTTTAGAGTTGTTGTTGTAACATCCCAAATTTTATAAATAAAATAAAAGAAATAAATAATAGTATTAGTAATATTAATATTTTTATGAATAATAATAATTAAATTAAAAAGGGGATGAGTGAGTTGGAGTAGGCCCAACCCAATTAGATGTTTATATAAGGGAAGAGTTACATATTTCACCCCATTAGTTTTAAAACATTAGATAACCAAACCCTAGGGGAGGAGAGAAGCAACTCCACAAGGAGAAGGTGCTGCAGAGTAGATCAGTAAGAGGGAGCCACCATTCGCTTTTGGATTTTCATCTCTAAGGTACGGGGGGAAAGGGTGCTGCTTATGCATGTATGTTAGGGTGCTTAGGTAGTGAGGGCAACCATAAGACCCTCTAAGACTTTTAAATTCAAATTTTTTATGTGCATCATATGTTGTATGATGAAAATCTGTTTGCTTTGATGTTTAACCGTGATAATCTTGATGAATTGGGTGATGGTAGCGAGAATAGCGAAAAGGGATAAATAAGGGTTGATTGATGATGAACCATAATGGATTAGATGTGTTAATTTATAGTAAAAACTGATGTTTTCATTGAATTTGTTCGGTAAAAACGTGTAGGATTGAAGTATTAACAACGAGGATTGATTAGGGGTTGAAGAAAAGGGTTTAAAAGGGTAAAAATCGCAAGAACAACGTTCTCGAGTCGCCGGTAATCGATTACAGAAGTCCGTAATCGATTATAGGGTTTTCTGGGCAATGTTGAGTGAGTTTGGGTTGCTGGTAATCGATTACAAGGGGTCTATAATCGATTACCAGAGAGTTGAGTTGCTGGTAATCGATTACAGCTATGCGGTAATCGATTACCAGGCTTGACAACTTTCTCTCCTGGAAAAGAATGTGTCGGTTAAGGGTGCAAATGAGCTCAGAATACTATCATATAGCATATCAAACTGAATCCCCGAATTTTAACTTTCTAATAGAAATGAAATTATCTTATTTGGACACCTAAAACTCTAGAAATTTCCAAATTGGTGCACCAAGGTCATTAAGCTTAAAACTTGAAGATTCCAAAATTGAGTAACGATCTCTGGTAATCGATTACAGTTGTGTGGTAATCGATTACTAGGCCAAAAATGAGTATGAGAGTGTTGTTTAAGTGGTGTTGTGATCCTTTAATTATTTGTTGATAATTATGTTAATTATTTGTGGAATTGATAGATTAATTAGATGTTTAGAGTGTATTGATTGTGGTATAAGTATGATGATGATGATGTAATGAGCATATGAGGTATGAGATGTATGATGATGATGCATTGAGCATATGAGGTGTGATATGTATGATGATGATGCATTGAGCATATGAGGTGTGATATGTACGATGATGATGCATTGAGCATATGAGGTGTGGTAACTGAGATGCACGGGCCCATAGAGGGGGTGCAACTCATGAAGTGAAATGCACGGGCCCATAGAGGGGGTGCAGAGACCATGATGGGGGACATTCTATGCATGAGCCCAAGAGAGGGGTTTTGTGCAACCTATCGGCCAAGAGAGGTCATTTAACGGTAGGGCCATCATTGCGGGGTGGATGTCTCTGCACGAGCCCAAGAGAGGGGTGTTGTGCAACCTATCGGCCAAGAGAGAGCGTTAACGGTAGGGCCATCATTGGTAACAACTAAGAGGATTGATGAGGTGCGCCCATTGTGCGGAGTTCCGAATCATGATCATTAGGAAGAGTTTTTGTGCATGAGCATAGAGTGAGTTTACATGGCATTTTATGATGTTGTTAAAATGTGAAATGATGATATGAGTACTATTTGTTGAGTGTAGAGAATGTGTTTTCTTGATGATTTGCAAAGTGTGTCTTATAAACTTGTGATGAGATAATATATATTGATAATAAGAGTGTGTGATGATATGATTGATGATGATTATGACTATGTGTGGATGAGGATAGGGTAGCCTTCTGCGTGCATGTATGAGTTGTGTTCTTTTCCTCACCGTGCTTTCTGTGGTTAATTTACAGGTGATGAAGATGGCACGTCAGGTGTCGAGTATTGAAATGAAGGGGTGTCGCTCTGATACTTGTGACATCAGGGCTTAGTAATAGGGTTTTATTTTTATGATTTTAAGAGGAGATTATGAAAATTGTTTTAAGTGCCTTACATGGCCAAGATGGATATTTTAATGTTGACATTTGAGATTTTGATGTTTTAATTACTTTGAAAACCATTGACTTTAATTTTTATCTAAATTAAGTTGACTTTGAAACAAATGATGTTTTAATGAGAGAATGTGAACCTTTTTACCCGATGTGGTTTGTAACTTTTCCTAAATTTTTCTATTTGATTAATGTATAAGAGGTTGGGGTAGAAGGGTGTCACAGTTGTTGCTATCAATATTAGGTGTCTCATTGGTTATAATGTGCTCAGTCATGTATCTTAGTTTTTGATTTGTAATGGATTTTAAGTTGTTATCCTTGCACAATATATGAAGTCATTATTTAACTTATTGTACAAGTTTATATTAGTACTTCACTTTATTCAAGTAAAGGTTCTCTGCTATCAATTGTAAGGATAAAAACAAATGTTCAACATAAAGTGCCTAAGAGTACAAATATTGTGGTAAAGCAATGAATTATAATTTAAAAACTCAAATATTAAATTTAACCAATCACTTTGAAAAAATAGGAATTCATGTCATGCAAACGTTTTCATTCTATGCCATATTGTGAAAGTGATATACTCACTTTGAGAAACACTTACTCATAATGAAAAACTCATACTGAAATTGATCTAAATAAGCCAATAACCCAGGCACTCTTTTTGAGAAACTCTTACTCATGCTTAAGCTTTATGCTATAAGTCATAACCCAATAACTCATACTGAAATTAACCAGCTTTTGCTTCCATGAAGTTTAAGAAACTTAAAGAGTTATTTGCCATTAACAACAAATCAGGACCGACATTTATACCGTAAATAATGACTTACATTATAGAACACTTGTAAGTCAATGAAACAGATTTTTAATGATGAGAGACTTATGATAAATTAAATTTGAACTTCAAATATATATATATATATATATAATTGTTCATAATCATCAAACTGAAGGCAACATAAATGGCCATAAACATAAGGCCACTTCAAAATTTAAATACTTAAACCATCATCAAACTGAAATAATAGAAGACAACATTAAAATTTTCAAAAATGGCCATAAACATAAGGCCGCATCAAAATTTAAATACTTAAACTTGTTTAAAATCAAAGTCAAAAGACAGAAACATCCAATGTCAACAGCCAATTTTTTGCTCTTCCTTTAATTTGTTCCTGCAGTGTGTTGTAAGGATTCAGAGCCAGATCAAGTGCTATTCATAGCCTTGTCCCTTCATCAACCTTAATCCTGTACCCGTTCACTCCCATCTCCACCATCCACATTATCACCTAGGCTCCACAATCATTCTTACTTTCCCGAATTCAACAATAAACTAGTCATCAGATTTTGTTTTTAATAATGAATATAAATAAATAATGAAAAAAATGTAACAGTATTTAACTTACGATTATGCATTTTGAGTTCTGATATCACTTGGTTTGAAGATAGGAAATTTTCTCACAAGTGGTTTCTGTGTGGACTCAAACTGATAGAATGTTAATTCTTGCAACAAATGTTCAACATAAAGTTCCTAAGAGTATAAATATGTGATTATAATTGTGGTAAAGCAATGAATTAGAATTTAAAAACAAAAATGAGAAACATAATTTACCAATGTTTTCACACTTCTCATCCTTGTTTCCAATCTTGTTTCACTTGGAAAGGAATCAAGGTACACAACTTCTTTATTTATGAAATCAATCACCACTAGAAACCAGTGAAAATTACCATCATTAACTGGTATAAACATTTGTCACATAATGATACACAGTTATGACTTAATGAAATAAAAAACCATGAAATGGAAGCATTATATATTGACAAACCTTCTTTACAAAATCTGTACTTCCCAAAAAAGAGTTTTTATAGTGGTCGATCATTTGCGGAATAGGAATGTTCCAAGCCAGTATAAATTGCTATGGTTCAATAAAAACAAACATAACTTATCAGATATTAAGCATTTGGATTCATTGATATTCTGAAGTATCAAAACATAATGGTGAATATATTAAAAAAAAAGAGTTGTTAGTTCTTACAGAAAAAGTCGTTGGTACAAACCAGTATTCAACATTGCATATAGTATCAACACTCTCTCTTATGGTAAGCATAGAAACAGTCAAACTAATGACCTAAGAAAAATAAAATTATATATCATGATTAAAAAAATACTTTTACTAATCCATAGAAACGATCAATAATAGATTTAAATGCTTAACAAAGTTCATAGAAACTTACATCTTGTTCAATCTCACAATGTGGTTTTAAACAATGTAAAAGTGCTATGTTCCCCTCACAGTATGCAATGGGTGTTGCCACTATGTCTTCTTTCTTGTAATGAACAAAAGAATATTTTAACAATGTGATGAAAATAATTTATAACTTTAAAATTAAAACATTATTCACTTACGCATCACTCTCTTCTTTAACCTCCTTAGAGAATATATAGGCAGTCACTTCAGCCTCTTCCTTACTCAATGTTATTGGATGGATTGGCTTAAACATGTCTTTCAAGCACTGAATAAAGTTTACAGTAAATATTCAATATCAAATCCAAACTAGTTTAATGAGAAAAAGAAACAAATTAATTTAAATAACAAATACCTGTGGGACATTTGGACCTATTAAACCATCTACATGCAAGACATTATTGCTTGAATGTAGGTAATAACCAGAAGAGGTTGTTGTAGTCATAAGAATCGTGTTACTCTTTTTACTCGAATTAGGGGTTGAAAACAACTTCTTAACTGAACCTAAATGTTGCAAATGTTGAACAACATCATCTCTTTCACATAATTTCTACAAAATCCTTTCGATCTCATCCTTTGGGTTTCTATCTATGGTAGGTGACATATGAACACCATTACCAAGTGCAGAGACCATTTGTTTTGGTGATTCAAATGTTGTCATTTGAGGCCTACTGTTAAGAAATTGTTGAGTCAATGTATTAACAGTTTTAATCACTCATTTCAATTTGTTCTCCACGGTATCAACTCCACTTTCAACGTTCCCCTGCATAATTTTATTACAAAATTTTTATGTAATCTAATAATATGATATTTAATGACAATAATATAATAAAACAAAAAATATTAAGTCAAATACCTTTTCTGGTTTATTCTCACGAGTTGGAGGATTCCATTCATCGTTAAACTCCTTGTTCATTAGTGATTCATGGTGGCTTTTAGGGTTTAGTTTTTCCATTCAACAAAATGTCACGGAAGTAAAAAAAATTGTTGATTATCAGAACAAACATTGCACAAACTGTAAATGAATTACATTATGAAGCTTTTTAGTATGCATACCTTGAAGAGATTTCTACAACGGGTGGTTTATCTTTCTTCACTTTCAGAGTAGATTCAGCTTCATTAGGGGTCGACCTCCTCGCGCGTTTCCTATTGCTAAACCTCAACGGAGTCTTTCCTCTGCTTTTCATTTTGTTAATCAGAGAAGGTAAATTTACAGGTAGAAAGGATGAATACTGAAATGAAGGAAGAAACTAGAAAACTTCCAACAATTCTAGATACCACCCTTTTATAGTGACTGTCCATGAAATGAACCATCACATGCACTGAGTGAGCACCGAATCGACGCAAATAACTATGAGAAATGGAACAGGCGCTTTGAATTTGTCTCTGGTCACTTGGTTTGAGGTGGGAACTTGAGAAGTGAGTAATGGGTTGTGTTCTCAAGCAAAACGTGTGCAACAAGTGAGAATTGAATGGGCGCCAAATACATTTTATTTTCTTTTTATTTTTTGAATAATTATGAAAATACATAAATAAATTAAAAAAATTATGAATATGAAAATAGAAAGCATAATTATAAATTAATTTAAAAAGTAAGATAGAAAATATTACTTATTTTATTAAAAACATAAAATATAAAATATCATTTATTTTATTAAAATATAATTAATTTTATAATATCATATATTTTAAAATTATATCATGATTTATTATATACGTAATTAAAAAAAATATTAACATAATGTTCATTTCACATAAGTGATTAGGGTTTCCTTCCTATTTGGTTCACTCGACCTAAGTCGAGGAACTCATACTCCATGATCACATGTGATCATGTTAGGAGAAGGATGATCAAATCAGATTTGGAGATTAGGGTTCATACCAATTAGGTTGACCATGGTCAAAGAACATCTTGATCCAACAAGATGATCACATGTGATCATGTTAGGAGAAGGATGATCAAATCAGATTTGGAGATTAGGGTCCATACCAATTAGGTTGACCTTGGTCAAAGAATATCTTGATCCAACAAGATGATCACATGTGATCATGTTAGGAGAAGGATGATCACATGTGATAATCTTGATTATAATTATATTTACTAACATAATTCTTAAGCAATTTATTAAATATACTTGATCATAAAAATATTATATTTACTTAAATAATTATTTCTTATTCTAAATAATTATTATACTTATAATTACTAACATAATTCTTAAGAAATTTATTAAATATAATTAATCATATAAATATTATATTTACTTAAATAATTATTTCTTATTCTAAATAATTATTATAATTATAATTACTAACATAATTCTTAAACAATTTATTAAATATACTTAATCATATAAATATTATATTTACTTAAATAATTATTTTATAAGGGAACCATTTAAACAAAATGTATCCATGGTGCCGCGGCTTAGTTATTAGTTCAACTTACACGAGTACCTGGGTTCTAACCATGATGATGGTCTTTTATTTTATTTTTTTTAATTTTTAATAAATCCATAATTTCCAAACTGTATTAACTCTTAATACTTAAATTATATGTTTCATTTATTTTGTTGTATTAAATTATATTTAAAAATTAATTTAACGAACTGATCATTATACAAGGCATTATAGAGTTTTCTTTTCTAATTATATATGAACTAATATTCATAAATAAAAATTTCCATAGAAGATCAATAACTAAAAAAATGAAAAAAAAAAACTTTTCATTATAATAGTCATGAATATTGAAATGTGTCATGTTACACACTTTTCATAAAAATGCGTGATATTCAATTTGTTAAAGTATCTACAAAAACTACTAATTACATAAACTTTGAAAGGTAGAAGTTATAATCATAATTCTGTTGGATTGAAGCACTTTGTGTCTAGACCAGCTTTCCTTTCAACCTCGTTTAGAGCATTAGTAAAATTCTGAAACAAAACCACAAAAGAAAGTTACATAATGTCACTAAACTTACTTAAAGGGCTAAATTACATTATCTATACCTGTGGTGCATTTGCAAATGAATTCATTCCATGCAACATTGTGGAATGGATATTGAATCGGATACTGGGGCATTATATGTACTCTGCTACTAAACTGAGCTTGACCAAAGTGTTGTATCAGTTATATAGAATTCATATCCATCTTGTTCAAAATCAAACTCAAGTAATCTAATATCCATCTTGTTCAGAATCAAACTCAAGTAACCTAATATCCTCATCTGTAAGCTCAGAAATCCTTTTGTACACATCAGGAGCAAGCTCATTAGCACAGATATTATCTTCATTTGGGGAATTCAAATTATTTACGGTTTCACCTTCACACACATTATCCCTATTATCTTTGTCTTGCATCATGTTAAAAATTAACTCTTCATTCAGATTCTCCATTACAACCTTAAATCTGCCAAAAATTGAATGATTACATTTCTAAAAATTTTAACAAATCTCTATATGGATAAGAACATGACAATCAATTCAACATATAATATGCACGCATATACATTGAATCAATTATTAGTAACTTAATTTCCACACAAAATTGACAAAATAAAAAAAATCCAACCAAAGGAATACCTTAAATTAATTTTTTACAGAGAATTAATGGTTACTGTGAATAAAGGATCAAAAACCCTAGGAAGAAACTGACCTGGAAAGGGGAAATTGAGGAGAATTATAATGAAGAACCAACGAGATGAAATTTACAGAAACAATCCATGATCCACGTTGAACCGAATTAAACACGGTGAAAAGCTGGGGCCAACACAGAGTTGAATCAAAACAAAGAATCGATTGAAAAAACATAGACAATGAAGACACAGATTTGAATGAAAAAAAACAACCTGCGTAGTATCCGTTGCGTACGTGAGGACTTCTAGACGAGCTTCTACCGATTTTACTGGCCAGCACCAGCAAAAACCATACTGAGAGCAAAAGAACAAAAAAAAAAAAAACAAAAAAAACGTAACTGGGAAAGCGATCACAATTTTCAAAAGATGATGGGTAATTAGTTGATTCAAAAAAATAATGGGTAAAAAAAATTAATACACAAAGTGTTTGGGTCAAAAAATTTTTTTTAGATGTTTTAATTGTATTTTACATGTGTCAAATACTGATAGGTACATGTATTCAATGCACCGATGTCCCGATTCTGTTAAATGTACCATAAAATCTGCCAAATATATATCTATATTAATTCATTTTTGGTAAACATGCGGGGCTAAAGTGCTAAACTTGCAGATAATTAACAATTCTAGGAAAAGAAACTCCTATACATAGTCTTGAGAGTCTTCCAAAAGGATCCCTCGTCCTCCAATTTTTTAATTTGTGCACAGTGACTGGTCAAATTGTAATTCAATTTGATGGATCTGAATCCTCTAAAGTCAAAATATTTGCACGATTCTAAACGTGTGGCATTAAAGTTTTCCTTCCACGTCTTGTTCTTTTCTTTATCTACAAAACAAATATTTGAAACAATTATATAGAGTTTATTTTCATTTTTCAACTTCTGAAGGAAGATCGCGATCCCAATTTGATAATCAATTAGCCTCACAATATAAAGTGTGACTAAAACTAATAAAGTCACTTTTCAATCCCATCAAGAACTTGAATCAGGTCGCACGCCATACTCGGTTGAAAAAGTCACTTTTTCAAATTGATATTTCTTTTTCCTTTTTCTTTTGTCTATTAGAAAGTGTTGTTAATTGTTATTTTAACTTTAAGAATATAAAATTTATTAAAATGCCAATAAGGTAGTCTTGACACTGGAGGTTTGGTAATAGGCGCGATGTATTGATGTTGCTTATTGCATATGCAATAATGCGTAGAAAATAATCAATCCTTTTTCTGTTTTGCCTTTAATTTATCCAGTTTCTGTTTCAATTCTCACAAAATCAACTTGTTAATTATAATATTTAAGCCAAATTTATAAAAGCACGAAATTTATATACAAACATTATATGGATATAAAATTAAATATATAATTGATAATATTAACTCCTCTCATCTATATATACAAAGAGTTTTATTATGACTTCAATAACATACCCAATTATACGTACCCGTATATTGAAATGAGCAGTGTTGTTTTTTATTGATATACTATAATTTATAACTGTTGCTCCCCTCCTCCTTGTTTGTCCATATATGAAAAGTTTCTTGAGGTGAAAGCTTCGTTAAAGGGAAACTATTGCATGCGATTTAAAGAAGGAACAGTGAGAAATTATCAGATAAGGAAGATGAATATGTAATCATTAATATAAAATAGTCGACGTTGTATTAGATAAGGTCATTGGGGTCATGTTATATCAATTAAACCGCCAACAAACCCAAATGGCTTCAGTAGTTTAATGAGCCCATTAACAACGATTTACAGCCTAACCAACAATTATTGATGCCATCCCAGGGTGGATTATATGTTAAGTGAACGTAAATCACACGTTAATTTTACTCACGATATATACTAGTAGTATATGTTGTAGATACATTGGCATTTGGACTATATTTTATTCCATGCTCTAATTAATTAACCAGGTGGGTAAAAAGGTTGGGCATAATCATAGCTAGTGGCTCGGCACGAATATATACTATTACATTCTAGGATTTTTTTTTTCATTTTTCATTCACATTGTAGGTTTTTTTGTCAAAGTTAAATTGTTGGGCTTCTAGTTGCTTTGGGCCTTGTGTGAGTGAGTCTCAAAGCCAATTGTGGGTTATTCAATTTTTTAATATTGAGTTTTTTTCTCAGGTTGTATATTTACGTTGGACTGATTCATATACATGGTTGGTAATGACTTTATGAATTACATATACCCTTTACAAGATAGTCTTATTAATATGTACCCTTTACATGTAACTTTTTTTTTTTTCATTTTTTCAAAATTTTTAATTCTCTTTTTTATAAAGTTGTTTTTTTATAAACTACATTTATCCTTTACGGGAAGCAGTCTTGCTCCTATTGTTTTCTTTTTCTTTTTGTTTCTTTTCACAATTTCATTTTTTATTATTATTATTATTATTATAATAATAATATTAAAATATTTTCTCTCATTATTCGTTCATATTATTTTGTTTCATTATAAAAGTGATATTTTATAAACCATGAGTATCTTCCACGTGAAACATATTTTGATCCTACATTTTTTTCTTTTATTTTTCATACTTTAATTTTCTTTTTATTATATTAAAATAATTTCTCTCATTATTTATTCATGTTTATTTGTTTCATTATATAAAAACTCACATTAAGTAGTACAATAAATGTGTTGATTTACATTACTTTTATCGTGATATTTCAATATATCATTTATCTTTCTATTTTATTCATCAATGTTTTATTTATTATCTCACTCATCTATTCTATTTAACTATTCAATTTATATTAAAATTCCTATTCATCTCACTTTTAATTTTCTATTTTTTTATTATATTAATATATTTTCTTTCATTATTTAATCTCATTAATTTGTTCATTACAAATGTGATTTTTTATAAATCACAGATATCGTTCACGGGAGACATTCCTGCTCATACTATTTTTTTATCACACTTTAATTTTTTTGTTATTATATTAAAATAGTTTCTCTCATTATTTATTCATATCTATTTTCATTTCAATAAAGTAATTTTTTATAAACCACATGAAGCAGTCCAACTCCTATCTTTTTTTTTCTTTTTTCTTTTTTAATCACATTTTAATTTTTATTTTTTTATAATTATTATATTGAAACAAATTTTCTCATTATCCATTTATGTTTATATATATCATTACATAAAAACTCACATAAAAAAATACGATATCAGTTTATTTACATCAATTTTAATGTATTTTTTTCAATATATTATTTATCTCTCTATTTTATTCATTAATGTTTCACTTATTATCTCTCTTATTTATTCTATCTTTCAATTTACTTCCATTCATTCTATATTAAAATTATTTCCACGGTACACGTGTTATTTTTTATCTACGTTTTCTCAAGTTTTTTATTCTTTATTTTATAAAGTGATATTTTTATGAACCACATTTATCCTGCACGACAGACAATTTTATTCATGTTTTTTTCCTTTTCTTTTTGTTTTTTCTCAAATTAATTTTTTATTTTTATTATATTAAAACATTTTCTCTCATTATCCATTCATATTAATTTGTTTCATTATAAAAGTGATATTTTGATAAACCATGGGTATCCACCATCCTCCATGTGAAGCAGTTTTCCTCCTAAATTTTTTCCTTTTCTTTATCACACTTGAATTTTCTTTATTATTATTATTATCTTAAAATAGTTTCTCTCATTATTTATTCCTATTTATCTGTTTCGTTACATGAAAACTCACATTAAGCAATACAATAAATGTATTGATTTAAATAAAATTTAACATGATATTTCAATATATCATTTATGTCTTTATTTTATTCATTAATATTTTATTTATTATCTCACTTATCTATTCTATTTATCTATTTATTCTATATTAAAATTGCTCATCCATAACATGTGTCATGTTTTCTCATTTGCGTTTCTTTAATTTTTTTATTAGCAATACAATAAAGTGATTTTTTATGAACCATACAACTATCTTCCACGTGAGACAATCATTCTCCAACTATTTTCTTCTATTTTTCTTTTTTATTTTTTATCACATTTTCATTTTCATTTTTTATTATATTAAAATAATTACCACTCTATTTTATTCATTAATGTTTTCACTTATTATCTCTCTTATTTATTCTATCTACTCTATATTAAATTTCTTCGCTCAATACATACGTCACATTTTCTCACATTTGTTATTTAGATTTTTTTAGATTTTTTTTATTCTCACTTCAAGAAAGTGACTTTTTTATGACCCTAAATACTCTCCATATGAGGCAGTAATGTTCCTTCAATGAGCATCCATTTAATGGTCGGACTAACTCTTCTAACAACGGTTTTGTCCATACACTTTATATAGGTTTTAGGTGAGTAAGATGAGAGATCTCAAATACCAATATAATTTAAATTTATAATTACTTTAATGATGTCTTGATTATAATTTTTATGGACAAAATTTCAAATTAGAATTACAAAATTTATAATTATTTTATTTTCTTTTACTTAGAACAAAATTATTATATTGTATTTTGATTTATTATATATTTAATATTTAATATAGTACGTTTAAAAGTTAAGCAAAATTTTAAATTATATGTTTAAAGTGATTTTTTAATAAACTATAGATACCCTCCATCGGAGTTAGTCCTGCTCCGGTCATGAATATTAATATCATAGTGGGATTAGTTCTCCCAATAATGGTTTTTTCCATATACTTTTATATGGTTTTGAAATGATTGCATTGTGAGATCTCAAATGTGAAAATATTTTAAATTTATTATATTAATGATGTATTTGTTATTATTTTCTATAAACATGATAACAATATGATATTTACATTCTACTAATTGATGTATACGACTATATCATAAATTAATTTTATTATAAAAATTTAGTAATATATGTAAAAATGAGCATAACCCAGAACCCAATGTTAGGCACTATGAATCTACGATTACAATGTTTTAAAAGTATAATGATATAAAATAAAAGGCTGTAAAAGTAAGGGACAAAGTATAAAGTTCACCGAAAAACATGAACGAAAAATTTATTTTATCTAATATTAAAAAACATAATATTTTTTAAGATAGAAATATATTTAATTTTAATTTGTTTTTCTTACATTTTCATTATTTTATAAAAATAATTACTATAATATTTAAATTATATATGAAAATTAGAAAATCGTGTTACCCGTGCAACAAATGTCAATAGATCTATTTGTTAATATAATTTTAAAATTAATATTTGTCTTAATATTTGTAGATCGTGTAACAACATACCATTTTTTATTTTTTCTTCATTTTATAAGATTTTGTGATTTTTCTTTTCAATGTTTCTTTTTTCTAATGTTGTATTTTTATTTTGTAGTTAATAAATGTTGTACGAGCTTTAACTTGAAATGAATGAGTTGGATTCAGTGTCAAACCTTTACAATTGTGGTCACAATTAAAGATCATTTATATACATATCAAGTAAGAAACATGTTAGATGATAAATTAACATAAAGATTACTTCCCAATTATCTTTATCAATTTATTTATTATTGGAATATAATTTTTTATTCTTTTAGACATGGTATTAAACTCTAAGTACTCTAAATGGATGAATATTTCATTTTTATATTAAAATAATTTTAAAATGTGATAGATGAAATAAACCTTTAATTTTACATCTATATGTATAGTATTAAATTTATATTGAACAAGATTACATGTCATATTAATATTGATATGAATTATTGATGGTCAAACTGATATAGAAATACCAGAGGCTTTACTGATAAAGTCTATACGTAATACAATTGGAGATATAGTTTCCTTTGCGTATCTTAATTTGCTATCAAATTTTGAAAACATAGAATTATTTCAAGATAAAACAATTATTGCTCCTACATTGGATGTTGTTTACTCCATCTCAATGAACATATCATCACATTATTTCTAGGAGAAGAAAGGATGTACTTGAGTTATGATACTATATGGAAGGTGGATGAGGAAGTCGGTATTGAAGCTGATTGGTTGACAACAGAATTCTTAAATGATATTAGGTGCTCTGGGCTCCATGATCATAAGTTGGTGTTAAAGATTGAAGTGATTGTTACGCTAATGACGAATCTTGATATATCCGCTGGACTTTACAATGGAATCAGATTAACAGTTGATGAGTTAGGTTCTAATGTCATTGGAGAAACCGTTACTACGGGAACAAAAGTATTTATTCATCGAATGAATTTAATTCCATCTGAAAATCTCACCCCATTAAAGTTTCAACGAAGACAGTTTCCATTTTTCTTTGCTTTGCTATGACCATTAATAAAAGTCAAGGCCAGACATTGTCACATGTTGGTGTGTGTTTACCAAGGCCTGTTTTCTCTCATGGTCAATTATATGTTGTTGTATCTAGGGTTAAGTCTCAACAAAGACTTAGGATTGGTAATCCCCCACAGACATAGAGGTGGGTTTAACCTTCGGGCCAGGGGTGATTAGGTAAAGCTCTTCCAAGAGTGGTGACTCTAGGATTCTAACCCCTGGCCTTGAAGGTAAAGTTCGTTTGGAGTCACATTCCATCTCCACTGTGATCAACCTTTGTTTGGTATGTTTCTATTATTATTTATTATAATTATTATAATATAATCTTCGTTAACATGTACTAATCTAAATCTATTAATATGCTTAATAAAATAAGAGCTAATATAAAAAAATGTTATTATATGCAACAACCTTTTTTAAAAATATTTTCTTAAAAAGATTTTAACTTTTAACTAATAGAAATTATTTAACTAATGAATAATTTATTATCAAATTTTAATAAAAAGATTATGTATTTATAATTTGGTAACGTTAGTCGAAAACTTTATTTTATTTTAATACGTGATTAAATCAAATTTGATCTTCATCTTTTAAACATTTTTTTAACAAAAAGAATTTATTAAAAAGAAAAACATGAATTAGTTGTAACATGAAAAGAGGAAAATTTTATAAAATATAAAAAACAAATAATATTAAATATAAAAATAACTTATTTTGTCAAAAATATTTTAGGGTTACTAAAAATGAATTACAATACAAAAATTGTAAGTACTTAATATTTTTATTTTAAAAATTCATTTCATTGATAAAAACATATTTTATTGATAATTTTCATACATTAGATTTCATATATATCTTTATTTAAATTAAAAAATTTAATTAAATATATATAATAAATTTTTTTATAATATAAAAATGAATAATGAGATATTAAGATCCGTGCATCGCACGTGTAGAACACTAGTAAATATATATTTGTTCCGTCAGAAAAAAGAATAAATATGTATTATTTGGTAACGGTAAGAAATATGTATTATATTGCACGTTTTGAGATAATTTCAATTATGGGTAGTGATCACTAGTATATTTAGAGATAGATTGTCATCTTAGATTTAACTAATTTGTTTTATAATTTCTGACTCTAATTTTTTAAAAATTTTATACAAATGCCAATTTAGATTTAACAAATGCCAATTTCATCTCGTTGGTTCTTCATTACAGTTCTCCTCGATTTCCTCTTTCCAGGTCAGTTTCTTCCTAGGGTTTTTTATCCTTTATTCACAGTAACCACTAATTCTTTGTAAAAAATTAATTTAGGGTATTTCTTTGGTTGGATGTTTTTTTTTATCAATTTTGTGTGGAAATTAAGTTACTGATAATTTTTTCAATGTATATGCATGCATATTATATGTTGAATTGATTGTCATGTTCTTATCCATATAGAGATTTGTTAAAAATTTTAAAAATGTAATAATTCAATTTTTGGCAGATTTAAGGTTGTAATGGACAATCTGAATGAAGAGTTAATTTTTAACATGATGCAAGACAAAGATAATAGGGATAATGTGTGTGAAGGTGAAACAGTAAATAATTTGAATTCCCCAAATGAAGATAATGTCTGTGCTGATGAGCTTGCTCCTGATGTGTACAAAAGGATTTCTGAGCTTACAGATGGGGATATTAAATTACTTGAGTTTGATTCTGAACAAGATGGATATGAATTCTATAGTCAGTATGCTATGGGTAAAGTATCAGCTTGAGGATTTTAATATTGTTGTTAATTCAATTCTTGTGTTATGTGATAATACAAGTGCAATAAATCTTTCTTAAAATCCCATCTAGAATTCTAGGGTGAAGCACATAGAGATCAAACATCATTTCATTAGAGACTATGTTCAGAAAGGTGTTTTTGATATTAAGTTCATTGATACAAAGCATCAATGGGCTGATATATTCACAAAACCCTTGCTGAAGATAGGTTTAAGTTCATAAGAGATAATCTGAACGTTCATGCATTTTCTGAAATATAACTCTTTGAAATGCTTGAATTCTCTGATATATGAACTAACTGAAATATGCGTTCCTGCAGAACTTTATTGCTCTTGCTGCATTTTCTTCTACTCTGATATATGCTCTATCAGCAACTTAATTACCCTGAAGTTATTGCTCTGTTATGCATTTAATAAAAAAGTTCTGTATACCCTTTTGACTGATGACAAAAAGGGGAGTAATATAAACTAACAAAATTGTTTAAGTGTTTTCAGAGAAGCAAGCTTTTGTTCAGGGGGAGCAAGCAACTTACCTAAGTATCTGTCTAAGGGGGAGAACTTTCTAAACTTAATTCTATTTCATTTTTCTTCAGATATTTGTAAGTTTAAGCAATTTTTTCATCATTAAAAATGGGGAGAATATTGAGTCTCAAAAATATTATTAAGTAATTAATAATATTTTAAGTCTCATAATCCTAAGTTTTAATGAATAACAAATTTGTTTAAAGTACTCTGAAAGATAGTGCAAATTCTCCTGAAGGAATTTTCTGTGTTTAAGCAACTCTCCGAAGTAATGCAACCCTCTGAAGTGGTGTTACCTTCTGAAGGAGAGGAACCCTATGAAGTATCAGAACCTGCCGAAACAAGAGAACTTGCTGAAGTCTGGAGACGTCGTACTCTGAGAAGCATATCATCTTCGGAGTGAGTCTCTCTGAAGATCCTTTGAAGACTCAAGTCTTTTCAACGCTTTCTGCTAGCTGTCTGCATCTCACTCTTTCTGGCAAGGCAAATCAGAACCTTTTTGGCATATTTCAAATTTTGTTCACCAAAAAGGAAGTCTCTGCTATGAAAGTACATTTTGTTCAGAAAAGTAGAGTCAGCGCTCCTGTACATCTACTTCTGCTCTGTCTGCTGCAAAAAGCTATCAGAAGCTTGTGTCTCAATGGGAGAAAAGCTATCTCACAACGGGATTAAAGAGAAGTCTAACGGATCTTAAAGTCTCTCTCTCTCTATATAAATACCATACTTCATGCAGAGAATAACAGATGAGAACGAACGTCAATTTGCTGAAGTGCTGCAAAAATATTCTCTAAGAAATTTACACTCTGTATCATTTGTACTCAACTTTCATATCCTGAGTTTAACTCAGAAGATTGTACATTTTACCCAGTTTAGGCTTCAAACTTGTGCAGTTTCAAGCTTAGGCTATCTTTCTTCTTAAACAGTTTGCTCTTGAGTCTGGAGAGGCTTGTTGTAACGCCTAATTTCTCAACTCAGAAATAGTGCCCGTTGGAAACACTATTCCTGAATTTCTGAAATTATTTTGCGCCAATTTCGATATCGTCAAACAATTGCTTAGGCTATCCAACGATTTTCTTAAGCTGTTACTAAATACATACATCAATATCTCATTACAAATCGGAAGCTTAATTAAACTTAAGGAAGGAACCTATACTTGGAGTGTTATGGTTCACGAAACTCATACCAGAAATCCAGCAGAGTCTCACCTAAAAACTGAATGTTTACCAATTTCAATCTTAACCTGAAAATCAGTAAAAATCACCAATATGGTTTAATATCACAAATACACTAACATCTATGACTAGGCCTCCGTGGCTAATCAAAATATATATACAACAATAATTAGTTAACTATCAATTACATAAGAATCTACTTTTACTAAGCAGGTCTTCCCACTAGGAGTAAAATTTAGCTCCATAGTTCCTTTCCATTACTTCACAATAACCTGTAATTCCCTGCAAAACTAGAATATATCCCCGAAACGTGGGGTGAGACTACACTCTCAGCGAATACAATTATGCAAATGCAGTATGGGGATCAATTATATGGATGTATCACATAATACACGTCAACATGAAGCTCATAACTCAATTCCAATCTATTACATAGTGAAAACTTCTATTAGCTCATTATAAGAATACATGTACTTATACTCAGGATAACTATACAACAACTTCAAGTGAATACAATTAAACATTATACAACAATTATGGCATAAACTTATACATTACAATCAATTCAAAGTAAATGCAATTTATGATGCAACTCACTGTTGTGCCCAACAGGCATTATCTTATCACTTTAACTGGAGTTAGAACTGAGCTCAGACTACGGGGAACGTCTTCCCCGGGGATGAATCCCACCCATTACTAGACCGAAGTCAAGTTTTCACATAATAACTTATTTTTAACTCACGTCCGAAGCCGACTTATATTAACTCACGGTCGAAACCGGCTTAAGCTATCTCAATGCTCATAATCTCAAATGAATTAACAAATATTAAGAATCATGTGTACAAAATAAAATCCATGCTATTTCCAAGTTTAATAATTTTTCATGCAAAACCAAAATTAGAATTCTGAAACAAATTCATCATCATAGGTTCTAATATCATGCTCATCATCTCAATAAATTATAAAATTGACAGTTAAAATGCGGACAAACCCTAATTCCCTAAGTTTCATAACCTATGTATCACATATTCTATGCATAAACATCCCTAATTTACATAATACACATAATCCTTAACAATTAACATTTACGAACATGGAGAAGAGGAATTAGAGAGTGGGGATAATGCTCAAGGCATACAATCATAGGAAGTGAGAGTGGTGTGAAGTCTATTAATCAGTTTGAGCATTCAAACCTAGACTCAAAGACTTAATATCCTTTAGTTTTAATGATTAACAAATAATATTATATAAGAACATAATAAGAACAAATAAGATTATATAAACAGATTCTACTGAGAAAAGTATTGGTTTGTTGATTGTGTTTCAGGTTGGAATATTCATAAGAAGACTTGATGAACAAAATCAGGATCAGAAGAACAAATGCAAGATTTAATATAAAGGTTGTCTGAAGCGTAGAAGCTGTCTGAAGTAAGCAACTCATCTGAAGCGTAGAAACTGTCTGAAGTAAGCAACTCGTCTGAAGCGTTGAAGCTGTCTGAAGTAAGCAACTCGTCTGAAGCGTAGAAACTGTCTGAAGTAAGCAACTCGTCTGAAGAGTTGAAGCTGTCTGAAGAACGCAACTCGTCTAAAGTGCTGAAGTCGTCTGAAGTGTTGAAGCTGTCTGAAGTAAGCAACTCGTCTGAAGAGTTGAAGCTGTCTGAAGAACGCAACTCGTCTGAAGTGCTGAAATTGTCTGAAGTGTTGAAGCTGTTTGAAGAACGCAACTCGTCTAAAGTAATGAAGTCGTCTGAAGTGTTGAAGCCGTCTGAAGACTTGAAGACCGTCTGAAGATAAGAAGACCGTCTGAAGACAAGAAGACTATCTGAAGACAAGAAAACTATATGAAGATTTGTAGACAGGAGTAAAGACTTGACTATCGTCTGAAAGAATATCGTCTGAAGAAAAGAAATGAGAAAACTCGTCTATCTGAAGCAATTACATCATCAGAAGACTTAACTAAAGCTGAAGAACAATTATCATCTGAAGATATGAAGATAATCTGAAGAAGTCTACGAACAGAATCAATAATTGATCTCTTGAAGACGTTGCTAAAGTGTAAAGCACACTCTACCAAAATGGAGTACACTTATTTCAGTATAAAAGCTAAACATGCTTTTATGCCTCGATCAAAGTCTTGCAAAAATAAGGAAACTCTGCAATGACTTTCTCTAATGACTGCTGCACCTGTAACAAAAGGCATTTTTGTGTGCGCAGACCTGCTGCACCCGCTGCTGGTCAGATCGAATCAGGAGACTAAGAAAAAACAACAAGAAAGATGTTTGAATAAAACGTATTTTAATTCAACATCTTTTATCTAAATCTCAAAAGAGGAAACTGCAAATAACAGCTATTGGTGAAGACATCTCACTCAAAGAAGAAAGAAGAAATGATGTCAGAAGCACATGAAAAAGGAGCGCATACAAAACAAACAAAAGGACAAATCCAACGGACATCTCCTCATATACACTCCAAAGGAAATCAGAGAAAAGCTAAAGAAAGCAGAAGAAAATTAAGAGAGAGAATTAGCAGAGATATATCGAGAAAATCTCTCAAAAGAGCTCATCTATAGAAGTGTCAGCACAGGATCGTCTGAACACTCATTTGCTTAAGAAGAAGCAACCGTTTGAGACATTACTACACAACAGCTATATGAGCAACATCATCAATTATCTCAACGGTATTATGAATCATCTTCAAACGGCTATATTTCATCAAGAATATATAAATAGCCTCAAGATTGAATTTGAAGATGTTGATTAAGAATCAACCATGCTGCTAACCAGTAGGTCAGTTAGTCAAAGTTGTTGTGGTTCGGTTGAACAACCAACCATGTTGGTTGGCTGGAATGATAATCAACCAGGTCGCTTTTAAGTTGGCCAAAACGACAACCAAGAAAGGTTGAAAAACCACAAACACACCTTGGTTATTCCAGTTATATGGGTGAGAATGTAACCCATGGAAACCAATGGTTAGAAAACTAGGCTGAAGCTAAATTTCACTATCTTCTTAGCCAATTCTCAGAGGATGTGATTCCTCATATTTGAGACAGGATTGTATCCAAACTTATACACTTGTATCCCTGTCTTAACCTTGTACTTAGATTAATTCATTGTATCCTGAGTAGTACTCAGTTAACCTCTAGTACAGGAAAAGATTAAGTTTATGTTTCGTGGAAACTTAAACTTAGTTTAATTTGTAAACACTTTAAGAGTCTGAGAGCCTGAAGAGGCTTGGTGGAAGAAAGAATACTCCACACTTGGATAAGTGTCTGAGAGCCTGGAGAGGCTTGGTGGAAGAAAGAATACTCCACACTTGGATAAGTGTCTGAGAGCCTGGAGAGGCTTGGTGGAAGAAAGAATACTCCACACTTGGATAAGTGTCTGAGAGCCTGGAGAGGCTTGGTGGAAGAAAGAATACTCGTTGTTGAGCTTGGAGAGGCTTGTAAGTAAAAGAATACTCGTTGTTGAGCCTGGAGAGGCTTATCTGTAAAAGAATACTCGGTGTTGAGCCTGGAGAGGCTTGTCTGTAAAAGAATACTCGGTGTAGAGCCTGAAGAGGCTTGACAGAAAAGAATACTTGTTGTAGAGCCTAAAGAGGCTTGACAGAAAAGAATACTTGTTGTAGAACCTGAAGAGGCTTGACAGAAAACAATACTTGTTGTAGAGCCTGAAGAGGCTTGATAGAAAAGAATACTTGTTGTAGAGCCTGAAGAGGCTTGACAGAAAAGAATACTTGTTGTAGAGCCTGAAGAGGCTTGACAGAAAAGAATACTTGTATCTGAGTTCAGATAGTGGAAAATCCAATGGTGGTTTGCCTCTGGGATTGGATGTAGCTCACGGGTTTGTGGGTGAACCAGAATAAATTCTGTGCCTAAGTTCTCTTTCCCTTAATCTCTTTATTTACAGTTTTCATATTTATGTTGGGGATTGAAAAGTAATTTTCATAATAAACTTAACACAACGATTTCAATAAAATGATCTTTCATATGAACAAAACATGAGATGTCTCTCATATCATTTGAAGCATTACAAAGAATGTTCCTTGAAGAACTTCTGAAATAATTATATGAAGTGAGTCTGGAAAGAGCTCAGTTCAGAAATCGGGAACAGACTTCAGACAACCTCTAGTCATCTGAAGTATTTCAGAAACCGTTCTGAAAATACTCTTTGTAATAATCTTCAGAAGGTACTTTGAGAAGCCTCTGTTTAAAACAATCTTAAGCTTTAGAAGAAACTCTATTTTTCTTATCTTCCACACGTTTTAACTATCTCTTATCTTAAGACTTGTTTTGAACATTGTTCATCTTCATGATTTAAATTAAAGATTTCCAAAAACAATCAAAAAGCTTGAAACACTATTCAACCCCCCTTCTAGTGTTTCCTGTGGTTCTAACAAGTGGGTGAGTTGTACTCACCTCAAGGACGCTCAAAGAGAATGAAGTTGGAGAAGGCTTGAGATGAAAATCCGAGGCTCCCTTTTCTTCCTCCAAGCTCCAAAGCCACTAATTCTTACAAGAATTCTCTCCCTCTCTCTAAAATCTCTCTGCCTTCTCTATAAAAGAACAGAAGAAGAAGAAGAAAAGTGAAGAAATCCAACCCTAAAACACGTTTTAAAGGCTTTCAAGTGGATTCTCGCTCAAGCGAGACATTCTCGCTCAAGCGAGACATTCTCGCTCAAGCGAGCGGGTCATTGCATACATGCTTAACATTCTCGCTTGGGCGAGCCTTTTCTCGCTTAAGCGAGAAAAGTCCAGAGAGAACCAGAAAACTGTCATGTATCTCGCTTAAGCGAGCTAGATCTCACGTAAGCGAGATATACAGAAACTGATTTTTACACTTTTTCCTGTATAATTCTCCCAAGCTAGACATTCTCGCTTGAGCGAAAATGCTGAAACTTCTAAAAATATGGTTTTTACCCTAAGTCTTGCCTCCTATTTCCTTTTTACTCTTTTCTCAATTATTATACATAAAAATCATAATCCTATTCTCTTTTAATTCATCATAGATCTTAATTACCAGAATGTTACTTGAACGAGGACCCTAACACTTGAATTCTTAAATTTAACTCCTCTTAACTCTCACCTACTCCATCATTCCTAGTTCCCCTTGCCATAACTCATTCCTAACTTAAATATTCTTCTAAATTTCCCCTTAATACCCATAAACTCTTACAAACCCATAGATTCATTCTTGTAATCCTTCCTCTCCTCCTCAACTTCTCAATCCACTCCTGACTTTCCTCTAGTTTAGTTTAAGTCCAATTTTCAGGATGTTACACTTGTTGTTTAAACAATACTTGCTGTAGAGCCTGAAGAGGTTTGGTAGACTAAAAAATTGTAGTAGAGCCTGAAAAGGCTTGATAGAAAAGTGTAGAAACCACAGGAAACACTAGAAGGGGGGTTGAATAGTGTTTTATAATTTCAAACTGATTTTAGGAAAACCTTTTAACAAGCAAAACTTTTCACAAAGAATTTGAGCAACTTGCTGAAACTGGGAGTTAAGGTACTTGCTGAAGTTGCTTTAGCAGGTCCAATAAAACAATTTTGGAAACTTGTTTTATAAAATGTTTTAAATTGATTTTTCAGTTTCAACTTATAAAACAGTTTGCTCAGAATCCTTCAAGTTAGTTTAAATCAAATATAAAGAGATAAGGGTAAGAGAAAACTTAGCCACAGATTTATACTGGTTCACCCACTTCCATTGTGAGCTACGTCCAGTCTCAAAGCCAACTAGCAATGGATTTTCCACTAATCTCAGAAATTACAAATATTCTTTTACAGTCAAGCCTCTTCAGGCTCTATACAACAAGTATTCTTTTACAGTCAAGCCTTTTCAGGATCTAAACCAAGTATTGTTTATCCACAAGCCTCTCCAGGCTCAACAACGGGTATTCTTTCTTCCACCAAGCCTCTCCAGGCTCTCAGACACTTAAGGGTGTTTACAAATGAATGTGTTTAAGTTACAGAACCAAACCAAGTTCCTAACTTAAACTGAAACAAACTTGTACAAAGTAACTGAGTAAGAGTCAGAATAAATGAAATTTGTTGTACAATGAAACAGAGAGAATAACAACGTATATTTTGACAGCATTTTGTCTTGATATCAAATCTTCTCTCTTTTGTTGAAGTCCTTCATGAAGCTATATATAGGAACAGAATTGAGTCCGTTGAAGATTGCTTAAAATCACCGTTGAGAGATAGCAATAAATGTTGTGAGAACCGTTGTGAGACAATCTTCTGATAGCTTCTGACTTGAATATTGCAGGTGTGCAGACCTTGATTCAGTTCTGACACGTTTGCAGGTACTATGACACAACAGTTTCCCTTTCTGGTGAGTTGATTCAAAAAGCTCAAAAGGGGTCTCTGTTACTATTTCCTAGAATATTTTAACCAAATTTGTTACTCATTAAAACTTAGGGTTATGAGACTTAAACAATATTAATCTCTTAATAATATTTTAAGACTCAACATTCTCCCCCTTTTTAATGATGACAAATTTGCTTAAACTACCAAATATCTGAAGGGAATTAAAATTTGAGTTCAAAGAAATTCTCCCCCTTAATCAGATACTTGAACATAATGCATTGCTCCCCCTGAATAAAAGATCTTCTCTTTGAAAAACACTTAAACTTCAGATTTTGTTAGTTTATATTACTCCCCCTTTTGTCATCAATCAAAAGGGTTACTAGAGTTTGCTGAAGTATTAAATGCGTAGTAGAGTAATAAATATCGGGTAAACAATCAACAATAAGTTTGGTACACTTAGAATTTTTTTAATTTCTGATAACATATTAACGGGTTGCAGTCAATGATTAAAGCATTTAATAACAGTTATTACGTAGTCACATCATCAAGTATGAGCACATATAATAAACACACATATGAGCCAAACAACTCATTCATTGATATCATTCAGAAAGATAAAGAAAGAAATAAAAACAGTGAACACATAAACTTTCTGAAAATCACTACAGACTACTGCTTCTTTTGTGCTTAGGCCTTGATACATGAGATGGAGTAGTTTGCAGTTGTTTCATCATATTCTGAAGCTTCTTGTTCTTATTCCTAAACCTTCTCATCTCCCTTTCCCTAACTTCAAGTGCTTCAGTAAGATCAGCTTCTCTGAAGATGATGGATACATGTCGTTTAGTAAACACAATCTCCCCAATGCCATTGGGTAAGCTATATTCTGCAGGCTTGACCACAAGACAAGTGTATATGGCAGGGGTCCATTTCTACAGAGTCCAATCTTCATGAAGTTCACGACTTGAGCCTAAAAACTTTCCAGGGAACCAGGTATTCCATTCTTGTACAGATAAGGTGCTCTTGGTAATAGAATAAGCAAAGTCAAACTTTTTCCCAGAGCTAGAACCTTCTTTTTCCCACTCATGCCAGTAAGATCTCCAAACCCAGTCTCTGTAAGAGTGATCCAATACACCATATTCTTCAACTTCAGCAAAAACCCTTTTCCATTAAACTTTAGTCATAAGGCAGGATCATCTAGATATTCTGAGTAGAATTTAGGCTCCTTCTTCTTATCATTTGGACCTTCAGTAAAAGGTATCCTTGGCACAATTCTATCTGGTTTCCAGAAGATTTTAGTGGTTGGCTTCATGGTGAGTGGTTTGGGAGGCTTGAAGTTCTTATGCCCAGCAACAAATGCAATATATCTAGCATACAACTCAGTTTCCAAGTGGAGATGCCTGATGAATATCCAATCTTCAGCAGGTATCCTGACATGGTCTGAGGAGTCTACATCAATTCTCTTCCAGTAGTGCATGGGTTGTTGAACTCCTTTCCTGATTCTTTCTAGCTGATCAGACAGAAGATCTCCTCCTGTTGCCTTCTGTGTAGCTAATCTCTTCTCTCCAGCAGCATCCATAGAGTCCACATGTAAGCCAATATGCTTGTGCAAGGGTAGGTGGTCTCTGAAGTAGAGAAGTTCTTCATAAATGTTGGGACACTGAAGCAATCTGATCCTTTTAGCATAAGGAGTGGAGTAAAATTTGTGAGGGAATTCTACAGCTTTCTACAGATCATCAAAGCTAATAATAGGAACCATCTTATCAACTGATGGTTTTCTTGAGATATCCCTTGATTTTGGCTTCCACATCCTCTCCCTTGGGGTAAGATCACCCTTCCAAGCAAACTTTCCATCCCCTTTGCTGATATAGCTTCCTTTTGTTCCCTAGTTAATAGTTTTGGATAAAACTGGAACAATAGCAAGCTCAATAGATATCCTTTCATCAATTTGTTCTACTTGTTTTACTTCAACATATGTAGGAGGTGGGGGTGAAGGTGGATCAACAATATCAACAGGTTCAGAAGATATAGGTTCAGTAGGAATAGGTTCAGCAATTATGAGTTCTGCAACCTTCTCAACAGCATCAGGTGCACTAACCTTCTCAGCAATTGGTTCAGTGACCTTCTCAGTAATTACATCAGCCTCAAGCACCTTTACTGGAACCTTAGAGGGACTCACATTATCCTCCAAATCAATAGGATCAAGGTTCCCAAAATTTACCTTGATTTTCTTGTAAGGTTCAACTTTAGGAATGGGCATTCTGTTGATTTCTTGCATCTTCCTCTTGTACTTAACGGTTTCAGTGATGGGGTTCACAAAGAGGTTGTAGGGAACATAAGCAGCAACTGGCTTGATAGGTCTTTTTACAATCCTTATCTTCTTCAGTTCCAAAACCTTTTGATACTTCATTTGTTTCACAGCTTGCTGAAAGATTCCAGCATCATCCTTTGGGATAGATCTGCTCCTAGTAATCATCTGAGGTGGAGCTTCTTCCCTTACAGGAGATAACAACTTTCTGTTCTTCCTTCTTGTAGCATTGGAAGGCCTTTTTCTTTTGGGAACAAAAGACTTTTCTAGCTTCTCATCTTCTAAAATGGCTTGTTGTTCAGCAACAGCAATTAACCTATCAGTTTCCTCCTGCTCCTTGGCTTTTCTTGTTTCTTCTTATTCAAGGGCATTAGCCAAAACAACAACCTCTTGTAGCTCAGGGTCTGGGTGACTTGTTACAAGAGGCATCACCATCAGAGGCTTTTCAGAAGAGCTTCTACTAGGAGCATCAACCATCAAATCCTGTCCCTTAGGGGTTAAGGTAGGCTTGGTGACTTCAATAACAGGCACTTCAGCAGCCTGACCCACAATTTCAGCAAGTTCATTGTGAACCTTCTGAACAGGTTCAAAACCTTTTAGTGGTGTTATTTCAGCCACCTTTTCAGATGGTGTTGCCCTCTGAAAGGATGCTTCCACTTCCCTTACACGCTCCAATTCAGCAGGTGCAAGAGTCTTCTGAGAAACCTTTGTTCTTTTCTTCTTTACCACCTTCTTCTCAGGGGTGATAGCAACAGGTTGGAATTCCTTCTTTCTAGCATCTCCCTGAAGCTCGTCTTCATGGATCTCAAGAACAGTTCTCTCACAGGTAACTACGATAGTCCCCTCTTCATCAGAAGGTTCAGAGACAGGCTTCTTAATAGGAATACCCATTTCTTTGATGTTAGTGGTGGTAAAATAACTTGGGGGCTTCTGGTCGCACAACTTCTCCACGGGAAGCTTGTAATGAAGCATAATCTTCATTATGAGAGTGTTGTAGGGAAGGTTTGCAGCAGAGTCCCTTGACCTTCTGATCATGTGATATAGTATGATCAATGGTAGGTTGATCTTCTTCTTTTGCAACATATGGATGAGGCAGAATCTCTTCAGTTCAGAGATGTGGTCCTTGCCTCCTCCCTTTGGAAGCACACAACAACCAAGAATAGCAAATAGTAACCTGGGAGTTTGCAACAACCCAGTTCCTCCCATGTTTGATGGAGTTTCTAAACCAAACAGCATCTTGTTGAACACTCTTGGTCCATCATTTCTAGCTTCCGATTCTGGTACAAAAATAACTCCTTCAGTCTTCACATTTGTGACAAGTTCTAACACAGAGGTATTAACGAAGATATCTTTCCCCAACACTGTTGCCTTCAGAAAACCTTCTTGTTACCTTCAACCTCCTTTGCAGTTTTCCAGAATTCGTAAACACTGGCTTCATGCCATGACCAGTAGAGGTTGTCAAAGAAATGAGTCCACCTAGTAGCATCGAAATACTCAGTAAGATCATGGCCATATTCAGCAAGCTGCCACAGTTTCACACACCTGGTTCGGACAATCTTCCCACCAACATTAGCAGCAACATCATTCTTCTTGGGTGCCATTGCAGTTGCAGAATAACTTTGAAGAAAGTAGGGTTTGAAGGAAAACGGAGAGCTTGAGAGCATAGAGACTTTTTGGAAGTTGAGAGAGTGAGAGCAAAGAGAGTGTAACCTTGAGAGGCTTCACACGCGCTCTATAAATAGACTCAGACATAGCATTAATGATGGTAGTTACAGACATAGGGAGTCGTGCAATGTGCGAACATCAGAGGATAGGTGCAAGGTCAACCGTTTCAGGGAGCCACATCATTAAGTGACATTTCAGAAAGTATATGTGTTCAGCAAGTTCAATCATTTCAGCAGACACATATATATCAGCAAGTTCATTCATCAGAGAGTTTTACATATTTCAGAAAGTTCATACAAAAGACATTTCACAATTTTGCATATATTTTCAGATATTTAATTGCAGTAATAAAAAGTGTTACAAACAGAAATTCTCAGAGGGTTATCAAGTGTGTTGCTTTTGCTGAGACTAAGCATTATTTCCTGAAATATTTCAGCAGCTCTTGCTTCCAGGTCTGGGCACATAGACCTTCCTTCCATCAAGGATTCCTCTCATCCATTCTTCTGTTGTAATTCTGGGTGTCTTCTTGGATTTATCTAAGACATCTACAAGTGAAACAATAGAGATCTTTGGTACCCATACATTCTTGGGTCCACTTGAGTTAGTTTTGGGCTACACTTAGACATATATTGTCAAGGCTTATCACAGTAAATGCACCCATCTAACTTCTTTTTGGCCTTTTTGGTAAATCAGATTTTGATGACTTTGATGATTTTCCAGAGAAACCTAAGCCTCTTTTGTCTTTGAAACTTTTTTGAGTTCCTAATAATCTGTTAAGATCATTAGTTCCTTCTACAAATTTGGCCAGGTCTATCGTAAGTTCCTTAATCTGTCTTTGAAGATTTTGATTTTCTTCAAATAGACTTTTGAAATTACTATTCTCATGTTCCTGAATCTTTTCTTTAAGTGTAAGATTCTCCTTTTCAAGATTTTTGTTTTTATTGCACAAAATAGTATATGCATTGGAGAGTTTCTTATACTTTCTAAAAAGTTCTTTGGAACTATCTACCAAATCATCATATTCATCTTGAAGAGTTAGAGATGTTACCTTAGAATCAATACCTTCAGAAGAAAGTTGATTTGCCATTAAGAACAAGTTTGTCTCTTCAGATGAGTCCTCTTCATCTTCTAAAGTGGAATCTTCTAGATCTGATTGAACAGACTTGTTATCCATAGCATCTTCATGAATAGATGAAGTTAGCCAGTCCCATATTTCCTTAGCAGAGTTGCATCCTTGAACTTTCCCATACTCATTTTTGTTCAGGGAACAAATCAAGTAGAGTTTGGCTTGAGTATTAAGTTGAACCTTACTCTTTTGCTCATAAGACCACTCAACTTTGGGAATAGGTACTCCATATCTCATAGGAATATAATCACCATCAGCAATTATATTCCAGAGATCCAGATTTTGGCTTTCAATGAACAGCTTCATGTGTTCTCTCCAGAAAAGATAATCTTTTCTATTGAAAACTAGAGGTCTGCTTACAGATGCTCCTTCAGAGATGTAGAGACCATAGCTTGTTGAGGTTTCCATCTAGGATCTTCTTCCTCAGCATTGTTAGATGCTCAACCCGAGGTTAAGCTCTGATACTAACTGTAGAAACCACAGGAAACACTAGAACTGGTGTTGAATAATGTTTTATAATTTCAAACTGATTTTAGGAAAACCTTTTAACAAGAAAAACTTTTCACAAAGAATTTGAGCAACTTGTTGAAACTGGGAGTTAAGGTACTTGCTGAAGTTGCTTTAGCAGGTCCAATAAAATAGTTTTGGAAACTTGTTTTTATAAAATGTTTTAAATTGATTTTTCAGTTTCAACTTATAAAACAATTTATTCAGAACCCTTCAAGTTAGTTTAAATCAAATATAAAGAGATATTGGTAAGAGAAAACTTAGCCACAAATTTATACTGGATCACCCACTTCCACTGTGAGCTACGTCCAGTCCCAAAGCCAACTAGTAATGGATTTTCCACTAATCTCAGAGATTACAAGTATTCTTTTACAGTCAAGCCTCTTTAGGCTCTATACAACAAGTATTCTTTTACTGTCAAGCCTCTTCAGGCTCTAAACCAAGTATTTGTTGGACTTAAGCTACATTGGAACTTACAAGTGGTCATCATGTCTCTCATAGTAAGGAGTTTTGGTTTTGTTGTAGGAAGTATAAATTTTATATTCATTTTGCAGTGCCAAACAAGTTTCAATAGATGTGGCACTTGTATTATTTGTTTTTAGCTTCAGGCAATTGATATGTGTTTGTTAATTAGTTTTATTTTGATTGTAATCATGTAAGTTGAGCTCATGTTTTTGTTTTCATGTTTGGATAGCTTGGAAGCTAAATTACTCAATCAAGTATTGATTTGCCTCTGGTATAATCGATTACTTTAGTTGGTAATTGACCCCAAGTTGAATCGAAACTGAAAACGACATGATTTATGGTACAAGAACGAAAATAATCGATTATCTGATAAAGAAAATCGATTACCACTGCACCTGATAAAAGAATCAAATATAGGTGCTCACTGGTCTAATCGATTACCACTTGTTATAATCGATTACCCCTGTTTCCTGTGAATGAGTTCTGGAACAAAACGTTCTGGTTTAATCGTTTACCCACTAAGCTAATCAATTACCATAGATTCTGCAGAAAAACTAGATGTTTTTCAACTATTTTTGAACTGTTTTCTAACAAACTTTAAAACTATATAAGTATGTGAATTTCGAGAAAGAAGAAGCGAAGAGAGAGAAGAAAAAGAGAAGAGAAAGAGAAAGAGAAAGAAAAAGAGTGAGCTAAATTGTTAGATAATCAAAAACTCTTTTTGAAAAAGATTCTTCAAGAAAATTCATCATGTCCAGAAATTCTGCAAAAATCTGAAGAACTCTCAAGTCAAGAAGATTAGATGATTTGGAAAGTAGATTGATATACACATGTAGTTTATCTGCATATACAAGGTGTTATCGTTCTAAACTTAGTTTTTCTATAATTGTTTTGATATGTATTGTCTCTTGAATAGAGATTCATAGAGAAGTACATTGTGTGATATCTCAAGAACGGGGTGTTCTTTGAGATTGTTTGTGAAATCTTGTGACGGGGTGTCATAAGTAAGGTTGTTGTTCGAGTGGCGGGGTGTTATAAATAAGGTTCTTGCATCAATCAAAATACACAAAAGAACTTATAAAGAAATTTGATATGGATAGCTGTAAAAGTTCTAACATACCTATGGGAACAAACTGCTACATGGATGCAAATATTCAAGGAAAATTTGTAGACGTAACCAAATAATGAGGAATGATAGGTTCACTTTTATATTTAATAGCAAGTAGACCTGACATCATGTTTAGTATGTGTTTGTGTGCTAGGTATCAAGCAGCACCCAAGGAATCACACATGAATGCTGTCAAAAGAATTTTGAAGTATCTCAAGGAAACTACAGACGTGGGTCTTTGGTATCCTAAAGGTACAAATCGTATACTTGTTGGTTATTCTGACTCTGATTTTGCAAGCTGCAAATTAGACAAGAAACGTACAAGTGGTACGTGTGATCTATTTGTAAATAGTCTAGTATCATGGCACAGTAAGAAACAAGCATGTGTAGCACTTTCAACCGCATGAGCTGAATACATTGCAGTTGGGAGTTTATGTGCACAATCAATATGGCTCAAGCAACAATTACGTGACTTTGGACTGAAATTGGACAAGATACCATTGAGGTGTGATAACACAAGTGCAATCAACCTAACAAAGAATCCTATCTTGCACTCAAGAACAAAACACATAGATATACATCATCACTTTATAAGAGATCATGTGGAAAAAGGAGATTGTGAAGTTCAATTCGTTGATACTGAATCACAATTAGCAGATATATTCACTAAACCACTACCAAGAGAAAGGTTCTACAAGCTAAAAAGGGAACCTGGTATACTTAGTGAGTATGATCTTAACTAATCTATCTTCTCTATGTTTTCTAAGTTAAATTGTGTGAAATTGTCTGTATAATTGTGCATTTCATTCATTACTTGCATAACATCATGAAAGTTTTCACTAAAATGCATTAAAAATGATTTTTTAAAACAAATTAGTAGCAAGTTAATCCATTACCTGTATAAGTAATCTATTAAATCAGGAAGTCTGTAATTCAACAGAAATACAAACTCACTGCTTTAATCGATTACCACTATATGTTAATCGGTTACCTTACTGAAGCAATGAATCCTTTAAGCATTCGTTCTGTGATAATCAATTACCACAGTCTGATAATCAATTATCTGACTGGGAAAATTAAATATGTTTTTAATAAGTCACCGGGATAATCGATTACCGTCTTTCAGTAATCGATTACCTGCGACTCATTTCCATCCCAATCAATTTCAGAGAAGCCAATGATGATACTTAAACCCCTTCAACTTCATTTTAATCCTAATTTCTCAAACCCTAAGTGAAATCCTTCACCAAAAACTCCTCATATTCTCAAATTTCTTCGATACAAACACCTTTAACCCACATTTCTTAACCTTCAATGGCGGATTCAAGCAAAGGTAAAGGGAAACACATGAAGCATACAACAAGTGGAGTAGAATTTCGTCCTCCAAAACTAACCCCAGTTTGAAAACCTGGTTCTTCAAAGAGACCTGCAGAAGAATCTCCACCGACACCTCTCAACTACAACCATCCATGGTTTTCAACAGAGGGTCAAGCTAATGCCTATTTCAACTTCTTTACTGGAAAAGAAATTATCTCTCCTAAGGTTCTTTCCTTTTCTTGGCTTAATAGAAATAGATTCACTTTTCAACAAGATTTAGAATCACAGAGTCTTGGAAAATTTGTTTAGTTAAAAGGGCATTACTATCTTGACTTGGTTAAAGTCTTTTATGCAAACCTCTAATATGATGAAAACGGAAATCTATTTTTTGAGGTAAAAGGAACAAAAATTTGGATGAATAATTCAACCTTTAAAGAAATAGGAGGAATAACTGCTGGTGGGGCTAGAACAACAATCTTCAAATTTGAATTTAACAGGCTTGACATTCAGTATAATAAGCTTCAACTTTATAAATCTATGTTGGTAAATCCAAATGAATGGGAAGATGAACAGGCTATTAAAAGATCTGAAAAGAAGAAATCCGTCTTCAATACCGGGGGAATGAAAGTCAATGATAGATTGTTGCATTACACCTTGGCATGGATTGTAATATCTAGGGGGAGAAACCATGCTCAGTTATGTGAAGAGGATATGATGATGATCTGCGCTATAAAGAATGACATTAAGATAAATTGGATAGACACAATTAGCAATAATATGATGAAGACCAGAAGATCAATTGACTATAAATGTCCTTATGATGTTTTCATATCTAAAGTTCTTGATCACTATGGTGTTGACACAAGTGGTGAATCAAGAGAAATTACTAGAGAAACACATGATGTTAAGGACAAGGCAATGAAAATGATGAAATTGGTCAAAACAGAAGACGGTTGGTTTAATAAAGATGAAATTAACAATGAAGAAAATCCAAATGAAGAAGAAGATTCTGAAGAAGCTGAGCCTAAGCCATACACAACCTTTGAGCAAATGTTTCCCAATAAATTGAATGAAATTTCTGAAACCCAGAAAAGGGATTATCAAGACATGAAGGAAAGAATTGAGGCAATCTCTGAAAGGCTTGATGAACTTCAAGTTCCATTCCCGGACGCTTAGGAGGAGCTTCGGTTCTTAGGATCTTATTTTGTTTGATTTTCATATTAGGATGCATATTTCATTTTGGATGACTATAATATGTACAATGGTTACTTTGATACTTTCATATTTATGCTCATGACTATTATGTTTAAGTACTTGGATATTTGTATGATAAACACTTTGCTTATGTGCTGATTTTAGAATATCACATGATAAATTTGCATGAGATTTTGGTTTTAATTTGCCAAAAGGGGGAGAAAGATTACTGATTAAACTGAATTAGATTAAACTGAATTAGATTAAACTGAATTAGATTGGATATACTGATTATGATGATAGATGATTGGATTTGGATTGATAATATGAATTATGATTATCATATGATATATGTTTGATTGTGAAACATGATTACTGTGATTTGTTTGATAAACACATTATCTATGCAAGCATTTTCAAAGTTCTTTTAGGAATGAAGAAATGGCAATTGTCTTTGTGCCCACTATAACTGTCACTGAAAGTGTTTGGCGCATCAAAACCAAAAAGGGGGAGATTGTCGGACTTAAGCTACATTGGAAGATACAAGTGGTCATCATGTCTCTCATATTAAGGAGTTTTGGTTTTGTTGTAGAAAGTATAAATTTTATATTCATTTTACAGAGCCAAACAAGTTTCAATAGATGTGGCACTTGTATTGTTTGTTTTTAGCTTTAGGCAATTGATATGTGTTTGTTAATTGGTTTTATTTTGATTGTAATCATGTAAATTGAGCTCATGTTTTTGTTTTAATGTTTGGATAGCTTGGAAGCTAAATTACTCAACCAAGTATTGATTTGCCTCTGGTATAATCGATTACTTTAGTTGGTAATTGACCCAAGTTGAATCGAAACTGAAAATAACATGATTTCTGGTACAGGAACGAAAATAATCGATTACCTGATATAGATAATCGATTACCATTGCACCTGATAAAAGAATAAAATATAGGTGCTCAATGGTCTAATCGATTACCACATGTAGTAATCGTTTAACCCTGTTTCCTGTGAATGAGTTCTGGAACAAAACGTTCTAGTTTAATCGATTACCCACTAATCTAATCTATTACCACAGATTCTGCAGAAGCACTAGACGTTTTTCAACTATTTTTGAACTGTTTTCTAACAAACTTTTGAGACTCTAAAAATATATAAGTATGTGAATTTCGAGAAAGAAGAAGCAAAGAGAGAGAAGAGAAAGAGAAAGAAAAAGAGTGAGCTAAATTGTTAGAGAATCAAAAACTCTTTTTGAAAAATATTCTTCAAGAAAATTCATCATGTCCAGAAATTCTGCAAAAATCTGAAGAACTCTCAAGTCAAGAAGAGTAGATGATTTGGAAAGTAGATTGATATACACTCATGGAGTTTATCTGCACATACAAGGTGTTATCATTCTAAACTTAGTTTTTCTATAATTGTTTTGATTTGTATTGTCTCTTGAATTGGGATTCATAGAGAAATACATTGTGTGATATCTCAAGAACGGGGTGTTCTTTGAGATTGTTTGTGAAATCTTGTGACGAGGTGTCATAAGTAAGGTTATTGTTCGAGTGGCAGGGTGTCACGGATGAACAAGCTCTTGTGGGGTGCAAGAGTCAAACCTTTTGTTTGCTAGAAAGTTTTTCTTTAGGATTGAGTGTGCATGGTGTTTGTAATCAATTCTATAGTGAAAGCTGATTTAGTGGTAAACTGGATGTAGGCACCTTTTGTGGCTGAACGAGTATAAATCACTGTGTTATCTTCTCTATCCCTATACTATCTTGAATTGTAATTCTTGGTTATATGAATTTGGTTCTTGATTAATAAAATAAGAGAAAGTGAATAGATAAATTGATTGATTTCAGAAACATTGATTTGTTTACTATTTGTAGAATCATTAATCTTGAGGAATCAATCTTGATAATCAATTATCTACTATTTTACAAATTGGTAATCAATTACGCACTGAATTGGCAATCAATTACCTGCTAATATCTTTGACCCGCTGCACTTATCTCTTGATTTAAAACTCTGATAAAATTGATATTTGAAAGAATTTTAAAGGCAGTATTTTGAAGGGAAAAATGAATTTTGCAAGTTAACTAAGTAAATTTTTTTAAGTGAATTTATTAACCCCCCCTTCTAGATTCCCTATGGGACCAACAGTATTGTTTATCCACAAGCCTCTCCAGGCTCAACAACAAGTATTCTTTCTTCCACCAAGCCTCTCCAGGCTCAACAACGAGTTTTCTTTCTTCCACCAAGCCTCTCCAGGCTCTCAGACACTTAAGGGTGTTTACAAATGAATGTGTTTAAGTTACAGAACCAAACCAAGTTCCTAACTTAAACTGAAACAAACTTGTACAAAGTAACTGGGTAAGACTTAGAATAAATGAAATTTGTTGTACAATGAAACAGAGAGAATAGCAGCGAATATTTTGACAGCGTTTTGTCTTGATATCAAATCTCCTCTCTTTTGTTGAAGTCCTTCATGAAGCTATATATAGGAACATAATTGAGTCCCTTGAAGATTGCTTAAAACCACCGTTGAGAGATAGCAATAAATGTTGTGAGAACCATTGTGAGACAATCTTCTGATAGCTTCTGACTTGAATACTGCAGGTGTGCAACCTTGATTCAGTTCTGACACGTTTGTAGGTACTATGATACATCAATTTCCCTTTCTGGTGAGTTGATTCAAAAAGCTCAAAAGGGGTCTCTGTAATCTTTCCTTAAATGAGACAAACTTGCAGAAGACGTTGAGGATACATTTAAGTCTTGAGCAGAAAGCCTTCTGACTTTAGACAAATTCCACTTAGAAAGTCTTAAGCAGGTCTTCTTAATTCAGATAGCATAGTTCTTCAGAGGGTTGATGAACTTCAGCAGGTTCTTCTCCTTCAGAAGGTTGTACCACTTCAGAGGGTTACTTCTTCAGAGAGTTGTTGAAACATATAAAGTACCCTTAGTAGAACTTGTACTATTTCTCAGAATATTTTAACCAAATTTGTCACTCATTAAAACTTAGGGTTATGAGACTTAAACATTATTAATCTCTTAATAATATTTTTAGACTCAACAAAAAGAATACTTGTATATCTGATCAGATAGTGGAAAATCCTTAGCTGGTTGACTTTGGGATTGGACGTAGCTCATAGTGGTGGTGGGTGAACCAGTATAAATCTTTGGCTAAGTTCTCTCATCCCTAAACTCCATTTAAATTCAGTTTATACTAATGTGGAGGGTTCTGAGATTGCTGTTTTATAACAATAAGTTGAAAAACAATTTTTCTGAACTATTTTATTGAACCTGCTGAAGCAACTTCAGCAAGTACAAAAATCCCAGTTTCAGGAAGTTATAAAAATCTCTTTGTAAAAATGTGCTACTTGTGAAAGGTTTTTCCAAAACCTGCTTAAGATTTATAAAACACTATTCAACCCCCCTTCTAGTGTTTCCTATGGTTTCTACACTTAGTGGCGGTTAAAGTGTATTTATAAACATGTATTTGGATTTTGAAGCTTATGTAATTGTTGGAATACTTAAACGCCTTGTATGTGAATGTATGACGATATCGGTAATGTCGTGAAAAATAATTCTGTAAATTTAGGAATATTCTTCTAACGGGCATTAGTTCTAGGTTTACGGAATTAGGACGTTACATTATGGTATCAGAGCAATTCAAGCCAATTGGACTGTGGATAGTGTAGTTGTCTACAATTAACTATAGTCTTAAATGCATTATTATGAAATATGGAGACTGATAACCTAATGATGTATATAGGATTATGATTAGTGGCAGACGAGGTAGGCCCCGTGGCTCCCCACGACTAGTTAAGAACCTCAAATCCATTTGTCGTAGCCCTACAGTAGCTTACTACGGCAATTGGGGAGCGGAAAACCATTAATGTTATTTTTCTTTAGAAGCTTCGTTCCCAACCAAGGGAGACGCCACCCCCACCAGTGGTAGTCGTGGACCCCTTTATCCACTACCTAGAAGAGTTTCGGAAACATAGCCCACCATCCTCTTTAGGGGCCTATGATCTAGAGGTAGCTGACGCATAGCTCAATGCCATGAATAAGATCTTTGAGGTGATGAGATGTGCCAATGAGCTGAAGGTGAAGTTCACCACCTACATGCTTCAGGGAGAGGTGGAGAATTGATGGAAGGGGGCCAAGGTCCGTTTGGCTTCTTTATGGATCCCGTTGTCTTGGGATGGGTTCCAGGCATTGTTCATTAAGAAGTACTTCCCGGTGAAGGTACAAAAGGAGAAAGAGACACAGTTCTAACAGATGAAGCAAGGAAGCATGTGAGTGGGCCAGTTTGTGGGCAAGTTTGAGGAGTTGGCCAAGTACTCCACCTTGCTCTAGGCCAATCCTAATGAGGGCTGGAAGTGCTCGCATATGGAGGCATGTTTGAAGCCCGAGATCAAAAAGGTAGTGGCACCTTTCGAGTTAAGGGACTTCTCGACTCTGGTCAACAAGTGCATCATTGTTGAGCACAGCCTTACCAAGGAGGAGCCTAGGCTAGTTGTGAAGGCTTTGGCTTATGGCAAGAGGAAGGAGGAGGAGGAGGCTCCGGCAGGGAGAAACACCAGGGCTTTTGGCTAGGGAGGGAAGGGCAAGAAAATTGCTCATCCATCTACACCGATGACTTCTACTTTCCCGAGGGGTGGCAAGGGCCACCTGGGTGAGTGCCTTGATGGTCAAAGGAAGTGCTTCTACTGCTTAGAGATGGGACACATGGTGAGGGAGTTCCCGAAGAAGAAGGGTAACCCCAAGCTACCGGGAGGGTCTTCACCCTCAATGGTGAGGTAGGAACTGAGGCCGATAACCTGTGCAAGGTATGTGTGTAATGAAAGATAGAACCTTCACTGTAATGTATGATTTTGGGGCAACCCACTCTTTCATTGTTTGTAGTTGTGTGAAAAAAATTGAGTTTTCATGCCACCCCTTCACCCCGTCAATTAAATGTTATCATCCAGACCAAAGAAGCAATCCACACTTCCCTTGTTTGTCTAAATTGCCCTATTGCGATACAAGTGAAGGCTTTTGAGGTTAATTTAATTTGTTTGCCATTAAAGGGCATTGATGTAATTCTTTGCATGAATGGGTTATTCCAAAATCAGGTCATGCTTGATTATTTAAATAAAGTGGTTGTTTTTCCAATTTTTGTCTTCCTTCGAGGGAGAAACAACTTGTTTTACTTTCTAGCTCCACCCAAATTTTTGAATGTCTGTCTAATGGGAGTAGTTGTTTATTTTAATGTTTTCCTTAACTTTAGGAACTAGTTCTGACTTGAGTAGTGTAGCCACGGTTAGGGAGTTTCAAGATGTTTTCCATAGTAAGGTAACCACCTTACCAACGGATTGAGAGATTGAGTTTTCTATAGATCTTGTGCCTGACACAAGACATATATCCAAGGCACCCTATAGGATGTCACCACTAGAGTTGAGTGAGCTTATAGCCCAACTAAAGGAGTGGATAGAGAAGAAATTCATTAGACCTAGTGTGTCATCCTGGGAGCACCAGTGCTCCTAGTTAAGAAAAAGAATGGGAGTATGAGGTTGTGTGTAGACTTTAGGCAGTTGAACAAAGTCACCACTAAGAACAAGTATCCTCTACCAAGAATAGATGACATGTTAGATCAACTTAGGGGAGCGTCTGTGTTCTCCTGGGCTTTATGTCCGTATTTACCACAATGGAAGCACACCAAATAGAGACTTTTATGAAGTAAAAAAACAAGAAGGGGGTTGAATTGTGACCTGTTAAAAATTGATAACTTCTACGAAAGCTTCTGAAGAATTATACTGCTCAAGAAATCCTTCTTGGTTTAAATTAGAAGCTTGTCACAATAGTTAGATAATAATTCACAATTTATATATATATATATATATTCAAGAGGATATAATATGATTAGATGATGTATGATTTCAAATAATTTTCCTTTCTTCTTAAAAAGTTCTCGTATGAAAATCTTGATATAGGTAGAGAAACACATACATGGGTATTAAGTGTTAAGTCCCAAAAATATTATCAAGTAATTAATAATGTTTTAAGTCTCATAATCCTAAGTTTTAATGAATAACAAATTTGATTAAAGTACTCTGAATGTTAGTGCAAATTCTCTTGAAGGAATTTTCTGTGTTTCATCAACTCTCCGAAGTTATGGAACCCTCTGAAGTGGTGCTACTTTCTGAAGGAGAGGAACCCTCTGAAGGATCAGAACTTGCCGAAGCAAGAGAACTTGCTGAAGTTGGGTGACGTCGTACTCTGAGAAGCATATCATCTTTGGAGTGAGACTCTCTAAAGAACCTCTGAAGACTCAAGTCTTTCTGCTAGCTATCTGCATTTCACCCTTTCTGGCAAGGCAAATCAGAACCTTTTGGTATATTTCAAATCCTGTTCACCAAAAAGCAAGTCTCTACGGCGAAAGTACACTGTGTTCAGAAAAAGTAGAGTCAGCGCTGCTGCGCACCTATTTATGCTTTGTCTGCTGTAGAATGCTATCAGAAGCTTGTGTCTCAACGGGAGAAAAACTATCTAACAACGGGACTAAAGAGAAGTCTAACGGATATCAAAGTCTCTCTCTCTATAAATACCAGACTTCATGCAGAGAAGATAGATAGATAACGAACGTCAACTTGTTGAAGTGCTGCAAAAATTCTCTGAGAAATTTACACTCTGTTTCAATTGTACTCAACTTTCATATCCTGAGTTTAAATCAGAAGATTGTACATCTTACCCAGTTTAGGCTTCAAACTTGTGTAGTTTTAAGCTTAGGCTATTTTCTTTCTTAAATAGTTTGCTGTTGAGCCGGGAGAGGCTTGTTGTTTAAAAATACTTCCTGTAGAGCCTGGAGAGGTTTGGTAGAGAGACAATACTTATCGTAGTAGAGCCGGAAGAGGCTTGATAGAAAAGAATACTTGTATATCTGATTAGATAGTGGAAAATCCTTAGTTGGTTAGCTTTGGGATTGGACATAGCTCACATTGGTGGTGGGTGAACCAGTATAAATCTTTGGCTAAGTTCTCTCACCCCTAAACTCCATTTAAATTTAGTTTATACTAATGTGGAGGGTTCTGAGATTTTTGTTTTATAACACTAAGCTAAAAAACAATTTTTCTAAACTGTTTCATTGAACCTGCTGAAGCAACATTAGCAAGTACAAAAAATCCCAGTTACGACAAGTTATAAAAATCTCTTTGTGAAAAAGTACTGGTTGTAAAAGGTTTTCTACAAACTGCTTAAGATTTATAAAACACTATTCAACCCCCCATTCTAGTGTTTCCTATGGTTTCTACAGTTGGTATCAGAGTTCAACCTCGGGTTGAGCATCTAACAATGTTGAGGAAAAAGATCTTAGATGTAAACCTCTACAAGCAACCATCATTACACCGCAGAAAGTGCCTTTGTTTCAAGGCCTCCAGCTTTTAATGGTACTGATTACCATTATTGGAGAGATCGTATGAAACTGTTCATTAAGAGCAGTAACATAGATCTGTGGGATGTGGTCACTGATGATGATTACATTCCCACACATGGCGGTGTGCCCACACCAAAAACAGAATGGACTGGTGAACAAAAGGCTCGTGTTTAGCTTAATGCAAAAGCAAAACTCTACTTAGTTTTCTGCGACACCCTTAGTTATACCGCTAAGAGTATCACATTACGAAACGTAACCGTCGACTTACTGTTTTTAAAACTTAGAAAATACGAATATATATTTTTTTTTTTGAAAAGGAGATTGGTCATCATTAACCTATCGCTTTCTAATTCAATTTTTTTAAGTATTCATGAAAATGTCCTTATCTTAAGTCTGAAATTCATTTTCTAAAAACATCTAGACGATTCAATCATTCTGCATACATACACAACATAAACGCAGATATAAAGGGGATCATGGGAAAGAAACATGATAAACATATATACATAATCACAGTGTCAAGGTGATCTCCGAGATAACAACACCATCATACAAAATGAGAGTTCTAGCAGTAGACTAAATAAAACCCCTATCAATACAAAAAAAATAAGAGGCCGCTAATCAGAGATGCTACCACTAGACTCATGACTACTCCTGATGCACTGCCCTACTCATCGTCATCCGATCCAGCAGGGGCAGCCCTACAACTCCTCCTTCCAGCATCTGGGATGGTAAACATCCTGAATTCCTCTGAAGGAATGTCACCAGAAGAATCCTCTCTCTGCTCCTCATCCTTGGAGTCCTCCTCGGGGTCCTCCTCTGGATCCTCCTCCTCGGATGAGGTATCATTGATGACGATCAAGTCAGGCTCACCAAAGGGAGGACAACCGAACGTACTGAAATGCACGAGCGGCGGGGATGACACCTCTGGTCCAGGAGTATTGCGAGGAGAATCTGGCTCTCCCATAGTGGCCATCCGCGAAGACTGGGAAGATGTCGATGGAGCGGGACAATAACGGCGATTGAGGAAGGTAGTGTAGCGACGAAGTCCGGGTGGTTTCTCGAACTCTAGAATCACAGGCACAGTGAAAACGACCTCCGATACAAGGGCAAGGTTGGGGTGAGAGATGGTGACGTGCACTTCCCCTGTAAACACGCAACGTCTAGGAACGTCCGTAACTCGCCACTGCCCCCGTGGCTCCCATCTCAGTGCTACCCTCATGGTTGACATCTTGAAGTTCTCCGAACCCAACTGTCGACGTAGCGAAAAAGCACGACGACAGAAAACAGAAGTAGAAAAGGGAGGGTGAGAACATCACATAAACTCATGTCAAGTAGAACACAGTAACTAGAGCATCCATAAAATATTCACAAACATTCACATAATCTCAATCACAAGTATGCAGTTGATGCTATCATGATGTACATAACTAATGCATGAGGGCCCGGGAAAACATCACCAAAAGTAGAGCACACAGCAACTGCTCGACCATATATGTACAATATATCAGGAGTATAGTCTGTACTAGCAAATAGTACGAAGAGCATTGCTCAATCTCTGGGCAAGACGATTTTCCGACTTCCAAACAAACTCACTGATTATGAAAACTTGAGAGCGACAGGATAGTCAAGCCTGTACCCCGCTTACACGACAGTAGGGGGCGAGCCTACGTCACTTGTGCCATTTCGGGACCCGACTTATCCTCAGGGTTGGTCTCCTTTACCGGACCGCTAGTGTTCTTTGCAAAACCCAGTGCACCCGTCCCATCCAGTTTCACACTGTACTAGAGTGGTATTGCCATATAGGTCGTAAGGCTTTTGAACCTTAATCATTATTGATGCACATGATGTATGTCACACCGCAAACACTTACAATATTACATCCTTACAAACAAGCCCATTGAATCTTTTTACGTCACCACTTTACCATGGTGCAACCTCGTAGATTCAAGGTCTTTCTTTTAAGGAAAACCAAATCACACTCTCTTGCCAAGCTTCTCAAGTTTTATGTAGAGAGAAAGTGTTGGTTATAATCTTTTAAGGTAGCTTGTGCTAGCTTTATTGATAATCATATTTACTTAAGTCCTACAATTTACTAAGGCTTATGGATATGTCTTATGAAAGGCATTACTAATCCTAATTCTATTTGTATGACTAATTAAGATTAGGCTTAACCTTTAATCATAACTAGTCTTCATTAATCGAATTTCAATTAATCTTATCCTTCTTTAATTAAGTCTTAATCCTTACTTAAGATCCTAATTAATTTCTAATTATCCCTTAATCTCTTCCTTAATCTTGGATTAGGGTTTTTAATTATGCTTGATTAAGGTTAAATTATAATTAATTAGTTTTTGACCGTCGTTAGAGATTAATTACTTAATTAACACTTATATTAATATTAATTATCTTTAGACTTAATTAATTATTAATTAACTTAAGTAATTTAGGCTAATCAACTTAGGTGATTAAATTAGTTAAGCCTACTAATTAATCCTAAGTTTAATTTTCACAACTTAGATTAGTGTTGAAGTTCAACCCTAATCTAAGCCTAAGCCCATGAATTATTTTTAGTTGTCTTTTAAATTGAGTTTTGACTTTCTTTTTGAAGGCTTTGGGCCTAAACAAAAGCCTAAAGGTTATTGGACCCATGAGAGCCCATTTTTATTCATAATAAATAAAAAATGTGACTTTTAAATAGATTTTTATTTTAGTTAAAATAAAAATCCGAATTTAATTACTTAATTTAAAAACTTATCTTATTTGCAATTTAGTCCTTTTAGTTACAAATTTATTTTTTAGTCCTTTTGGGCCAATTTAGCCCAAAAACATGTTTTAAACATCCTTTTGATCTTTTTAGGATCAAAAGGACATTCTTGATGAGTTTTATTAAGAACTCTCATGAACACCAAGAACATGCTTCCATTGTCAAGCTCAAAACACCATTTTGCTTTTCAAGATCAATCATCAAAACAATTTTGTAAATCCATCCAACCACATGCATGTTCATCAAATCATCATCTAAACACATTACAATCATCAAAACAATTTTAGAATACATGCAGCCCCATTTTTACTCTCTTGGCCGAGAGCATCAAGGAAAAAGGGAGAAATTTTGCAAAAATTTTAGCTTGGCTTGCATGCATCCAAATCCATCAATTAAACACATTTCAAGCATCAAAACAAACATGCAAACATCAATCACAACCCAACTCAACAGATCCGAAAATATACATCCAAAAGAAGTTCCAAAAAGATGATTTTTCAAGTAAAAACAAGGTTAGAAAAGCAAGGATTCAAGGGTAAATCCTTGACTCTAGTTACAAAGCCTACTAGAGTTCAAGTTCTCCCCCCCTTTACCTAAATCTTCAAGGGAAATAGTGCAGAATTCTTGCTCCAAAAATAGCCAAAGACAGCCCCTCAAAGGTCCTCCTTTTGGTCTCCAACAAGTGTTTTAAGGCTAGAAAGTAAGTATTTTTAAGCTTAGGTTCAAAAATGGAACCTAAACTTGGTTGGTGTTTATGGAGAGAATGAAGATTTTGGGAGAGGAAGGGTGAGAGTGCCACGGCCAAGGAAGAAGAAGAAGGGAAAAAAAATGAGAGAATTGTGCTTGGTTTGCATGTAAGAAAGACTAAAGTGAGAAAAATGTAATAAATGCCATCAAGTCACCTTTATATATATTGGTGGGTTGGAAGGGAAAAATGGACAAGTGTATTCCATACATAAAAATCTGGCTGCACGGTTTTCAAGGAGAAAAAGAGAAGGCTTGTGCAATTTTTCTGGCCCGGATCAAGAGAATTCGGGCCGAGTCAGGGGCAGGAGGGGCAAAAAGGTCATTTTTTTCAGGAAAATCCCAAAAATTCCCAGAAAATTCCTAAAAATAGGAAATTCAATTCTAAACCCAAAAATATAAATTTTGATGATAAAAATAATTTTAATCACTCAAAATCCAATAAAACACTCAAAACGGCAAAAACGGCAAAACGCAGGCGTTACAACTCTCCCCCTCTAAAAAGAAATTTCGTCCTCGAAATTGTGCGTACCTTCTTGAAATAATTGAGGGTGAGACTTTTTCATCTGTTCTTCCACTTCCCAAGTTGCATTACCTTCATCGGTTGTACTCCAAATAACCTTTACCAACAGAATCTCCTTCCCTCTCACCTTGTTTATCCTTTGGTCTCCGATTCGCACCGGTAACGTTTCATAAGTCAGGTTTTCTTTTAATTGTATTATGTCGGGCTCTATGTCGTGTGAAGGGTCAGGAATGTACTTTCGGAGTTGTGACACATGAAACACATTATGCAGGTTTGAAAGGAAAGGTGGCAAAGCAATTTGGTAAGCGACAAGACCAATTCTTTTCAAAATTTGGAAGTGACCAATGAATTTAGGCGTAAGCTTTCGAGATCGCATTGCCCTGCCAACCCCAGTTGTTGGTGTAACTCTAAAAAATACGTGATCTCCTTCTTTGAATTCAAGGGGCTTCCTCCTCTGATCATAGTAACTCTTCTACCTGCTCTGTGATATTTTCATCTTTTCCTGAATCATCTTGATCTTTTCCGTGGTTTGCTGAATCATCTCAGGCCCCAAGACTAGGTCGTCGCCAGACTCGAACCAACACAAGGGTGTCCTACACTTTCTACCATACAGGGCTTTATAAGGTGCCATTCCAATACTAGAATGAAAACTGTTGTTGTAGGTGAACTCGATCAGTGCCAACAACTGATCCCAACTCCCTTGGTGTTCTAACACACACGCCCTCAGCAAATCCTTTAGGGATTGGATAGTTCGTTCAGACTGACCATCGGTTTGGGGGTGATAGGCTGAACTGAGCCTAAACTTAGTTCCTAGAGCTTGTTGCAGACTACCCCAAAATCTGGATGTAAACCTAGGATCTCTATCTGACACAATGCTAGATGGAACCCCATGCAGTCTTACTACTTCCCTAATGTACAACTGGGTTAACTTTTCTAGAGAAGACTTAATATTGATGGGTAGGAAATGGGCAGATTTTGTTAACCTATCAACGATTACCCATATAGCATCAAAACCTGTCGGGGTTCTAGGTAAACCTACTACAAAATCCATAGATATGCTATCCCATTTCCATTCAGGGATATCCAAGGGTTGTAACTCTCCTGATGGTCGCTGATGTTCAATCTTAGCTTTCTGAAAAACCAAACAAGATGCTACATAGTCTGCTACTTCCTTCTTCATCCCAGACCACCAAAACATTTTTCTCAGATCTTGGTACATCTTAGTCGCTCCAGGGTGAATACTCAGCCTACTCTTATGAGCTTCCTCTAAGATCAGTTTCCTTAATTCCTTATCATCAGGTACACATATCCTATTTCTGAATCTAACAATGCCATCAGTACCTTTATGGAACTCTGATTCTCCTTTCTTAGGAACTAGATCCTTCAAGTCTTGTAAAGGTTGATCCTTTCCCTGTGCTATACGAACTTGTTCCAAGAAATCACTCGAAATCTTCAAGGTTCCTAGAATGACACTCTTAGGACTAAACCCAACATCCAGGTTCAGGTCTCTAAATCCTTCTATCAATTCTAGTTCCTTAACCATCATTGCTGCCATATGCAAGGATTTCCTACTCAAGGCATCAGCCACTACATTGGCTTTCCCAGGGTGGTATTGTAAACTACATTACCCCAAAAACATGTTTTAAACATCCTTTTGATCTTTTTTGGATCAAAAGGACATTCTTGATGAGTTTTATTAAGAACTCTCATGAACACCAAGAACATGCTTCCATTTTCAAGCTCAAAACACCATTTTTTTTTCAAGATCAATCATCAAAACAATTTTGTAAATCCATCCAACCACATGCATGTTCATCAAATCATCATCTAAACACATTACAATCATCAAAACAATTTTAGAATACATGCAGCCCCATTTTTACTCTCTTGGCCGAGAGCATCAAGGAAAAAGGGAGAAATTTTGCAAAAGTTTTAGCTTGGCTTGCATGCATCCAAATCCATCAATTAAACACATTTTAAGAATCAAAACAAACATGCAAACATCAATCACAACCCAGCTCAACAGATCCAAAAATATACATCAAAAAGAAGTTCCAAAAAGATGATTTTTCAAGTAAAAACAAGGTTAGAAAAGCAAGGATTCAAGGGTAAATCCTTGACTCTAGTTACAAAGCCTACTAGAGTTCAAGTTCTCCCCCCCTTTACCTCAATCTTCAAGGGAAAAAGTGCAGAATTCTTGCTCCAAAAACAGCCAAAGACAACCCCTCAAAGGTCCTCCTTTTGGTCTCCAACAAGTGTTTTAAGGCTAGAAAGTAAGTATTTTTAAGCTTAGGTTCAAAAATGGAACCTAAACTTGGTTGGTGTTTATGGAGAGAATGAAGATTTTGGGAGAGGAAGGGTGAGAGTGCCATGGCCAAGGAAGAAGAAGAAGGGAAAAAAATGAGAGAATTTGTGCTTGGTTTGCATGTAAGAAAGACTTAAAGTGAGAAAAATGTAATAAATGCCATCAAGTCACCTTTATATATATTGGTGGGTTGGAAGGGAAAAATGGACAAGTGTATTCCATGCATAAAAAGCTGGCTGCACGGTTTTCAAGGAGAAAAAGAGAAGGCTTGTGCAATTTTTCTGTCTCGGATCAAGAGAATTCGGGCCCGGGTCAGGGGCAGGAGGGGCAAAAAGGTCATTTTTTTCAGGAAAATCCCAAAAATTCCCAGAAAATTCCTAAAAATAGGAAATTCAATTCTAAACCCAAAAATATAAATTTTGATGATTAAAAATAATTTTAATCACTCAAAATCCAATAAAACACTCAAAACGGCAAAAACGGCAAAACGCGAGGGTTACATTTTCTACTTGAGTAAATCTGAGTATGAGAAGGTGCATGGATGCTCCTCAGCCAAGGAAATCTGGGATACTTTGGCATCAGCCCATGAAGGGACTGACAATGTTAAATAATCCAAGATTAGTATGCCTGTTCATCAATATGAGATGTGCAAGATGCAAGAGTCTGAAACCATTGACCAGATGTTTGGTAGGTTTCAAACAATAAATAATGGACTCAAGTCTTTAGGCAGAACCTTTGATTCTGGTGATAATAATCGCAAGATTCTAAGGAGTTTACCAAAGGCTTGGAGACCCAAAGTTACAGTGATTCAAGAGGCTAAAGACCTCAATACCTTAAGGATGGAGGAACTTTTGGGATCTCTTAAAGTCCATGAGTTAGAACTTGGTGAGAATGCAACCAAGAAAAAGTCATTGGCCTTCACCGCTAAATCCAAGCTGCTGAAGCATGGGTCACATAAAGCCATGCAAGCTGAGGAGACTTCAGAAGGTAGTGAATGTTCTAAAGTCAGTTATGAGGATGATGATTATTTGGCTCTTCTCAGTGGGAAGATCAAAAGGATGCTTCAAAAGAAGGAAAAATTCAGAAAACATTCATCCTCTGAATAAAAAATGGATAAGTCAGGTAAGGATACATTCCCTACTGACAAAATTATTTGCTTTGAATGTAAACAGCCAGGTCATATGAAGGCTAATTGTCCTAAGGTAAAGAAAGCCTCCTTTAAAAAGAAGAAATTCTTGAAGAAGAAGAAGAATCCTCTGAAGAAGCCAACTTGTGTCTGATGGCAAGCTTACCTTCTTCAGGCAATTCTGAGTCAGAGGTAATTCCTCAAACCTTGCAAGACATGTATGATGATTTACTAGAAATTTCTAAGGAGCTTTTCCAAGAGTACAAGGATCTGTCTTGAGCGTATACTGAAGTTGCAACAAAAAATAAAGTTCTTAAGACTGAAAACCTTTTACTCAAGGAAAAACTCTTGAACTCTAAAGCCAGCAGTTCAAAAGACTTGATTAAAGAAAATAAGAAACTTCAGAAACAAGTTGTTGAACTTACTAAGGACCTTTCCAACTTTGTTAATGGAATTGAGAACCTCAACAGAATGTTAGGTATTTAGAAAAATTCCAAAAACAAAGGTGGTCTGGGATATTCAGACAGTGAATCATCACGTGATTCTAAGTTTAAACCTGCTAATAAAGCTAAGAAAGGTAGGGGATGCTCACATTGTGGGAAGCCTGGACATCATGTGTCTCACTATAAACACAAGAAAAAGGGTAGACCTATTGCTAACAAAAGAGGACCCAAAAAGATATGGGTACCTAAATCTCTTATTATTCCTATTGCAGATGTGTTTAATAGGACAAAGGAGTCACCACAAATGGTATTTGGATAGTGGCTGCTCGTGACACATGACGGGAGAAAGGTCTTTGTTCCAAAGCCTTAGACCCAAAGATGGTGGTGTAGTCACCTTTGGAGGAAATCGGAAAAGGAAGATCACAGGTATAGGATCTGTAGGTATTTCCCCTCTCTCTGTTATTCAAAATGTTCTTCTTGTGGACGGACTTCAACACAACTTGCTGAGCAAAAGTCAATTATGTGACAGTGGATATGTTATGTCCTTTACAAAGGATGGATGTGTAGTCAAATATTCTTTAGATCAAATTATTTTTTCTGCCAAGAGACCCAGCAATGTGTATAAAATAGATCTTGAGGAACTAGCATATCAAAATGTGACATGTCTTCTTTCTGTTAAGGATGAAAAACAGATTTGGCATCAGAAACTTGGGCATGCCAGCTTGAGATTAATCTCAAAGTTAAAAAACACAACATTTTAAAAGGACTGCCCAAGCTCTCTTTCAAATCTGACATTTTATTTAAAAATTGTCTGAAGGGTAAACAAAAAAAAAAGGTCTTTTAAATGTAAAGATGTTGTGTCTACCTCAAGACCTTTAGAACTACTTCACATTGATTTGTTTGGTCCTACAAGAACTGAAAGTCTTGGTGGTAAAAAATATGGTTTGATCATTGTGGATGACTACTCTAGATTTCATGGGTGTTATTCCTCAAAAGCAAGGATGAGACTTTTGAGAATTTCACAAAACTCTATAAGAAGGTGCAAAATGAAAAGGGATTTTGCATATATGCTATCAGAAGTTATCATGGAGGTGAGTTTGAAAACTCAAGCTTCAGAATGTTCGGTGATGAGAATGGGATCTCATACAATTTCTCTGTGGGAAGAACACCTCAGCAAAATTGGGTTGCTGAGAGAATGAACAGAAGCTTGCAGGAGATGGGAAAAACCATGCTCATTTCAAGCAACCTTCCAAGATCATTCTGGGCAGAGGCTGTTCATACAACTTTCTACATTCAAAATAGAATTTTGGTAAGACCAATTCTTAAAAGAACTCCCTATGAATGGTGGAGAGGAAGGAAACCCAACATTTCTTACTTCCATATTTTTGGCTGTGAGTGTTTCATACTTAACACCAAAGATGATATTGGAAAGTTTGATCCTAAATCTGACAAGGGATTTTCCATTGGGTATTCAGAAACTTCAAAGGCTTATAGGGTTTATAACTCTAGAACCTTAACAGTAGAAGAATCTATCCATGTTAGATTTAATGATGCTAAAGAGACTGATAGGGAACTATCAGATCTGGAAGATGATTTTGCAGGGATGGAGCTAAACCCAACCTCAGAGAAGACAGAAGTCAAAAAAGTGGAACTTGCTGAACGACCCTCTGAAGTACCTACTGAACAACCTTCAGAACAACCTGCTAAAGATGATCCTCTTCAAAGAACTAATGTTGAGTCTCAGATTGAGCATGTATTCCCTCGCAGAAATGAGTGGAGATACAAGTCTCATCATCCTCGAGAGCAAATCATTGGTGAAACTTCAGAAGGTGTAAGAACAAGATCAAGACTTAGAGAAGTCAATAATCTTGCCCTCCTATCTGAAATTGAGCCAAAGAATATTGATGAAGCTCTACGTAATGAAGGGTGCATCCTAGCCATGCAGGAAGAGTTGAATCAATTTACCAGGAGTGATGTTTGGATTCTTGTTCCTAAACCCCATGGGAAAACAATAATTGGTACCAAATGGGTGTTCAGAAACAAGCTCTCTGAAGATGGAAAAGTGATTAGAAACAAAGCCAGATTGTTTGCTCAAGGCTACAACCAGCAAGAAGGTATTGATTTCATAGAAACCTTTGCACCTATAGCAAGGCTTGAAGCCATTAGGATTTTACTTTCTTATGCAGCCAATAATGGCATCAAACTATATCAAATGGATGTAAAGAGTGCTTTCCTTAATGGATTCATTGAGGAAGAGGTGTTTGTTAGACAAACCCTGGTTTTGAAAATTCAATTTTTCCTAATCATGTTTTTAAATTGAAAAAGTCTCTATATGGTCTTAAACAAGCTCCCAGAGTTTGGTATGACAGATTGAGCAATTTTGTTCTCAAAAATGGTTTTGAAAGAGGAAAGGTTGATACAACCCTTTTTAGAAAAATGTCTAACAAAGATCTAATTCAAGTTCAGATATATGTTGATGACATTATTTTTGGATCAACAAATTCTTCATTATGCACTGAGTTTTCAAGGCTAATGCAATCTAAGTTTGAAATGATTTTAATGGGTGAACTCAAGTTTTTCTTAGGACTTTAGATTAAGCAAGAGTCTGATTATATATGGATCCATCAGGAGAAATATACAAAAGAAATGCTTAAGAAGTTCAACATGCATGATTGCAAACCTATGTCAACTCTTATGCATCCCTCTGCCATCTTAAGTAAAGATGAAGGAGAGGAATGTGTTGACCCAACTATGTATAGAGGTATGATTGGATCTTTATTGTATCTTACAACAAGTAGACCTGATATCATGTTCAGTGTTTGTCTGTGTGCAAGATTTCAATCTGATCCAAGAATAACTCATTACAAGGTTGTAAAAAGAATTTTCAAATGTCTCAATGGTACTACTAATCTTGGTCTATGCTATAAGAAGAGTAAGGACTGCATGTTATCAGGATATTGTGATGCTGACTTTGTTGGTGATAGAGAGAGAAAATCAACAAGTGGAGGATGCCACTTCATGGGAGAAAATATGATAAGTTGGGCTAGCAAAAGGCAAAGCACCATAGCTCTCTCAACTGTTGAAGCTGAGTATATTGTTACTGCATGTCGTTGCTCATAGCTGCTATAGGTAAAGAATCGGCTTGAGGATTTTAATATTGTTGTTAATTCTATTCCTGTTTTATGTGATAATACAAGTGCAATAAATCTTTCTAAAAATCCCATCCAACATTCTAGGGCAAAGCATATAGAGATAGAGCATCATTTCATTAGAGACTATGTTCAGAAAGGTGTTTTTGATATTAAGTTCATTGATACAGAGCATCAATGGGCTGATATATTCACAAAACCCCTTGCTGAAGATAGGTTTATGTTCATAAGAGATAATATGAACATTCATGCTTTTCCTGGAATATGACTGTCTGAAATGCTTGAACTCTCTGATATATGAACTTGCTGAAATATGCGTGCCTGCAGAACTTTGTTGCTCTTGCTGCATTTTCTTATGCTCTGATATATGCAACTCATTTACCTTGAATTTGTTGCTCAGTTATGCATTTATTTCTTCAGAAAGCTCTGTATACCCTTTTGACTGATAACAAAAAGGGGAGTAATATGAACTAACAATATCTGAAGTTTAAGTGTCTCAAACAAGCAAGCTTTTGTTCAGGGGGAGAAAGCAACTTGTCTAAGTATCTGTCTAAGGGGGAGATCATTCTAAACTTAATTCTATTTAATTTCCCTTCATATATTTATAAGTTTAATCAAATTTGTCATCATTAAAAAGGGGGAGAATGTTGAGTCTCAAAAATATTATTAAGTAATTAATAATATTTTAAGTCTCATAATCCTAAGTTTTAATGAATAACAAATTTGATTAAAGTACTCTGAATGTTAGTGCAAATTCTCTTGAAGGAATTTTCTGTGTTTCAGCAACTCTCCGAAGTTATGCAGCCCTTTGAAGTTCTGCTACTTTCTGAAGGAGAGAAACCCTCTAAAGGATCCGAACTTGCCGAAGCAAGAGAACTTGCTGAAGTCGGGAGATGTCGTACTCCGAGAAGCATATCATCTTTGGAGTGAGACACTCTAAAGAACCTTTGAAGACTCAAGTCTTTATACTAGGTTTCTGCATTTCACTCTTTCTGGCAAGGCAAATCAGAACCTTTTAGTATATTTCAAATCCTGTTCACCAAAAAGGAAGTCTCTGCTGCGAAAGTACACTATGTTCAGAAAAAGTAGAGTCAGCGCTGCTACACACCTATTTCTGCTTTGTTTGCTGCAAAATGCTATCAGAAGCTTGTGTCTCAACGGGAGAAAAGCTATCTCACAACGGGACTAAAGAGAAGTCTAACGGACCTCAAAGTCTCTCTCTCTCTATAAATACCAGACTTCATGCAGAGAAGATAGATAGAGAACGAACGTCAACTTGCTGAAGTGCTGCAAAATTTCTCTGAGAAATTTACACTGTTTCAATTGTACTCAACTTTCATATCCTGAGTTTAAATCAGAAGATTGTATATCTTACCCAGTTTAGGCTTCAAACTTGTGTAGTTTTAAGCTTAGGCTATTTTCTTTCTTAAACAGTTTGCTGTTGAGCCGGGAGAGGCTTGTTGTTTAAACAATACTTCCTGTAGAGTCTGGAGAGGCTTGGTAGAGAGACAATACTTATTGTAGTAGAGTCGGAAGAGGCTTGACAGAAAAGAATACTTGTATATCTGATTAGATAGTGGAAAATCCTTAGTTGGTTAGCTTTGGGACTGGACGTAGCTCATAATGGTGGTGGATGAACCAGTATAAATCTTTGTCTAAGTTCTCTCATCCCTAAACTCCATTTAAATTCAGTTTATACTAACGTGGAGGGTTCTGAGATTGCTGTTTTATAACACTAAGTTGAAAAAAAAAAATTTGAACTGTTTTATTGAACCTACTGAAGCAACTTCAGCAAGTTCAAAAATCCTAGTTTCAGCAAGTTATAAAAATCTCTTTGTGAAAAGGTGTTGCTTGGAAAGGTTTTTCCAAAACCTACTTAACATTTATAAAACACTATTCAACCTCCCTTCTAGTGTTTCCTGTGGTTTCTACATTAAGTATATTAAAAAATTAGTTTGTTCATGTTTTAGGAAATTGTATATTAAATAAGATAAATTTATCTCCTGGAGGAGATTAAAACTCAATTTTAAATGATTTTAGAAAACTTCTTAAAACAGAATAACGAAGTATACTAGTATGATAATTACGTTGTATGATTGGAATGATATACTAGTAAGAGATTTGAAGAAGATAAAGTAAGATGAAGGTAAGAGAGTACTACCAACAGGATTTATATCAGTTCACCCTTTAATTTCAAAGGTTACGTCCAGTCCTTTCTTTAAATAGAATTTTCACTACATCAAGCTTGTTATTAAAGGTATTCTTTTGTCCTAAAGCCTTCTCAGGGTTCACTATAAAGTATTGTTCTTCAGCCTCTTCAGGCTCTACAACAGAGTACATATACTAAGCCTAGTAGGCTTCTGACTATACTCTCAAAAAGCACTAACACCACCTAGTCTTGAGAATTACAACAAATACTAGGAAGGAATGTTACAGACTAGGCTCAAGTGATTTTTCTCTATATGATGAGCACATTTTTATTCACACTTTGCATTACTAATCTTAACTTTCTTGGACTCTAATTGTGATTATATCCACTGTTTTAATTGGAATTTACCTAATTGGACTTGTTTGGGCTTTAATTTTAAATGTTGTTTAAATTCGTATTTTTAAGCCTATTGACCTACCTGTCTTCTTTTGATGATATTTGGAGCTGAAGGTGTCCGATTTGAGTGATTCTAGTGGCATTGGAAAACTAAGATTCGGGACTTTAATTTGATATGCTATATGGTTGTATTCCACTGAAAGACGAGGTGCAGTTTTCAATTTGAAGTTAACGTTCAGAAGCTGTCTGAAGCTGAGCGGGAACAACAAGTTTCTTTTTTTTTTTTTTTTTTGATTGAAGGAACAACAAGTTTCTTTTTTTTTTTGATTGAAGGAATAACAAGTTTCTTAAGTAGTTGCTGAAGTAGTTTTAGTATTTTGGGTCGGAAACCTGTTAGTCTGGGCCCATTTTACCTCTGCCATCAAATTAATCTTGTGGTTTAGGAGAATAGTATAAATAGATGCAATTACGATTCTGTTAGGACGTCACTTTCACTTTTTCATTTTTACACAGATTGGAGTGGAGAGGATGCTTGGCTTTCTCTTCTTCTCTCTATTTTCTGCATTTCCATTTTCTTCTTCTTTTGCATTTTTCGTTTCTGTTCTTCCTCTGATGGAAGGTTAATTTTCTTAGGATTGATTCTTGAGTGATTTCCAATCAGATTCTGAGGTTTATTTCAATTCAAATTTGTATTTCAATTTCTGCAGTAGATTCAATTTCCTCTTCTCCTTTAGAATTTTGGTTTAGTTTGCTGAATTGGATTTGAACGCTTGTTGATGATTCAATTATGTTATTCACTAAGAATTCTGGTTTAGTTTGCTTAATTCTGAACAACCTGTTGTTTGCTTAATTCAGGAGGTAAAGGATTAGAAATCTCACACCAGTACGCTTAGTCTGGTCTCGCAAGTTCGCTTAGTTCTTGAGTGAGATTATTGTTGAATTGATTGACACTTGTTCGGTTAATTCGAATTTGTTCTAGAATTTAAGATCGATGTATTTTAACTGATGAAGGATCCAATTGTGAATGAGCAAGAGAATCAATCTGTTTTCTTATATCGTTTTATTCCTTCTTCTTTACTTGCGAAATTCTGTTCTTAAACAACAACCAAAAACCCCTCGTTTTTTGTTACGTCTCTGCACTTTTTAGAAAGTTGCTGAAATTCTGTATTTCAAGAACCTTCTCAAGTTAACTTGCTGAAGTACCTTCTGAAGTGTACCTTCCGAGACACTTGCCGAAGTTCTTTCTGAAATCTATAACCTGAAATTGCTATTGAATTTCTTGAGAGACGACATTGGGTTATCTAACCCTCACTACACTTAATTCATATTATTTGATTGGGTACGACCTCGATCACTATACAAGCACAATGTAAGATATTTAAGCCTAAACAGACACTTTATGTAATTCAAAAAATTTACAGCATAAAAAGGAAGTGATTACAGAAAGAAATAACTCTCCAGAAGGTAGAAATAGTAATTCTAATGCACAGGAAATTGCTTATGGTCTCTCTTGCAGTTTGCTATTGGTGAGGCGTCTATTTATAATAGTTTGCAATCAATATCATTGTTAAGAGTGGTACAATGCTAGTAAAAAAATAATGTGTGTTGTCCCTTTCAAAATTCAACTTTTCTCCCTCTTTAAGTTTGACCATGTACCTCTTGTTGAACCATCCTTCTCAAGACTGATTTTGAATTCTAACTTAATATCCTTCTTTTAGAATAAAGCATGAGGAGTGTGTGATATTTTGTAGTTTTAATTTTTCTATTTCTAGAATTAACTTCTTTTAAATTTTGATTATGTTCGTTCTGAAAGTTCATATATTTGTTGAGATCTTGACAAACATACCAATATCGCAGCAGTATAATAGTTTTAAAGTAAGTGTTGTCATACCCACGAGGAATGGTACAAAATAAATTCTCAGTATCTAATATAATTGAGTATATAAAGAGAAACAGTGGAATTTATTTATTATGATAATTCAGGAAATAATGCAGTAAGAAATTAAATCAAAAAGAAATATTTAATAAAGATATAAATGGAAACTAGGATTGATATGAAAATTAATAAAGATATTAATAAGATAATAAAATAAAATAAAATATGAAACAAAGAGAAACCAGGATAAGATTGAGCAAATAAAGAGAAACTAGGATTGAACTTTGTCTATCGCACCCCTCTTGTATTTTGGAAAATCAATGATATCTAGGAATTCATAATTATAAATACTGAAGCCCAAATAAAATTCATTCATAAAGATTCCTCAACTATGAAATTCTTAGAATCAATTCCGTAAATCCCAATTCCTAGGCAGCTTAACAAATTGTCCTAGCTTTAAGATCAGTTGTTAATAGCTATCCATAAATTGGACCCTATTCCTAGGCATTCAACCTATCGAGTATTTTTACCCAAATCGAAATTCAAGAGCTCTATTCCTAGGCACTCAGGAACTCGCTCCTGATTTCAAAAAATCACTTCCCAGTGCGCCCCATAAAATTATATCATAACTCCGGTACAAAGACGGAAGCTAAGCATTAAGAACAAAATAAAAACACCAATATTATAAAAATAGAAATTCCTAAATACAAAGAAAATTCCAAAATACCGTTGGGGATTGAATTGACTACATTCAATCCTAAAGAGAGATTTAGCAACTCATGGTAGCCATTACAGTCCAGAGACTGTCACACTTTTCTCCTAACTCCGTATCTACTCAAAAACTCTGTAACTCTCTGAATGAATAAAACTGACTGCTAAAAGTCCTATAAATACTGTTCTGACGGGCTTTTGAGACTCTGCTTGAGGCCCATTAAAAATTAGGTTACGTTTTCTGCGCTCTACCTGTGCTCAGCGCAGGAAACAGTAAATGAACAGGCATACTTGCGCTCTGCCTGCACTCAGCGCAGGTGGAGCGCAGGAAACAACAACTGATTTTCCTGAATTGTCCTCTTCTGAAGCTTGTTTTATGTTGTTCCTGTCCTTGCTCGCTGCTCTCTTGATGCTTCATTTTTAATTTTGCTTTTTATCTGTAAAAAATCAACAGATTCTTTATCAAAATAGCATCAAATTCAAATTTGACTTAAATAAATACAAGAATTGCAATTTAAGCTAAAAAGGGTTAAATTGAGTTATAAATTCAGCATTTTGCCCTCAATAAGTGTTGTAATTTTATAGGAATTTTACGTAAATTTAACACTTATCAATATTCTATAGGAAGTTCTGGGAAGTACATCAATCCTTCTGAAGTTGTCTAAGTAGAGTGTGTTTGGCAACACCAATAAGCTAGCTACTATAGCTTATTTGACTAGTTTATAAGCCAGTTTGTCCCACACAAAAGTGTTTGGTAATAAAACTTATGTAGTTATGTTCTTTTATGTCATTTTATATTTACCAACTAGCTTATAAGCTAGTTCTACCAAACACTTCTAATTTAATAAGCTAGCTTATCAGCTAGTTTTTCCAAACCCGCTCTTAATTATTTTCATCTTCATGACATGTGTTTACTATGATGCGGTAGAATCCAGCTTTAGCATTGTGCCCAATCCCATCCCAACTCTTCATAAGAATTTATTATTATAGAGTTCAATGGGAATTTTAGGGATCCTAATCCAGACCGCCACTTTACATAGCTTGTGAGCTTCTTGTAGAAAGAAAGGCCACCATCAGTGAACGATATGGTAGTGATTGACGATCATCCAAGGTCCCTCAAACACCACATGTTTATAATCATTCTCATCGGATAAGTGGATAAAAAAGTAGTCATATGGCATGTCAATAATTTGCATGGTACCCTTAATCGCCCACATCTCGGGTAATATGTTCTCCAAGAGACGAAGACTCACTTTCTTGCCCAATAATTTGATTATTAAGGTGTTTTGCCATGGCTTACACCGATTATAAAACTCATCCTTTGATATCGCTACCTTGATATATGTTGAGATCTTGGAAAGCGTACCAATATCGCAACAGTATAATAGTTGAAAAGTAGGGGTTGTCGTACCCACGAGGAACAATGCAAAATAAATTCTTAATACTCACACTTACTGAGTAAGAAAGATTGTGAATGATTGGATTTGTTTGTGAAAAATGAACTTAATAATGAAATAAAGAGAAATATGGATGAAATTGAGCAATAGAGAAACTAGGATTGAACTTCGTCTATCGCACCCCTCTTGTATTTTGGGAAATCAATAACATTTAGGAATTTGTAATTAACAATACTGAAGCACAAATAGAAATCATTCACATTGATTCCTCAAAAATGAAATTCTTAGAACAATTCCCTAAACACCGATCCCTCGGATGTTTAACAAATTGCCTAGCTTTAAGAAAAGTTGTTAAAAGCTATCAATAAATTGAACCCTATCCCTAGGTATTCAACCTATTGAGTGTTTTTACCCAAATCGGATTTAGAGAATAGCTTCCCAGCCAATTCAAGAAATCAAATCATAACTCCGTTACAAGAAGGAAGTTAAGCACTAAGAATAGAAATAAAAACACCAGTTTATTGATAAAACAGTGATTCCTAACTATTAATGATCCAAAATACAATCAGGGATTGAATCAACTACATTCAATCCTAAAGAGAAATTTAGCTACTCATGGTAGCCATTACAACCAACAAAGATTAAGAAGAAGAATGGTAGCAAAGCCTTCCAGCTCTGTTGTAAACTCCCTCTTGATCCAGAATGGTCTCTAGAAACTGTCAAACTCTTTTCCAAAGCTTCGTATCTGCCAAAACTCCAAGTCTCCCTCAAAAGCTGTCTGACAGCTCATTAAAACGCAAGTGTTATGTCTCTTGTGCTTTTCCTGCGCTCAACACAAGTGAAGCGCAGGAAACATTGATAAATTTCCCAACTTGCCCTTCCTTTGAGTCTTGCTCTACACAGCTTCTATCTCTTTTACTGTTCACTTTGATGCTTCACTTGTACCTTAGCTTCTCATCTGTAAAAATCAACAGTTACTTCATCAAAATAGCATCAAATTCAAATGAGCCTCCATTAACTACATTTGCCACAAACTAAGCAAAGAAGGGTGGTTTTGGATTGTAAATTCAATAATTCATAGTCAATAAGTGTTGTAATTACATAGAAATTTACTCAATTCTAACACTTATCAACTCCCCCAAACTTAGCTTCTTGCTTGCCCTCAAACATGAAAATCATATATAAACAATTAATTACAATCCCTAACTATGAATTTGACCAACAGGAATACAATATCAACATCTCTTGCTAGATAACTATCACTTTCCAAATTTCAGATTAAAAATTAGAACCAGATGGTGACTCCAATCATCAATTAAAATAAGATAAATGTGCATTCAATCTCTCAAGAATAGCAATTGTAACAACAAATGATAAAATCAAGGAAATTTTCTCAATTCTCACAGGTAAGTGTTTCCCTCAATTTTTCCACTGCAGTTGAACAATTAAAATTGCTAGTCATTTTTAGTTAACATACAACACATAATCAGAATGAATCATAAGGTCTTTCTTGGGTTGTAGTGAGGCCTGGCTTTCAAGAAATCATGGTTTTTCAGGATAATTAAATAAGCACAACTTCAAAGAAAGAGAGCATAATTACAATTTAAACAATTTTCTCTGATGATTCTCAATTTACCATCTCATTCTTGGATTCAAACATTTTTGCACAAATTTTTGGCCTCTTTTAGTAATTCACTCCTTTTTGAATATGCAGTTTTTTTTTTAGATAAGGAGTGAATTCCATTACTCACTATGCCCTTTTTCAATTACAATCAACCAACCAATATCCATTCTTATTGAATAAAATGCACCTATGCTCTCTATCCCTAAGTGTGTAAGGGAAAAGGATTATGATTAATAACAAGGCTAGGGTGCAAAATCCAAGAAAATTTCAAGCTCAAATGGGCTATAAAAAATGGGAAATATTATTCACAGGTTGGCTATTTGGCACTGAGTAATTTGCATTTTTAAACAAATTGCCTTAGTCACTTCCATGCTTTTCATGTGCAGTAATAAAACTAAAAACTCAAGCAATAGAAATTGACAAACAACAGTGAAAAACTCTCAAAGTGTTTGGTCACACAAACTCCCAGGCTTATGGTTGTTTTCCTTGAGTAAATCACCTATTGAACAATTAACTACCTTAATTAATTTTCTTGCACAAAATCCTAATCCTAACTGATTAAGAATTCAACCACTTAATTCCTTTTTCTTCTCTTAATTCAGTTAGTTTGGTTATATTAGCTTTGATACATTAAATTAAATCCCTTAATTCCTAATTACTAAATCCTAACCTAACTGAAATAAAGAAAATAATCCTAATGAGAATTAAATAGACAACTGAAATAAAGAAATCCTAATATCCATACTGCATAATACTGGTCACTGACGTGGTAATCACAGTAAAAAAGTATCAAATAAAAGAAAAGAAAAGATAAAAAATGGAAAAAGAAAGAAAACACCATAAAAGAAAGAAAAAAATCAATCATCATCCTATGCATCCTGTAGCTCCTCATCCTGTGCTCCAGCTCCATCAGTTGCTGCTCTACCTCCCCTCGGAACAATGGGCCTGTCCCCAGGCCACTGCAGATATGCCTAAAACTGCTCTGGTGGCATGCTTTGGTGGGGTCCCTGCACATTATGGTACAAAATGTCGTGCAGGTGCAACATCCCTCTATGAACAACAATGTTCTGGCGACACAGGTTCTCCATGAAAATGTGGGGTGGTATGTCAGCTGGTGGTGCCTGCTGTAATGGTGGAGAGTGGTGGTCTACCTGGGGTTCTGGAGGTGGCTCCAGCTCCTCATCTGGTATGCAATAAGTCTTAATATACCGCTGGGTAATAGCAGCCTTGATGGGAGCGGTACGGTGGACTTCAACCCCCTGTGACTGGCACAAGGCTGTGATAAAGGTAGGGAATCCCAAACTAATCTTGGAGCGTTCACTCCGGCGCTCCACTGTAGTCCTAACCATGAGATGGAGCTTCTCAAAAATAACTCTAGCGATGTCAACATGCGCAGCAAAGAGAATGCAATACATGAGATGCGTCGTCTCAATGGTGATGTCTGAAACATAGTTTGTTGGCCTGATATTGGCCAACACCAGGACCATCCATATCTGAGATATGTTGCGCAAGTCCTTCCTCATAATCCTAGCTACCTCCCCATAGGTATTGACTTCATATGAACACCCAGGCAAACACAAGTATTGGGCAATCCTAGTATTAAGCTCATCATTCCCATAGGTCCCGACTTCTGTCAGTAGTTGGTGATACTGGCAGGGTAACTCTTTAGCATCATCAGGAGATGGGTGGCCTAAGAAGTCATTGATCGTATCAAGATCGTAGGCCACCCACCTGCCCCTTACAAAAGATCTCTTATCAACCACTCCACCTGGCTCGCCCATAGCATTGGAGTTGAACTCCCGGACCAAGTCAGGATCAAAGTGTCTATCCGGCTCAGCCACCCTTATCTCCATGTTGAACTCATCGAACTCCCCAGCATGGAGTTCTATTGGCCTCTCCAAGATGAAATTACAGTTCTGGATGTAACTGTATTTCTCTTGGGCTTGGGCATCATTGAATCGCCCTGCATCAAAGGGAGGGTCATTTCGTGCCCTCTTGCCTTTGCCTCCTCTGGAACTGGATGCATTAATGGCGTTGATCACCTTGGTGCGAACCATCTGCAAAAGTTTAATAGTAACAAGAATCAGTTCAAGACAGGTAAAATAGATTGCACAGTCCAATTATCAGCAATGTATGAACAACAACCAATGAACTCATTCAGAATCAGTGTATCACCAGGAAAATCAACAACCAACTTGCACTGCGTGAATAATCAATGAAAACATGTTCCTCATTGGAACCAACAAAACTCAAAACAGAGCATTCACTTGGCAAGTGTTATCAGGCTCAGTCAAACAAAATTATTCAAACATTAAGCATGAAATACTCCTAAACACATTTAGAATGGTCACAACAAATATTAAAGCAAAAACAAAGCATCACTACATTTGACCATTTCAAATTGAAAAAACCACTGAGCACACCAATAATCATCAATTTAAACACTAAAACAAAACCAGAATATCAACCAAAACCTACATTTGGTGAACAATCCTTGAAACATGCAACTTTACAAGCCTAAGTTTGCTAGCCTAAGGTTCAAAATAAAGCAAAACAGAGAAACAGAGGATTTTAATCGGTAAAACTGAAACAAAAACTTAAAAACATACCTTATATAACACAAGAAGTAAGAAAGGAAGAGGGTTGTGGGTGAGAAAGGGAAGAAAAAAGGGTTGGAGAAGCAGAGAATCACGCACAAAGCTCTGAACAAAAACAGGGGAGAAGGTTTGGAATGACCTTACCATGTTTCAGATTTGAATATAAGCTGTAGCACGTACGTGCGCTCAGCGCAGGTTACAGTTTTCTCTGTAGCGTGCTGCTGCGCTCAGCGTAGATGAAGCGCACAAAACAGAAAGGTTTTATGCATTTTTGCGCTTTACCTGCGCTGAGCGCATGGGAAGTGCAGAAAATAGTGTTTAATTAAGCATTTCTGCGCTTTACCTGCGCTGAGCGTAGGTGAAGCACAAAAAACAGAATTAAATTTCTGCAACACATAGTCAATTTTTCTACTACTTCCTACTGATCAAGGTTTTCACTTTTCTCTCCCACACACTTACTCAACCAGTTCCTAACAATTCCTAAACTAAACAAATACAAAAAACCTAACTAACACACAATATATACAGATCACAACCAAAATCAAAATGAAAACTGTAAAAATTAACGACTAAAACATTGGGTTGCCTCCCAGGAAGCGCTCGTTTAACGTCATATAGCTTGACGCCTGTTTCCTTAAGGTTCTTGAAGATGGAGTTTTGTGGTGAGCGTTGGTGCTGCACCACTGATTTCTTTTAACAATCCTTTTGTTTCACCAACATATCTATCAACAACTGTTGCTAGTTCTTGTGTTCTTCTTTTGAAATTGGATCCCACCAGTGATTTTTGTAGCTGCTTTTTTCTTTTTGTCAATTTCTTATTAAGAACTTTATGAATCTTTTTCTTCCGCAGCTTGTGAATACTTTGACAATCAGCTACCTCTCTCTTGATCCCTTGCAATTGTGGCTCAGTGTTGTCATGTGAGACTCCCTTAGTAGAGTCTACCTTCAAGCAATCTGGTTGTTCTTTTTGTTGTGGAGCTGTTTTGAACACGTTGAAGATTACATCCTCATCATGTGTGCTGACCTTGAGTTTACCTTTGTCAACGTGAACTACCACCTTCGCAGTCTTCATGAACGCTCGACCCAAAACCAACGGAACATCAACATATTCTTCCATGTCCATGATGATGAAATCCACAGGAAACACAAACTTATCCACCCTTATTAGAACATCTTCAGCTATACCATGTGGATGTATGATGGATCGGTCTGCCAGTTGCAGATTCATTTTTGTAGGTTTCACCTTCAAATCACCGATCCTATTAAGTATGGATAAAGGCATCATATTTATGCTAGCCCCAAGGTCAAGCATTGTCTTTTTCACTAATAAGTTGCCAATGGTCATTGGAATTGTGAAACTTGTAACGTCTTAATTTCTCAATTCAAGGATAATGTCCGTTGGAAACACTATTTTGAATTTCTGAAATTATTTCGTGCCATTTCAAGTATCGTCAAACAATTCATACAACTGCTTAAGCAATCCAATGTTTTCTTAAGCTTCCACGAGTGTAATACATCACTCATAATCTATGAAACAAACTTACAACTTAGGATAAAAGAATATACAACACTCCTGCCGGAAATCCGACAGAGTCTCCCCTGTAAACTGGACATTTCCAGATTTTCTAACTTAACCTTAAAACCAGAAAAATCACCAATATAGTTGATAATAGTACAATACAATTTTAATCCTTATCTAAGCTTCCATGGCCAAACTAAGTCTCGACTATAATACATCAATCCACTATTAATCTACAATTACAGGTCTTAAGATCTACTTCATTTGAGTCCTCAACTCCTCCGCCAAGAATCTGACAGCGACCTGCACAACTGAAATATAATTCCCATATCGTGGGATGAGACTACGTCCCAGAGAGCGTGACAAGTGTGTGCAGTGTGGGGAGACAACCAAGAACCATCACAGAGATACATATTTATCAAAGCATCACAAATAGAGGCAATTAAACATGATTCATCATCATTAAACTATGATTATGATGCAATGCATGACTGTGAGGTGTTGTTACCCGGCACCCGGGGTCTTTTCTCTGTAACGTGACTGTGGTTGAGCGCTAGGCCTGAGAATCCAAGGACCGTCGTCCAGGGAAACCTATGATTAAGTCTTAATTATTCTCATTCATAATTCATTCTTGGTTGGGAACCCCATCTCCCTCTTAGCCAGGAGTTTGATGTGGTTACCCCATCTTTCTTAAATAATTTGCCCGAAGACCTGTGACGGTCAATGACCCTGTGGTAGCCCGAAGGCACTGTGATGGCTAAAAGCCCTGTGATATTTAAACCCATGATGCATGACTGTGATGGCCAAAGGCCCACGATTAATCTTTATGTGAGACAAAGATTCAGTAATACAAATATTCCCCAAATTCACTACCCTAGGGTTTACCATTCAACTCATGAAATCATAATTAAAATTAACAATATTAGCAAGGGAAGAAAGAATAGGGAGCATACTGTTTGTCCATGAATTTTACACAAATAAATGTATCTCTGGGTAGTCTAGGACGAGATGCGAATCCTTTTTTATTTAGTGTGGGTTCTACCTTAAGTGTGAAATCCTAGAAATAGTAGAGGAACGTAGAGATTGCTACGCTACTAAAACAGGCACAAGAAGTGATGGCCCCTGAACGAGCCTTTACTTGCATTAAACGAAAATGGTAACTTACAAGCAAACGTAACCAAGAGAATCAGTTACAGTTTTAATGGTTCCTACTGTATAAGAAAACATAAAGATACATTATACATTATGCATCACATGCTTGCTCTGCACCCAGTCTTCTGATCCTGAGGAGTAGAAGAAGAAGAACAAGAGGAAGGTGCAGAGGAAGAAAAAGAGAAAAGAGGAGAATGATAAAGATGAAGGATCGAAGCACTTGGATTATTTGGAACATCCAATGCTTCGATCCTTTCCTTTTCAACATTCGATCTCTTTGGGCTCCCCCTTCCGAAGACATGACACTAACACCGGGCTCGAAATTGACTCCTCCCCTCAGTTCGAGGCAAATACCTGCCAAAATAGATTACGACATGGACATGAAGTTCGAATAGCGAAACTCCACTTAGGAACAGACTTATTGTACTTAAGATTTCAATCAATAAAGTTATCCTTTCTTTGGCTTTTCCTGTTTTCCTTTTCGAACTTTATCACTTTAAATTTAACATATAACAAATGCCCCCCAAAAATGCATAACTTCGAGCCGTTTTTTAGAAGTTGTGCGTTTTTTACACGTGGCAACCATCCGCTTCCTTGGGGTCTTTTAATGTTTTCTCTCCTTCTCTCCCACGATCTCATGATTCGAGAACTTTTGGGCTTCCACTCATAGTTAGTTAGGCTTTGTAACCGCCAATGACCTTTGGTTTCCCCCTTTTACTTTGTAACAGGGGTTTAAGAAACCATTCACCTTCTTCCTCAGCTCCTTACCTTTCTCTTCACGTCCCTCAGCTTCCAGCTCTGTCACGTTGAGCAAATACTTCACATTTCTTTCCTTACTCTCCATTTTCCTTCCACTTTCTCCTACCTTTGTCAATAGCGTCCTCTAATTTGGTATTTAAGAGTGATAAATACCATGTTGTTTGCCCTACCCCCTTGGCAGCTGAAAATGGAAAGACCATTGTCAGAGATGACAATGTTTTCATCCCCGAACCTGAAGCTACGGATGAAAATCTTCAAGTATGGGCTAATAGTGTCATCATTCCTGCCAACATTGATGGGTTACGTATGGGTTTCCTTGGCCCTTATGAGTTGCCTCCTAGAACTGCTCAATTTAAAGATTTTCAAGCACTGTACCCCTCTGTGAAGCTCCTTGCCTTTGACAATCCAGTTCGGGTTGATTTCCACCCGACTGAGAAGAAAATTTTCAGGGCCACCCCTATGACGCAAAAGAAGACTTACCTCAATTGGCTTAACAAGGTTGAATCTCAGAAAGGGAAATTTTGGAAGCCAATGGGCATCTATGATTTGATTCAGCTATCAAGGGAGCATGTCCATTACAACAATGACCTCATCCTTGCTGCTATGAACTTCTGGGATCAAGGTACATGCACTTTCTTCCTTCCTTGTGGGATGGTTACCCCAACTTTGCTAGATGTTAGTGTGATTACCGGTCTTCACCCCTGTGGGGAAACTTATCTTCCCACCACCAAACCTTCTAACACTGATTACAATGTCAACACCAGTAAAATGACTTTCCTAGCTTTCATAGGGAATAACCATGACCAAACATCTATTGATGTTTCTGAGAAAGAACACATTGCCTTTCTTTGGTTATGGTTGTCAAATTTTGTTTTCTGTGTGCGTTCCCTTCAAGTCCCTCAAGGACTTTACCCCTTGGTTGTGTGCCTCCATGAAGGCAAAAAAATCAACCTAGCTAAACTCCTTCTTGGTCACCTTTACATGAGCATGTCTGATGCTTGGAATAACTACAAAATCTCTCAGCCTATAGGTGGCTTCTGTGGCCCTTTTTGGCTTCTCGATCTTTGGCTTCGAGCCACATTTCCTAAGGATGCCAAAATAACAAAAGAGGTGGCCAATGCCTTCGAACCCACTGCCGAAAGCCTTAATTATACTATGATCTGTGCCCCATATATGAAGGATGTTATTGTTGGGAATGTTCAAAGTTTCATGTCTTATTTCTTCGACCAGCACAAATATGATGAAAGTCTCGCCCCTTATTAAAAAAGAAACTATGGTCCCAAATGGATTCATCAACCTATAATAAGCCTAAATCCCAATGAGCAAACCATTCAGAACCAGAGGTGGAGCGAGATCCTTCAGAACCAGCTTATCTTCCCACACTATGATCAAACAATTCCCTGCCTTATGCATTATCAGCCAACATTAGTGGCTAGGCAATTTGGACTTTGTCAGGATATACCGATCCTGTTTTTCAAAGGCCAAGATGTTGCCCCTTGTACTTCTATGGATGAGGAGTCTTCGTACCTACTGATTACACTCCTTCGAACTTCTGCACCACTACTTTCGATCGGTGGTGGCGTAGTTCTTACAAAGAGCTATCATGTTCGAAAGAAGTTTGCTTTTCTCGAATTATCATCACTATGGAATATGAAGAGGCTGAAGGTAGAAAAAGAAAAGGTACTTCGAAGCAACCCTACTCTTCTTTTATTTTCTTTACCTTCAAATTTTTAATAACTCTTCATGTCCTTACAGCTTCTAAAGATGTTGGTGATTCATCAAAACCACCAAAATAGAAGACACAAAGAAAGAAGAAAGAAACTCCCACTACTGAGGATGGGGAAGGTTCCCAACCAAAAGAAACTGCAAAGAATCGTAGAGTAAGAATAACACTTACAAACTCAAGCTTTTCTTTTGATTTATACCATCCTTGATCCTTGTATTACTTAGAATTTTCAGAAGGCTCCGGTCATAAAGAAAACAGCGTCGAAGCCACCTGTTTCGAAGGCTACTACTACCTCTAGGAAGAGGAAATCTACCACAACTACTCCAAAGGAAAAAGAGACTCAAAACACCCAGTCTCAAAATGTTTCGAATGAGGCTCAGAGTGAAGAGCCTTCGGGCTCCAAGGAAACAAGTGATCAAGTCACTGTTTCTAATCCTGAGGATAATCCTTCTGCTGCGGAGAAATCTGTTAATGAAGAAGCTAATGAGCCTACTATTCAAACCACTGAGGTTTGTACTTGCTTGGCTTTTCTTTCTTCATTTGTTTTGAACTTGTCACTTATAGTTGATTTTCAGGGCTCGAGTCTGAAGAAGAAGAGGATCAAACATGTGGCCTCAGGCGTTAGACATTCCTGGAAGTCCAACAAAGTGGTAAGATAACACTTTGACTTGTTATTCCCCTTTGTTTTCACCAATTTGCTCTTGACTTTGAACCTCTTTTCTTTTCAGGTGATTTCAGACTCCACGAATCAGGAGAGCAGCACAGGTTCGAGTTCTTCAAGTTTAGATTCTTTCTTAAATTATCTTCCTCTTGCCATTCAATATCCTGGTTCGAACAGAATTATAAGGTTTCAAGATGCAAGGGATCACACCAGGAATGAAGAACCTGAAGTCAATTCCCCTGTTCATTCTAAAGGTCAACAGCAAGAAGAAGAAGAAGAATCAAATAAAGATAAGTTTGAGCAGGCCCTTAGTGATGCCAGTCCCAAAAATCAACATGATAAAGGAACTGTTATCATTGTAATTTCTTCTGAGCAGGAGGCTGCTCCTGAAAAGGGCATTGTGCAATCTGAAAAGGCTGATCCTACCATCGCTGATTAAGACAAGGCTCAAGGCATTCAAACTGATGAACCTCCAAATATGCAAAACGATCAGGAGGATCAAGGTACTGCTACTTCACCTCAAGGTCATGCCTCTGAACTCGAAACCACTCAAGCCTCTCAGGGTGGTCTTCCTTCGACTCCTTCCTTTACAGCACCAGGGGGTGATCATGAGGGTAATGATCAAACACCACCAGATGGCACCCTTGTGGGATTATCTTCGAAGGAGACTCAGATTCCACCATCTGCTACTCTCTCAACCCCAGTTCAGCAAGAAACTCGAGCTCCAACACCACCAACTTCTCCTTCAGTCGACTTAGAGAGTTTGAGCAAACGGCTCAAAGATGACCCTTTCTTTATCATCAACAAATTACTTTCAGGGTCTCTTCCAACAGTTGTTGCAAGCCGAAGTGCCAAAACTTCAGAATCAAGTACTCATCAACGTATCCAAGGGTTGGTGAGTAAACTCCAACACTTAGTCTTTTCTCAAGACTTAATTAAAGTTCTAAGTGACGACCTTGACAAGGAGATAAGGGGAGTGTTGACTAAAATCAATAAATCACCTGCTGATATCCCTGCTGAGTTAGATAAGTCCCTTGGAGTCTTCTTTGCATGGTATGATTCTTTAACTACTACTTTAAACAGAATCCATGCCAATGAGACCCAGCAGGATGAGCTTCTGGATCAAGAAGGAAAACTGAGAAACAAGCTTATTGATCACAAGGCTTAGTTAGAAGCATACTCTAAGACTTTGGAGCAAGGAACTACTCAGTTGGATGCATTGAATAAGGAGATCGAAGAACTTCAAAAGCAATTGGACTTGAAGACCAAGGAAAGAGATGTTCTTGTTACAACTGTTATTCAAGGTACGAAGCGTTAGGATGAATTGAAGCTGGGTGTTAAGAGTGACTCTTCGACTATTCTGAGTTGCTTTGGGAACATGAAGAAAGTGAAGAATGAACATACCACTTTGGAGGCTACCTTGGCTAAGATCAAAGAAGAGTACCAGGAATTTAAGCCAAAGAAGCTATTTTAAATTTTGTTTCTTTTAAGCCTTTTGATATTTTCTTTGGTTTGTAATAGCCATTTTTGGCTTAAAATTTATTTATTTATTCGGGATTAATCTTTACCTTATGCATGATTGGTTTATATTTTTTTAAGTGCTTGCCATTTATGGCTCGAATCACGCAACTAGAAGTAACATCTCGAATAGTGTAGGCGTTATTTGACAACACCTTTTCAATTTCGAATGGTCCCTCCCAAATAGGGGTCCACTTACCAAATCTTGGTGATTTCTTTCCTAAAGGTAATTGGGCTTTCCATACTAAGTCACCTTCTTGGAAAGTTTTATTACTAACCCTTCGATTATAAAAATGAGCCACTCTTTCTTTTTGTTTGACTATATTTTCCAACGCAACTAGTCTTTCTTCATCCAATCCATCTAATTGATCGAACATGAGGCTCAAATAGTCTTGTGTAGGCAATTCATGTTGCCTTTGGATTCGAAGGGACTCAAGGTTGATTTCTAAAGGTAAAACATCCTCGTGCCCATATACTAATTTATATGGGGAAGCAACAGTGGCATCTCTTGCCTTGTGTTTGGATGGAGAATTTTAGAATTCTCAAAATTATAATAGACAATGTTGAGTAAGTTGTTAAAATGAGAGGAATTGACAATGACAATCTAAAAAGTTTGAACATAAAAGAGAAATGTTGAAATCCTATCTCAATATTTGTCATTTGAAATTTCCCTATTTATCATAAAAAATCCTCCTATTTGTCATTTGAAATTCTTTTTTCTACTATTTTAACACATGAATTCTAGTAATTTTAAATTTCTCTATCCAAACACAAGGTTGGGGAATTTCTATATGGCCATAACACTTGGCTGAGTGTTTCATGCCAATTTCTAGGCTTGTGTCCTATGTGCTTCTTAATCAACCCTATCAGTATCTTATTAATGGCCTCAACTTGGCCATTTTCTTGGGCATAATAAGGTGTGGAAGTGAGGAGTTTGATCCTTCTGGACTCTGCGTATTGAGTCATTTTCCTCCCTGTAAACATAGTTCCCTAATCTGTAGTTATAGTTTCAGGGATATCAAATCTATGAACTATGTGCTCTTCTATGAAGTCTATTACTTCTCTTTGCCCAACATCTCTTAAAGGAATAGCTTCGACCCACTTCGTGAAGTAATCAACCCCTACTAGGATGCACTTGTGTCCTTTTGAAGAAGGGGGATGAATAATACCTATTACGTCGAGTGCCCATCCTCGAAATGGCCAAGGCTTAATTATGGAATGAAGCTCTGCAGCAAGAGTATGATGTATATGGCCATGCTTTTGGCATTCTTCACACCCTTTCGCAAAATCATGACAATCCTTTAGCATAGTTGGCCAAAAGTAACAATACCTTAACGGTGTCCATCTCATTTTCTCCCCCTGCTTGATGAGCCCCACAAATGCCTTCATGAACTTCAGCCAATGCTAAATACGCTTTTGCTTCCCCTAAACATCTGAGAAGGTTCCCCCCACTTGACTTTTTATATAGTTCATCTCTTAGGATAGTGTAGTTTAAAGCCATGAGTTTGATTTTTCTATCAGTGGGTTTTGATGGATCCTTCAAATAGTCCACTATAGGTTTCCTCCAATCTGAAGGTGTTAGCGTATTTAAATTCCAAACCACTTTCTCCTCTATAGTTAATAGAGGTTTGGTTTCGATCAAGTTCTCAAATAACTTTGGCTTAACCTTATAACCAGAAGCTATTTGAGCTAATTCATTAGCCACTTCATTCTCGACTCGAGATACATGTTCGAAAATGACCTCATCAAAATGGCCTAACAAACTCTTTGCCCTAGCAAAACATTTTGCCAACTTCGAGCTACAACATTTATAAACTCCTTTCAATTGATTTATAACCAATTGAGAGTCTCATTTCACATGAATGTTAGAGGCTTCGAAACTTAGTAATAGTTCGAGCCCAACAATCAATGCCTCATACTCGATTTCATTATTCGAACATTCACCTTTTATTCTAAACATTACTTTAGTTATCACCTCTTTAGGTGATATGATCAGCATTCCAATGTCGCTTCCTTTAATATGTTTAGAACCATCGAAGAATAATTTCCAAGGTTTTATTCCTAAAAATTAACCTCTTTAATTTTAACCGTTGGTAATTCGACTAAGAAATCAGCAAGGGCTTGCCCCTTTATCGCTTTTAAAGGTAATGCCCATTTACCAATGCTGCCATGAAGTATTGGCTTGATTAACATGTACTTAATTACATCGAAATGCAAACTTACAAAAACCTTTGAAGGTTTCAGATAATATTTAAGTTTCGTACATGAGAAATAAAGGCATAAACACAATTTCTCTAAAGGTGAATACCTCTTTTCTACATCACTAAGGCTTCTACTCAAGTAATATATTACTCTTTCGAGACCACTATCATCCTCTTGGGCTAACATGCTGCCCAGGGCGTCTTCAGATGCAGAAATATATAATCTAAGGGGTCTTCCTCGAACTGGTGGAGTCATCATTGGAGGATTGGCTAAGTATTCCTTTATAGAATCGAAAGCCACTTGATGTTCTTCCTTCCATTCGAACTCTTCCCTTTTCTTCAGCTTGATCAAGGGAGAAAATACTCTTGTCTTTCCTAATAGGTTCGAAATGAACCTCCTTAGATAATTTATCTTTCCCAACAAGCATTGCAATTGCTTTTTATTTTCTGGAGGTCTTGTATTAATGATTTCTTGGGCTTTATTCGCATCAATTTCAATTCCTTGTTGTTGAACCAAGAATCCCAAGAAATTCCCTGCAGACATTCCAAAGGCGCACTTCAAAGGGTTCATCTTTAAACCATACAGCCTCATTCTTTCGAACGAACATCTCAAGTGTTCCAAGTGTTGAGTTTTGGTCTTTGATTTAACCATTACATCATCTATGTATACCTAAATAAATTCACCAATAAAATCATGAAATAGCAGGTTCGTGGCCCTTTGATATGTGGCCCCAGCATTCTTTAAACCAAAAGGCATCATTATCCACTCGAAGGTACCCAATGCCCCAGGAAAACGAAATGCAGTTTTGGAAACATCTTCTTCTGCAATAAAGATCTGGTTGTAACCAGAATAGCCATCAAGAAGGCTTAGTATTTCGTTTCCTGCTGCTGAGTCGATCAACATTTCAGCTATAGGCATTGGATACTCATCTTTGGGAGTTGCCTCATTAAGGTTTCTAAAATCTTTGCATACTCTCAACTTGCCATTCTTTTTCATAATTGGCACAATGTTAGAGAGCCAATTTACATACCTGGTTGTTCTTATAAACTTGGCCTTTAGGAGTCTTTAAATCTCCTCTTTAATCTTCGAAAGCACTTCTGGGGCAAACCTTCGAGGAGGTTGCTTTACTGGTTTCTTCCCAGGTATTGTTGGTAATCTATGTTCGACCAATGCACGATCCAGCCCTGGCATGTCATCGTAATCCCAAGCAAAGCAATCCTTATATTGCTTTAACAACTCTATTAAATATTGCTTTATCTCAGGATCTACCTTAGTGATGATGAAGGTCGGTCTTTGGTCTTCGGTCGTTCCAAGATTTATTTCTTCAAGTTGATCTTGTGCTTCGAATCTTGGTACCTTCTCTTGGTCCTATTCTATATGTGATGCTTCTTCATCATAAATGCAATCCAATCGTATTGGATCACCCTCTTGAGATTGTAATTGTTTGTGATGGTCTTCATCCCCTCTTATTGTTTTTCTCATTAAGTCTGTGGGAACTTCAGACTTAGATTCGGCCACGTAGGCCGCTATTCTCTTGATGAATGATTCTACGCTTTCCATGAATCACCCAACATTTCCAAGGCCGTGTCTAAGTCGACCTCTCTTTTTAAAGTGAATCCCTTAATGGGATCTAGCCTCACTGAATGAGGCACTATGGCTGAATGAATGGCTGATTTAGAGTCGAGCTCAAAAGGACTGATATAAGCCAAATTCTTGTCAAAGTCCAACTCCACCAAACCTTGTTCTACAGTATAAATCCCTTGGTCAGCTTCGACCACAATAGGATTTCCCTTTTGATCCCACAAGAAAAGTTTCTGATGGACTGTTGAGGGTACTGCCCCAATGCCATGTATCCATTCTCTTCCTAATAGCATGTTGAAACTGGCCTTGGTCTGAATTACCACGAAGATAGTGGTTCTCATCTGGCCACCCACCATTAAGTCCAAAGCCACAATCCCTTCTGAGCCTGATGACTTTCCTGCAAAACCAGTAATCACAATATTATGAGGAAGAAGATCCTTGTTAGATTTACCCAACTTGTCAAAAGTTGTCTTTGGAAGCAAATTGATGGCTGCTCCTCCATCAATAATCACCCTATTGATAGGGCTACCTTCAACTATTGCTTTGATGTACAAAGGCTTCATATGAGCCATATCTCCTGGGGCATGTTTTGCTCTACTGACCACTTCCCTTTTGGTCTTGTCTTCTGCATGGTTGAGCATGACAGCACTTTGAAGGCTGTCGTCCTCGAAGTCTTCCTCGTTCTCCAACCTTTGTACCTGCTGAGCAAATTCAGCTGGTAAGATTAAAATGATACCACAAATCTCTTGGATCGAATCAGGGAATCCTGATTCAAATTCTTCAGATAGAAGGTCATCTTCCTCCATATCCTTTACCTTTTCCGCTTTGATTTTCTCACGTAAATCACGTTGAGCCTTTAATGATGAGGCCTCAAATCTTCTCTTAGGCCTTTGAGGAGTCTTTGCACATTCAACTTCTATCTGCTCCCTTCGAGCCCTATACAACCTTTGGGCCCTGCGCCACTAGGTCCTTGTCATTGAACCCTTAGCCTTAGAGTACTGGCTGAAATGATACCAGCTATCATGAGGTGCTTGAACCTCCTTGGATGGTTTAATCATTATTTCCTTTCCCTTTGAAGAGTTGGAGGCCCCTGCTTGTTGTGTTACTGGTTGCCACTTCGTCTGAACCTTTGACTTATTTGGGACTTGTCTTACCCACTGATTCGAGAGTGTCTTAGGTGAAGGAACGAAGGTGTGTTCCTGGATAGGCATGCCTCTGCCTACTCCCTTCATTACCCTGAACATTTTTGTCCTTCTTCGTACTTTTAAGGTCCCAGTCTCTGCTTCAACTGACTCTTCTTGGTCGAAGCCTCCTCAAATGTCTTAGCAAAGTCTGAATCGAACACAACACTGCATCTGGGGCATAGCATTATGTTTCTGTTCTCATTTTTCTTTCTGGTCAGATACTCCAGTATGCTTTCATTTGCTAAAGGATAAATGTCCTTCACCTCTTTCTCGAACTCATCAATAGCCATATCAGTCGCCCTTGCATTCACCGGTTCGACATCAACCATGTTGATTTCGAATGGTTCTACGTAGTGAACATTGTTGTCGAATGGGTTTGCATCGACCTTCATTGTTCCCTTCATTTTTTCTTCAAACTTCAACCTTCCTTCCACTATTGCCTTCTAGATCAAATCCCTGAAACGTACACAATGGTTAGTTGAATGAACATACACATTATGATATTTGCAGTATTTTCTTCCCTTTCTCTGTTCGAGAGTAGGGATTTTTTGATCATCACTTAAGATGATCTATTTATCTTTTAGCAATATATCAAAGATTTGGTCAGCCTTAGAGACGTCGAAACCATATGATGGTTTCTTAGACTTATCATTCACAGGAGAACCAGAAACTTCCTTTGCTGGTCTCAGTGAAGAGCATACATACGATGGCCCAGGTTTTAACTTAGCCACATTCACTTCGCTTTCCTCTCCATCGATGTTCGAATCACTCTCGTTTTCATAAGCCTCTATGTAGGATATTTTATTTCTTTTACCTACTCTTTTGAACTTCTTATATTTGGCCTTTTCAGCTTTTATCTGTTCTATTTTCCTGACTCTATCTGCTAATTGGGCCATATCTCGAACTGGTAGGTTAAAAAGCTTTTTTCTAACATAAAACTCAAACCCCCCAGTGGCTATTTGAACTAATTCATGCTCAGGAATTGGGGTAAAACACCTAGCCTTAGACTGTCTAAACCTATTCAAATAGTCTTATGTGGTTTCACTGGGTGCCCTCTTAATACTCATCAGATCCACTAAGCTAACCTTACTTTCGCCTCTAAAGAAATGCTCATGAAAGGCTCTTTCCAACTGAATCCAATTCTAGATCGAATTGGGAGTGAGGGTAGTAAACCAAGTAAAGGAATTCTTGGTTAACGAACTTGGAAAATATTTCATTTTCAAAAGTTCGTCATTGGCTAAGTCCCCACATTCTATTTGGTACCTTGCCATGTGCTCTACTGTTGATTCCCCTAATTCCCCAATAAATTTAGAGAATTTAGGAACTTTAAGTCCCTTGGGCAACTCTGCCCTTAATACATCCTGTGGGCAGGCTGAAACGAAATAAGGTTAGTTTGCATAACCTACGTTAAAGCCATCTCTATTCAAAACCTGTTCGACCACATTGGCAATATTATGTTGCCCCCTAGATTCATTTGCCTAACCCTTTCAACTACTAGATCAGGATCTTGGTTTCGAGCCACAATCACTGGACGTGCTCTTCCAGGTTCATTCATTTCAAGTTCGACCTGGGGTTCTCTTCTAATGGCTTCTTGTCTCTCAGAGCCATCTGCTTCTGATCCAGTGCCAAAAATATCTGCTAACCTACCCATCTGCCTAGCCAATAATTGATAATTTTGGTTAGTAGTGGCAACTAAGGGTATTATCACCGTGGCCATTTGATGGGTTAGCATGTTAACCATGTCATGGTTGCTTTCGTCCATTTGTTGTCTTACAGACTACAAAGCCATGTTAGTAAAGGGTGTTGGTCCTGGTTGATTCGACCACATTTCTGGTGAATTTCTATTGTTCCTGGGAGGAACATGTACTGCCAAAGGGTTGGTATAAACACTTTGAGGCATACCTAAGGTTTCCATGATGTTCTGGGCTTGAAAACCATGAAGTGGTCCTTCGGCCCTAAGAGGCTTGTACGCTCTCACTTGGCTTACTACAGGTTCTTCAGGCTGTGGAAGAGTACCAAAAGGTACTTCATTATCTCTATATCTCCCACTACCCCTCTGAGGACGTTGACTGCCATTGTGGTTGTCATGTGGAGGTTCGTTGGTTGAGGAACTGCCTGAGGAATTTCCAGAACCACTCTTGTTCTTAGTCGTCATGGTTCTCTTACCACTCCTAAGATTCATACAACACTATTTCAAGTAAAAAGGGTCCCACCGAGCGTGCCAATTTGTTTGTCCTTGAATTTTGCACAAACAAATGTATCTCTGTGTAGTCTAGGACGAGATACGAATCCTTTTTTATTTAGCGTGGGTTCTACCTTAAGTGTGAAATCTTAGAAATAGTAGAGGAACTTAGAGATTGCTACGCTACCAAAACAGGCACAAAAAGTGATGGCCCCTGAACGGGCCTTTACTTGCATTAAACGAAAATGGTAACTTACAAGCAAACGTAACCAAGAGAATCAGTTACAGTTTTAATGGTTCCTACTCTATAAGAAAACGTAAAGATACATTATCCATCTACGCTCAGAGAACGAAAAACAAAAGAAAGCATAAAGAAAGAAAACACAAAGAAGCGAAGAAGAAGAAGAAGACGAAGTGAAAATAAAAGTTGGTCTGCAGAGTCCCTACTCTCTCTAAGCTTGCTGGTTTGCCTTGATCGCGGTGGTGGATGCTATGGCTTTTTTCAGGATGCTTTGGAGTGTTCGGGTTGCGGACCCCTGTGTTCCTTCTCTTCTTCCCTTATTTATAGCCTCCATGGTAACCGTCCTTAGCCCTGAAGAATAACTTCCCTATACTTCTATTCCAACTTCCATCAACCCACGTTCTCTGCATGAACGTTGTTGGATCCCCTTAGTAACTGCTCAAGGTGACGTGGCCACAAGCTTCTGATAATTAAAGTTGATAAGGAATAACTGATCCTTCGAATTTGGCTTGCAGAACAATCCCCCTTTTTGATCCAAGAGAGGCTTCGAGTTCTTTAGGCTATCATCCCCTTCGAGCTGAGGTTGGCTTCGAACTCTTTAGGCTATCAGCCTCTTTGAGCTAAGATTCTCTTTAGCTTCGAACCCTTTAGGCTATCAGCCCCTTCGAGCTAAGGTTTTCTTTGAACCATTTTGGCAATGGGTATAAGACTTCCTTGGTATTCACGATTCCTTTCGAGCTTGATCCCTTTTCCAAAGTACCTTATCTGCTGATCACTTTGATTTGTTTGACTACCGTCCATCTTGGTCAAAGCACACATGACTGCTTCTCATTGGCTTACAAGGATGGCACTCTTAATGCCTTCAAGGTGCTTATTCTTTATAAAGGATGGTATCATGTTGTTTGTATCATCGTCTTCCTTTGTTCCATGGAGAGGCCCCTTATATTGGCTGCTCTGTACGACCTGATGCCTCAATTCCCTTTGGATTTCAGGTCGTCAAAGTGTCCAACATTAGTGGTTAATTCAATGAAGACCAAAACTTCAGGTCGAACAGTACAGCCAAATTATCAGGCCTTAGATCCATGCAAGGTCTGGTATTACTCCCACCTCCCTGGTTCTGTTCTGAGGTGTAGGAAAGGAAATCACATGCTTGCTCTGCACCCAGTCTTCTGATCCTAAGGAGTAGAAGAAGAAGAACAAGAGGAAGGTGCAGAGGAAGAAAAAGAGAAAAGAGGAGAATGATAAAGATGAAGGATCGAAGCACTTGGATTATTTGGAAGATCCAATGCTTCGATCCTTTCCTTTTCAGTATTCGATCTCTTTGGGCTCCCCCTTTCGAAGACATGACACTAACACCGGGCTTGAAATGGACTCCTCCCCTCAGTTTGAGGCAAATACCTGCCAAAATAGATTAGGGCATAGACATGAAGTTCGAATAGCGAAACTCCACTTAGGAATAGACTTATTTTACTTAAGATTTCAATCAATAAAGTTATCCTTTCTTTGGATTTTCCTATTTTCCTTTTCGAACTTTATAACTTTAAATTTAACGTATAACACATACATAGGAGAACAATCAATAAAACAAGTGAGTGAGAGTCACACTAACCTCCATGGAGAAAAAAGGAGAAGGAATGGAGGAATGGAAGAATGGAGGGGAAGAGAATGGAGATCCAAGCTCCAAGAGATGATGGAAAAGCCTCCCAATCAAGCTCTCCTTCTTCTCCCAGCTCCCTCTCTCTCTAGAATCGCCCTTCTCTCTCTAAAACCCTAGAAGTGAAGAAAAATGAAGAACAAGAAGCTGAAATGCGTTTTAAAAGGACCAGGATGCTTTCATGTGCTCAGGCTGCGCTCAGCGCAGCTGGGGCGCAGGTTTCCGCAATTCCCCTCTATTTTTTGCGCTCAGGCTGCGCTCAGCGCAACTGGAGCGCAAGAAACAGATTGGAATTCATGCATTCTTTGACAGCTTTCTTTCTTGAGCAAGAATGCGTCTGTTTTGGGTGCAAACAAGCTCGAAATACTATCGTATAGCATATCAAACTGAAGCCCCAAATCTTAGCTTTCTAATCCAAGTAGAATCACCTCAATTGGACATCTTCAAATCTAGATATTTGCAATTTAGTGCACCTAGGTCATAAGGCTTAAACCTAAAATCAAGCAACAACCTTAGTTTTTGCCCCTCTTTGGTTTCCAATTCAATTCTCTCCCTCTCAAACCTTATTCCTCTCCTCCAAAACCTTCTTCTAACTTAGTTCTTCTCATCCAAACCCTTCCCCACTCTAATTCTTGATAAATCAATTCCCTTGACCATAAAGCTTATTCTTCCACACATAATGGCTAAGATCTCAGGTGTTGCTCTTCTCCTTAACTCTTTCTCCTGACCCTTCCTATCAACTTAATTCTTCTTTACCCAAACTCATCTCTTGACTCTTAACCACTATATTTTCTCTGACTCGAGGTGTGTATCCGTCTAGTTTCGACCTACCGTTGATTGGCTTAACTCTTGGTCCCTCTTCTAAACTCTTTTAAAACACATAGTTCCAGATTGATTTCCCTAATTTCTTGTATGGAATCACACTTAACCTCTAAATTCTCACTCTACTTCTAACTTCCCTCTCTTGGCTAGGTTCACAACTTAAGGCTTCTCTTAGGTTTCCTAGGTTCCAGTTTCCGGGATGTAACAAAACTGTCAGGATCTTGTGTCTTTTGTGGTAGAGGCTTCTAAATATTAGCACTGCAGCCAGCCTCTAACTTCACTGTCTGTTCATCAGATATTTTTCTTTTCTTAGTTAGAAGATCCTTCATAAACCTTGCATAATTGGGTATGTGCTCCAATGCCTCAAGAAAAGGAATACTGATTTGTAATCCCTTGAATAATCTCATGAATTGAGCAAACATCTTGTCCTTGGCTTTCTTGGATGGAGCAGGTGGATTGGGTAGCTTCTTTTCTGAAAACACACTCTTCTATAAGTTGTTTGCTTTCTTCTCACTCCTTTAATGTTCTTTGTCCTTCTTTTCTTCTAGCAGCACTTGCTCCTCAACTATCAAGTTGTCACCTACATCACTTCCCACCAATGTACCACTCCTTGTGGTGATTGCATTGCATTGTTCCTTGGGGTTAGTTTGGGTGTTAGATGTGAACTTTCCCTTTTGGTGCTCTGTTATGTCCTTTACTAACTGGCCAACTTATGTCTCTAGGTTTCTGATGGCCGCTTATGTATTTTTCTGATTGGACATACAAGACTGCATGAACTTGCACAGTGTATCCTCCAGCTTTGATTGTCTGTCATGTATTGGAGGGTAGCCTTGTTGTTGCTGCTAGAAAGAAGGTGGCCTATTAGAAGGCCCTGCATCTTGTCTCCAACCAGAATTATTATTCTGATTATTTCTCCAACCTTGTGAATAATTGTTGGAAAAGTTGTTGCTGTTGGAGAAGTTCCCTTGTCTTCCTTGAGCTCCCATGTAATTCACTTGCTTTTCTTGAGTTCTGATAAGTGTTAAAATTACATAAATTTCCAGATAAATTACAGCACTTATTGATAAAGAATTGTTGAATTTATAACCCAATTTCACCCTTCTTAGCTTAAAATATGGTTCTTGTATTTATTGGAATTAATCTGAACTTGATGCTATTTTGATGAAGAATCTGTTGATTTTTATAGATAAAAAGCTAAGTTACAAATGAAGCATCAAGACAACAGTGAGCAAGGACAGGAACAACATATAATAAGCTTCAAAAGAGGACAATTCAGAGGAACCAGTTGTTGTTTCCTGCGCTGAGCGCAGGCAGAGCGCAAGAATGCCTATTCAGTTACTGTTTCCTACGCTTCACTTGCGCTGAGCGCAGGCAGAGCGCAGGAAACGTAACCTAATTTTTAATGGGCCACAAATAGAGTCTAAAAAGCCTGTCAGAACAGTTTTTAAAGAGACTTTTAGGGATTGAGACGACATTCAGAGAGTTTATAGAGTCATTGAGCAGATACGGAGTTAGGAGAAAAGTGTGGCAGTCTCTGGAGTGAAATGGCTACCATGAGTAGCTAAATCTCTCTTTAGGATTGAATGTAGTCGATTCAATCCCCAATTGTATTTTGGATTTTTTCTTTGTTATTTAGGAATCCCTATTTTTATAATATTGGTGTTTTTATTCTTTTCTTAATGTTTAGCTTCCATTTTTGTACCGGAGTTATGATCTGATTTATTGAATTAGCTGGGAGGCAGTTTTCTAAATCCGATTTGGGTAAAAACACTCAATAGGTTGAATATCTAGGGATAGGGTTCAATTTATTGATAGCTTTAACAACTGATCTTAAAGCTAGGGCAATTTATAATTGTGGGAACCAATATGAATTATTCTAAGAATTTCATAGTTGTGGGAACCAATATGAATGAAATTTATTTGTGCTTCAATATTTATAATTATAAATTCCTAGATATCATTGATTTTCAAAATACAAGAGGGGTGCGATAGACAGAGTTCAATCCTAGTTTCTCTTTATTGCTCAATTTCATCCTTGCTTCTCTTTGTCTCATATTTTATTTTATTTTACTATTATAATCTTTACAAACAAATCACTCTTCATAATCCTTCTTACTCAATAAGTTTGAGCACTATGAATTTGAGTTGTACCATTCCTCGTGGGTACGACAACCCCTACTCTTAAACTTTTATACTGTTGCGATATTGGTACGCATGCCAAGATCTCAACAAGTATTTTTCGCGCCGTTTTCGGGGAACGGTTACTCAATTTAAATTCTTAGATCATCTTATTGAGCTGCGAATATTTTTATTTTTATTTTTCTTCTAGTTATTTTATTTTTATTCCTCTCCTCTGAGCTAACCCTTGTTTTAGCCTCTTGATTTATGCTCTTACGGGGTCAGGTGTCTCAAGACCAACTTTGATCCTGAGATCGAAAAGACAGTCAGAAGGAACCGGAGCAAAAAAAAGGGACAATCTCAACACTCTCTGTTCAACTACCTCAAATGAAGTAAAAGCTGGAAATATGGCTGAGGAGAGACAAGATCCCCCTGCACCAAGAAAAACAGTTGGAGATTATGTTATGCATCAAAATCCACCAAGAAGAACACTTGGAGATTATGTTATGCAGCAAAGTCCACCAAGAAGAACATTTGGAGATTATGTTATGCAGCAAGAACCAGAATATTTTTTCAGCATACTGATTCATGGTACCTTCTCTAATTACAACAATTATTCTAACAATTTTTCGGAGGATTGGGGAAGTAACCAGAATCAGAGCTTTGGGTCGCAACAACATGTTGTTTCGTTCCACATGCAAACTTCTACAGATGCGATCGTGGCTCAGAACAAGATTCTCATCCAGCAATTAGAGACACTCATCAAGCAAATGTCTAAGTTTCCTCAGTAGTTGCATGTAGTGCAGTCTAATCCTGGCCAGTCACTACAATTAACTTGTGATTTTTGTGGAGATAACAAACCCAATGGTTACTGCCCTTATCCAGGCACTCAAGAAGAGCAAGTTAATTTCATGGGAAATCAAGGAAGATTCGACAACTTCTCCAACAGCAACAACTTTGCAACCAATTATTCACAAGGTTGGAGAAATAACCAGAACAATAATTCTGGTTGGAGACAAGACGCAGGGCCTTCTAACAGGCAACCTTCTTTTCAACAGCAGCAAAGTTACTCTTCAGTTCAACCATGGAGATCAAAATCGGATGATCTTCTTGAAGAATATATGAAAAATTGTACGAGATTTCAGAAAGAGAGAGAAGAATCAAAAAGAACTATTGACACCCTGATAGCACAGATAGAAGAAAATTCAGCTAAACAACAGTCAGAACAGATCTCAGCAAATGTACAACCTAACCCCGAAGAACAATGTGACGACATGACCACCATAAGTGTTCAACTGATAAGGAAGGGAAGTGATGACTATCTGACTGATGAAGAAGAAGAAACTGAAGAAGGTGAAGCAGAAGTAGAAGAAGATGAAACAGAAAAGATTGTGCTGAAAGAATAGAGTGACTGTGAAGGGGAGGAAGAAAACAACATATGTGAGAGTGTACATACAGAGAATGAAAATGAGAAGAAGAAATAACAAAGGGGTGACAAGAAAAGAACTGAGAAAGGAGGGGAAGTAGTGAAAAACTTGCCATATCCTGAAAGCCCTCTGATGGAAGATAAAGAAAGGCAGTGTACAAGTGTTAAGTCTTCAAAGTCTCACAAGAGAAAAACATATGAATACACTGACATGAGCAGAGCTAAGAGAAGAAAAATCAGGCCAAGAAAATCAAATTCAAGACCTAAAATCAGACTGAGGACAAAGTGGTCAGGTGTATTTCCTCTCAAGGACCCTTGTGAAACTAGAGGATTAAGAGCTGATAACTGTGAATCTTCCAAGTTTTAGGAGAAAAAACTTATGCATATCAGATCAAGACAATAAAGAAGAGAAAAGTCAAGCCAAAGGAGTCAGAAGCATGGTTTAATTCCAGAAAGAAGCCCAAATGGTTAGCCTTAAGTCTCACTCAAAATTTGTCCGAGGCAAGAGTATGGGGAGGTTCACTGTCCAAAGAAAACAAGGGTGCAGCACAAAAGCTCACCAAAATATTCCAATTTCAGCCACCATGAAAGAAACAGGCGTCAAGCTATATGACGTTAAACGAGCGCTTCCTAGGAGGCAGCCTAGTGTTTTCTTTATTACTTTTTACAGTTTTCATTTTGATTTCTGTGGTAGTCTGTGTATATTTTGTGTTAGTAGGCTTTTGTGTTTATTTAGCTTAAGAATTATTAGGAACTAGTTGAGTAAGTATTTGGGAGAGAAGTGTAGAAACCTTGATAATTAGGAAGTAGCAGAAATTTAATTCTGTTTTCTGCGCTGCACCTGCGCTTAGCGCAGGTAAAGCGCAGAATTGTCATTTACTCACTGTTTTCTGCGCTAAGCGCAGGTGAAGCGCAGTTAGACACTAAACTTTTTGTGTTTGACTTTTTCTGCAGTTCCCAACATATCTACAATGGCCTGGGGACAGTCCTATTTTCCAGGGGGAGTGGAGCTGTGTTGAGTCTCAAAAATATCATAAGAGAAAATATGATGTTTAAGATAACTCAATTCCCAAGTTTTAATGCTTAACAAATTTGAGTTAAAATATTTATCATAGATACATATATGTTTTAAAGATTTATCTGTGATTTCAGCAAGAGTCACTATGAGCCTACATAAAAAGACTAAGTGTTGAAGCTGTCTGAAGAAGCAGAACTCGTCTGAAAAGTTGAAGCTGTCTGAAGTAGCCCAACTCGTCTGAAGTATCAGTGCTGTCTGAAGTCTCACTTATGATGTGGCACCCTCTGCTGAAGTTTGTGAAGACTTTTCTGAACCTCTGCTGCACGTACCTTTTCAAACATGTTTATGGCAAGGAACACAGAGACCTTTCCTGGTGATTTTGAATTTCATACACCACTGAGGAAATCTCTGCAACGCAGCCTCTGCAACAACATTTGTAGCAGCCTTAATGCAAGAGAAACCTTGTATCGTGTCAGAAATATCAGAGCTCTCAGAAGCGTGTCTCACAACGGATTAAATAGCATTTAATGCTATCTCTAAACGGTGGTATTTCAACGGATTAAAGTTTGGGTATAAATACCCCTCTATAAAGACCATCAAAGAAAATGAAGAAAAAGTGAAAAAGAGAAAAATCAATATACAAGAAAGCCAAGAGAAACATCACGCTGCAAGTTTTTACTCCGTAAAAACTCTCTGATAGAATTCTTTGTACACATTTGTATATCCTGAGCATACCTCAGTTTTTATTGTACATTGTATTGGTTTGAGCTTTAAACTTGATAGTTTAAAAGCTTAAACCCCTTTCTTTGTAAACCTTGGTAGAGCCTGAAGAGGCTTGACAGAAAAGAATACTTGTGGTAGAGCCTGAAGAGGCTTGACAGAAAAGAATACTTGTGGTAGAGCCTGAAGAGGCTTGACAGAAAAGAATACTTGTTTGTCTCTGGAGAGACTGTAATCGTGGTGTCTGGAGAGACTGTACTCGTTGTGTCTGGAGAGACTGTACTCGTGGTGTCTGGAGAGATGGTACTCGTTGTGTCTGGAGAGACTGTACTCATTGTGTCTGGAGAGACTGTACTCAAATTCAAGCTTGTAATCTGAATATTCATATAGTGGAAATCCAGTGGTTGTTTGCCATTGGGACTGGACGTAGCTCACAGTGGTAGTGAGTGAACCAGGATAAATTTCTTGGCTAAGTTTTCTTACCCTTATCTCTTGTCAATTCTTTTTATACTAATCAAGGGGTTAGAGTAATTAATCTGGTATGTTATAAAGGCATAAAACATTGTTTTAAATCAGTATCTTTTATACCGTCTGAAAACTTCAGACAGTCCTTTAAGAGTCTGTCTGAAATCGTGTTTTTAACACCTGTTTGCGAAAAGCTTTCAAAAATATTCAGAAACACTATTCAACCCCCCTTCTAGTGTTTCCCTGTGTTTCTACAGTTGGTACCAGAGCTCTACTCAGGGTTGAAGCACCTAACAAGTGACTGAGGACTGAAAGATCCAAATAGAAGCTTCTAACAGCAATAGGCAATACATCACAGAAGGAGCCTCTATCACAAGACCCCCAGCATTCAATGGAGTGGATTACCACTACTGGAGAGATCGTATGAAGTTGTTCATTGAGAGCAACAACATTGATGTTTGGGAGGTGGTCACTGATGGAGATTATGTGCATATGCAAAATGGTTTGCCTATACCTAAGACTGAATGGACCCTGGAGCAGAAGACTAGAGTCCAGATGAATGCTAAAGCCAAACTCTATCTGATATGTTCCTTGAATAAATCAGAATATGAGAAGGTCCATGGATGCACTTCTGCCAAGGAGATTTGGGATACTCTTGCAGCAGCCCATGAAGGTACTGAAACTGTCAATCAATCCAAAATCAGCATGCTTATACATCAGTATGAGATGTTTAAGATGGAAGAAACTGAAACTATTGACCAAATGTTTGGGAGGTTTCAGACCATAACCAATGGACTCAGGTCCTTAGGAAGAACCTATGAATCTGGAGACAACAACAGAAAGATTCTAAGGAGTCTACCTAAGTCCTGGAGACCCAAAGTCACTGCCATTCAAGAGGCAAGAGATCTGAACTCTCTAAGAATGGAAGAACTGTTGGGATCTCTCAAAGTCCATGAACTTGAGCTTGGAGAAGATGACAACAAGAAGAAGTCTCTGGCTCTAAACTCCAAAGTCAAACAGTCTAGGCATGGCAGCATGAAGGCTATGCAAGCTGAGGACAGTTCAGAAGCAGATGAAGATTCTGAAGACAGCTCAGAAGATGAAGATGATCTTGCTCTTTTAAGCAGAAAGATCAAGAGAATGCTGCAGAACAGAGGAAAGTTCAGAAAGAACCAACCGTCATCATCCAAATCAGGTAAGACAGGTAAAGAGTCTAACCCTGATAAAATTTCTTGCTTTGAATGTAAGCAACCAGGACACATAATGGCTGATTGTCCAAGACTGAAGAAAAACAACTTCAAGAAGAAGTTTTCCAAAAAGAAGAAAAGTCTCATGGCAACATGGGAAGATCTTGATGAATCAACCTCAGAAGAAGAAGAAGATACTTCAGAAAAGGCAAATCTGTGTCTCATGGCTAGTCTACCATCCTCAGACAGCTCTGAAGTTGAGGTATTTCCTCTTACTCTACAAGAAATGTATGATGATCTGGTAGAAAATTCTCAAGAACTTTTCCAAGAGTATAAGAATCTATCCAAAGCTCACACAGAAATGTGTAACAAATATGAGGCACTTGAGATAGAACATATTATGCTCAAAGAAAAGGTTCTTGAGACTAAAAACTGCAGTTCACAAGCTGTGTCTGAAGAAAATAAGAAACTTCAGAAGCAGGTTGTGGAACTGACAAAAGAACTGGCCAAATTTGTCAAAGGAACTAAAAATCTGAATATAATGCTTGGAGGTCAAAGGAATTCCCTTGACAAAACTGGACTAGGATTTTGTGATCATAACTTGTCTGAACCTCCTACAGTCTTAAATTTTTCTAAAAAGAAGGTTACTGGGTGTTCTCACTGTGGTAAGCCTGGACACAATATGGCTCAGTGCAAACACAGAAGAAAGACAAGGCCCAAAGCTAACAAGAAAGGACCTAAAAGAATATGGGTACCTAAAAACTTAATTATTCCTGTTGCAGATGTGTTTAACAGGACAAAGGAAACCCCATAAATGGTACCTGGACAGTGGGTGCTCGCGACACATGACAGGAGAAAGGTCTTTGTTCCAAACCCTTAGACCTAGAGCTGGTGGAATGGTCACCTTTGGTGGAAATCAGCAAGGGAAGATCATTGGAATAGGGAGTGTAGGTATATCTTCTTCATCCCTTATTAAAAATGTACTTCTAGTGGAGGGACTACAACATAACTTACTGAGCATAAGTCAATTATGTGACAGTGGTTATGTAGTAGCTTTTACTAAGGAAGGATGCATAGTCAAAGACTCCTCTAAGCAAATCCTCTTTACTGCTAAGAGACACAACAATGTGTACAAAATTGATCTAGAGAATCTAGCAAGTCAAAATGTAAAGTGTTTCATTTCTGTTGAAGATGAAAAACAGATTTGGCATCAAAGACTTGGGCATGCCAGCTTGAGATTAATCTCAAGATTAGCAATCTCAAGATTAGCAAAACACAATCTTGTTAAAGGATTGCCCAAGCTTTCATACAAATCTGACATTTTATGTGAAAGTTGTCTGAAAGGGAAACAAACAAGACACTCTTTAAGAGTAAAGATGTTGTTTCAACTAGCAGACCACTAGAACTTTTACACATTGACTTGTTTGGTCCTATTAGAACAGAAAGTCTTAGTGGTAAGAAATATGGCTTGGTCATTGTTGATGACTATTCTTGATTTACTTGGGTGTTATTCCTAAGAAGCAAGGATGAGACTTTTAGGAATTTCACAATATTCTGCAAGAAGGTACAGAATGAGAAAGGATTCTGTATTTCTGTCATCAGAAGTGATCATGGTGGAGAATTTGAGAATGCAAACTTTCAAATGTTTTGTGATGAGAATGGGATCTCACACAATTTCTCTGTGGCTAGAACACCTAAACAGAATGGGGTTGTTGAGAGAAAGAACAGAAGTTTGCAAGAGATGGCAAGGACCATGCTCAACTTATGTAGCTTACCAAGATCCTTCTGGGCAGAAGCTGTTAGCACAGCATGTTACCTTCAAAATAGAATATTGGTAAGACCAATTCTGAAAAAGACTGCCTATGAACTGTGGAAAGGAAGAAAACCCAACATATCATACTTCCACACCTTTGGGTGTGAATGTTTTATACTCAACACCAAGGATGATCTTGGAAAATTTGATGCAAAGTCTGATAAAGGATTTTTCATTGGATATTCTGAAACATCTAAAGCCTATAGAGTGTATAACTCTAGAACTTTAACTGTTGAAGAAACTATTCATGTTAAATTCAATGATAACAAAGAGACTGATAGGGAACTATCAGATCTAGAGGATGACTTTGCAGGAATGGAGCTGAATGACTACAGCAGCTCGAAGGATGAGCATCTGTCTGAAGTATCTACTGTTACCAAACCTCTTCAGACAAATGTTGAGTCTCAAACAGAACAAACAGATGTGATACTTCCTCAGAAACCTGATTGGAAATACAAATCACATCATCCTAAGGAGCAAATCATTGGCAGCACTTCAGAAGGAGTTAAGACAAGATCAAAATTCACGATTCTGAATTCTCTTGCTCTCCTATCTGAAATAGAGCCAAAGAACATTGATGAAGCTCTACATGATGAAGGGTGGATCCTAGCCATGCAAGAAGAGCTGAATCAGTTTGCTAGGAGTGATGTCTGGACCCTTGTTCCTAGACCCCATGGGAAAACTATTATTGGAACCAAATGGGTGTTCAGAAACAAGCTGTCTGAAGAAGGCAAGGTAGTCAGAAACAAGGCAAGATTAGTTGCTCAAGGATACAACCAGCAAGAAGGTATTGACTTCACTGAAACCTTTGCCCCTGTGGCCAGGTTAGAAGCAATTAGAATTCTTTTATCTTATGCTGTAAATAATGGCATCAAGCTATATCAAATGGATGTTAAAAGTGCCTTCCTCAATGGTCTCATTGAAGAAGAAGTCTTTGTTAGACAACCCCCTGGTTTTGAAGATATTGCTTTTCCTGAACATGTTTTCAAACTCAAAAAGGCTCTCTATGGTCTGAAACAAGCCCCAAGAGCTTGGTATGACAGATTGAGCAGTTTTCTAATCTCAAAAGGTTTTGAAAGAGGAAAAGTGGATACAACTCTTTTTAGAAAACAGTCTAACAAAGATCTTATACTTGTTCAGATATATGTTGATGACATTATCTTTGGTTCAACTAATTCTTCATTATGCAAGGAGTTCTCAGAGTTAATGCAATCAGAATTTGAAATGAGTTTAATGGGTGAACTAAAATTTTTCTTAGGACTTCAGATTAAGCAAGATTCTGACTGTATATGGATCCATCAAGAAAAATATACAAAGGAAATGCTTAATAAGTTTAACTTTCATGATTGCAAACCCATGGCAACTCCAATGCATCCCTCTGCATCTTTAAATAAAGATGAGAAGGAAGAACCAGTGAATCAAACTCTGTATAGAGGAATGATTGGATCATTACTATATCTAACAGCAAGCAGACCTGACATAATGTTCAGTGTATGTCTGTGTGCTAGATTTCAATCTGATCCAAGGAGTACTCACTACAAAGCTGTAAAAAGAATTTTCAGATATCTTAAAGGTACTACTAATCTTGGTCTGTGCTATAAGAAAAGTAAGGACTGCAGGTTAGTAGGTTACTGTGATGCTGATTTTGCTGGAGACAGAATTGAAAGAAAAAGCACTAGTGGTGGATGTCATTTCTTTGGAGAAAATATGATTAGCTGGTCAAGCAAAAGGCAAAGCACAATTGCCTTATCAACAACTGAAGCAGAATATATCTCAGCAGCCAGTTGCTTCTCACAACTGTTATGGGTGAAGTATCAGTTAGAAGATTTTAACATTACTATATCTGCTATACCTGTTTTGTGTGATAATACAAGTGCTATTAATTTGTCTAAAAATCCCATTCAACATTCTAGGGCTAAACATATAGAAATAAAACATCATTTCTTTAGAGACTATGTTCAGAAAGGTATTTTTGATATTTAGTTTATTGATACAGAGCATCAATGGGCTGATATATTCACAAAACCTCTGACTGAAGATAGATTTAAGTTCATTAGAAATAATCTGAACATACATGCATTTTGAATGTGTGTGATCTGATCTGTCAAAAATGATGTATCTGAAATTTCAGCCTGTCTGAAACAAGTAACTTGTCTGAAATTTTGGGGTGTCTGAAATTCATATGGGTTTCTGAAATCTGTCACTTGTCTGAAGTAAACAAATGATGTGGCTTTATGAGATGGTTTAATTCCATTTATTTTGTCTCTTCCACTTCGCACGATCTCCTATGTCTGCGCACCCAGTACATGCCATCATTGCTTTATGGGTCTATAAATACGGAAGCTAGTGGGTCACAGAACTTCACCGTTCACTATTCAGTAGTCATCTCTTGAGATCCTTCTTCTACAAGCAATCCTTTTTCTCTCTCAAGTTCTTCAGAAAACTCTCCAATGGCCCCTAAGAAATCTGCTGGAAGCAACATCGTGAAGACCAAGGGTGTAGTTCTCGAGGATCTTCAATCTCTGGGAATGGACTTGTTTGCTGAGTTCGATGCAGCTGGGTGGACTCCGTATTTCAATCACAACTTGACACAGTGGCATGAGCAAAGTGTGCTGGATTTCTGGGCTACTGCCAGAGGAATACCCAATCCTCAGGGTATCTACACTAGCATCAAGGCCTCAGTACGAGGTGTTCCTGTCTTCGTTGATGAAGATATCATCGCTCACATCTGTGAGGTCAGAACTGAAGGAGTTGTATTCACTCCTGGCTGGGAAGCAAGAAATGGAGGACAAAAGCAGTTCACAGAGTTTCTGTATGGCACCTCTGAACCAGTAAGCTTGGATGCAAAGCATATGTCAGACAAGGCTAGGGTTTTGCATGCATCTTAGGGTGCTCTATAATCCCTAAAAATGGAAGCAGAAACCATGTTTCTGAGTTGGAAGATTTTGTCTAATTCACCTACTGCAGAAGAAGAAGGTGAACCTCCCCAACATCATAATGTACCACATGCAGAAGCGTCTCAGAGACTCTGCTGGGAGCTTCCCTCATAATACCATCATCACCAAAATCTTGCTGCACTTCAAAGTTCCCATTGAAAGGCTTTTTGATCGCCTTTCACAACCTGTGTTTGGTGAATCAAACCTCAAGAGCATGGGAGTGAAGCTGACTCCAAGACCTCCCTCTCCGTCTGTGAAGGAGAGCCTTCTTCTTGAGAAAGCTGCAAGAAGGCAGACAACAATGGAGGTTCTTGAGAATGAACTCAGAGGAGACATAAGGAGGCATGAGTTCAAGCCATCAAAACCCTCTCCTCAAGCGAAATTGAAGAAGCTACCTGTAAGGAGTGCCGCTAAGGTAGCATCTGCATCTATGCAGAGTCAGTTGTCTGAACCTGTACAGACTGCACAGCCTACTTCTGAAATGGAAGGACAGGCTCAAGAGGCAGCTGAAACTGATGTAGTTATAGCTGAGCCATTGGCCGCATGCCCATCTGATCCTGAACTCATTCAGGTGGCAGCATTGGCTACTGCCTTGGAGCAGGAGGAGCTGGAGAAGAAAGCAGAACAAGAGAAGACTGATAGAGCTATTGCTATTGCTTCACAATTGGCCTATGCTTAAGATGATAGGCAAGCAACCATAGGTGAGGGAGCAAAGAAAAGGAAGAGGTCAAGTGCACCTCCGAGAAAGAGAACCAAAGGCAAGCTACTTCAGACTACACCTGAACCTAGGGTGACTAGAAGCAAAGGCAAAAGAATCTGAGGTAACCAAACCTCCCTACAAGAGAATTAAGGTGAGATTTGATAATGTAACTCCTTCACCACCCTCCTCACTAGAAAAACAAACACCTCATCAACCTTCACCACAACCTTCACCAAAACCCCTATCACCTATAAACCAACCATCTTCACCTCTATCACAACCATCCCCATCTCCACAAATAGAAAACCAACCCTCTGAACCTTCCAAACCCTCTGAACCTACCTCACCACAACCTTCAGAGAATCACCTCTCTGAGCCCACATTATCTTCCACACAAATCCATGACCTTGCTCTAATACCACTCCTACCTTCATCACCTCCACCTCCTACACCTTCTCTGGAAGAAGAGCTCTCTGTTGAAGCAGAGCAGTGCTTGCTGATCCCTGCTCACTGCCCAAGTTTAGCACCCTGTCTAAAGAGCTACAGTATTTCAGATCAGCACCTGTTGTATCCTTGCATCCTGGCTTAATCAGGAAAACTGCTGCTGAAGTAAGGAATCAATACAGTGCTTCTTCAGGTTGGATTAGACAAGATCAGGAAGGGTGTCCCTCTTGCACATATTTGGGCTCCCATCAATCCATTCTCAAGTGATTCCCTGAGGCTGTCTAATGATGAATGGAGCTTTGTGAGGCAGCTGAACACTGAGTCTGAGCTGTTTCAGAGGGATCTGCTCAAGGGAGTTGGGATGAGAGGCTACAGGCCCCCTAGAACTTGTTCAATCAGGCCAACCACCAAAATCTTGGTGAAACCTGATAGAATAGTTCCTAGGTATCCCTTACTGGAAGAGAAATTCAAAGAAGCTAAAAGTTATTCAAAGAAAAACTCACCTGTGCCTGAAGTAATGAGTCCATCAGAGTGGGGACTCTTTACCAGAATTCATCATAAATCTAGGAGGAGGCCTGGATCATCTACTTCAAGATTGGTTGTGGTCCTCTTACTGGAAAATCAGAGAAGATGCTGGATCTTCTTCTGGATCAACTGGTCCTGATGCTGATTCAGGTGTTGGACTTGGAAAGTCAACCACTGTCAAATATCACTATATGAGAGATCACTTTCCTCCACCTGCTGACTCGTTCCCATGAAGATTGGGGTTCTACTAAATCCTATTGGCACCTTCTTTTGCCCTGAGTTCAGCCCATCTGACTACAAACTGCAGCCAGGATTTGGACTGCTTAGATTTGTTTGCCCCCTACATCTAGCTCATCTTCTATGAATCTGAGCAAGACTTGGCTAAAGAAAATCTGAAGTTGAAGTCCAAAGTGCAGAAACTTGAAAAGAAGTGTGCTGATCAAGAACAGAAGACTAAGCATCTGATTGCTCAACAAGAACAGATTCTTCAAGAACAGCAGCTTATCAGATCTGGTCAGCAAGACTTGAAAACCTCAGTGGAAGCTGCAATAAACAAGGTCAAGGACGACTTGATTTCCTTTCTCACTGAGGCCTTGCTGAAGAACAAAGATTAGCTGTTCATCTTAGCCATTGTCTTTTGTTTATTTTCATGCTTATGATAAGTGTCTGATTGTTTGTTTCCTTATCTGAACATTCCCATATATACAATCAGTGGCTTTTCTCATCCTTTTATGAGTGCATTGTTAACATTATGCTATATGTTCTATGTGAATTTATTGCTCTGTTACTCTGTTTAGCTCTGATATTCCCTTTTGATTGATGACAAAAGGGGGAGTATTAAAATCTAACAAAATCTGAATCTGAAGTGATTACAGGACTAAGGGGAGTACATAAGAAATTGATTTTTGATCAATTCAGTTTAAGAGATCACCATCTGAGGGGGAGCTATCTATATTTTTATCTCTTAAAACTCTTTTCAGATTTGTGTATTTTAAACAAATTTGTCATCATTAAAAAGGGGGGAGAATGTTGAGTCTCAAAAATATCATAAGAGAAAATATGATGTTTAAGATAACTCAATTCCCAAGTTTTAATGCTTAACAATTTGAGTTAAAATATTTATCATAGATACATATATGTTTTAAAGATTTATCTGTGATTTCAGCAGAGTCACTATGAGCCTACATAAAAAGACTAGTGTTTGAAGCTGTCTGAAGAAGCAGAACTCGTCTGAAAGAGTTGCAGTTGTCTGAAGTAGCCCCAACTCGTCTGAAGTATCAGTGCTGTCTAAAGTCTCACTTATGACGTGGCACCCTCGTGCCTGAAGTTTGTGAAGACTTTTCTGAACCTCTGCTGCACGTACCTTTCAAACACGTTTATGGCAAGGAACACAGAGACCTTTCCTGGTGATTTGAATTTCATACACCACTGAGGAAATCTCTGCAACGCAGCCTCTGCAACAACATTTTGTAGCAGCCTTAATGCAAGAGAAACCTTGTATCGTGTTAGAAATATCAGAGCTCTCAGAAGCGTGTCTCACAACGGATTAATAGCATTTAATGCTATCTCTAAACGGTGGTATTTCACGGATTAAAGTTTGGGGTATAAATACCCCTCTATAAAGACCATCAAAGAAAATGAAGAACAAAGTGAAAAAGAGAAAATCAATATACAAGAAAGCCAAGAGAAACATCACGCTGCAAGTTTTTACTCCGTAAAAACTCTCTGATAGAATTCTTTGTACACATTTGTATATCCTGAGCATACCTCAGTTTTTATTGTAAATTGTATTGGTTGAGCTTCAAAACTTGATAGTTTAAAAGCTTAAACCCCTTTCGTTGTAACCTTGGTAGAGCCTGAAGAGGCTTGACAGAAAAGATACTTGTGGTAGAGCCTGAAGAGGCTGACAGAAAAGAATACTTGTGGTAGAGCCTGAAGAGGCTTGACGGAAAAGAATACTTGTTTGTCTGGAGAGACTGTACTCGTGGTTCTGGAGAGACTGTACTCGTTCTGTCTGGAGAGACTGTAACTCAGTTGTGCCGGAGAGACTGTACTCGTGGTGTCTGGAGAGACGGTACTCGTTGTGTCTGGAGAGACTGTACTCGTTGTGTCTGGAGAGACTGTACTCATTGTGTCTGGAGAGACTGTACTCAAATTCAAGCTTGTAATCTGAATATTCATATAGTTGAAATCAAGTTGGTTGTTTGCCATTGGGACTGGACGTAGCTCACAGTGGTAGTGAGTGAACCAGGATAAATTTCTTGGCTAAGTTTTCTTACCCTTATCTCTTGTCAATTCCTTTTTATACTAATCAAGGGGTTAGAGTAATTAATCTGGTATGTTATAAATGCATAAAACATTGTTTTAAATCAGTATCTTTATACCGTCTGAAAACTTCAGACAGTCCTTTAAGAGTCTGTCTGAAATCGTGTTTTAACACCTGTTTGCGAAAAGCTTTCAAAAATATTCAGAAACACTATTCAACCCCCCTTCTAGTGTTTCCCTGTGTTTCTACACGCTGGACCAGCCTTTGATGATTCTGCAGTTGCAACCAACCATTGTTTTACACGGTGTTTTTCTCTCTTTTATTTTTTTCTTTTCTTTTATTTGATAAATTTTGTATCTCATGAAACTTAGGAAATAGGAATTAGGAAATAAGGAATTAGGACTTAAGGAATTCAATTTAATATCTCAAAGCTAGTCAGACAAACTAACTGAATTAAGGAGAGAAAAAGGAATTAAGTGGCTGAATTCATAATCAGTTAGGATTAGGATTTTGTGCAAGAAAGTTAATTAAGATAACTAATTGTGCAACAATTAATTTAGTCAAGGAAAAACAGCCATAAGCCTGTGAGTTTGTGTGACCAAACACTTTGAGAGTTTTCCCTGTTGTTTGTCAATTGCTATTGCTTGAGTTTTTTATTTTATTACTGTACATGAAAAGCGTGGAAGTGATTAAAGCAATTTGTTTAATATGTAAATTACTCAGTGCCAAATAGCCAACCTGTAAATAATATTTCCTATTTTGATAGCCCATTTGAACCTAAAATTTTCTTGTTTTATGCACCCTAGCCTTGTTATTGATCATATCCTGTCCCTTACACACTTAGGGATTAAGAGCATAGGTGCAATTTATTCAATGAGAATGAGTATTGGTTGGTTCATTGAAATTGTAAAAAGAAGGCATATTGAGTAATGGAATTCACTCCCTTATTATAAAAAAAAAGTGTATTTAATAAATAAATAGTATATTTAAAGGGAGTGAATTACCAAAAGAGGCAGAAAAATATTCTAAGTCAAGAATGGGGGGGTGAATTGAGAGTAATTATAACTTAGAAAATTGTTTAAATTGTAGTTATGCTCTCTTTTCTTTGAATTGTGTTTCTTGATATATCATGAAAAACTATTATTTCTTGATAATCAGGCCTCATTACAACCAAGTAAGACCTTATGATCCATGCTGATAATGTGTTGTATGTTGATTGAAAGCGACAAGCAATTTTAATTGTTCAATTGCAGTGGAAAAATTGAGGGAAACACTTACTTGTGAGAATTATGAGAATTTCCTTGATTTTATCATTTATTGTTACAGTTGCTATTCTTGAGAGACTGAATGGCACTTTTATCTTATTCTCATTGATGAATGAGTTACCATCTGGTTCTAATTTTGATCGAATTTGGAAAGTGATAGTTGTCTAGCAAAAGATGTTGATATTGTATTCTTTTAAAGTTGGGGATTTAACTTTTTATATATCTGATTTCTTGCTTGAGGGCAAGCAGAAGCTAAGTTGGGGGGGAGTTTGATAACTGTTAGAATTACATAAATTTCCAGATAAATTACAGCACTTATTGATAAAAATTGTTGATTTTATAACCCAATTTCAACCCTTCTTAGCTTAAAATGTGGTTCTTATATTTATTGGAATTAAATCTGAACTTGATGCTATTTTGATGAAGAATCTGTTGATATTTATAGATAAAAAGCTAAGTTACAAATGAAGCATCAAGAGAACAGTGAGAAAGGATAGGAACAACATAGAACAAGCCTTCAAAATTCTTAGGAACAGTTGTTTCCTGCGCTCCACCTGCGCTGGAGCGCAGGCAGAGCGCAGGAATGCATGTTCAGTTACTGTTTCCTGCGCTGAGCCCAGGCAGAGCGCAGGAAACGTAACCTAATTTTTAAAGGGCCACAAGCAGAGTCTAAAAAGCCCGTCAGAACAGTTTTTAAAGAGACTTTTAGGGATTAAGATGGCATTCAGAGAGTTTACAGAGTCATTGAGCAGATACGGAGTTAGTAGAAAAGTGTGACAGTGTTTGGAGTGTAATGGCTACCATGAGTAGCTAAATCTCTCTTAGGATTGAATGTAGTCGATTCAATCCCCAATTGTATTTTGGATTTTTTTTCTTTGTTATTTAGGAATCCCTATTTTTATAATATTGGTGTTTTTATTCTTTTCTTAATGCTTAGCTTCCGTATTTGTACCGGAGTTATGATCTGATTTATTGAATTAGCTGGGAGGTAGTTTTCTAAATCCGATTTGGGTAAAAACACTCAATAGGTTGAATATCTAGGGATATGGTTCAATTTATTGATAGCTTTAACAACTGATCTTAAAGCTAGGGCAATTTATAATTGTGGGAACCAATATGAATTGTTCTAAGAATTTCATAGTGGTGGGAACCAATATGAATGAAATTTATTTGTGCTTCAATATTTATAATTATAAATTCCTAGATATCATTGATTTCCAAAATACAAGAGGGGTGCGATAGACGAAGTTCAATCCTAGTTTCTCTTTATTGCCTCAATTTCATCCTTGTTTCTCTGTCTCATATTTTATTTTATTTTGCTATTATAATCTTCACAAACAAATCACTCTTCATAATCCCTCGTACTCAATAAGTGTGAGCACTAAGAATTTGAGTTGTACTGTTCCTCATTGGTACGAAAACCCATACTCTTAAACTATCATACTGTTGCGATATCGGCACGCTTGCCAAAATCTCAACAAGTGTCTTGATAGGAGCAGTGACCATTAGGATCGTCACCTCCACAAAAGTCACAAGTTAACCACTAAATCTGACCAGAATTAGACTGCACTGCATGTAGCTGCTGAGGAAGCTTGGACATCTGCTTGGTGAGCGCTTCTATTTGCTGAGTAAGGATCTTATTCTAAGCTAAGATCGCATATGTAGTGTTCAGCTCTAATACTCCCTTCCTCTGCACTGGTTGTCTTCCATGCTGAGCTTGCTGATCAGTTAAGGCCAATGCTTCAATAATTCCGGTAGCTTGCTCTGCGTCCACAGACATCATAGTGCCACCTGCTGCAGCATCCAGTATCGTCTTGGTGTCAAGTCTGAGTCCATTGCAAAAAATATTCAATTGAGCAATGTCCTCAAAACCGTGGTTAGGGCACCTCCTCAGTAATGACTTGAATCTTTCCCAAGCTTCACAAAATGGCTCCTCTGATCCTTGCCTGAATGTGGAGATGTCTGACTTGGCCTTGATACAGCGAGGATGATGGGAAGAATCGATTTAAGATTTTTTTCTTCCACATTGCCCCAGGTAGTCAGACTCTGATTTGGGTGAGACTTCAGCTATTCCTTCGCTTTACCTATCAAAGAGAAAGGAAATTGATAAGTGAAAATCATATGATAAATTAGAGCACTTTTAAGTTCACTTATCAAGGATAAAATGGTATTTTTGCCCCACTTTAATCCTTTTTTATTAAATATTAGATAAATTGTATTCATTAATCATAGATTTTAACTTGACGCTATTTTGATAGAAATATTGCTGATTTTTGCATAATATTGCAAGGATTTGATTTGAGGGAAAGATAGCATTAAATAAGGGAGATATCTGCAAGATTTAAAGTTTGATTGAAGGCAATTAATGAAGATTGGAAGATTATTTGTGAGCAATAATGAAGATTTGAAGAAAATCTGAGAGCCATTAATGAAGATATCTCTGCCAATCAAACAAGGATTCTACAGACAACCTTCCCAAATAAATCAAAGATGCTCAATAAATACAAAGATTTCATCAAATAAAGGGAAACAAGGAAATACAAATCAGCCAAAAACCAGTCTCGGGGAGAGATCAAATTAAAAAGAGAAAGTTTGGAGCTGCAGGACGCATGTTGCGCTTCAACCTGTGCTACAACGCAGATGATGAAGCGCCAAGCTCTCTGGAACCTGCGCTGCATCCTGCGCTGTTTGTAGCGCAGGGTGAAGCGCAGATCACGCTGATTCTTGCCCTGTTGCCGTTTTAGATAGATTTCTCCCCAATTTTTCTTTGTCTTTCCTTAGCCTATAAATAGGACCCTCTTGTACCAAATTAGGTGTGCATGATTATTGTAATTCAGTTATATTCCAGTGATAATGCACCAGTTCTAATTTTAGAGTAGGAGAGGAGGAGCGCTTCACAAGGATTTGAAGATGGTGACAACATCTTCGGTGGTTTGTATGGCTACCTTGTGTAGTTAACTCTCAATTAGGATTGAATGTAATCGATTCCATTCCGAAGTGTATGTTGAACTCTATCTATTTATTTATGCAGTTCTCTAGCTATAATATTGGTAATCTTGTTCTGTGCTTGATTCCTAACTTTCGCGCTTGCGCTGGAGTTATAGGCTAGTTTGTAATTAACGTTACGACTAGGATTGAGTTTGGGGGAGCCTAGACATAAGAAACTCAACCTCTGAGTGAATGAGAATACTTGGTTAACCAGTGACTGAAACATGGGTGTTGCTAATGATTGAGGGGTAGTGTGAGTATCCTAATGAAGGGCATCTAAGGATAGGCATGGTCTAATGGATCGATAGCAAAGGATTAGTTGATTGTCAATCCAGGAAGCGAAACGTGGATATATTCTAATGAGTGATGGGTAGTGACAGTACTCTAGCGAAGGTGCATCCAGAGGAGTAGGCCTCATTTATCAATTAGTTCTTTTACAAACAGAATAAAGAAAGCAAAATAAGCTCGAGGGTAAGTCTGTCGCTTGGGAGAACCGCATGATTACCTTTGAGTGTGAGTGGCGCCTGGTAACTCGGGGTCTTAGCAATATAGTTGTCTACAGTGTTACAGTTCAAAGCCTATAAATAATAGGTAGTCCTCGACATACATGAGGGGTGTGATGAGATGAATTCAATCCTAATCCAAGTAAAGTGTCTCTAACTCTTCCTTTCTAAATTCAATTGATTATTAAATTGCTATCTACGTTTTTCGCACAACAATATTCTCAAACCCGTTTTTTTCCTTGATAATTAGATCATGAGTATACGTGAATTGACCGTTCCCTGTGGATACGATACTTTTCTTACTATTATACTACTGGATTTTTGGTTCGCTTGCCAGAAACCCATCAAGTATTTTTGGCGCCGTTGTCGGGGGAACGGTTTCCAATTTGTGTAACCTTGGCAGGTCTACTTATCAAGTGTACATATTTAGGAATTTCTGTTTTATATCTTATTTTCACACTTACCATTTTCAAGTTTGGTACCTCAAGCCAGGTGAATAAACAAGTGGAAAGCATGGAAGGCAATCAATCACAAAGAACCTTGGGAGACTACATATACATCAAACATGTATGCATCCAAACTCATTAACATCATTCATATGACCCAATTCCATCGTTGAGTATTCCAATATATTATATGCACCAAAACTCATCATTATATAACTCAATTCCATCGTTGAGTATTCTAACTATCACATGCACCAATACTCATCTCATCATCTACCCCAAAGATCATGGACTTGGAACTCCACAAAATGGGTGCACTCGTCAATCAATCTAGTTGTTACCAAGATAGTCTACCGGCATCACCACACAAACCGATAGGTTGTACCCCCTCGTTGGGCCCGCACAATGACATTCGACCCTGGGTTGCACCCCCTCTATGGGCCAGTACAATCACTCCTAGGTTGCACCCCTCTATGGGCCCGTGCATTGAACGCCCCATCTTGATCCCCTGAGTTGTACCCCCTCTATGGGCCCGCACAACGCAGGTTCACCTCTCGAATTGTACCCCCTCTATGGGCCCGCACAATTCATGTCTCATCACACATGCTCAAGGCATCTCTCTTAAGTTGTACCCCCCTTTATGGGCCCGCACAACTCAAGTAACATCATCATTTATTAGATCGCTGTTGGGATTTGATTTCTAAATTGTTCGAATTCCCAAAATGTTATGAGTAAAGGTCATTTCGAATTTACAGAAGAGGATGAAGTTACCTTGTTTCGAATTGGATAACAAGTCTGTTAACTTAGAAAAATTCTTAAGTGAAGTTAATACAAAGACTTTAGAAATTCAAAGAAAAAAGACATAATGTTTCTGATATTCAGAGAGGTACAAAGGATAATTCTTTCAAACTCTAAATTCGAATTATATTAGTTCGAATACATGGAAAGAACATTAGAAAGGAAATTATCCTAAAATCTAAGAGAGCCTTTAGCTCATGGTGCTCTGCCACTTTCTCTTCTCTTCTCCTCGAAAAGCTTTATTAGAAGCAACTCAGTGGTTAACTTGGGAGAGGGAAAGGAGAATATTGCTTCCAACCTGTTGAACAGCCCTTACCAGAGGAAGAAGATCAGATCAGATCAGAATAAATAGCTTTAAATAAGTTCATTTATTAATTAAATAAAAGGATATTTGGCTATTTTGTGCAATCTAAAAGAAAAAACTCGAAGACAAAGGTTGGAGAAGCCAATGACTTTGGCTATTTTGTCAATCTCATAAAAAATGAAATCATTCAAGATCAGATTGCACAAAATAGCCAAAGAGATTACCTTCTTCATATTTTCTGAAGAAATCTCTAAAAAGAAATTATAAGAAAAGAGAAAAGAGGGAAGAGTTGTGAGAAAGATGAAGAAGAATACTCCTATTTATAGGAGCAAAACACTCAAGTGCCATTAATGAAACCATTTCTATGCCCAATAAGAAAAATCCTCATGGTAAAAATCAAATGGACGGTGGCCGGTGGTCTTTGTAACCTTTGAAAAGGCCAAATAAAATTAAACATGTGGCACAAGGTAGTCAAAATCTCGAAATCATAAAGTCAGAATTCCAGAAAGAAGATTTCGAGTAATCAGAAGATAAGATTTCGAGAAATACAAGCAGAATTTTGAGAAATCAGAAGACAAGATTTCGAGAAATATAAGCAGAAATTCGAAAAGACAGAGTGTGTGAAGATTTGACAGATTTCTAAATTTTAGAAGACCTCTTCGAGAAATCAGAAAGAAGACTCTTCGAGAAATCAGAAGAAGACTTCAAGAAATCTAAAGACAGGATTTCGAGAAATCCGAACACAAGTTTTCGAAGAAGAAAACAGAAAGAAACAGAAGTCACAAGACACCAAAGGAGCAGTTAGAGGAAGTTACAAATGACAAAGACAGGTGTCATTAAGTTAGTGGTTCATTTTGAAAAATGTAATTAGTTTTCTGGATAGCAGAAAACGTGGCAAGCATACATGCTGCCAACATAGATAGGTTGCTGATGTTGTCAAACATGCATTAGTTAGTCGTTAGGATTAGAAATCTATAAATAGGTAAACCTATAATGTAATAGGGGTTGGCAAATCACTCATACTAAAATTCTCTGAAAACACCTTACACGTCCGAACTCACTGCGACAAACAGGTTACCAGGAGAAATAAGTATGTGATGAACCCATCCATTTCTTTTAATGCAATTGTTCTTACAATTCAATTTTCTTTTCTTTGTTTACTTTGCGCAATTTACATTCTGCAATTTACATTTCATGTACTTTTTTCTTTCTTTCTTTCAAATTCTATGTTTTCTATTTCTATGAAACTTTGATTTTCAAGAATCCAATTTAGAACTTTATTTGATAGAATTCTGAATCAAGTAGTTCTAATTTCTTTCGAAAGAAAAGTTCTTTGTTAAAATTCTGAATCAACTTTCTGGAATTTATCATTTCTGGATTTTCGAAAACATAATAATTGATTTGGTGAAATTCTGTACCAATCAAACATTTTCACCCAGAAAATTGAACTTTGAAAAGTCTATTTCAATAAATCAGAAACACCGTAAACCTACTTTTTAAAAGAGTCCCGTAAGAGGATCTGATTCTAATCCCCAGATTGTTCTTAGAATCAAAGTGATAAGTTTAATTTTCGAAATTAGATTTTTCACCATAAACAAATTGGCACGCCCGGTGGGACCATTTTGCCAAAAAGTAGTGTGTGTTATGAATTTCTGAAAATTTGTCTTGTATGCGTTTGAGAAGTGGTCGAACATATCTGTTCAAATGGCTAATAATTCAAGACAAAATGCAAATGGAAATAATAATAGGGAAAATAATGTTAATAATCAGGGAAGTCCACCACCCCAAAGAGATGAGTCTGTGAATAATAATGAAAATGGGATGAATGGAAATAGTAGCGTTAATAGAGAACCACAAACAAATGTTACTACAACCACTACTACTGTGACGGAGCCTGTAGTAAGTCAAATTGGTTCTACTATCCCTTTTCCCAATTTTATTTCTATGTTTCAAAATGGACAACCACAATATGGGTTGCCATTTGGATTTGTTCCAAATTCTGGAACAGCCCCACCAACTATGTCAACAATGGGTCCTTTAGTGATTCGTGGACCCATGTTTAATCCCTTTGTGGGAAATTCTTCTTCATCTATTACAAATTCTACGTTGCAAACTCTAAGGCAACAAATGGATGAGAGTAACCATGAAATGGTAAATATGTTGACAACACAAATGGCCATAGTATTTGATCCCCTAGTCCAAACTACAAATGCTAATTATAATTTGTTGGCTAGGCAAATGGAAAGGATTGCGGATGTGTTTGGAGCACCCACTGATCCTATAGTTAGACAAGTGGCTAATTTGAATCCTCCTGTAAATCAAGGAGATCAAAATAATCAAATACCAAATCCTGTTAATCCTGTCGAAAATAGAGAGGAAAATGCTCCTAGAGTTATCCTGAATAGAAATCAAAATGCTGATGAAATTCTTGAAAGGATAAGAGCGAATAACTTAGGGGGGCAACAAAATGTTGTTGGAATTGTCGAACAAGTTTTGAATAGACATGGATTTAATGTAGGATTTGCGAATCATCCTTATGTAGTCTCTCCTTTCACCCAGATGGTATTGCAAACTGAATTGCCAAGGGGATGGAAAGTTCCCAAATTTACCAAATTTTCTGGAGAAGTAGGAGAATCTACTGTCGAACACATTGCTCGATACCAAATCGAAGCAGGTGATTTGGCAAACAATGAAGAATTAAAAATGAAATATTTTCCTAGTTCTTTAACTAAGAATGCTTTTACTTGGTTTACTACTCTTTCTCCAAATTCGATTCATACATGGAATCAATTAGAAAGAAGTTTTCATGAACAATTCTTTCGAGGAGAAACAAAAGTTACTCTTATGGACTTAGTAAACATTAAGAGATCCTCGAATGAGTCAATTGATGATTATTTGAATAGATTTAGACAAATGAAAGCTAGATGTTTTACCCAAATTCCTGAATATGAGTTAGTTCAAATGGCTGCAGGAGAACTAGATTATTCAATTCGAAAGAAATTGATTAATCAACAACTTAGAGATATGGCTCAATTGGCTGATAAAGTTAGGCAAATTGAACACCTTAAGAAAGAAAAAGAAAGGTTCAGGAAACCTGAAAAGTTCTTTCGAAAAGATAAAGTGGCATATTTAGAAGTTTCTGATGATAGTGACTTCGAATATGATATAGAAGATAATGATGTTCATGTAGCAGAACTTAAGCCAGGGCCTCCTTATGTTTGTCAATCTTTAAAACCAAATGGAAATACTAGTAATGACAATAAAGATAAATTCCCAAAGAAAAATTATGGTTTCGATATTTCGAAAGCAGACCAAATTTTTGATATATTGGTGAAAGACAAACAAATAACTCTAAGTGATGACCATAAAATCCCTTCTCAAGAACAGAGAAGAGGTAGAAAATATTGTAAATATCATCATACTTATGGTCATTGGACTAATAGTTGTGTGCGTTTCAGGGATATTATTCAAGAGGCTATTAAGCAAGGGAGATTGAAGTTCGAAGAAAAAATCCCAATGGCCATGAAGATTGATTCAGACCCTCTTCAGGTGAATGCAAACTACGCAGAACCTTTGAGTGTTAACATGGTTGAAGTTGAGGATTCGAACTCTGTGGGTCAGGCCACAGATATGGCTTTGGATGGAGACCAAAAGGTACAAGATGTGTTTCCAAAGGGAGGAGAATCCCTATTGGAGTTTCTGAACAGAAAGAAGGCAGAGGATGCCTCCATTGATCTTTTGCCCAAGGTGCCATGCCTTATTTGATAGATCAGCAGCCAAAGCGTTTCGTGAATCAGAGATGAAGACGCATTATCACAAAGTGGCTGCTCAACCCCAAAAGGTCGAAGTCAAACAAAAGAAACCTCATACTTCTTATGGGGGATGGATCTCTAAGTCTGAATCTATTTCCGGAGGAAAGGCACCTGGGAATCTTAATAGGTTCGAGAAGGGAAAACTACCTATTACACAAGGTTTTCAAGAAAGGATGAAGCCTCGAACTTTCATACCTTCATCTTCAGTTCCTCCGAACCAGTGGGTTCGACCAGGGTATGTGAGGCAACCAAACAATTTCCAAAGTTTTCATCAAAAACCTTATTTTGGAAACAGACCCCTAGATGACGAAGACCCAATGGAGGAGGGCTCAGAGAATGAGGAAAGCAGCCTTTGAAAAACAAGAAAAGAAAAATATGAATGTTGAGGAAGGAAAACAACAAACTAAACCTTTGCAAGCGAAGAATGCTCAGATAATTCAAGTTCAGGCAAACGCAAATCATCCATCCTATGCTCAAGTTGTCAAAAAGAAACCTTCTTTCCAAGTTATTGGAAATTTCGAAGAGGATGAAGATGACTTGCTTACAGAGAATTTCGAAACAGGCTTCGCAGATGGTCTGGAAGACATCTGCGCAGTGGTCTCGATTCTGCCTGCTGAATACGCTGAAGAATTAGAAAAAGGTTTAGAAGAGGAAGACTTCGAGGAAGATGACATAGGTGAGGATCCTGTATGTTACACCTATATTGGCAAGCAAATCTATCAGAATACATCAGCAGTATTCGAAAGGCCTACAGAGGAAATGCAACTCCACTTGAAGCCTCTATTTATTAGAGCATTGGTTGAAGAGAAAGCATTGGTAAAGTGCTTGTTGATTCAGGAGCAGCAGTGAATTTAATGCCAAAATTTATGATGAAGAGGTTGGGGAAAAGCCAAGTTTGATTTAATGCCCCACCAAATGATTATTACAGATTTCAGTGGGAAGACCTCGAAGTCTGAGGGAGTTTTTGTCTTTGGAGTTGACGGTGGGAACTATCATGAGGCCTACCATGTTGTGGTAGTTGACTCCAAGGCAAATTACAATTTGTTGCTTGGTAGAGAGTGGATACATGGTGTCGGTGTTGTTCCCTCTTCTATGCATCAAAGTTATGCATGTGGACAAAAGAAGGTGTCCCCATATATGTGGATGGGGACAAAAACTATTTCAAAGGTAGAGGAAGATGCAGTGGACATTCGAAGCACAGAGAAAAGAGTCATGAAAATTAGACCATTCGAAGTCATTGATAAATATGCTCTGGCTCCTACTAAGGTTCCATATTCTCTAAGAATAAATCCAAATTTCGGAATTTATTCTACAATGTGATGTCGGCCCATTCGAGGCCGCAGAAATAAATGAATGGTCAGATCCAGAGTAAGTTCGAGCTTTTTGGCTCGAATTTCGGCCTATGTGGCCGAAAAAAGAATAGAGGCGGCTCTCGAAGCCGAACTCAATCAAAATAAACAAAATAAAAAAGAAACGGCCCTCAAGGCCGAGTGGCAAGAGGAAAAAATAATTATTGAGGAGATATCAAAGAAGGAATTTCACAAGATGGAATTTCATTAAGAAAAAACGAAGATTCTGAAAAAGACCAGGGTCCTTCTGAAGGAGTTGAAAACTCTCAACAGGAATATCTTGAGGAAGTGATTAAAAAGATTGAGACATATGTTCTAGAAACACAAGGGTTGGAGTTCGAGAAACTCGATTGCATATATGACGATTCCCCTTTAGGTTTCGAAGGATTTTTGTCTCAAGGTATTAAGAAGATGGAAGCTCAAGATCCTTTGGAAGAAATAAATTTGGGAGATGAAAAAGAAAAAAGACCCACATTCATAAGTCAGAATCTCGAAGGAGATTTTAAAGAAGAAATCATTGACTTGTTGAAAGAGTATAAAGATTGTTTCGCTTGGGATTATCATGAAATGCCTGGTTTGAGTCGAGAACTGGTAGAACATAAGCTTCCAACTTTTCCAGAAAAAAGACCAGTGAAACAGGCTCCTAGAAGATTCGCTCCAGAAATAGTTTCGAAGATCAAAGAAGAAATTGAGCGTCTTCTGAAGCTAAGTTCATTAGAACTGCCAGGTATGTTGATTGGATTTCGAATATTGTGCCTGTAATTAAGAAAAATGGTTCTTTAAGAGTATGCATTGACTTTCGAGATCTAAATAACGCAACTCCTAAAGATGAATATCCAATGCCAATTGCTGACATGTTAATAGATTCGGCAGCAGGAAATGAATTGTTAAGTATGTTAGATGGGTATTCAGGTTATAATCAAATTTTTATTGCCGAAGAGGATGTTTCGAAAACAGCTTTTCGATGTCCTGGTGCAATAGGTACTTATGAATGGGTAATGATGCCCTTTGGTTTAAAAAATGCTGGTGCAACTTACCAAAGAGCCATGAATTCGATTTTTTCATGATTTAATAGGAAATTTTATGCAAGTTTATATAGATGATGTTGTGGTTAAATCTGAATCAAAAAGCTTGCATTTGAACCATTTAAGACAAGCTTTCGAGAAAATGAGAAAGCATGGGTTGAAAATGAATCCTATTAAATGTGCTTTTGGTGTATCTGCAGGAAATTTCTTAGGATTTCTTGTACACAAGAAAGGTGTTGAGATTGACAAGAATAAAACTAAAGCAATTCTCGAAGCATCTCCACCTACAACCAAGAAACAATTACAATCTTTTTTGGGAAAAGTCAATTTTCTTCGAAGGTTTATTTCGAACCTCTCAGGAAAGACAAGAGTGTTTTCTCCATTGTTGAAATTGAGGAAAGAAGGAAATTTCAAATGGGAAGAGGAACACCAACAAGCCTTCGAAGAAATCAAGAAGTATTTGACAACTCCTCCTATTATGACTCCTCCTTTGCCAGGAAGACCTTTGAAGTTATATATTTCTGCATCAGAAGCCACAATTGGAAGTATGTTGGCTCAAGAGGACGAAAATGGCGTTGAAAGAGCTATTTACTATTTAAGTAGAGTCCTTAATGATGCTGAAACTAGATATTGTGCCATTGAAAAATTATGCTTATGTTTATACTGTTTCATGTACTAAACTTAAGTATTATGTGAAACCTCATGATGTATTTGTAATTTCGCACTTTGATGTAATAAAGCATATGTTGTTGAAACCTATATTGCACAGTAGAATTGGAAAATGGGCTTTAGCATTAACTGAGTTTTCATTAAAATTTGTCCCATTAAAAGCAATGAAAGGACAAGTGGTTGCAGATTTCTTGGTTGATCATCCCAGATTCCAATTGAGGAATCAATATATGTAGGTTTAGAACCTTGGAAATTATATTTCGATGGATCCAAACATAAGAATGGATCAGGAATTGGAATTTTATTAATTTCCCCAAAAGGATTCCCAACTCGAATGATGTTTGAAATAAAACATCCTTGTTCGAATAATGCAGTAGAATATGAAGCTTTAATAGCAGGTCTCGAAATTCTGGTTTCTTTGAATTCGAGAAATGTTCATATTCGAGGAGATTCTCAATTAGTTATCAAACAGATAACCAAGGAGTATAAATGTTTAGATCTAAAATTGGCTAAGTATTTGGTGCAAGCCAATAAACTTCTGGAAATGTTTGACGAAGTAAAAATTGAACATATTCCAAGAGGTCAAAATTTCGAAGCTAATGAATTGGCTCAAATAGCTTCTGGATATAGAATCTCTATTGGAACACTTAGAAAAATTAGTGATATTCAAAGAAGGTTTCCAAGGAAAGGATTCGACATCCATAATGTAAACCTTTTAGATCAAAATGATTGGAGAAGAGAGATTGTGGAACTTATTCGAAATCCTTCTTTAGCAAATAAGAAACACTTGAAATATAAGATTTTGAATTATTGTATTTTGAGTGAAGAACTTTATAAGAAAGCTGTTGATGGGAATTTGCTTTCGATGTTTGGGTGAAACAGAAGCATATTTGGCTTTAGTTGAAGTTCATGAAGGTGCTTGTGGAGCTCATCAAGCCGGAAAGAAAATGGAATGGATTCTGAAAAGAAAGCTATTCTTTTGGCCTTCAATGGCCAAAGATTGTCACAATTTTGCAAAAGCTTGTGAAGAATGTCAAAGACATGGAAATGTACAACAAATTCCAGCAAGTGAATTGCATTCAATCATAAAGCCTTGGCCTTTTCGAGGGTGGGCTTTAGATCTAATTGGAATGATACATCCAGCTTCTTCGAGAAACCATAAATTTATTTTAGTTGGAGTTGATTATTTTACCAAATGGGTAGAAGCAATTCCTTTAAGAGAAGTTTCTCAAGAAGATATTATCCGTTTGTAGAAGAGAATATAATATTCAGATTTGGCTTACCAGAAACCATTACTACGGATCAAGGAACAAGTGTTTACTGGAAGGAAAATGGTTAAGTTTGCTGAATCGAAAGGAATAAAATTACTTTCTTCTACTCCTTACTATGCACAAGCCAATGGTCAAGTTGAAGCAGTAAATAAAAATATTATTGCTTTAATTAAAAGGCATATTGGGCAAAAACCTAGAAATTGGCATGAGACTTTGAATCAAATTCTTTGGGCTTATAGAAATTCACCAAGAGAAGCTACTCGAACTACCCCTTACAAGTTGGTATATGGTCATGATGCTATATTACCAGTTGAAGTAAATTTACAATCAATAAGGGTTCAAAGACAATATGAGTTACCTTCTCAAGATTATTGGAATTTGATGTTTGATGAATTAAATCAACTTGATGAAGAAAGATTGATTGCTCTTGAAAATATAATTAGGCAAAAAGAGCAAATAGCTCGTTCTTATAATAAGAAAGTCAAGAAAAGAGAATTCCAAATTGGTGATTATGTTTGGAAGTTGATTTTGCCAATTGATAAAAAATCTAAGAGGTTTGGTAAATGGTCACCTAATTGGGAAGGACCTTTCGAGATTGAAAAAGTGTTTTCCAGTAATGCGTATTCAATTCGAGAATTAGTTGGTGATTTGCGCATAATGTCAATAAATGGAAAATACTTGAAAAAATATGAGCCAAACTTGCAAGAAATCAAAATTGGACATTAACAAGAGTAAAATTGTTCGAAGAAAAAAATATAGAAATTCGAGACCATGCTCGAAACAATGTTATGAACAAATAACAAGAGGAATTACAATAGGCTAGAAAGGAGCTACACTTTTCAGCTTGGCAAAGTTGTGTATCAGGTCTTCGTAATAAGTCTTGAAGCTTAAGTCGTCATTTTCCAGATGTTCAATGTGTTTGGTAATTCGAACGACATCCCTCGAAAGATCCTTAACAGAACTTATAATATCCGAGCGAGCGGTTTGTTGCCTTGAAAGTGTAATCTCAATCTCATTCTTAGCCTTCTTCAATTTCTCAAGCTCCTCTTGATATTGCCTTATGAGGCCTTCGAGCCTTAAATTCTCTTTCTCTAATTCTTCAACTCTTAGGGAATTTTGTTTGATGGACTGGTCATGTTTATTCACTGAAATCTTACTATGTTGCATCTTGTCGATCAATTCAGCTTTTTCACCTTTCTGTGCGACCAGCTTCAACTTGGTTTGCTCAATCTGATTAACAGTCTTGATACTGTCTTCGTAGAGTTCAGCAAAATCCTTCACCCAAGCCTTCTGAGATTCGGAGAGTTGAGAATTTTTCTTATCAAAATAAATGAGATAGCTCTCGATCTCTTCCCTATAAAGTCGATCCTTGGGGATTTCCCTCATCATGTTTTTCTCGAAAGTTAATTTTTTAAATGTTTCGAAGATTTGCTCGATTGAGTTCTCTTCACTTAAAGGATTTTGAATAGTAGCCTCAGAGTGTGCAGATGATAAGGAAACTTCCCCTGAAAGCACTTCCAAAACCAAGAAAGGATTCTTATCCAGGTCTTTGAGGCAATCATCTAAATCCTTAGCATTATAAATGGGCGTGGATCTAGATGAATCCCTCGAAAATCCAGGAGCCTTTTCAGGAGTAGCTGATTCAGTGTAGATAGTTTGGATCTCCTTCGAGGCAGAATCTTTAGTCTTTTCAGATTGTGGATTTTGAGAAGATGCAGGATCGTCTTCTTTGTTTTCTTTTTCCATGGGGTCATCATTATTTGGATCAGAAGGAGATTGAACTTCTTCTTCTTCTCCTTTTTATTCTTCTTGATTCTCAATATTCTCTTCGATATTGTCTAAAGCTAATTTTTGTGATTTCTTCGAAGAGATAGCCTGAAGTGGGCTTTCTATAGTGTTTTCTTCATTTCCTCCACTTTCAATTTGAGAACTTGAAGAAAGATTGACCTGAAAAGTTACAAATACAAATGATTAGAATTAAAATCATAAAATGAAGGGAGGGATTGATGGTAAACGTTTTTATTTTGAAAAAGAGAGAAAAAGTTTACTTGTTCTACAACCCCACTTGGGATTTGTTTCTTATAAGCCTTGGTCTTAAACCTTTGGCCAACTCTCTGACGTTTTACATAAAGAAAAATAAGTTTCGAAAAATCAGATAAAGAAAGAAAAGTTCTCAAAATGACTTTAAAAGAAATAAAGAAGATAAGTATAAGGGAAGTTCGAAACTTACTGCCCCAATGGTTTTCCCTGGGGGAATTACTGAAAGAACCTTGGACTTTGGGACTTTCTTTTCTTTCTTTGAAATTTTCTCTCTCAAAGGAACAATTGTTTGTTCAGGAGTGTTTTCCTGTTAAAATAAACAAAGTGGCATCAGATTTCGAAGAAATAAACAACTAGAATCTTCATATTCTATAAAGATTTCGAAACTGATAAAGGAATTCGAAGATACCTCTGAGAGAGATCTATCATCAGATTTTTCAGATTTTTTCTTCTTCTTCGAAACCTTGACTACTTTCTCCTTGGAAGTAGTAGAATCATCTACTTTTCTTTTCTTATCCACCGAAGCAGATTGACTCTTGTCAGAAGGATCGTTACTTTTTTCGACCTTACTAGACGTAGCCTTCTTTCGAGATTTGGGGGTAGTAGTCTAAATAGTAAAACAAATAAAAAAGTTAAATTTCGAAATTTAGAGTTGAAAAAAGTTCAAATTTTCGAAATACAGCTTACCATAGGTTTTCGAGAAGAGAATTGAAGCTTTTCGCTTCTTAGATTTTTTCTCCTCTTCCTCATCACTTTCCCAATCTTCCTCAGCAGCTTTCGAAAGATTGCACTCTTGAGCTATAAAAATAGAAAGAAATTGTAAGTTCAAGATTGGGATAAGATCAGAAATCATTAAAGAATGATTTTGTTATTACCTTGAACAATGTAGTTCTTAGAAATAATTCTCACATGTTCTATATCCACATGAGGTTTAAAAGGATAATTGTCCAATGTATACTTGGTTAAAGTGACTCTTTTCGAAAGAGGTTTTAGACTATTAAAGAGTAGATCAAAACCTAAAGGTCTAGTCCATTCTGGACCATTTAAACTTTTTGCCAATCCAAACTTTGCTGTTGGCAAAGGAGGAAACTTTGGACAATACTTTTCGAAAACTGTGGTACCTTTAGGATTTACAAGTTTAAAATTTTGCTGATTCGAAGAAATTTTTTCTTTTAAAGAAGAAGCTGCTTCAGAAATTGTTCTATGTATTTTATTAGGAATATAGAACACATGAAAATATTTCTCAAAAGCTTCAATTTCTTTGATGTGCATACCTTTGGTTTTCTTGGTCGGTTTCTGCGAAGAAGCAATGTCTTTGGTTAGTCTGGAAAAACATGTTGCTTTCATCTACTTGAATACTACAATAGTATTTCGACCACCATTCTTCAAAGGATAAAGTGCAATAATAAGAAGGTTCGAACGAGATTGGTTCGAGAGAAAGAGGTCTACGAGCCTTTGAGAGTTGTAACTTCTCGAAACCCTCTTCACCATCCACCAAGTCTTCAATTAAAATTTGGTCTTCGGAAGTGTAAAAGGGTGTAGGACGAAGTTGGCTCAATCCAAATTGACGAGCTACAAGTTGTGGTTGGTAAAGAAAGACTTTGAAGTCTTTTGGTTGAAAACCACAATATAGAAGGTCAGGGGTCAAAAATTGTTTCCAGATTTCCAAACTTTCAGATTGGGCCCCAGGAGTGTCACAAGGAAATTTTCGAGTAAACCATTCAGGTCCTCGAGTTCGAGTAGAGAAAGGGGCAAGGTTAGGAGAATGTTTCTTAAAGCTGAGGAAAGAGGAAATATAAGACTTAAAGTGCTCCTGACGATTCTTTTTCGAAGTTGGGGTAAGATAAGACAATCTATAACCTTCAATAGAAATGGGAAGATCAGAATCTGAAGGTTTAGAACTCTCGAATTTGTCTTGGAAGATAGCATTAAGCCAAAATTGAAGAAACCAAAAGGGACCACATAAGTTTCGAACAGGATCTCTCAATTTAAGGGCACCAACAGCTTCGTAAAGCATGTCATAAACATGGGCCAAGAGACACCTGTTCAAATCAATTTTGATGCCCTTGGCAAACATCTGAGCCATAGGGAGAAAGGATTTGGGAATCTGATTTGACCTGGAGCAAAAGACAAATGCAGATAACCAATAGAGAAGAAAAGCAACGTGCTCATTCTCAGAGACTTCCCCAGGTTTCGAATTGTTTTGTATAAAGAATGAGTAAGTCAGCTTTTCGAAATTTGGCTCAACGAGAGGTTCAGGAACTTTGAGAAAAGGGAGAATTAATTGGTCTTCGGGTCGAAGGCCAGTAATAGCTGAGATATCAAAAAGTGTTGGGGTGATCATACCATAAGGAAGGTGAAAAGAATTGGTAGATCTCTCCCAGAAAAGAAGGGAAGAAAGAATTAAGGCAGGATCAAAACTTAAATCATATCTACTTAATTGAATAAGATCGAAAATACCAAGTCGCTTCCACAAAGCTCCCATAGTATTTTCTACCCTATTCAACCACATGATATAGGAATCTTTTCGAGCAGGAGGAGATGCTCGAAACACATCACTTGAATGCTCAAGATGGTCCATTCGAATTATTGAACCAAAAACTCAAATTTTTTCCTTTCTCAGACTTGGAAAAAAACTCATTGTATTGGTCAAGAGAAGAAGGAAGAGTGTATGGACCAAGAAAAGCTAAGTGTTTTTTCTTGATAGAATAAGGAATGAGTACCTGGGAATTCCAGATAGCCTATTTTTTCTTCAACATTCTCAGGTTCCGGGACATAAGCTTGCTCGTCCCTAGCAAGCAAATCTCTTTACAGACAGCGAGAGGCACTGGAGTTTGACCTTCGGTAGCCATTAATGGAGTTTGAGTTTTCTTGAATAGAAAGACAAGAGTAATGCAATAGTGCAAGAGAGCTGAAAATTCAGAAAAAAGTGTAAAATAAGAAACTTTGAAGAATTTAACCGGTGAGACTCAAGTTTAAAATGACAAAAGATGATCAAAAAGAGTTAAAGATCATACCTTGAGCTTGAGAAGAAAAACGCCGATGAAAAGGAAAGAGTAGAATGTGTAAGGTTGAAGATGATGAAAAGTGAAACCAAAAGGGTTTTTGCTTGGTATTTATATGAGAAAGAAAAGACAGCTGTTAAAAATGGGAATAATGTTTTTGGAACGTGAGCCAGTAACCCAAAATTGTGGGAAAGTCAGTTAACTTTATTAATAACTGAAATATTAAGTTATTTGGAAGATAAAAGGTTTATCTGAAACAGATATTTAAAATTTTCCATTTAAATTTTAAATAGTTGTTATAAGGAATACCAAGAGTTTGTTCCAAAAATATCTCTTTCTACAAAAAAATAAATTATTATTTGAAAGAGACTATTTTTGGGGGGGCATCTGTTGGGATTTGATTTCTAAATTGTTCGAATTCCCAAAATGTTATGAGTAAAGGTCATTTCGAATTTACAGAAGAGGATGAAGTTACCTTGTTTCGAATTGGATAACAAGTCTGTTAACTTAGAAAAATTCTTAAGTGAAGTTAATACAAAGACTTTAGAAATTCGAAGAAAAAAGACATAATGTTTCTGATATTCAGAGAGGTACAAAGGATAATTCTTTCGAACTCTAAATTCGAATTACATTAGTTCGAATACATGGAAAGAACATTAGAAAGGAAACTATCCTAAAATCTAAGAGAGCCTTTAGCTCATGGTGCTCTGCCACTTTCTCTTCTTTCTCCTCGAAAAGCTTTATTAGAAGCAACTCAGTGGTTAACTTGGGAGAGGGAAAGGAGAATATTGCTTCCAACCTGTTGAACAGCCCTTACCAGAGGAAGAAGATCAGATCAGATCAGAATAAATAGCTTTAAATAAATTCATTTATTAATTAAATAAAAGGATATTTGGCTATTTTGTGCAATCTAAAAGAAAAAACTCGAAGACAAAGGTTGGAGAAGCCAATGACTTTGGCTATTTTGTCAATCTCATAAAAAATGAAATCATTCAAGATCAGATTGCACAAAATAGCCAAAGAGATTACCTTCTTCATATTTTCTGAAGAAATCTCTAAAAAGAAATTATAAGAAAAGAGAAAAGAGGGAAGAGTTGTGAGAAAAATGAAGAAGAATACTCCTATTTATAGGAGCAAAACAACTCAAGTGCCATTAATGAAACCATTTCTATGCCCAATAAGAAAAATCCTCATGGTAAAAATCAAATGGACGGTGGCCGGTGGTCTTTGTAACCTTTGAAAAGGCCAAATAAAATTAAACATGTGGCACAAGGTAGTCAAAATCTCGAAATCATAAAGTCAGAATTCCAGAAAGAAGATTTCGAGAAATCAGAAGATAAGATTTCGAGAAATACAAGCAGAATTTTGAGAAATCAGAAGACAAGATTTCGAGAAATATAAGCAGAAATTCGAAAAGACAGAGTGTGTGAAGATTTGACAGATTTCTAAATTTTAGAAGACCTCTTCGAGAAATCAGAAAGAAGACTTCTTCGAGAAATCAGAAAGAAGACTTCAAGAAATCTAAAGACAGGATTTCGAGAAATCTGAACACAAGTTTTCGAAGAAACAGAAGTCACAAGACACCAAAGGAGCAGTTAGAGGAAGTTACAAATGACAAAGACAGGTGTCATTAAGTTAGTGGTTCATTTTGAAAAATGTAATTAGTTTTCTGGATAGCAGAAAACGTGGCAAGCATACATGCTGCCAACATAGATAGGTTGCTGATGTGTCAAACATGCATTAGTTAGCCGTTAGGATTAGAAATCTATAAATAGGTAAACCCATAATGTAATAGGGGTTGGCAAATCACTCATACTAAAATTCTCTGAAAACACCTTACACGTCCGAACTCACTGCGACAAACAGGTTACCAGGAGAAATAAGTATGTGATGAACCCATCCATTTCTTTTAATGCAATTGTTCTTACAATTCAATTTTCTTTTCTTTGTTTACTTTGCGCAATTTACATTCTGCAATTTACATTTCATGTACTTTTTCCTTCTTTCTTTCAAATTCTATGTTTTCTATTTCTATGAAACTTTGATTTTCAAGAATCCAATTTAGAACTTTATTTGATAGAATTCTGAATCAAGTAGTTCTAATTTCTTTCGAAAGAAAAGTTCTTTGTTAAAATTCTGAATCAACTTTCTGGAATTTATCATTTCTGGATTTTTCGAAAACATAATAATTGATTTGGTGAAATTCTGTACCAATCAAACATTTTCACCCAGAAAATTGAACTTTGAAAAGTCTATTTCAATAAATCAGAAACACCATAAACCTACTTTTTAAAAAGAGTCCCGTAAGAGGATCTGATTCTAATCCCCAGATTGTTCTTAGAATCAAAGTGATAAGTTTAATTTTCGAAATTAGATTTTTCACCATAAACAATCGCATGTTCACCAACCACATGCATTCCAAATAACATCAATTACATAGCATGTTCACCAACCACATGCATTCCAAATAACATAAATTACATAGCATATTAACCAACCATATGCATTCCAAATAACATCAATTACATAGCATATTAACCAACCATATGCATTCCAAATAACATCATTTACATAGCATATTAACCAACCGTATGCATTACAAATAACATCAATTACATAGCATATTAACCAACCATATGCATTCCAAATAACATCAATTACATAGCATATTAACCAACCATATGCATTCCAAATAACATCAATTACATAGAATATTAACCAACCATATGCACTCCAAATAACATCATTTACATAGCATATTAACCAACCATATGCACTCCAAAACATCATCAAATATATAGCATAATCACCAACTATATGCATACCAAACCATTATCAAGCATATCAAGCATCATTGAGCACTTAGGCTCTCAAAATCCACTTTGGTAATCGATTACCAACCTCCAGTAATCGATTACCTGCAAACAAAGTCTTTGGTAATCGATTACAACCACCTTGTAATCGTTTACCTGCGACCAAACACTCTGGTAATCGATTACAGCACCCTTGTAATCGATTACCTGCAAACAAACTCTCTGGTAATCGATTACCACAAACCTGTAATCGATTACCAGCAACAAACTGCACTCCTGGGTTGCCCAGAACACCCTGGTAATCGATTACCACACCTGGTAATCGATTACCCGCGACACAGATCACAGATTTCACGATTTCTAACCTCTCTAAACCCTTCCAATCAATCTCTAATCAATCCCTTTCGATTAAACATCATTCATAATCATTAATATCATCCGAAACTCAACAAAACAACATTCTTTTATAGATTATACAACCAATTCATCAAACCCCCAATCCTCAAATCCCTAATCATCATTTTTTCATCATTCTCAATATCATATATAATCTCACCCAATAAATCATCAATATACATCCGATCAATCATAAATCAATAGTTTATATCATTCATTCACAGTTATTCATACATCAATACAATTATACTCTTAGGCTGCTACCAAAGCACCCCTACATGCATATACAAGCAGCACTCTCTCCCCCACCATATCTTGAAGTGAAGATCGAACAGCAAGGAAGGCTCTTTCTTGGTTCTTGACGATCACTCTGCAGCAATCCCCTCTTGAGACCTTGTTTCTCCCCTCCTTAGCGTTTCGCTCTCTGACGATTTGACGAATAAGGATTAGGGTGACTGATAACCCCTCCTTACTAGAATGCCTAATTGGGCTTGGGCCCACTCTCAACCCCCTTCTCCTCTTTTTAAATTTAAGCTAACTTTATGGATAAAACTAATAATAATATTAATCCTATTATTTATTCATCTGTTTAATTAATTATTTCCTCTACTTATTTATTTAATTTAATTAATATTTTACCTAATAAAATTTAGGATGTTACAACTCTCCCCCTCCTAAAAAGAAAATTCGTCCTCGAATTTTACCTGAAGCGAATAACTCTGGATAGGACTCTTTCATCTTCTCCTCAAGTTCCCAAGTAGCACTCTCGGGTGTAGGTCCTCCCCAGATCACCTTAACTAAAGGAATCTCTTTACCTCGAAGTTGTTTCACCCTCCGATCCTCAACTCTCACCGGCATGGTTTCCACTGTCAGGTTTTCCTTAACTTCAAGATGATCCGACTCAATCACATGCGAAGGATCGTGTACGTATTTTCGGAGTTGAGAAACGTGGAATACGTTATGAAGATTGGACAAATGTGGAGGTAAAGAGATTTGGTAGGCAACATTGCCGACTCTTTTAAGAATTTGGTAAGGACCAATGAATCGAGGTGTAAGCTTTTTAGACTTTAATGCCCTACCAACCCCAGTCCACGGAGTGACTTTCAGGAATACATGGCCCCCTTCTTTGAACTCTAACTCCTTCCTTCTCCTATCAGCATAACTCTTCTGCCTACTCCGGGCTGTCCTCATCCTTTCCTGGATTATCCTAACCTTAATGGTGGTTTGCTGCACTATCTCAGGTCCTAACTCAAGGGTCTCCCCCGGCTCACACCAACACAAAGGTGTTCTACATCTCCTACCATAAAATGCCTCATAAGGCACCATACCTATGCTAGAGTGAAAATATTATTGTAAGTAAACTCTATCAAAGGTAAGAAGTTATCCCAACTACCCCCTTGGTCTAACACGCAAGCTCTAAGCAAATCCTCTAAGGATTGAATGGTTCTCTCGGTCTGACCATCAGTCTGAGGGTGATAAGCTTAACTAAGCCTAAGTTGGGTCCCTAAGGCCTGCTGCAAACTCTCCCAAAATCTAGAGGTGAACTTGGGATCTCTATCTGAAACTATACTAGATGGTATTCCATGCAACCTCACAATCTCACTGATGTACAGCTGGGCTAGTCTCTCTAAGGAGTACTTAATGTTAATAGGAAAGAAATATGCACTCTTAGTTAACCTATCCACAATAACCCAAATGGAATCATGCCCCCTCATAGTCTTAGGCAAAGTAACTACAAAGTCTATGGAAATACTATCCTACTTCCACTCAGGTATACTTAAGGGTTGAAGCAATCCTGAAGGCTTTTGATGTTCTACCTTAGACTTTTGGCACACTAAGCAAGCACTCACAAACTCCTCTATGTCCCTCTTCATTCTAGGACACCAGAACACTTTCTTCAAATCCTGATACATCTTAGTCGATCATGGGTGGAAACTAAGCTTACTTCTATGCCCTTCTTCTAGCACTAGAGGCTTAATAGTACGTTCCCTAGGCACACACACCCGGTCTCCAAATCTTACTACCCCATCAGTACCTATTACAAACTCTCCACCATTACCTCCTTCTATGGCCTCTCTTCTATTTATCAAAAGTGGATCCTTTAATTGGGCCTTGCTAATATCCTTTAACAGATCATTACTTACTTTGGTCATACCTAACCTCACACTAACCAAAGTCACTTCACAAGTTAAACTCAAATCCTAAATTGGGTTAAAAGATCCATCTCCTTAATCATCAGTGAACTAACATGAATGGATTTCCTACTTAGAGCATCAGCCACTACATTAGTCTTACCGGGATGGTAACTCAACTCAAAATCATAATCCTTAAGAAACTCTAGCCACCTCCTCTGCCTCATGTTCAGCTCTTTCTGGTCAAACAAGTATCTAAGGCTCTTATGGTCACTAAAAACCTCAAACCTGGATCCATACAAATAATGTCTCCATATCTTCAACACAAACACTACGGCCGCTAGCTCTAGGTCATGGGTAGGGTAGTTTCTCTCATGGATTTTCAATTGCCTAGAAGCATAAGCTACTACTTTACCCTCTTGCATTAACACTCCACCTAAACCCATCTTAGAAGCATTACAGTACACTACAAAGGTTTTTCTAAGGTCAGGCAACACTAACACTAGTGCACCAGTCAACTTCTCCTTAAGGGTTTGGAAACTAGTCTCGCACTTACTATTTCACACAAAGGCAACCCCTTTTCTAGTCAACTCAGTCAAAGGTAAAGCTAACTTAGAAAACCCTTCTATGAATCTCCTATAGTACCCACCAAACCCAAGGAAACTTCTAATATCACTTACCGACTTAGGAGCCTCCCACTTAAGCACTGCCTCTACCTTAGAAGGATCTACGCCTATACCTCCTCTAGAAATCACAGGACCTAAGAAACTCACTTCTTCTATACTGTACCCTCACTGACACCTCCAAACTTGGAGCCTCCCATTGCACGAGAATACGGTTTGCACTTGTTAGTTGATTGGAACTTATTCTGATTCCTCATAGGCCCTCCACTCTTGTAATGTGTCGCTCTAGCCCTGCGGTCTTCATCATAAATTCCATTGATTATTAAATTGCTATCTACGTTTTTCGCACAACAATATTCTCAAAACCCATTTTTTCCCTTGATAATTAGATCATGAGTATACGTGAATTGACCGTTCCCTGTGGATACGATACTTTTCTTACTATTATACTACTGGATTTTTGGTTCGCTTGCCAGAAACCCATCAAGTATTTTTGGCGCCGTTGCCGGGGAACGGTTTCCAATTTGTGTAAACCTTGGCAGGTCTACTTATCAAGTGTACATATTTAGGAATTTCTGTTTTAATCTTATTTTCACACTTACCATTTTCAAGTTTGTTACCTCAAGTCAGGTGAATAAACAAGTGGAAGCATGGAAGGCAATCAATCACAAAGAACCTTGGGAGATTACACATCACATCAAGGAATGCGATATCATTCTAGCATTGCCATTCCAAAAACCAAAAAAGCTCTGGAGTTCAAAGCTTCACACCTTCAGCTTATGGAAAATCACCAGTTCTCAGACTTAGAACATGAAAATCCAAATAATCATCTTTCTGCATTCTTTGGATTGGTTGATATTATGGGATTTGCTGAAGAAGACAAAGAGATTGTATACTTACGTCTATTTCCCTTTTCTCTTACAGGTAAGGTAAAGGAATGGTTAACATTTCACCCCAGTCAGAGCCTAACCAATTGGAAAGATGTTGAGGAAAAATTTCTGCGGAGATTCTTTCCTATGGAGCATTACATTAAAGCTAAAACAGACATATCAACATTCAAGCAGGAAGCTAGTGAACCATTGTATGCAGCTTGGGAAAGATATAAATCCTTATTGTTCAAATGCCCAAACCACGGTTTTGATGATATTACCCAACTCAACTTCTTCTACAATGGGTAAAAAGGTTCACAAAACTCTCTTTCCAAAAACCTCATTAGTTCGAAAACAACTTAGTTAAAACGAAATAAAACTCAATTATAATCCAACACTCATGCAGCGGAATCTCCAAAGAAAATAAAAATATTGAACATCCTACTTGTCGTGTAAGACATCCAAAATAGTTTACACCAAAAGCCTTCCTAACTAGAAACATAATAAAAGACCCCCAAAATTATACCTTGATGTCACAGCTATCAGACCATATTCCCTTTAATCAAATTCGACACCAATCGTGTCCTCATCAACACCTGTAAAAATAATATCCACAGTATACGGTGAGGAAAAGAATACTACTCATACATACACATAGGAGGCTACCCTATCCTCACCCACATATAAACAACATCAACAATCATCATACCTCATACCAAAATATCCAATAATCCATCAAATAAGCAACATTCATAAATCAGCATAAAGTTATTCATCTATCTCAACAGATAATCTCATACCATCATTCACCAAAGGAGTCACATGCTCACATAATACTTATTCATCATTAATACTCACAACATCATTTAATAACACAATATCATCATCAGATATAACACATATACATCCAACATGTATGCATCCAAACGCATTAACATCATCATATGACCCAATTCCATCGTTGAGTATTCCAATATATTATATGCACCAAAACTCATCATTATATAACTCAATTCCATCGTTGAGTATTCCAACTATCACATGCACCAATACTCATCTCATCATCTACCCAAAGATCATGACTTGGAACTCTACACAATGGGTGCACCTCGTCAATCACTCTAGTTGTTACCAAGATAGTCTATCGGCATCACCACACAAACCGATAGGTTGTACCCCCTCGTTGGGCCAGCACAACGACATTCGACCCTAGGTTGCACCCCCTCTATGGGCCAGTACAATCACTCCTAGGTTGCACCCCCTCTATGGGCCCGTGCATCGAACGCCCCATCTTGATCCCCTGAGTTGCACCCCCTCTATAGGCCCACACAACGCAGTTCACCTCTCGAATTGTACCCCCTCTATGGGCCCGCACAACTCAAGTAACATCATCATTTATTATATCGCACGTTCACCAACCACATGCATTCCAAATAACATCAATTACATAGTTGTTCACCAACCACATGCATTCCAAATAACATAAATTACATAGCATATTAACCAACCATATGCATTCCAAATAACATCATTTACATAGCATATTAACCAACCATATGCATTCCAAATAACATCAATTACATAGCATATTAACCAACCATATGCATTCCAAATAACATCATTTACATAGCATATTAACCAACCGTATGCATTCCAAATAACATCAATTACATAGCATATTAACCAACCATATGCATTCCAAATAACATCAATTACATAGCATATTAACCAACCATATGCACTCCAAATAACATCAATTACATAGCATATTAACCAACCATATGCATTCCAAATAACATCATTTACATAGCATATTAACCAACCGTATGCATTCCAAATAACATCAATTTATGCACTCCAAAACATCATCAAATATATAGCATAATCACCAACTATATGCATACCAAACCATTATCAAGCATATCAAGCATCATTGAGCACTTAGGCTCTCAAAATCCACTTTGGTAATCGATTACCAACCTCCAGTAATCGATTACCTGCAAACAAAGTCTTTGGTAATCGATTACAACCACCTTGTAATCGTTTACCTGCGACCAAACACTCCGGTAATCGATTACAGCACCCCTGTAATCGATTACCTGCAAACAAACTCTCTGGTAATCGATTACCACAAACCTGTAATCGATTACCAGCAACAAACAACACTCCTGGGTTGCCCAGAACACCCTGGTAATCGATTACCATACCTGGTAATCGATTACCCGCGACACAGATCACAGATTTCACGATTTCTAACCTCTCTAAACCTTTCCAATCAATCTCTAATCAATCCCTTTCGATTAAACATCATTCATAATCATTAATATCATCCGAAACTCAACAAAACAACAATCTTTTACAGATTATACAACCAATTCATCAAACCCCCAATCCTCAAATCCCTAATCATCCCTTTTTCATCATTCTCAATATCATATATAATCTCACCCAATAAATCATCAATATACATCCAATCAATCATAAATCAATAGTTTATATCATTCATTCACAGTTATACATACATCAATACAATTATACTCTTAGGCTACTACCCAAGCACCCCCACATGCATATGCAAGCAGCACCCTCTCCCCCACCGTACCTTGAAGTGAAGATCGAACAGCAAGGAAGACTCTTTCTTGGTTCTTGACGATCACTCTGCAGCAATCCCCTCTTGAGACTTGGTTTCTCCCCTCCTTAGCGTTTCGCTCTCTGACGATTTGACGAATAAGGATTAGGGTGACTGATAACCCCTCCTTACTAGAATGCCTAATTGGGCTTGGGCCCACTCTCAACCCCCTTCTCCTCTTTTTAAATTTAAGCTAACTTTATGGATAAAACTAATAATAATATTAATCCTATTATTTATTCATCTATTTAATTAATTATTTCCTCTACTTATTTATTTAATTTAATTAATATTTTACCTAATAAAATTTAGGATGTTACACAATCTCCACTCGAAGCGGCAAGGAAATAGGAAAGGGTATTGGTGACAACTTGTCAACAGAAAAGGAAGTCTTAGAAAGAAAAGAACAAGAAGTTGAAAAAGAGGAAGATGAACCAGAACTTCATCACCAAGAGCTACCTTACCCCAGGATTCCCACCAAAAAAGAGTCAAGATAGAGAATTTTTTTAGCTTTCTAGATGCTATGAAGAAACTGGAGATCAAGATTCCTTTATTGGAGGCCATGAATCAAATGCCAACTTATTCAAAATTCATGAAGGAAATCTTAACCAAGAAGAGGAAGATCCCTAAGGAGACAGTAGAACTGGAAGCAAGATGCAGTGTTATCATCCAGAAGTCATTACCACAAAAGGAAAAAGATCCTGGCAGCTTCACCATACCAATAACAATTGGAACCTTACCAGTTGGAAAAGCATTGCTCGATCTAGGAGCCAGCATCAACTTGATGCCCCTATCCATACTCAAACGGATAGGAGTCTCGCATGTGAAGCCAACAAGAATGACTCTGCAATTGGCTGATAGATCTATTAAGCTGCCACTTGGGATCGCAGAAGATGTGCTTGTCCAAGTGGATAAATTCATCTTTCCGGTGGATTTTGTCATCATGGATATGGAAGAAGATGTCGAAGTTCCAATCATACTCGGAAGACCCTTTATGAAAACTGCAAAGGTCATCATCAATGTGGATGATGGAAACTTAAAGGTACGAGTTCAAGATGATGAGGTAACTTTTGATGTATTTGATACAATGAAGTACCCCATAGAAAAACAACAGTGCCATCAGTTGGAAGTGTTAGAGAAATCTTTTGTTGAACAACAAATGCAAACAAGTGCAGATCCTTTAGAAACAGTCATGACAGGTATGGAAGATATTCTTGCTAAAGGAGAAGAGGATGAATATACAAAGGAACTGGACAGCGCTCCACCACTTCCACCTGAGGAAGCAGCAGTTGAAGAATTACCACAGGAAAAGAATACTGAGATTCAGAAGCTGGAACTTAAGGTACTCCCATCACATCTCAAATATGCCTTCTTAGACAAATCTGAGAATAAACCTGTGATTATTAGCAAGTTTTTAACTTCCTCAGAAGAGGAAAGACTTCTTGTTGTGTTAAAAAGTAATGTAGGAGCTATAGGCTGGTCTCTGTCAGATCTCAAAGGCATCAGTCCTTCATACTGTATGCAAAAATCCATATGGAAGAAGACTACAAACCTGTCACTCAACCTCAGAGAAGATTGAACCCAACAATGAAAGAGGTAGTGAAAAAGGAAGTATTGAAGCTGCTCGAGCCAGGTATGATCTATCCTATTTCTGATAGTGCTTGGGTAAGTCCTATTCAGGTTGTTCCAAAGAAAGGAGGGATGACTGTCATAAAAAATGAGAAAAATGAATTGATACCCACTAGGACTGTGACAGGATGGAGAATGTGTATTGATTATAGGAAATTAAATCAAGCTACTAGGAAAGATCATTTTCCTTTACCATTTATGGACCAAATGTTAGAAAGATTAGCTGGGCAGGCTTTTTATTGCTTTATGGATGGATATTCTGGATACAATCAAATAGCTGTTAATCCTGAAGATCAAGAAAAAACTGCTTTTACTTGTCCATTTGGTATCTTTGCTTACAGGAAAATGCCCTTTGGGTTGTGTAATGCCCCAGCTACATTCCAAAGATGCATGTTATCCATATTTTCAGATTTGGTAGAAAATTGCATAGAAGTTTTTATGGATGATTTTTCTGTCTTTGGAAATTCGTTTGATCATTGCTTGATAAATTTGGATACTGTTTTGAAAAGATGTGTGGAGACTAACCTTGTTCTAAATTGGGAAAAGTGCCAATTCATGGTAATAGAAGGAGTAGTCCTTGGACACAAAATCTCAGCTAAAGGGATAGAAGTGGATAAAGCAAAGATTGAAGTCATAGAGAAGTTGCCACCCCTAGCAAATGTGAAATGCATCAGAAGTTTTCTAGGACATGCAGGATTCTACAGACATTTCATCAAGGACTTTTCAAAATAGCCAAGCCTCTCACCAATCTGCTAAACAAGGATACACCCTTTACGTTTAATGATGATTGCTTGGTTGCTTTTAACTTGTTGAAACAAAGTTTAACATCTACTCCTATTATAGTTGGTCCTGACTGGACACTTGAATTTGAATTGATGTGTGATGCTAGTGATTATGTTGTAGGAGCTGCATTAGGACAAAGAAAGTCTAAAATATTTCATGTTATACACTATGCTAGCATGGTTTTGAATGAAGCTCAAATAAATTATGCCACTACAGAAAAAGAATTGTTAGCCATAGTATATACATTGGAAAAATTTAGATCTTACCTAATAGGTTCAAAAATCATTGTTTATACTGATCATGCTGCTATCAAATATCTTCTGACAAAGTCATACTCTAAACCAAGACTGATACGATGGATTTTACTCTTGCAAGAATTTGATATGGTCATCAAGGATAAGAAAGGAAGCGAGAATGTAGTAGCAAACCATTTATCAAGACTGGTGAAACGATGTGGTCACTAGCACAGAGGCTGAGTTACTAGAAGAATTCCCAGATGAAAGGCTAATGATGATTCAAGAAAGACCTTGGTTTGCTGATATGGCCAACGATAAAGCCGCATGAGTACTACCAGATCAATTGACCTGGCATTAGAGGAAGAAATTCCTAACAGATGCAAAGAAATATTTGTGGGATGACCCTTACCTCTTCAAATTGGGACATGATAACTTGCTAAGAATATGTGTCGCAGGGAAAGAAATCACAAAGATCCTTTGGCATTGTCATAGTTCTCCTTATGGGGGCATTTCAATAAAGACAAGACTGCAGCAAATATACTCCAATCTGGTTTTTATTGGCCATCTATATATTCAAGATGCAATGGACTATGTTCAATAGTGTGACAGCTGCCAAAGAACAGGGGGAATTTCCAAGCGAAATGAAATGCCTGGGAACTATATGCTTGAAATAGAAGTATTTGACTGCTGGGGATGGACTTCATGGGACCTTTTCCTTCATCGTATGGAAAAGAGTATATCCTGGTAGTTCTTGAGTATGTCTCCAAATGGGTAGAAGCAGCAGCTACTGTGAAGGCGGACTCAAGAACTGTGAGTCAATTTCTGAAAGCAAACATATTTTCTAGATTTGGAGCACCAAGGGTCATTATCAGTGATGGAGGATCACACTTCTGTAATGAACAACTACAACAGGTCTTGGAAGAATACGGAGTTACACATAAAGTAGCTATACCATACCATCCACAAACAAATGGGCAAGCTGAAGCCTCAAACAGAGAACTTAAAAGAATCCTCGAAAAGATAGTTAGTTCTTCTAGAAAGGATTAGGCAACTAAACTTGATGATGCATTATGGGATTATAGAACAGCTGTCAAGACTGCTACAGGATTATCCCCATCTCAGCTGGTATATGGGAAAGCATGTCACTTGCGAGTTGAACTTGAACACAAGGCATACTGGGCTTTAAAATTCTTGAACATGGATCCGAGAGTGGCAGGACAGAAGAGAGTACTGCAATTACATGAATTAGAAGAGATTCGGCTGAATGCATATCAATCATCCAGGATTTATAAGGAGAGGATAAAAGCTTATCATGATAAAAAGATTCTGAAAAAGAGATTTTACCTTGGACAATCTGTACTGCTTTTCAACTCCAAACTGAAATTCTTCCCAGGAAAGCTCAAATCCAGATGGACAGGGCCATTCATAGTTAAAGAAGTCAGAGTTTATGGGGCTGTTGAGATTGAAGATCCTGACACCAAAGTATGTTGGGTTGTCAATGGATAAAGGCTCAAACCATATCTAGGCGGAGACTTTGACAGATCTAAGTCTATCATCCATCTACAAGATCCATGAAAACAACCAGGCGTCGAGCTATCAGACGTTAAACAAGCGCTTGCTGGGAGGCAACCCAGTGTAGGTGTAGGAAAGATAGATTTAGTCCTTTTTGTTAAAAAAAAAGAGTTTTCTTGATTTCTGCGCTACAACGCAAGGTAAAGCGCCGCAATTTTTATTTCTGACTTTTGCGCTCCACATGCGCTACAGCGCAGCGTGAAGCGTAAAAATTACGAAAAATTCACTGTAACGTGCGCTTCACCTGCGCTACAGCGCAAGGAGAAGCGCAACCATTTTAGTTTCTGACTTTCACACTTCACCTGCGCTACAGCGCAACGTGAAGCGTGCTAATTGCGAGAATTTCACCGTCTTACGCGCTCCACCCACGCTACAGCGCAAGGTGAAGCGCAGCTATCATATTTTCTTTAAATATGTGACAAGCTGAGGAAACCTCACTCTTGACTGATTTCCTCACGCTCTGAGCATAGTTTCTCATCCTATTCTCTTGGTTGCTATCATTAAGGTATGAATCTTCTTCTCAATCTTTGCTTCATCTTGACAAAATCTTGCAACAATATATGGAATTTTAAGGTATGCGGCTAAGAATTTATGCTCTTCTAACAAAGGCCTTGTTCTAACTTCTGTTATACAGATGGTCCACACCCGCTTAACTACAAGAAAGCATTCTTCAATGGTGAAAAGAATAAAGATAGATGCAAATCCTATTTTGGGAGAAGGAAGATTCAAAGATATTGAGGCATGCATGCACTACAATTATATCATGAATTGAGAGTTCTTGCCAGAGAAACCAGTGCAGCTCAAACTAGGGGAGTACTCAGAGTTCAACTCTGCAATCACCAGAAGAGGTTGGGGAATTCTAGCTGAACTATACCCTTACTTCAACCCAGAGATTGTAAATCAATTCTACAGCAATGCTGAGCTCGACCTGGATGGCTTAGGAACAAGAAAGAGCTTTGTGCAGGGATATTGGATTTCTTATGATAGAAAGGCAATCAATGAACTTCTTGTTCATCCAACACCAGGGACTATTGATGAAACCTACTGCAAGTACATGCAAAGGATGCAAGAGGTAGGGCCTTATGGGAATAACATTTTTGACACTTATACAGCTCAGCGGTTATGCTTAACCGGTAAATCTTTTGAGGAAAGCGTATATGGCGAGGCAGAAAGAATACCTAAAGAACACCTTAGTGAATTGTCTAGAATATGGATGGCCTTCATAAATGCTAACATTCGACCCTGCCCAATTTCTTCTGCTATGGATATGCCTACTGCTCATCTGATTCACTGCATAGAGAATGGAAAATAGGTTGACATCGCCATAGTCATATCTGACTACTTGGATTGCCTAATTCAAGCCTCTCGCGATGAAAGAAGATCTCGTTGCAAAGCAAAGTTAGGGTTCCCACCTTTGATCACATCACTATGTTACTACAGAGGAATTGAGGTTCAACCAAACACTCCCATTGGACAACCAATCAACAGAGAATACATAGAATCTCACTGCACTCCAGTTGAAGAAGTCAAGATTATCAGAGAAAACATCATACACCCCCTACCACCTCCACCTGCAGACAGACCAGGGCAATTTCACATAGATCATTTGTCTAGCCAAATCACCATACTTTACAATGGTATGATACATCTGCAGGAAGTAATGTGGAATAATTCAGCAGGTCCAGATCCTGGAGTGTCTCCTGAGCATTTCAGAGACACTATGGAGCATTTCTTTTGATGCACCCTAGCCATACTCAATGATTATATCTTGTCCCTTAACACTTGGGATAGAGAGAAAGGTGCACCACAACAACATGGGACAAGAGGTTGGTGAAACGAAAGGTCAAAGAGATTCAAAGAGCAGGCACAAGAAATCACAAAGAAGAATACTCCCCCACAAATAAATTATCTATGTTATTATTTATGTCAAAAAAAATCTGCACAAAGATGTGGATACTAAATAAGTTGGGGGGAGTACTTCTTCAAACAAAGAGGCCAAGCTGAAAAAAGGGTAACAATTCAAGAATGACCAGGTGAATGGAGAGAAGTCCCAAGCACAATCACAATATGCTCTCTATTCAAAGTGTTCTTTGCATATCTAGAAAAACCATGATTTCTTGATAGCCCAGCCTCATTACAACCAAAGAAAAGACCTTTTGATCCATAATTAACTGTTTGAAGGTTCAGATATTGGAAACGACTATCAATTCTAGTTGATCAATAGTGGTGAAAAAGATTGAGGGAAACACTTACCCGTGAGAATGAGAGATTTCCTTGGTTTATCACTTACTGCTTTAATTGCTATTTTTGAAGTTTGATTGATGTTGGTGTTCTATTCTGATTGAAGATTGGTAACATCTCTTAATCCTGATTTTTTCTTATGTTTGGAAAGTGACTGCTGCTTAACAAGGAGATGATAGAAAGTTCCTTGAATTTGTTTTATATTACACAGGGAATAGAATGGATTTTTTTGCAAAGAGGTCTCTTGCTTGAGGACAAGCAAGGAGTTAAGTTGGGGGGTATTTTGATAAGTGAAAATCATATCATAAATTAGAGCACTTTTTAGTTCACTTATCAAGGATAAAATGGTATTTTTGCCCCAGTTTAATCCCTTTTTATTAAATGTTAGATAAATTGTATTTATTAATCTTAGATTTGAATTTGATGCTATTTTGATAGAAATATTGCTGATTTTTGCAGAATATTGCAAGGATTTGATTTGAGGGAAAGATAGCATTAAATAAGGGAGATATCTGCAAGATTTGAAGTTTGATTGAAGGCAATTAATGAAGATTGGAAGATTATTTGTGAGCAATAATGAAGATTTGAAGAATATCTGAGAGCCAATAATGAAGATATCTCTGCCAATCAAACAAGGATTCTGCAGACAACCTTCCCAAATAAATCAAAGATGCTCAATAAATACAAAGATTTCATCAAATAAAGGGAAATAAGGAAAGACAAATCAGCCAAAACCAGTCTCGGGGAGAGATCAGATTAAAAAGAGAAAGTTAGGAGCTGCAGGACGCATGTTGCGCTTCAACTTGTGCTACAGCGCAAGATGAAGCGCAAGCTCTCTGGAACCTACGCTGCATCCTGCGCTGTAGCGTAGGGTGAAGCGCAGATCACGTTGATTCTTGCCCTGTTGCTGTTTTTAGATAGATTTCTCCCCAATTTTCTTTGTCTTTCCTTAGCCTATAAATAGGAACCTCTTGCACCAGATCAAGTGTGCACAATTATTGTAATTCAGTTGTATTGCAGTGATAATACACCAGTTCTAATTTTAGAGTAGGAGAGGAGGAGCGTGTTAGAACCACAGGAAACACTAAAAGGGGGGGTTGAATAGTGTTTTAAGCTTTTTGATTGTTTTTGGAAATCTTTAATTTAAATCATGAAGATGAGCAACGTTCAAATCAAGTCTTAAGATTAGAGATAGTTAAAACGTGCGGAAGATAAGAAAAACAGAGTTTCTTCTAAAGATTAAGATTTATTTAAACAGAGGTTTCTCAAAGTATCTTCTGAAGATTATTACAAAGAGTATTTTCAGAACGGTTTCTGAAATACTTCAGACGACTAGAGGTTGTCTGAAGTCTGTTCCCGATTTCGGAACTGATCTCTTTCCAGACTCACTTCAGAGAATTTATTTCAGAAGTTCTTCAAGGAACATTCTTTGTATTGCTTCAAATGATATAAGAGACATCTCATGTTTTATTCATATGAAAGATCATTTTATTGAAATAGTTGTGTTAAGTTTATTATGAAAAATACTTTTCAATCCCCAACATAAATATGAAAACTAGAAATAAAGAGATTAAGGGAAAGAGAACTTATGCACAGAATTTATCCTGGTTCACCCAAAAACCCGTGAGCTACATCCAGTCCCAGAGGCAAACCACCACTGGATTTTCCACTATCTGAATCCACAGATACAAGTATTATTCACAGCCTCTTCAGGCCAACACAAGTATTACTTTGTTTTCAACTTCCTCTCCAGGCAACTCATTGCAGTATTCTTTTACAGACAAGCCTCTCCAGGCTCAACAAGTATTCTTTGTTTTCAACTGCCTTTCCAGGCAACTCTTGCAGTATTCTTTTACAGACAAGCCTCTCCAGGCTCAACAAGTACAGTCTCTCCAGACATCACGAGTACAGTCTCTCCAGACACCACGAGTACAGTCTCTTCAGACATCACGAGTACAGTCTCTCGAGACATCACGAGTACAGTCTCTCCAGACATCACGAGTACAGTCTCTCCAGACATCACCAAGTATTCTTTCTTCTACCAAGCCTCTCCAGGCTCTCAGACACTTATCCAAGTGTAGAGTATTCTTTCTTCCACCAAGCCTCTCCAGGCTCTCAGACACTTATCCAAGTGTAGAGTATTCTTTCTTCCACCAAGCCTCTCCAGGCTCTCAGACACTTATCCAAGTGTAGAGTATTCTTTCTTCCACCAAGCCTCTCCAGGCTCTCAGACACATAAAGTGTTTACAAATTAAACTAAGTTTAAGTTTCCACGAAACATAAACTTAATCTTTTCCTGTACTAGAGATTAACTGAGTACTACTCAGGATACAATGAATGAATTCTAAGTACAAGGTTAAGACAGTGATACAAGTATATAAGTTTAAGTACAATCCCTGTCTCTGATATGAGGAATAACATCCTCTGAGAATTGGCTAGGTAGATACTGACTTTAAGCTCCAGCCTTGTTCTCCAACCGTTGGTTTCCATGGGCTACATTCTCACCCGTATCATTGGAAAAACCAAGGCATACTTGCGGCTTCAAACCATTCTTGGTTCATATGAGATTAAGCACAACATGGTTGGTTGTTCAACTGAACAACCACAACTTTTACCAACTGATCAATAGATCAGCAGCATGGTTGATTTTTTTTTTTAACTTTATCAACCAACTTGGTTGATTCAAGTAAGCACGGTCAACAATCAATAAGGTTTTTTTCTGATACATCTTGATCAACTGATTGAACCAAGTGAATGAGTTCAACATCTTCAAATTCTTCCTTGAGGCTATTTATATGTTCTGTTGAAATATAGCCGTTTGAAGATGATTCATAATACCGTTGAGATAATTCATGATGTGGCTCATATAGCCGTTGTGTAATAGGGTCTCAAACGGTTGCTTCTCCTTAAGCAAATAAGTGTTCAGACAGTCTTGTTCTGACACTTCTGTAGATGAGCTCTTTAGAGAGATTTTCTTGATATTGTTTTGCATGTTCTCTCTCGTGATTTCCTTTTGCTTTTCTTCAGTTGTCTTCTGATTTCTTCTGCGTTCCTCAGCTGACTTCTGATTTCTTCTGCTTTTCTTAGGAGTGTATATGAGGAGATATCCGTTGGATTTGTCCTTTTGCTTATTTTGTATATGCTCCTTTTCTGTTTGCTCCTAACACAATTTCTTCTTTCTTCTTTGAGTGAGGTGTCTTGTCGAATAGTTGTTGTTGCAGTTTCTTCTTTGAATAATGACATATGATATTATAGTCGTTGAATCATATAATCTTAGCTTCTGTATTGATTTCTTCAATGTTGAAATTTGTTCCATGCACTTAGAGAGTTCACATATACTCAAATGCTTGCTTTTATCTCATTTGTAATTTTATCAGCTTCAACCTGTGCTCATCTTATATAATTGTTTCAAGCTTATGTTAATTCTCCAGCTTGAGATGCTTTCAATAAGCTCTTTTCTTCAGATAATATATTTCTTCTTTTCTTCAGACGGTTGCTGCTCTGTTCTTCTTTGCATTTTCTTCTTCTGAGATATAGTTGAATAAAGATGTTGAATTTTAATATGTTTTATTCAAACATCTTTCTGGTTGCTTTTACTCAGTCTTCTGATCAGTTCTGGGCAGCCAGCAGGTGCAGGTGCAGGTGCAGTAGGTCTGCGCACACAAAAATGCCTTTTGTTGCAGGTGCACCAGGCGTTACAAAAAGTCTTTGCAGAGTTTCCTTATTTGTGCAAGACTTTGATCGAGGCATAAAAGCATGTTTAGCTTTTATACTGAAATAAGTGTACTCCATTTTGGTAGAGTGTGCTTTACACTTTAGCAACGTCTTCAAGAGATAAATTCTTGATTCTGTTTGTAGGCTTCTTCAGATAGTCTTCACGTCTTCAGATGGTTTTCACGTCTTCATACGGTCTTCACGTCTTCAGATGGTCTTCACGTCTTCATACGGTCTTCACGTCTTCAGATGGTCTTCACGTCTTCATACGGTCTTCACGTCTTCATACGGTCTTCATGTCTTCAGATGGTCTTCACGTCTTCAGACGGCTTGCGTACTTCAGACAGCTTCAGCACTTCAGACGGCTTGCGTTCTTCAGACAGCTTCTATGCTTCAGACGAGTTGCGTTCTTCAGACAGCTTCTATGCTTCAGACGAGTTGCTTACTTCAGACAGCTTCTTTATATTAAATCCTGCATTTGTTCTTCTGATCCTAATCTTCTGATTCTGATTTTGTTCATCAAATCTTCTTCTTCTTCTTCTAATGAATATTTCAACCTGAAACACAATCAACAAACCAATACCTTTCTCAGTAGAATCTGTTTATATAATCTTATTTGTTCTTATTATGTTCTTATATGTTCTTTATATACTCTTATTTGTTAATCATTAAAACTAAAGGATATTAAGTCTTTGAGTCAAGTTTGAATGCTCAAACTGATTAATAGACTTCACAATCTCCCCCTTTTTAATGATGACAAATAAGATATGTATAACTTACAAAATGTTTTAAGGAAAGATGGTTAAGTATATAAAAGGCTCCCCCTATCTACAATACTCCCCCTGAGAAGAACATTTATTCTTTAGTTTGTTAAATGTTGCCAATTGTTATTATTCTAACTGCTAACAAGATTAGATACATTTTGTTAACTTATCCTTTAGAAACTAGATGTTAATCTTTAGATCCCAAATGTTAGTACTTCTTAGAAATTGGATGTTAATCTTTTAGATACCAATTATTAATCAGATGTTAATCTTTTTAGATACCAATTATTATTGTTTGTTATTCATTGAAAACTAATATTACCTCGTATTGTTAATTTATCACAGATACCGATTGTTATATAATTACACTATTATTACATATATCAATTGTTATCATAAGTTATTTTTATTGTTATACTTTCAGTTATTTTATGACTTTCTAGTTACCTGTTACATACATCATTTTATTAAAAATATATTTATATATTTTCCCTTATTTTTATATTTCTCCCTTTTTATATTCTTTCAGTACATTTTGTGAGTTTTATATTTCTCCCCCTTTTGTCATTAATTAAAAAGGTTCATGGTTTCATATATATCACCCTATTTTAAGTTCATTTAGCCGTATTTCTTTACTGATTAAATTTCACCCCCTTTTTATCTTACATTAAAGTTATTGCCTGAATCTTGATATCAGTTGTTCTAATATTGCAGAGACGTTATTACTTAAATTATTATTATTATTATTATTATTACTATTATTATTCAGATATCAAAGATTAAGAAATAAATATCAACTGTTAATAAATGAAACAAGAAAAACTGAAATACATTTTAAATAAATACTAACTGTTAATAAATGAAACAACTTTTGATAAACAAAATAAACTGAAATAAAAATAGAAGTACACAAGGTTAAATTTTCTCAAAACATTTGATAAATACAAAAAGCAGGTTTTCACAAAAAGAAAAGAGGTTACATTCCAAAAATAGAATGTATCCATCCATTGCTTCCTCCGGAGATTCCTTCGAAGGCCTGAGGCATAGCCTTATAGACTTCATCTCTTTCAAAGCTATCACCACTCCTTCTGCTACAAAAGCTTCAGGAGTTGCCTCAGAGTCCCAGACTTCATCCCAACTGTGCTTTGCTGCACGCATTCTCCTTCTAACTGCTGGGACAGTGAAGGTGCATCATATAAGACTGTGTTTCGACCAGCAGCCACCACCTTAAATCCAAGAACCACTTTGTTAGTAGTTCTCTTTATAAGATTGGCTATTCTGGGATCTCTCAGTGGTCTTCCAGTCCACCTGTGATGTAGCAAGATCACCATGGTCCAAGTATAGAGAAACAGGTTTTCAGATGAACCCTTTCCCTTACTCTTCATTCCATACATCATCCCAGATGACTTGATCTTTGCCTCAACATGTTCCAGAAATCCTTCGGCTATTTTCCTTTGCTTCTTCATTATCCTTCTGGGAGCCACTTACTTAGAACCTTAGACAAAGCTATAGAAGAGCTTTGAACATTTGAGTTTGTGTGAAGAGCTCTTGTGAATTTATAGGACTTTGAAGCAGGGGTAAAATAGAGAAGTAAGGAGAATGAATCCATTGGATTGTTGTTCACGCGATGTATATGGGCTCAGGTAGCTTTTCATGATGACAGTTTCAGACCTTGAAAGTATCGAAACGTGCATCATTGATTGGTCATAGATGAAGCCCTATAGGAAACTGAGTCATTAGCATGGATAAAGTAAGTTTTGGAAAACGTTTTTGAAAAACAATTAAGAAGAGACATAAAAACATATTTGAAGATATTTTTGAAAATGCTTTTTCGAAACACCTTTTTAGAAACAGAAAAGAAAGAAAAAAATAGAATAGAACATGTGAGAAAACATTTAAGAAGAAAAAAAAAATTTAAAAACAGATTTTTATGGTATCAGAGCAAAGGATTTTATGATTATTATTATCTGAGAAGCTTTTAATATGTTGAGTCTTTTAGATTCTTAAAACTTTATTTGTTGATTAAAAATCTTTTATTAGAGAACAATTTTTCACAGATATTTAAGTTTTAAGGTGAAGTGATGTTACCATTAGATTTCCTCATTATTCTCTGGATGGAAGAAAGCTTTTCTGACATTGCACTTTTCTTTGAAGACTTTTCCGCTTCTGAGGTCACTTAATGTCTGCAAATCCTCCTTTTAGTCTTTTGTCTTTTTGTGCTTCAGAGAATCTTTGAACAATCATCTTAACCTGTCCCTCAAGGATTGAAATAGACTTTAATGACTTGAGTTTCCATTACTTTAACATTCCTGACCCACAATTTCAGGAGGTTCACCAAGAGCCTTCTGAACAGGTTCAGAAAGTAGAGATGTTACTAAGTCAAAATTATCTTTTCAAGCGTAGAGTTAGACTCAGTGCTTTGTGTATCAACCATCTTAACATTTCAGACCCACAATTTCAGTAAGTTCATTGTGAACTGTCTGAACAGGTTCAGACAATGGATATGATATCACACTTAGACATTCTTTTTGGACGATGATGCCTTAATTCATCTTTTTACACATGGCATTTCCTCCAGTTGATCTTCTGAGTTTATTTTCAAAGACCTGTTTTTTCTGAAACATAAACTAAAGATGCTTTTCAGTAGTATCTGATATTTCTTAATCATATTAGTTAAACATTAAAACAAATGTCTTAGATTAATTATTTTAATTTTATCAAATTTTCGCAAGTTAAATTATTAGAAGATTTTTTATAGTGGATGAATCTTAGTTTTGTCTTTACCTCATTAAGTTAATTGATTTTATCAAGTAGTTGTACCAAGAAAAAGTTGTGTTGAGTTAAAGATTCATTTAAGCATTCAAAGATAAAAGACACATTATTTTAACATACGCAGACAAGAAGAGATTTGATAATCAAATAAAAGATATTTATAATATTTAATATGTAAAACAAAAATAATAACAAAAAGACATGACACTTGAAATGGATTCAATGGTCATCAGATGGGTTCTCAGTGGCGTTGGCAGTCTCTTTCTCAGCTTTGAGCTCTTGCAGCTCTTTCTCAGCCACTCTCAGCCTCTTTGCAAGCCGATTCACCTTGTCATTCACCCTCTTCAGATTGTATGCACCCAACACCATCCTTTTTCTTTTATGAGCACCCAGATGAGTAAAAACCCTTTTTCCTTTGTTGCGTGGAGCAACCAAGGGAGGAATGATCACCTGATTCTCTGGAGCTTCTTCTCTATCAATTAGAGTCCGGTCTAACTGATCATACATTCCCGGAGTAAAGAAGTGAGGAGGCGGTTGGTCAAAGTGACTTTCCACTGGAAAGCCCTTGTGCATCAGTATTTTCATTATCAGGGTGTTATGAGGATAGAGATCTTCATTGCTCATATCTTGTTTGAAGATCATCTGATACATCAGCACCCAGGGAAGACTGATTCTCTTCTTTATCAGTAAGTGTCCCAATACGAACCTTTCCAGCTGATTTACTTCTAACCTGTTGCGTCCTTTTGGAAGGATACTGCAGTTTAGCACAACAAGAAGTGCTCTGGGAATCTTCAAAAGTTGAGAAGGTCGGTAGGGTGCTAGACGTCTTCCTCCAAAGAGAACTTCATCAAAGATGAAAGTTCCACCATGCAAGGATTCCCACCTCTGAAAGTACTGTTCTCCTCTAGCAGGCACACCAATCACTTCAGCAATCAATTTGTAGTCCACACAAATTGATCTTCCCATTACCTCTGTTTTAATCCCGGTCCAATCATCATTTAACACAATGTTGGAGTTGTTCCATAATTCTAGCACACTTTCTTCATGCCATGGTGAGGAGATATTGCTGAAGTAAGGAGTCCACCCCACAGCGTCAAAGTACTCTGTGAGATTATACCCAGCCTCATCAAAATCAGAGAGTTTTACCATTTTAGAGGGTATGATTCTCTCATCAAACACGGGATGGTTTGAGTCATTTGATGATGCAGACATGTTGGCCATTGAGTACTATTGAACTGTTGAACTTTCTGAGACTAGGTTCTTTGAGGAAGCTTTGATTTTTTTAAGAGAATGATTGAATGAAGTGTGTTTTCCATTATGATCATCCAAGTTCCTTTTAAATAGGCAGTGATCATTGCTTTGTTCAAGGAGGAGCGACGGTTACATGCACCAAGCAGTTATAGAGAGTTGTGCATCGTGCCAATTATTAGAAACCGTTTGATGATCGATGATCCCACAAAGTGTCGTTTCATTTTAAATAATAAACATACATGACTCTTCATTTGCACACATATATACACGCATGCAATACAGATAATTTACATACAAAACAAGTAATATGCATACATATATAGGAGAATTATTATGCAATAATTTATTTTCACATAAGTATTCTTATGTAATAATAATTTCAATAAAACAAAACATTTAGCAGATAAGCAGTTATACTTAAATTTAGATTTAAACAAAGATAGGAAAGGTGTTACCCGTTTGTGATCTAGAGATAGATACACTTTCCTTTTCCAGCTATATCCTTCTGAAAGATGCCTTGTATGAATAATGAGTTTTAAGAAAAATGATTTTCTTTTCTCATTATCATTCTTCAGAGTTGCTTTAGCTTGGTGAGATTTCCATCTTCTGAGGATCTACTCCTTCTGCATTTGTTAGATGCTCAACCCGAAGGTGAGCTGTGATACCAATTGTTAGAACCACAGGAAACACTAAAAGGGGGGTTGAATAGTGTTTTAAGCTTTTTGATTGTTTTTGGAAATCTTTAATTTAAATCATAAACATGAGCAACGTTCAAAACAAGTCTTAAGATTAGAGATAGTTAAAACGTGCGGAAGATAAGAAAAATAGAGTTTCTTCTAAAGCTTAAGATTGTTTTAAACAGAGGCTTCTCAAAGTATCTTCTGAAGATTATTACAAAGAGTATTTTCAGAACGGTTTCTGAAATACTTCAGACGACTAGAGGTTGTCTGAAGTCTGTTCCAGATTTCTGAACTGATCTCTTTCCAGACTCACTTCAGAGAATTTATTTCAGAAGTTCTTCAAGGAACATTCTTTGTATTGCTTCAAATGATATAAGAGACATCTCATGTTTGGTTCATATGAAAGATCATTTTATTGAAATAGTTGTGTTAAGTTTATTATGAAAAATACTTTTCAATCCCCAACATAAATATGAAAACTGGAAATAAAGAGATTAAGGGAAAGAGAACTTAGGTACAGAATTTATCATGGTTCACCCACAAACCCGTGAGCTACATCCAGTCCCAGAGGCAAACCACCACTGGATTTTCCACTATCTGAATCCACAGATACAAGTATTATTCACAGCCTCTTCAGGCCAACACAAGTATTACTTTGTTTTCAACTGCCTCTCCAGGCAACTCATTGCAGTATTCTTTTATAGACAAGCCTCTCCAGGCTCAACAAGTATTCTTTGTTTTCAACTGCCGCTCCAGGCAACTCTTGCAGTATTCTTTTACATACAAGCCTCTCCAGGCTCAACAAATACAGTTTCTCTAGACACCACGAGTACAGTCTCTCCAAACATCACGAGTATAGTCTCTCCAGACATCACGAGTACAGTCTCTCCAGACATCACCAAGTATTCTTTCTTCCACCAACCATCTCCAGGCTCTTAGACACTTATCCAAGTGTAGAGTATTCTTTCTTCCACCAAGCCTCTCCAGGCTCTCAGACACTTATCCAAGTGTAGAGTATTCTTTCTTCCACCAAGCCTCTCCAGGCTCTCAGACACATAAAGTGTTTACAAATTAAACTAAGTTTAAGTTTCCACGAAACATAAACTTAATCTTTTCCTATACTAGAGGTTAACTGAGTACTACTCAGGATACAATGAATGAATTCTAAGTACAAGGTTAAGACAGTGATACAAGTATATAAGTTTAAGTACAATCCCTGTCTCTGATATGAGGAATAACATCCTCTGAGAATTGGCTAGGTAGATACTGACTTTAAGCTCCAGCCTTGTTCTCCAACCGTTGGTTTCCATGGGCTACATTCTCACCCGTATCATTGAAAAAACCAAGGCATACTTGCGGCTTCAAACCATTCTTGGTTCATATGAGATTAAGCATAATATGGTTGGTTGTTCAACTGAACAACCACAACTTTTACTAACTGATCAATAGATCAGCAGCATGGTTGATTTTTTTTTTAACTTTCTCAACCAACTTGGTTGATTCAAGTAAGCACGGTCAACAATCAATAAGGTTTTTTTCTGATACATCTTGATCAACTGATTGAACCAAGTGAATGAGTTCAACATCTTCAAATTCTTCATTGAGGCTATTTATATGTTCTGTTGAAATATAGCCGTTTGAAGATGATTCATAATACCGTTGAGATAATTGATGATGTGGCTCATATAGTCGTTGTGTAATAGGGTCTCAAACGGTTGCTTCTCCTTAAGCAAATAAGTGTTCAGACAGTCCTGTTCTGACACTTCTGTAGATGAGCTCTTTAGAGAGATTTTCTTGATATTGTTTTGCATGTTCTCTCTCGTGATTTCCTTTTGCTTTTCTTCAGTTGTCTTCTGATTTCTTCTGCGTTCCTCAGCTGACTTCTGATTTCTTCTGCTTTTCTTAGGAGTGTATATGAGGAGATATCCGTTGGATTTGTCCTTTTGCTTATTTTGTATATGCTCCTTTTCTGTTTTCTCCTAACACAATTTCTTCTTTCTTCTTTGAGTGAGGTGTCTTGTCGAATAGTTGTTGTTGCAGTTTCTTCTTTGAATAATGACATATGATATTATAGTCGTTGAATCATATAATCTTAGCTTCTGTATTGATTTCTTCAATGTTGAAATTTGTTCCATGCACTTAGAGAGTTCACATATACTCAAATGCTTGCTTTTATCTCATTTGTAATTTTATCAGCTTCAACCTGTGCTCATCTTATATAATTGTTTCAAGCTTATGTTAATTCTCCAGCTTGAGATGCTTTCAATAAGCTCTTTTCTTCAGATAATATATTTCTTCTTTTCTTCAGACGGTTGTTGCTCTATTCTTCTTTGCATTTTCTTCTTCTGAGATATAGATGAATAAAGATGTTGAATTTTAATATGTTTTATTCAAACATCTTTCTGGTTGCTTTTACTCAGTCTTCTGATCAGTTCTGGGCAGCCAGCAGGTGCAGGTGCAGGTGCAGTAGGTTTGCGCACACAAAAATGCCTTTTGTTGCAGGTGCACCAGGCGTTACAGAAAGTCTTTGTAGAGTTTCCTTATTTGTGCAAGACTTTGATCGAGGCATAAAAGCGTGTTTAGCTTTTATACTGAAATAAGTGTACTCCATTTTGGTAGACTGTGCTTTACACTTTAGCAACGTCTTCAAGAGATAAATTCTTGATTCTGTTTGTAGGCTTCTTCAGATAGTCTTCACGTCTTCAGATGGTCTTCACGTCTTCAGATGGTCTTTACGTCTTCATATGGTCTTCACGTCTTCAGATGGTCTTCACGTCTTCATACGGTCTTCATGTCTTCAGATGGTCTTCACGTCTTCAGACGGCTTGCGTACTTCAGACAGCTTCTATGCTTCAGACGGCTTGCGTTCTTCAGACAGCTTCTATGCTTCAGACGAGTTGCGTTCTTCAGACAGCTTCTATGCTTCAGACGAGTTGCTTACTTCAGACAGCTTCTTTATATTAAATCCTGCATTTGCTTTTCTGATCCTGATCTTCTGATTCTGATTTTGTTCATCAAATCTTCTTCTTCTTCTAATGAATATTTCAACCTGAAACACAATCAACAAACCAATACCTTTCTCAGTAGAATCTGTTTATATAATCTTATTTGTTCTTATTATGTTCTTTTATGTTCTTTATTTACTCTTATTTGTTAATCATTAAAACTAAAGGATATTAAGTCTTTGAGTCAAGTTTGAATGCTCAAACTGATTAATAGACTTCACAGAGTGCTTCACAAGGATTGAAGATGGTGACAGCATCTTCGGTGGTTTGTATGGCTACCTTGTGTAGTTAACTCTCCATTAGGATTGAATGTAATTGATTCCATTCCCAAGTGTATGTTGAACTATATCTATTTATTTATGCAGTTTCCTAGCTATAATATTGGTAATCTTGTTCTGTGCTTAATTCCTAACTTCCGCGTTTGCGCCAGAGTTATAGGCTAGTTTGTAATTAACGTTACGACTAGGATTGAGTTTGGGGGAGCCTAGACATAGGAAACTCAACCTCTGACTAAATGAGAATACTCGGTTAACCAGTGACTGAAACATGGGTGTTGCTAATGATTGATGGGTAGTGTGAGTATCCTAATGAAGGGCATCTAAAGGATAGGTATGGTCTAATGGATCGATAGCAAAGGATTAGTTGATTGTCAATCCAGGAAGCGAAATGTGGATGTATTCTAATGAGTGATGGGCAGTGACAGTACTCTAGCGAAGGTGCGTCCAGAGGAGTAGGCCTCGTTTATCAATTAGTTCTTTTACAAACGGAATAAAGAAAGCAAAATAAGCCGAGGGTAAGTCTGTCGCTTGGGCGAACCCGCATGGATTACCTTTAAGTGTGAGTAGTGCCTGGTAACTCGGCGTCTTAGCAATATAGTTTGTCTACAGTGTTATAGTTCAAAGCCTATAAATAATAGGTAGTCTCAACATACATGAGAGGTGTGATGAGATGAAGTTCAATCCTAATCCAAGTAAAGTGTCTCTAACTCTTCCTTTCTAAATTCAATTGATTATTAATTTGCTATCTACGTTTTTCGCAAACCAATATTCTCAAAACCCTTTTTTCCCTTGATAATTAGATCACGAGTATACATGAATTGACCGTTCCCTGTGGATACGATACTTTTCTTACTATTATACTACTGGATTTTTGGTTCGCTTGCCAGAAACCCATCAGAAATAGACATAAGTAAACTGATTCAAGATCACCTTCCTCAAAACCCATAGTACCAATCAATTCATAAAAGGTTGAGAGATGAGTGTAAGGATCCTCATGATCCATTCCCGTGAATTGATGAGCACTAATGAGGCTCAGGAATGTTGGCTTCATCTCCAAAGATTTTGCAGTAGCAGATATGGCTATGCTTGAGAAATATCTTGGCCCTTGCTGCATGGCAAAGTCTCCAAGTGTCCTTCTTGGTAGAGGGGGATTTACTTGCTCCTCAGCCATATCTTCAACTTTTATCTCACTTGGGGTGGTTGAACAGAGAGTGTTGAGATTGTCTCCTATAACCAATTCTAGCCTTTTCTTCTTGTTTTGGCTTCGGTTCCTTCTAGATGTCCTATCGATCTCAGGATCAAATTCCAGTGGTTCTTTAGACACCTGACCTCGCAAGAGCATAAATCAAAGAAACTAAAGCAAAAGTTAGCTCAAGAGAGAGGAATAAAAATAAAATAACTTGCAGAAAAATAAAAATAAAAACAAAAATATTCACAACTCAATAAGATGAACTAAGAATTTAATTTAAAACATCGTTCCCCGGCAACGGCGCCAAAAATACTTGTTGAGATCTTGGCAAGCGTACCAATATCGCAGCAGTATAATAGTTGAAAAGTAGGGGTTGTCGTACCCACGAGGAACAGTGCAAAATAAATTCTTAATACTCACACTTACTGAGTAAGAAAGATTGTGAATGATTGGATTTGTTTGTGAAAATGAATTTAATAATGAAATAAAGAGAAATTGAGACAAAGAGAAATATGGATGAAATTGAGCAATAGAGAAACTAGGATTGAACTTCGTCTATCGCACCCCTCTTGTATTTTGGGAACTCTAACATTTAGGAATTTGTAATTAACAATACTAAAGCACAAATAGAATTCATTCACATTGATTTCTCAAATATGAAATTCTTAGAACAATTCCCTAAACACCGATCCCTCGGATGTTTAACAAATTGCCTAGCTTTAAGAAAAGTTGTTAAAAGCTATCAATAAATTAAACTCTATCCCTAGGTATTCAACCTATTAAGTGTTTTTACCCAAATCGGATTTAGAGAACAGCTTCCCAACCAATTCAAGAAATCAAATCATAACTTTGTTACAAGAAGGAAGTTAAGCATTAAGAATAGAAATAAAAATACCAGTTTATTGATAAAACAGCGATTCCTAAATATTAATGATCCAAAATATAATCAGGGATTGAATCAACTACATTTAATCCTAAAGAGAAATTTAGCTACTCATGGTAGCCATTACAACCAACAAAGATTAAGAAGAAGAATGGTAGCAAAGTCTTCCAGCTCTGTTGTAGACTCCCTCTTGATCCAGAATGGTCTCTAGAAATTGTCAAACTCTTCTCCAAAGCTTCGTATCTGCCAAAACTCCAAGTCTCCCTCAAAAGCTGACTGACAGCTCATTAAAACGCAAGGGTTATGTCTCCTGCGCTTTGCCTGCGCTCAGCGTAGGTGAAGCGCAGGAAACAATAACTGAAAGGCCATTCCTGCGCTTTGCCTGTGCTCAACGCAGGTGAAGCGCAGGAAATAGTGATAAATTTCCCAATTTTCCCTTCCTTTGAGTCTTGCTCTACACAGCTTCTGTCTCTTTTACTGTTCACTTTGATGCTTCACTTGTACCTTAGCTTCTCATTTGTAAAAATCAACAGTTTCTTCATCAAAATAGCATCAAATTCAAATGAGACTTCATTAATTACATTTGCCACAAACTAAGTAAAGAAGGGTGGTTTTGGATTGTAAATTCAATAATTCATAGTCAATAAGTGTTGTAATTACATAGAAATTTATTCAATTCTAACACTTATCAAGGTACGAGTTAAAATCTTTGTCGTCTTTCCCATCCACTGTATTTTCTTCCTTATACCATCTGTTCTCAACAACTTCTTGCTCAGTACTATCAAATAGGATTTCCTCCACAACACAACATCCTTCAACATCAACAGTTTATCCTTGTACGAGACTGAGTCTTCTTCCATGCATGTCGTCGTAAGAGTCGGAATCACCATCCTTTGATTTCTTGATTTTTTTCTTGCTCCGATGGATTTGATCTTCTTCCTTGGTTAGTCATGCTCTCTTGTAAGTACCTCTCTATTTTTTAAAAAAAATTATAAAACATATAATAAGGCCCTTTCTATTAATTTATAATTTATATATCTTGATTTCTTATGATTTTATGCTATTTTATTACTTAAATATATTATAAATATTAAAAATATATATTTAATTATTATTAATTCAACCACGGTTCGACCATGATTCAACTAATGAATCGTGAACTAGTGTCTTCATCGGTCCAATTTTAAAAAAATTAGTTTCATTACAAAAAAAACACATAAATTAAGAAATGTAATATATAATTGTGTTGATTTACATTAAATTGATTGTGTTTTTTCTAATGGTGTGTTTGTGAGTTTTGAGAGGAGGGAAAGGAAAGGATTGGAGGGAGAAGGGAGGGGGAGAAGAGGAGGGAAAGACTTTGTAAAATACTCAAACTCACAAGCACAAAGGGGGGAAGGGTTTCCAATAAACCCTTCCCTAACCCTACAAAATTCAACTCACAAACATACGCTAAGGAAATCTAAGTGCTGGTTAAGGATCCAAAAATAGAGAGTTTTATGAGATTGTGTAGCATATAGAATAGATAAATAGAAACGGAACTAGTAGAAGATTTTTTCCTTATTGGTTGCGAACTTGCTGTGCTGAATGCTTATGTCCAGAATCTCCATATTCAAGGTGATATGTAGAGAGGAGAGACAATTCTTGTCATTAAAGTACATATTACATTACAGGACAAAATGAAAGGCACTGGACGTAGTAGACAGTAGTGTTCTTTGAACCTTGTCGAATTCGTGCAGAGAAACATCATAGAAATTTCTCAATACCATGAACCTTGAAATTTTTGTTGGGTGAAAATTTAAAAGAACCTTCCAGGAAAACTCCTAAACACAAGGACAAGAAAATATAGCACGTACGTTACCAAATTCCTCATCTATATATAGGAACAAACCTTGGAAATGAGACTCACTGCAAAGTCTAACACATAAAGCTTGGCTGAGTGAGGTGTTCAACAAGAAGAAGATTGGAACATGGAGATTGCTGGAGTTGGCAGCTTTGAAGCACTTCCCCTTCTCTCACTGAATCATGTGTCTATATTGTGCAGATCAGTGTGGGAGTCTGTGAGGTTTTATGAGGACATCTTGGGCTTCGTTCTCATCAAACGCCCTTCTTCTTTCAAGTTCAATGGGGCCTGGTTAGCTCCTTAATTATTTTTCTTCATTACCATTTTTCTGTATAGTGTATACTATACATTTTTTATGCAATTTTATGTCCAATTTTTTGTGTAGGTTGTACAATTATGGTATTGGAATTCACTTGATTGAGAATCCAGACATTGACGAATTTGATACCCCTGTGATTGAATCACGACCAATTAATCCCAAGGATAACCATATCTCATTCCAAGTAATTAATTAAATTAACATAAGCTTTTTGTATTCTAGTAGCAACTAGTAATTTAAGTGAGCACATTGATCATGCTTGACATGTACTTACTAGAACTCTTTGCAATTGAATTTGGTTTTAAGCAGTGCACAGATGTTGGACTTGTGAAGAGGAGGCTGGAAGATATGGGGATGAAGTATGTGACGGCTGTGGTAGAGGATGGAGGAATCAAGGTGGACCAGGTGTTCTTCCATGACCCTGATGGGTACATGATAGAGCTTTGCAATTGTGAGAATATCCCAATTGTTCCTCTTTCTTCCTGCTCTTTCAAGGTTAGAGGGCAGAGCTTCAAGAAGACTCCAAATAAGTGTGGATTCATGGAGAATGTGATGATGGCAAGCTTGAGCATGGACATGATGAACTTTTCGTTTTAAGTTGTCCATAATTTCAAAGCAAGGTGTGAAGAAAATTTGCTTCATTTCCTTTCTTTTATCTGTAAGATAATAAAAGTGCTTGTGCATCAAAACAGAGAAAGGTGAAGAAGATTGTAGTAAATTTATATGTTCAAATATATCCAAAACTATATTGTATATGTGGTGCTTCAAGTAATAAGAAAATGTGAAATTGATTTGTTATATGATACAAGTATCATATGTTTTACAGTGAATTTGTTTTTATCTTTCTCCCCTTTAATTATTGATGAAATAATTAGCAGCCTGCCAAAATTGTATGTTCATTAGGTAAAAGCACTGAATTGAACTAATCAGCGCGAAAACCAAATTGTTTGACTTGTTTTTTTTTGGTCGAAAAAAAAAATTGTTTGACTTGTTAACATGGAAAACATTTCAGTCCTCTCTCAGAAACTGTTCGAACTTCGAATGATAAAAAAAATTGTAGGCCTTTTTTTAGTTAAGCTAGCGTGATCTAAATTTGATAAAGAATGCTAGCCCAAAACTCTGACCTGACCCATTGTACTGCTCTTGTTCTATTCTTTGCTTTTACCCCAAAAAAAAAAAAGGTTCTTTTCTTTGCTAACGTACTTTAGAGCCTCTGACCCAGAAAAAAGGTTCTATGCTTTGCTAAAGTGATTTAAATATATAGCTCGTTTTCTTGGTCCAAGAAAAAAAACAAAATAGCTCGTTTTCTCTATCTATTTTCTTTATACATTTCTCCCAAAGATAACAATATTCGCCAGATACTCAAAAAATTATATAGAAAAATTTTAGTGTTAAACATCTTTTTAGTTCCTAAAAATATTGGGATTTTTGGATTTAGTCTCTCTTTAATTTTTTTTTTTCATTTTTAGTCCCTATATTTAATAAAAATAGTGTATTTTTAGTTCATTTCAAAGTGTTTTTATGAACTAAAATCACATAATTTTATATTTTTCAAAGATTAAAGATAAAAATATTTAAAGAGAGACTAATTTCAAACATGATATTTTTAGGGATCAAAATTATATTTAATCCAAAAGTTTAAATCATCCTAATGAATATTTTTATAAATCTCCTACTTATTAAATGGAAAATGATACTTTGACATTCTAATTTTGGGATGTCGAAGTGTGGGGAATAGAGAGACAAAAATGAAAGAGGAAATGAAGAGAAAATAAAAAATGTGATAATTGATATGATGAAAAAAGAAGGAAGAGATAGAAAAAATTGATTTTTCTTTGCGTGGTATGTCCACTCACTAAGAGTGTGTGATTCTAACCAAAGTTAATGTCAAGAACATTAAACTTTGATTTAATTTTTATTTTCCTTTTGTAATTTTGTGTGTTTAATCTTGTGCGATAATTGAAACTTGCCATGGCATGCAATAGTAGATGGGTTGGTAATTTATTTCTCACACAATTATCAGAAAAATAAATTTTTGTGGGGTAATTTTGACATTTTATAACACTTCCAATTTCTTCCCCTTTCATTCTCTACTATACCAAACACAAGAAAAATAATTTCACACTTTTCTTTCTTTTTATTTTCTCTTCAACCAAACAAATTTTAAATCATCTCATTTTTATTTTATATTCTTTCCATTCTTTTTCTTTCCACTCATTTTCTTTTATACATCCAAACAATGAGTTAACTTCCATCAGAGCGTGTTGCGTAGAGAACATGAAGGCAATTACATAATGACATGGCTGGTCCCAGAGCGTGAAAGAAGAAATGCTTCTAGAAGGAAGGCAACGAGAAGACATGGAGACATAAAACAGTTAAGGATAAGAGCATATAAATAGGAGAAAGCTAGTGTGCACAAAGGTTTGTAAATTTATTACTCAACGCACACACAAGCCACAATGTCCTAACTGAGTGACCAAGGCAATCTTATGCAAAGAGTAGGTCCCTGCAGATCATTTTTACTTTTAAATGTACTTGATCTCCCCTGTTTATCTTTTGAAACTCTCTCTTCTCTTCTATTTTCTATTTCTTTAGCATTGTAATTTGTACTATGTTCCCAAATCCAATCCAAATTCTGGGTTTATATGAATTTCCCGTGTTTTACTATATGCTATTCGTGTTTATCTTAACTTGAGGATTAATTTTAAATTGGCTTATCAATAACCCAATCGATTAATTCATGCTTTAAAGAACCGTTAAGAGAATTTGTATTTAGTCCCAGATTGTTCTCATTAGATATATTTGTTTGCTTCCAAAATCAAAGGTAAACAAAATGGAAATATGTCCTTCTATATCATAAAATTTATGTAAATAGAAAATATATATATATATATATAAAATAAAATTTATGTAAATATATGTCCTTTTATATTATTTTACATTTATTAGGTTTCTAAATAGTTTATTTATCATATACTTTTAATTCAATAAAATAGCTTATATGTTAAGAGCTTATCAATTAGGAGCTTACCAACTAACAATCGGTAGCTAACTTATCAACTACTAGTTAGTTTTACCAAACATAGTATAAGAAAAAAATATATATTAAAAAATACAATTAATATTCTTATTTTCATAAAATTATTTTAAACTTCCTATTATAGCATTTATTTATTTTATATTATTTGTCATCAATAATTGATCATTTATTACTTTTAAGAATTATCACACAAATATAATTGGGAAAAATGTAACTAATACACCTTAAACACGAAAGAGGACATATAGACAGTAACAAAGTAGAGTTGTTAATTTGGGTTCTGCTCGGTGAGTCAACCCAGGCCAACCTAGCTCACCGATGGGTTAGGCTGATAAAAATAAGGCTCATATTTTCACAAGTCACAGTGAGCCAACCCACTTAACTCACGAGCCAAAGTGGGTTCGAGCCGGGTTGGTGTAAGTTGGCTCACTTTTTATTTCTTGTTTTATTTTATTTATTTTTATATTTTTTAACTTGCTTTTTATTTCTTTTTCAATATTTTTGGCTTTTTATTATTACTATTTTTTTTAAAATTAGGTAAGTCAACCGACTTAATCCACCAACCCATGGTGGGTTGAGTCGGGTTGATATTTTTTCAGTTCACCAAAAAAGTGAGGTAACCCGGCTCAGCTCAATTTTAACCTAACTCGTGGCGATCCAATCTGAGTTAGCTGAGTTGGCTCACTTTGACACCTCTAAACAAAGATATATAGTAAGAAACTAAACAACATGAATTTAAGAAGAATTAAGATAAAATAACAAATATATATTTAAAAAATAAAAAACATATTTAAACCTTAGAAAAAAAACAACTTTGATTTTTTCACTTTTATTTTTAACACCTTCATACCAGTGAGGATCCTCTCCAGTACTAGAATTTTTCAGTAGGAGAGAGATAGACTCACACATATGTGTTTGTACAAAAAGGAATAGATAGACACCACGAATCTCTCCAAAAAGAAACACTCCTGCCATTCCCCACAACTCTAACACACTTATTAGAGAACCAATCACAAGAAATATTGCCACCTTCTTCAATTTTTCAAAGCTCACACCACCATCTAGACCCTTCCCCTCTCCCCTACTCCCTTCTCACCGAAACCTCTCCATAAATAGACATTATGTAACGCCCTAATTTCTGAACTCAGACATAATGCCCGTTGGAGACACTATTCCTGAATTCCTTGAAATCATTTCGCTAAATTTTCGATATCGCCATACATTTGCTTAAACTTTCCAACGATTAGCTTAAGCCAAAACCAGACAAACGTTAAAGACCTTAAATAAGTATGAAACCTACTTAAGCTCAGGGAAGACTTCACACTTAGATAAGTATGATTCAATAAACTCATACCGGAAAATCCGGCAGAGTCTCCCCTAAAAACTGGACAATCACCAAATCCAGCTTAACCTGAAATCCAGCAAAACCAGTACATTTAAATATCATGCATAACCGAACAATAAAATCAGGCCTCAGTGGCCAACTCAAAGGTTTCACACTTATACAATTTACATCAATCACTACAGCGAATAGCTAATTAAACAAATACATATTCTCTAGGAACGACTCCTATTAAACTAATCTTCCCGCTACAAGAAGACTTAGCTCCACCCTCACCTGAACTACCTCAATCTTACCGGAGGTACCTGCACCACTGAAAATATCCCCGAAACGTGGGGTGAGATAATAATCTCAGTGAATACAACTGCATGCATGAATGCAGGGAACAGATATCAATGACAACTTAACAATTCAACCATCTTCATATCTTACACATTCATGAATCATAATGCATAAAACATAATCACCCACAGTCCATAACTACTAGAAGCAATAAGTAACTCCATGAATATGATTTACTGAGTAATGCAAATTATGATGCTCATGATGCACTCACTGTTGTGCCCAGCAGGCATGATCTTATCACTTTCTAGAGTTAGACCTGAGCTCAGACTACGGGAACCAGCTTTCCCGGGGACGAATCCCACCCAAACTGGACCGAAGTCGTGTTTTACTTACTTACTTGATTTTTAACTCACAGCGCAAAGGCTGACTTAATTAACTCACGGTCGAAACCGGCTTATATTACTCAAATGCACATAATCTCAATGAATCAATGAATGACATTCTAAGGTTTTCATTGCAAAACTTACTACCAATCACCCAATCTTAAACAAACGTTACTAGATCATTCAAATAACTAAATAGAAAGGGAGATCAAGGAGTTGGGTTCATACATTGAGCATAACGACAGTTTCGTAAATCTCGCTAGTTTCGACTCTACGCACATACATTTCAATTTCCAATCCAAACATCGAATTAGCCATTTCAATCCATAAATAGTACTAAACAAAGGGTTATAACCGAATAGAATGCTCATATGAGTTATGATCGAGGGGTTTCTATAGTTTCGATAGCTTCGTAAGTTTCGATAGTTTTGATAACTTCGAAACTAAAGATTCTGACGCTCGATTCTATACTCATATGCTCAATCTATCAATAATCAATCCAACAACTAGTATTTACTAATTATATCAATCATCTAACCAGCATCAAGAAAGGGAAGAGAAAGGGGTGAGAGCATGCATTGAGACCAATAGATTCCACCATAAAAGTGAGTTATACTCACAAATCTTATGAAATCAAGAGAGAAAATGAGGACTTGAAGTGATTCAATCGGTGATTCAAGCTTCAATCTCCCTCCAAAGCTCCGAAATCACACTCTCTCTCTCTCTCTAAGCTCACTCTCTCTCTCTAGGGCGCAAGGAAGAAGAAGAAAGGAATGCTGAATAACTAATTTTGCATGTCCGGCTATTTATACTGGTGTTTATGGTGAAAAATCTAATTTCGAAAATTAAACTTATCACTTTGATTCTAAGAACAATCTGGGGATTAGAATCAGATCCTCTTACGGGACTCTTTTTAAAAAAGTAGGTTTATGGTGTTTCTGATTTATTGAAATAGACTTTTCAAAGTTCAATTTTCTGGGTGAAAATGTTTGATTGGTACAGAATTTCACCAAATCAATTATTATGTTTCGAAAAATCCAGAAATGATAAATTCCAGAAAGTTGATTCAGAATTTTAACAAAGAACTTTTCTTTCGAAAGAAATTAGAACTACTTGATTCAGAATTCTATCAAATAAAGTTCTAAATTGGATTCTTGAAAATCAAAGTTTCATAGAAATAGAAAACATAGAATTTGAAAGAAAGAAAGAAAAAGTACGTGAAATGTAAATTGCAGAATGTAAATTGCATAAAGTAAACAAAGAAAAGAAAATTGAATTGTAAGAACAATTGCATTAAAAGAAATGGATGGGTTCATCACATACTTATTTCTCCTGGTAACCTGTTTGTCGCAGTGAGTTCGGACGTGTAAGGTGTTTTCAGAGAATTTTAGTATGAGTAATTTGCCAACCTTTATTACATTATGGGTTTACCTATTTATAGATTTCTAATCCTAACGGCTAACTAATGCATGTTTGACACATCAGCAACCTATCTATGTTGGCAACATGTATGCTTGCCACGTTTTCTGCTATCCAGAAAACTAATTACATTTTTCAAAATGAACCACTAACTTAATGACACCTGTCTTTGTCATTTGTAACTTCCTCTAACCGCTCCTTTGGTGTCTTGTGACTTCTGTTTCTTCGAAAACTTGTATTCGGATTTCTCGAAATCCTGTCTTTGGATTTCTTGAAGTCTTCTTTCTGATTTCTCGAAGAGGTCTTCTTTCTGATTTCTCAAAGTCTTTGTCTTCTGATTTCTCGAAATCTTCTTTCTGATTTCTCGAAGAGGTCTTCTGATTTCTCGAAATCTTCTTTCTGGAATTTTGACTTTATGGTTTCGAGATTTTGACTACCTTGTGCCACATGTTTAATTTTATTTGGCCTTTTCAAAGGTTACAAAGACCACCGGCCACCGTCCATTTGATTTTTACCATGAGGATTTTTCTTATTGGGCATAGAAATGGTTTCATTAATGGCACTTGAGTTGTTTTGCTCCTATAAATAGGAGTATTCTTCTTCATTTTTCTCACAACTCTTCCCTCTTTTCTTATAATGGCACTTGATCTGATCTGATCTTCTTCCTCTGGTAAGGGCTGTTCAACAGGTTGGAAGCAATATTCTTCTTTCCCTCTCCCAAGTTAACCACTGAGTTGCTTCTAATAAAGCTTTTCGAGGAGAAAGAAGAGAAAGTGGCAGAGCACCATGAGCTAAAGGCTCTCTTAGATTTTAGGATAGTTTCCTTTCTTATGTTCTAGGCATTTAGGATAGTTTTCTTTCTAATGTTCTTTCCATGTATTCGAACTAATATAATTCGAATTTAGAGTTTGAAAGAATTATCCTTTGTACCTCTCTGAATATCAGAAACATTATGTCTTTTTCCTTCGAATTTCTAAAGTCTTTGTATTAACTTCACTTAAGAATTTTTCTAAGTTAACAGACTTGTTATCCAATTCGAAACAAGGTAACTTCATCCTCTTCTGTAAATTCGAAATGACCTTTACTCATAACATTTTGGGAATTCGAACAATTTGGAAATCAAATCCCAACAACTGGACAGCTGGTAATCGATTACAGTAATGTTGTAATCGATTATCAGAGGTAAAAATTACACTAGAAAACGTTTCTGGGAATCTGGTAATCGATTACAACTTATGGTAATCGATTACTAAGAATTCTGCTCTCAGGTAATCGATTACTTAATCGATTACCAAAAATTCTGCTCTCGGGTAATCGATTACCATCCCTTAGTAATCGATTACCAAAACTCAGCTCTCTAGTAATCGATTACAAACTCTTTGTAATCGATTACCAGCAACCCAAACTCACTAATTTTACTTAGACAAAATCCTGAACTTGGTTTTATAACAAAGTTTGAACCCCTAATTCCTCAACTTACTTTTCCTTAATTACTAATGCATAATTCTCTGTTTGTAACTTAATGAATTATTAAAGCTCCTAATTTGCGGGATGTTACATTCTACCCCCCTTCAAGCAATTTTGTCCTCAAAATTGATTAAGAAACAGAAATTAAAGACTACCTCGACTAAAAGTTCTGGAAGTCGTTCCCGTAACCTGGTGAAGAGCATCCTAGAACTTAAAAGTGAACCTAGAGTCCCTATCTGATGTTAGAGGGAATGCCATGGAGTCTGACAATCTACCTAACATACAAACCTGCTAGCTTGCTAAGGGAAAAGGTACTCCTAACTAATAGGAGGTGAGCTGACTTGATCAGTCGGTCCTCAATCACCCAGATGGCGTCAAACCCAGCTTGGACTCGAGGCAATCCTACCACAACGTTCATAATTAAACTTTCTCACTCAGAGATTTCTAACGGTAAAAGGGTTCCTAATGGTTTTGATGTCCTATATTGACCTGCTGACACACTAAACACTTAGAAACTTAATCTGTTATATCTCTCTTCAAATCCTGATACATCTTGGTAGAGCCGGGATGTATAGAAACTTACCTCTATGAGCTTCCTATAACACCTGCCGCCTGAGGCTACCCCCTTAGGGACACAGACTCTCCCTTGGAAGAGAATCATCCCATCTTCGAATTCAGAAAACCCTAACTGTTGTCTTCTCTCTTGGAGGCTTAAGTCCAAACTCTGAGCCTCCCTGATTAGAGCTCTTTAGCTCACTGGTGATCTCAATTCTATGAAGTCTGACACTATGCTCTCCAATTGTTACACCTAAGCTTAGGTTCCTGAACTCCTCTAATAAACTCATTTCATGTATCATCACGAAAGACACATGAAGAGACTTTCTACTCTATTTGAGTATACTTGACTGGCTTGGTTAAACAACACACTTGATAAAAATCTAATCGTAGGAAAGGATTTCACGCAACAACTGAGTAAGGTTTCTAACTCCATACCCAAACCCATCAATCACCTGTTGGCTTTAAGTCTGATGTTCTTAATGATCTTGCTAAGTTTGAGAAAATTCCAAATGATTTTCATGTTTATATTCTAAGTTCTACTATATTACTAACAATAAGTTCTGCACACATAATTACTCAATCCCTCGAATCACTAAGTTTTTGTTGGCAAAATTATCCAACACTCACGTCATGTTTGAGGAATTAAGTTCACATAGTCACATAGACAAACACCGCACCCAAGAGAGGAAAAATCACTCATTCTTCTAAGAAAATAAAGGAATCTTAACAACACGCATGCCACAACCGTAGGTATAATACCTACCGGTTACAGTATGAACACGGTAACCCTCCTAGTCTCCTATCGTCCCGTAATGGGATCTTTCTCTATCCCACCTTACCGGTCAGGCTGTACTTAGTTTGGTTTTAAGTTTCATTGAAAAGGAGAGTGACATAATGTCATTCACACTTTGGTTCTCCTATGAGTTAGGACTTCCACTTGCTTAAAATTTTAACCTAGTGAGTGAGCTTAACAACCTCTCAATCCTTCCTAACACTTAGGTCAGGCCTAACTATACATAATCAAATCTAACTTTCAGGTTGAGTAAAACTTAGTCGAGCTCGGGTACTAAGTGCCTTTTATGGCTTCACATGACCTGCCTATAAGACTACCCCCTTCAGGCTACAGGCTCTTTCTAATATTTCTCAGTGTTCTAAATCTTGATTTCTCTCTCAGAGACATCAAGTCTACATCTAGGTACCTAACTAATTTGTTTCCATTATCATAAGCTCTAGAGTTATTACTATTATGGTGTGAAAAAGGATTTCCTATTTCTGTTTGGAATGTGAACCTATGTAAACATGGTCACGACTACAACATAGAGATATAGGGTTTAAAGTTCTAGAATTTCGCTCCTGGAATACATGGATAAGATTGAATATCTAGACTGGAAGGTATTGTTTTCTTGTGACAACTTACTCCATCGGTAAGGTACAAGGGTGGTACTAATTGTAACTCCTGGAAATGTGATAATATTAGATAACTGAAAACTCACTACCTTTACTATGAATCTCTAACTTATTCATCTCCTAAACATGTCCCCAATTCCTAGTAGTTATCAATGGCGTTGTTGTCTTAAGGTATAGGTATAGTGTTCTCTCCTTAAGGTCTCTATGATGCCAGGGTCACAAGACACTGCCTCTAGGGCTGCTAGGTGTTCTCTAATTGTGAAATGAAAGGGTGAGGAGATGGTAGCCGTCATGACTACCCACCCGTCTGGTAAGGCGTAAGGATCCTGTCCATGTAGTCCATGGATAAAGCAAAGAGTAAGGTGGCTAAAGGAATCATCACTCACTAGACAGTCTCCTGACTACTCTCAAGGTGGCCTAGGGAATACACCTATTCTTACGTTACCTCAAAAGGAACCTCAATTTCCTAACCCTTCTAAGTTTAGGTCCAAAAGTCTATATGCCCCTGCAAAGTTGTTGGCTTTAGGTAGGGTCTTAAGTCTACTTAGATTACAACTCCCTACACACTTCCCCGATGGTTGGAATCCCTACGTGTGCCTAAGCAAGCTCTGGTTCACTCTAAGTAGGGTAGCTATCCCAATGTGAACTAACATTCTTATATCCCCTCTAATGAGACCTTTAACTAATGTTTGCATAAAAGAAATTTTAACTATATGAACTACTACCTAACAAGTACACACACTCTAATATAATATGCCATAAAATCATTCGAACCAAACAATCATTACAAATCAATAGCAAGAAGCACAAAACATTCAAATTATACAAGTTACACACAATCAAGATCACATATAAATTAAACAACAAACCAATCTCCACAAGGAAAAGAATCTATCTTAACTAACCACTTCAGAGGTGTCTAATGTTCACTAGAACTCTAGGGTCACATTCTATAAGGCTTCTATGATGAGAATACTATTCTTCGGAATAAACTTAGGTTACTCTCTTTCTAACACAAGATGGGTGGCTCTACCCTTGCTAAGGAGGTATTCCAACTCCTTGACTAAGGTAACCTACTCACATAACTTCTCATAATCTCCGTGTACAATGCACACACTATAGGAGTGATCAGTCCCTATAATGAGTACATGTACTAGAAGATCATGGTAAGTCACGGGCAACTAACCTAACCACAGTCCAATTGGATTGAACTGCTCTGATACCAAAATGTAACGCCCTAATTTCTGAACTCAGACATAATGCCCGTTGGAGACACTATTCCTGAATTCCTTGAAATCATTTCGCTAAATTTTTGATATCGCCATACATTTGCTTAAACTTTCCAACGATTAGCTTAAGCCAAAACCAGACAAACGTTAAAGACCTTAAATAAGTATGAAACCTACTTAAGCTCAGGGAAGACTTCACACTTAGATAAGTATGATTCAATAAACTCATACCGGAAAATCCGGCAGAGTCTCCCCTAAAAACTGGACAATCACCAAATCCAACTTAACTTGAAATCCAGCAAAACCAGTACATTTAAATATCATGCATAACCGAACAATAAAATCAGGCCTCAGTGGCCAACTCAGAGGTTTCACACTTATACAATTTACATCAATCACTACAGCGAATAGCTAATTAAACAAATACATATTCTCTAGGAACGACTCCTATTAAACTAATCTTCCCGCTACAAGAAGACTTAGCTCCACCCTCACCTGAACTACCTCAATCTTACCGGAGGTACCTGCACCACTGAAAATATCACCGAAACGTGGGGTGAGATAATAATCTCAGTGAATACAACTGCATGCATGAATGCAGGGAACAGATATCAATGACAACTTAACAATTCAACCATCTTCATATCTTACACATTCATGAATCATAATGCATAAAACATAATCACCTATAGTCCATAACTACTAGAAGCAATAAGTAACTCCATGAATATGATTTACTGAGTAATGCAAGTTATGATGCTCATGATGCACTCACTGCTGTGCCCAGCAGGCATGATCTTATCACTTTCTAGAGTTAGACCTGAGGTCAGACTACGGGAACCGGCTTTCCCGGGGACGAATCCCACCCAAACTGGACCGAAGTCGTGTTTTACTTACTTGATTTTTATCTCACAGTGCAAAGGCTGGCTTTAATTAACTCACAGTCGAAACCAGCTTATATTACTCAAATGCACATAATCTCAATGAATCAATGAATGACATTCTAAGGTTTTCATTGCAAAACTTACTACCAATCACCCAATCTTAAACAAACGTTACTAGATCATTCAAATAACTAAATAGAAAGGGAGATCAAGGAGTTGGGTTCATACATTGAGCATAACGACAGTTTCATAAATCTCGCTAGTTTCGACTCTACGCACATACATTTAAATTTCCAATCCAAACATCGAATTAGCCATTTCAATCCATAAATAGTACTAAACAAAGGGTTATAACCGAATAGAATGCTCATATGAGTTACGATCGAGGGGTTTTGATAGTTTCAATAGTTTCGTAAGTTTCGATAGTTTCGATAACTTCGAAACTAAAGATTCCGACGCTCGATTCTATACTCATATACTCAATCTATCAATAATCAATCCAACAACAAGTATTTACCAATTCTCTCAATCATCTAACCAGCATCAAGAAAGGGAAGAGAAAGGGGTGAGAGCATGCATTGAGACCAATAGATTCTACCATAAAAGTGAGTTATACTCACAAATCTTATGAAATCAAGAGAGAAAATGAGGACTTGAAGTGATTCAATCGGTGATTCAAGCTTCAATCTCCCTCCAAAGCTCCGAAATCACATTCTCTCTCTAAGCTCACTCTCTCTCTAGGGCGCAAGGAGGAAGAAGAAAGGAATGCCGAATAACTAATTTTGCATGTCCGGCTATTTATACTGGACAGCTGGTAATTGATTACAGTAATGTTGTAATCGATTACCAGAGGTAAAAATTACACTAGAAAACGTTCTTGGGAATCTGGTAATCGATTACAACTTATGGTAATCGATTACTAAGAATTCTGCTCTCAAGTAATCGATTACATAATCGATTACCAAAAATTCTGCTCTCGGGTAATCGATTACCATCCCTTGGTAATCGATTACCAAAACTCAGCTCTCTGGTAATCGATTACAAACTCTCTGTAATCGATTACCAGCAACCTAAACTCACTAATTTTACTTAGACAAAATCCTGAACTTGGTTTTATAACAAAGTTTTAACCCCTAATTCCTCAACTTACTTTTCCTTAATTACTAACACATAATTCTCTGTTTGTAACTTAATGAATTATTAATGCTCCTAATTTGTGGGATGTTACATGTTACCACTCGACACCACAAGCTCTCTCGCTCAGTTAAAAGTCTCCATCTCCATTTCCCTAAAAGAGCCAAGTTAAGAGCTCTCAAATCACTCACACCCAAACCCCCATGATGCTTTCCTTTACAAATATCATCCCATACAACCCAAGCTATTTTCCTATGCTCATCATCCCCACCCCAAAGAAAATTTTTAAATAAGGATTCGAGTTGAGAAATGATACCTGCGGGAGCCTTGAAAAAGGAAAGAAAGTAAATCAGGATTGAATGTAGAATTGATTTCAAGATGACAAGCCGACCACCAAAAGACAACAATTTACATTTCCACCCAGCCAATCTCTTCTTCACCTTCTGAATGACAGGATGCCAAGTGAACAATCTCTTCGGATTAGCCCCAATAAGGAGACCCAAATAGTAACACGGAAAAGACTCAACTTTACAATTCAGAAACTGGGCCATTAACTCCAACCACCTCAAATCAACATTAACTCCCAAAAGTTTACTTTTATGGAAATTTACTTTCAGCCCAGCCACTAACTCAAACACTTGCAAAACAGATTTAATAGCCCACACATTACTGACTGAGGCATCCCCCACAAAAATAGTGTCATCTGCATACTGAAGATGTGATAACATGATACCATCCCTACCAGCAAGATAGCCCTGGAAAACCTGCTCATGGACTGCTTTAGACATAAGAGAATTCAATCCTTCTGCAACAACTAAAAACAAGAAAGGCGCTAGTGGATCACCTTGTCTCAAACCTCTCCCCACTCCAAATTCAACTGATGGACTCTCGTTAATGAGCACTGAAACTCGTGAAGTAGATAAACACTCTGCAATCCAAGTCCTCCATCTGAGGGGGGAAACTCATTCTATCCATCACAAATTGTAAGAAATTCCAATTAACGGAATCATACGCCTTTTCAAAATCAACTTTGAAAAATAAGCAAGACTTCTTCCTCTTTGCCTCCTCTAACACTTCATTAACCACTACAACACTATCAAAGATGAGTTTATTAAAAGCAGATTGGCACTCAGAAATGACTTTGCCAATCACTTTTCTTAATCTAATAGCAAGTAATTTTGCCAAGACCTTATACATACACCCGATCAGAGAGATGGGGCGATACTCCTCCACCTTCTGAGGATTATCCGTTTTTTGTACCAACACAATAAAAGAGTTGTTAGAACCTTTAACTAATTTACCATTAGCATGAAATTCATGAATAAAGGCCATAAACTCACCTTTGACTAAATCCCAAAAGTCCTTAATTTACCAACACAATAATTATTACATTTTTCACTTTTTTATTTTCATTTTTTTTCTATCTCTCTTTTTATCATGTTCAGGGATACCAACAGGGCGAGGTGGGTAGTACACTACCTGTAAAAATTAACGAGTACCTATGCAGGTGGTGGGTATTCACAGGTATCCATTAATATTTTAAAATTTATAAAAAAAAAGATGAGAAATGTCATATATATTATAATATCATTATATGTTAATATATTAAAAAGATAATTATAAAATAATAAAAATAATTTTTATTTGATCATAAAATAATAAAAATTTTTAATATTGTAATATATTTAATAAAAAATATATTGTAATAAGTTACGGTTTTTTTTATTCCCCCACGTTCTTCACATCTCAAATATGGTGTGTGAGAGTTTATTAAAAAAAAAATACTTATCCAGTTATGTTAAAGAGTTAAAGGCTTCAAGCTGTGTGCCTCCCTCCTTATTTTGCGTCCAAAAGCAAAAGCAAAGTCTATTGATTTTGATGACCAAACAGAGCATTCAAAATGGTACCTGTTCCTATTCAATTCAATCACACAGAAACACAAAAAGGTAAAAATAAATGTCATAAATTCACCAATCGTCTTGACACTCTGCCCACATTCATTAACTATGCATGGCTTAGATGATGCACTCTACCCATCAGCATTTTCTGAATACATCTTCAAAGCATGAAATTGAATGGCTCGACCAGATTCCATATCTCCATCACTGCACTAAATAAGCACTCCTATTAGCTCAGCTAGAAGGCTTGTGATCAATTTCTAGTACTGCCAGGTCACTTATTGCTGGCAGAACTATTGTGCAATTACTACATAATTACTAAAAAAGTGATCATGTTTTAAAGTGAAACCCTTTTTAGTTGGCAAAGTGTCTACCCTAGATTAATGAGCATTAATTCAATAGTGACTCCTTTTTCCCCTCCTCCAAACCTTCCATAAACATTGCGCTGCTTTGAAATTTTGTCCTATGGGTTGTCTTTACTTTGTCAAAATTTTCAACTAAAGTATCAAGGTGGCTATTGATTTGTGTGGCCCTCCAAATTGAATGACCTTAATCCAATTTGCTCATTGGAAATTTAGCATTTCCTGTACTTTCCCACGAGAACTTTATGTCTAAAATAGATTCAAAAGCCTAATAACAGTGAAATCTATATCCTTTTTGCTTTCAATTTCAGCTGATGTATTGACCACTCAAGTGTAAGGGAATGAACCATATCCAACCTTTTAAATAAAACACTGAACCTCCAGCCAAAATCATGGGGGTGGAAGTATAAAGTGCTAAACAAGTAAAAAAATGTCATATCCATCACAACATGAGAAGCCCCAGCTTCCTACAAAATAATCACATCGTCCAAATTCTTCATTATTTTGGAGGAACCATTTGTCCATTCCAATTAAATAACCCCAATAGACAAAAAAACCACAGTTTCAGGCTAGAAATAAACCAGATCCCAATCTAAATTCCAGCATCAATCAAAGAAAAGAAAATGAAACATCCGGGACACAATGCATGTTCCCACACTAGAGACCCAAGGTAGTTTCTTTTGAGGCATCGAACGTGATTTAAAATTGACATGAAAGAGTATGAATTAATTACCTGTATTGATTAAAACCCTCAACAACAGAACAGAAGGGAAAGTTAAAGATAGGATACACAGGGCTCAATGATTCGAGCCATATCACATCATCGAGAAACTTGTATGCTTCAACTATACCAATTCATTGTAAACCTAACACGTTACACAAAGCATAAATACATTATACAAAATTAAATTTTAAATAAAATCAGAAAATTTAGAGAGAAAACTACTGTGTTCTTTTTTTTTTTTTAATTGGATGATATTAAAATTTAAAAGTTAGAAAACCAACCTGTCCCGCGAGAGGCAGTCACACATCACAGCGCCATTTTCAGAAGTTCTCGTTCAAAATATTGTTTGAATTATATTTGAATAAGAGGAAAATAAAAATGAAAAATCACAATTAAAAAAAGAAAATAGTAGAAATTTCACAAACAAAGAAAGACCCGAAAAGGAAGAAAGAGAGGGAGGAGGTTCTGTAATCTACACTTGAAAGACTATTTCTTGCATGAACAATCACAAATTATTGAAAGAGAAGAGAGGAGAATAGGTAGAGAGAATCTCTCTAGCGTACATTTTGGTGAATCTGTAAAAAGTGGGCACATTAGCGCAATCTAAAGCCACACTACCCCCTTAGCTTCAACCTGTATACCATTCCCTCCTTCTCTCTGCTAATGTGCGCTCAACCTGCGCACCCCCTAACCTGCACCATCCACTCGCACCTCACTCTGTAAAACTAATTCCCTCTATTGTATTGTACCACTACCAATCCATTCCTCTGTTTGGGGCCATGCCTACTCTTCTTCTCCTCATGCTACTGTGCGCACCCTTCATATCATGCGCCCAGTGCAGCTCCGTCACGGAGATCCAAGCCTTAACGTCGTTCAAGCTCAACCTCCACGATCCTCTCGGCGCGCTTAACGGTTGGGACCCGTCAACGCCAGCGGCTCCATGCGACTGGCGTGGCGTTTCATGCAAAAACGACCGAGTCACGGAACTGGGCTTGCCTCGCCTTCAACTCGGTGGACGACTCAGTGACCGTATTTCCGACCTGCGCATGCTTCGGAGGCTGAGCCTGCGTTCCAACTCCTTCAACGGTACTATTCCCCCATCGCTTTCCAAATGCACGCTCCTACGCGCAGTGTTTTTGCAGGACAACTCACTCTCCGGTGAACTCCCGCTGGATATCGGAAACCTCGCCGGCCTTCAGTTTCTCAACGTCGCCGGAAACAATCTCTCCGGTATAATCCCTGGTGAACTCCCTCTCGGTTTGAAATACGTTGACCTCTCCGCGAACGCCTTCTCCGGTGAGATTCCAAGCACCATTGCTAGTCTTTCTCAGGTTCAGCTTATCAACCTATCGTACAATCAGTTCTCCGGCCAGATTCCGGCGAGCATCGGAGTGCTTCAGAACCTGCAGTACCTCTGGCTCGATCACAACTTTCTCGGAGGAACCCTACCTTCGGCCCTAGCTAATTGTACTTCTCTCGTGCATCTGAGCGCGGAAGGGAACACTCTCACCGGCGTTTTGCCGGCAGCGATTTCGGCTCTCCCGAAGCTTCAAGTGTTATCCCTTGCGCAGAACAATCTCACCGGTTCCGTTCCAGCTTCTATTTTCTGCAACGCGCAGTCGCTTCACGTTGTTCAACTAGGGTTTAACGGTTTCACTGATTTCGCAGCGCCTCAGACTGCAACGTGTTTCAGCGCTCTTGAGGTTTTGGAAATTCAGAGCAATCGCGTGCGTGGCAAGTTTCCGTTGTGGTTAACCAATGTGACCTCCTTGTCGGTGCTCGATGTTTCCGGCAATGCTCTTTCTGGTGAGATTCCACCGGAAATCGGTAAGCTCCAGAAATTGGAGGAGTTGAAGATGGCAAACAATTCATTCACCGGCGTGATTCCGCCTTGCATCTCTTGAAACCTTGAGTTTGAAGGGTAATAGCTTGAATGGTAGTATGCCAGAGGTGGTAATGGGGTTGAGGAATTTGACAACACTGGACCTTAGTGGAAACAAGTTTTCAGGTCATGTTTCCGGTAGAATTGGGAATTTGAGTAGATTGATGGTTCTGAATTTGAGTGGCAATGGCTTCTCTGGAGAAATTCCTGCTAGCTTGGGGAATCTTTTAAGGCTAACTACACTTGACTTGAGCAAACAGAATCTCTCTGGTGAATTACCATTTGAGCTTTCGGGGTTACCCGGTTTGCAGGTTATTGCTCTGCAAGAGAATAAGTTATCTGGGGATGTCCCTGAAGGGTTTAGCAGCTTGACAAGTTTGCAATATGTGAACCTAAGCTCTAATGAGTTTTCTGGCCATATTCCTAAAAGTTATGGCTTTCTTCCATCGTTGGTTGTTCTTTCATTATCTGATAACCACATTACAGGAATGATTCCTCCGGAAATTGGAAACTGCTCTGAAATTGAAATCCTTGAGCTTGGGTCAAATTCTTTGGCAGGTCCTATTCCCTCTGATCTGTCTGGCCTTGTCCATTTGAAAGTGCTTGATTTGAGTTGGAACAATTTATCTGGAGATATGCCTGAGGGCATCTCCAAATGCTTGTGGTTAACTGTTTTGTTAGCTGATCACAACCATCTTTCAGGTGCTATACCAGAGTCACTGGCAGAGCTATCAAACCTAACAATGCTGGACCTCTCTGCAAACAAATTGAGTGGGGGAATTCCCAGTAATCTATCTATGATCCCTGATTTGGTGTACTTCAATGTTTCGGGTAATAAACTGGAAGGTGAGATACCACCAATGTTGGGTTCTAGGTTCAAAGACCCCTCTGTATTTGCAGATAATCAGAATTTATGTGGGAACCCATTGGATAGGAAGTGCACCGAGATAGATAATAGAGACAGAAAGAGGTTGATTGTGTTGATTATTATCATTGCAGTTGGAGCTTGTTTACTTGCATTGTGCTGTTGCTTCTACATTTTCAGTCTATTGAGATGGCGCAAAAGGCTTAAAGCAGCTGTGTCTGGAGAAAAGAAAAAGAGTCCTAGGAGTTCTGGAACGAGTCGAGGTCGTGGCAGCATTGATAACGGTGGACCAAAACTTATCATGTTCAATACCAAAATCACACTTGCTGAAACAATGGAAGCAACTAGGAATTTCGACGAAGAGAATGTGCTGAGCAGAACAAAGTATGGATTAGTTTTCAAAGCTTGCTACAACGACGGAATGATTCTATCTATTCGCAGGCTCCCAGATGGATCACTCGATGAAAACATGTTCAGAAAAGAAGCTGAATCACTGGGGAAAATCAAGCACAGGAACCTAACCGTTCTCAGAGGCTACTACGCTGGGCCACCAGATATGAGACTCTTAGCCTACGATTACATGCCCAATGGAAACCTTGCAACGCTCCTCCAAGAAGCATCTCACCAAGATGGCCATGTTCTGAATTGGCCAATGCGACACCTCATCGCACTAGGAATTGCCCGTGGCTTAGCATTTCTGCACCAATCCTTGATGGTCCATGGTGACATGAAGCCACAGAATGTGTTGTTCGATGCAGATTTCGAAGCCCATTTATCAGATTTTGGGCTAGACCCGTTAACAGTACTAGCCAACCCAATTGAAGCCTCCACTTCAACTTCAGTTGGCACATTGGGTTACGTCTCACCAGAAGCAGTGTTAACAGGGGAAGCCACAAAGGAGTCTGACGTGTACAGCTTTGGCATTGTGATGTTGGAGCTTCTCACTGGGAAGAAACCAGTGATGTTCACAGAGGACGAGGACATAGTAAAGTGGGTAAAGAAACAGCTACAGAAAGGTCAAATAACGGAGCTACTAGAGCCTGGTTTGCTTGAGCTGGACCCAGAATCTTCTGAGTGGGAAGAGTTCTTGCTGGGTGTGAAAGTTGGGTTGCTTTGCACAGCACCAGACCCTCTTGATCGACCACCCATGTCTGACATAGTCTTCATGCTCGAAGGTTGCCGTGTTGGACCTGATATCCCATCCTCCGTGAATCCCACCACTCAACCTTCTCCAGCATAGCCAGAAAAGAAAAACAAAACATCTTTTTCCGATTTCACAAACGTAACTGTAACTTTTGGGTAGCTGGCAGAGGAACTCGGAGTCAGAGATGGTGAGGTGGGGACCACTGGTGATGTCAATGTCTTTTTGACAAAAGCAGGGTGGTTTGACACGTAGGATTTGTGTTTTTTGACGTAATGGTGGGGTCTTAACGCCACAGCTGGCGACGGAGAGTGGTGATGTCGCCGTTAACTTCGTGGGGTCGGAGTTAGATTCTGTTCCCAGGGATAGGGCATCAGGTACTGTTCATGTTCATGAGTTTCTTGGTTTTCCACGTGGCTTTTCTCTGTTGTCCTAATCTTCGAGAGAGAAATGGAGACAACGATTTCGAGGTCCCAAAAGATCAGCAAGGAGGTGTGGAAAAATGTCTTGCACTGTGTATGTAGAGTGGGTCCTGACCTGCTTTTGATTTGATTTATGTGAATTGGATTATTGCATTGATTTGTCGTTGTGACTATTTCTTGGTTTTGGGCATGCAACAAACAAGGATTTAGGGCAGGAAAAATGGGGAAAATAAAGCCATTTGTTATTATTTTTGTTTTCGTTTTGTTGACTTTGTTTTAATGATTCTCTTGGGCTGAGGAAGAAGCTTCCTGCTCTTAGGGCCGTAAATTTCACAAGTTATAATTATAAGAAGATTAATTGAGAAGATAAGATTTGAATGAATCTTAGTAACAAAGGAAGAAATTTTGATTTGGAATCTTGATAAAATTCGAAATTGATATATGAAGGGTTTATCGAATGCTTTACAGTATTTAATGTCTTGATTAATTAAAATCCTTGAATGATTTGTTTAAGGATTTCGAATAAAACTTAGCAATGAAAGGCACAAATGTAACATCCTGAATTTTATTAAGTAAAATAAAATAAAATAAAATTAATAAAGTAGAAGAAATAAATAAATAAATAATATGATTAATATTAGGAGTAGTTTTATCCATAAGGTTATTTAATAAATAATAAAAATAATAAATAGAATAAGTGGGTTGAGAGTGGGACTAGCCCAATTAAGTATTTATCTAAGGAGGGGTTCTCAGTTCACCCTAATCCTTATTCGAATAATCGTCAGAGAGCGAAACGCTAAGGAGGGGAGAAACAACGTCTCAAGGAGAGATTGCTGAAGGGTGATCATTAGGAACCAAGAAAGAACCTTCCCTGTTGATTGATCGATCTTCAATAAGGTACGGTGGGGGAGAGGGTGCTGCTTGTATATGCATGTAGGGGTGCTTGGGTAGTAATCTAAGAGTATGAATTCGTATTGATAAATGATGTATTGAATATAGATGATGAAAACCTATGATTGATGAGTAATTTTATGATTCTTGATGAATATCGAGTGGATTGATTGAGAATAATGAGAATAGCGAAAAAGGGTTAATAAAGGGTTGATGATTTGGGGTTTTGATGGGAAAACCATGTAAACTATTAAGGATTGATGCTTATGATGAGTTTTGATGAATATAATCGACTATGATTGATGTTTTAGTAAAGAGGAGTGATTAAAGATTGATTAGAGTGATTTAGAAGCATTAGAAATCGTGCGAACTGTGATCTGTGTCGCAGGTAATTGATTACCAGGGTGTGTAATCGATTATCAGTGTGTTCTGGGCAACTCAGAAGTGTTATTTGTTCGCTGGTAATCGATTACATGATTGTGGTAATCGATTACCGGAGAGATTGCTTGCAGGAAATTGATTACAGGGATGCTGTAATCGATTACCAGAGTGTTTGGTTGCAGGTAATCGATTACAAGGTGGTTGTAATCGATTACCAGAGACCTTATTTGTAGGTAATTGATTACTAGAGGTTGGTAATCGATAACCAGTGTGGATTTTGAGATCCTAAGTGCTTGATGATGATTGATGTTGTTTGATAATGTTTTATTATGATATTGGTGTTGATGATTAATGATGTTGATGATGATTTGGTGTGCATAATGATCGGTGAATATGCAATGTGATTGATGATGATTGGGTGTGCATATTGATTGGTGAATATGCCATGTAATTGATGATGTTTTGGTGTGCATAATATGTAATGTGATTAATGATGATTGGCGAATATGTATGATGATGATGAATGATGCTAATTATAATGATTGATGATGATGATGTTGGTGTTGTACCTGAGTCTAACTCGGGGAGGTGAATAGTGTACCTGAGTATAACTCGGGGAGGTGATGATGGTGATGATGATTTAATTAACCTTATGATGTAGATGATTCTTGAGTATATATGATGTTGTACCTGAGATTCACAAGCCCAGTGAAGGGTGGGGTGTAGCTCAGGGCGGCGATTGTACTTGAGATACACAAGCCCAGTGAGGGTGGGGTGTAACTTAGGGAGGTGATTGTACTTGGGATACACAAGCCCAGTGAGGGGTGAAATGTAGCTCGGGGAGGTGAATGTTGTACCTGAGTCTAACTCGGGGAGGTGGATGTTGTACCTGAGCCTAACTCGGGGAGGTGATTATAGTACCTGAGTGTAACTCAGGGAGGTGAGTATTGATTATGTCGGTGATTATGGTACCTGAGTGTAACTCAGGGAGGTGAGTATTGATTATGTTATTGATTATGGTACCTGAGTATAACTCAGGGAGGTGAGTAATGACTATGATAATGTTGATGATTGTACCTGAGTATAACTCAGGGAGGTGAACACTGATTATGATGAAATTGAATATGGTACCTGAGGTGTACAAGCCTAGAGTAGGTGAAGTACAACTCAGGGAGGTGCATGATGGTTATGATGATATAATGATTATGATGAATGTGATGAAAATGATTATATTGATGATTGTGATGAGTATGATGATATTGATGATAATGATGAGTATGATGATATGATGATAATGATGATTTTGATGATAATGGGGATTATGATGATTGTGGTGATATTGATGATGTTGTTGGTGTATATGATGATGATGATTATGTTTTACATTTGATAATAGAATAAGTTATATGATGATGTTGTTTACATGAGGGTGAGGATAGGGTAGTCTCCTATGTGTATGTATGAGTGGTATTCTTTTCCTCATCGTTACTATCTGTGGTTATTATTTACAGGTGATGACGATGGCACCTCAGGTCCGAGTATTGAGTTGATTGGTGTCGTTCTGATACATGTGACATCAGGGCTTAGTATTAGGAGTTTTATTTTATATTTCTATTTTGGAGAGAATTGTGTAAACGGTTTTAAGTGCCTTATAAGGCTAAGAATGATGTTTTACTGTTAACTTTTGAGGTAGTAATATTTTATTTACTTTGAAAACCTTTTGACTCCAACTTCTATTTTGAATAAGTTGACTTTGAAAGAATTGAGGTTTTAATTGAGTTGAAATGTGAACCTTTTTACCCAATGTGATTTGTTATTTTCCTAAGCCTTCTGCTTCGTTGATTATATAAGAATAAGAAATAGAAACTTGTACAAGAGAATTGAATTCGAAACTGGATTTTATTCATATAATAAGTTACAAGGTAAAATTCAAAATACAATAGAATGCTTACAAGTTATATAAGAAAATTTGAACTATATAAAAATTACAAGTGAAATGATACTGAATTACAAGGAAAATAGTTCGAAATATAAGCATTCATCTCTTGATCTTATGGAAATTCTGGAGTAAGCAAATTTCCGTTTCTTCGAAACTCTTAATCTTCGAAGAAGAAGAATAAGACTTTATGGAGGACAAAGCTTGTGAGTGAACATTCTTTCTCACTAACCTTCTCATACATAATACCTCTTGTCTATTTCGAATAAGGGAATTAATAAAGTAAAAGACAAACAGGCAAACATCCCCTATAATTCGAATAGAAGGTAAATTTTAGGTAGAGATCTTCCAGGAAAATTCGAAGAAAATACAAACATCACCACCTAACAATTTACACACAAGAGGTCATCCTCCACCTCTTGATTTTCCTCTTTCTCCCCAGTCTTCCCAAGATTTGGGCATTAACTTATGATGGGGAGGGAGATGGAAGTGCCACAAAAGACATAGGCACTCCCTTAGAAGAGGAGAAATATAAAGCATTATTAGGTAAAAGAACCAAATAAATGCCTACTTTTGGTTATAGCGTTCGACCTAAAGACCAAAGAACGCTTAGAAACATTTCTAACATTGGTTATTACGTCGACCTAAAATCAAATGTAATCACTCGAAACTTAGGTCGAACGTAATAACCAATATCAGAAATCTCTCTAGATTTCGGGATAGAAATAGAAACAAAGAAGGAAGAATTTGAGTATAGAAAACTCGAAAAAATGAAGAGAGAATGATGTACTTTCTTAGAAAAGGAAAGAAGTATTTGGAAGAAAAGTTACTTCCGAAGTGAGTAAAAATGGAGAAGGAAAGTAACTATTTATAAGGGAAGTTCTTAAACATTGCCATAAATGCTTAAGCATGAAAATCAGTGAAAACTTATTGAAATTATCAGTAAGTTTCATCTGATAAATCAGTGTGAAGCAATAGAACCAATCATAAGTTGACACAAGGCATATGAAGGAAACGTGCAAAACATGACATGCGTTTCAAGTAATAGAATTTTGAATTTACTGTGTCAGCCAAGTATAAAAGCTCTCAGACTTAGAAATAATTTCTACGGTTTAAAGTTATTAAAATTCGAATTTAAAGACAGCCAAAATCCTCATAGAATTTGAATTTAACTTAGTCATTCTCAGCTGAAAGAATTCGAATTCTACAAGTCCAGAATCATTGAAAATTTCGAATTCTACATGACTAGAATAACTCAAAATTTTGAATCAAGACTTAACCAAGATTGCTTGTAGATTTCGAATCCAACATAGTCATAATCTCTGAAAGATTTCGAGATCAGACTTAACCAAATATTTTGAAGACTTCAAAGTCAAGACTTATCTAGATTTCCTGAAGATTTCGAGTCATACATAGCCAAAAAAACCATGAAGATTTCGAATGAAGGCTGGGACAAATTACATGAAGATTTCGAGTCAGAATTCAAACAAAAGAAGGCACGTGGAAGACATCTAATGAAGACAAGACACTCGTGTGGTCATAGATTAGGCAGTTAGGATTATGTCTTACGTGTCTGTTGTAAATTAGTTGACCGTTAGGGTCAAAAATCTATAAATAGGGAAAAATCATAAGTCCTAAAGGCGAATCTTTCTCCATTCTACATACTTAAGACTTACTCGAAAAAAGCATATTGTCTACCATTATTACGACTACTTGCTCATCCGAGAATACTCGAAAAGTATGTCAGTTTGAGAATTCATCAAACCTTTTAATACATTGTTCTTCAACTTTTCAATACATTTTCTTAAACTTTCTTTTACTTATTTGTACTTTCTTGCACTCTTCAATTTACATTCTTTCTTTCCCTTTACTTTTTCTACTTATTACTTCTCAATTGTATCACTTTATTTTAGAATCCACCATGAGGACTTGATTCCAGTCCTAGATTGTTCATAGGAATCTTTAACTTTGATTTTACTAAAAATCACCACAATCACCTGCTGCTGAAGATAAGTTTTGAGAGAGTAAACCCTCAAAATGGTCCCTGAAAGATGTGGGGTCGGTCACATTGGTTCTTGAAAGATAATAAATTGTAAAAACGTCCCTGAGAGATAGTAACGTCAGTCAATTAGGTCCTTCTGTTAACTCCCCTTTGTTAAAGTTAATAGAACTGCAAGTAAATCCTCAAAATGATCCCTGAAAGATATGGGGTTTGTCACATTGGTCCCTGAAAGATAATAAATTGTAAAAACGTCCCTAAGAAATAATAACATCATTTATAAACCCTCAAAATGGTCCCTGAAAGATATGAGGTCGATCACATTGGTCCTTGAAAGATAATAAATTGTAAAAATGTCCTTGAGAAATAATAACATCATTTATTATGCTTTCCTTTTCCTCGTTGATTTCGTTTCATTCCCAAATATTGTTAGTCGACCACCCAATACATGCATATGTTTCTACTGTAATGTTCTACACACCTCTGGTTCGTGTCTGCTATTGTTGGTTTTCTCTCCCCTGGCTAATGTATCATGAACTCCAAGTCCTTTGGTTTCCTCTTTCACTAGAAGATCACGTATTTCATCCTCTTCCTCTGCAGTCTAAGTTCAATGCAATTGGAACTCGGAATTAGAAAATTTGGAAAAGTACAAATTGAGTCATAAGAATAAAAAGAAACTCCAAAACCTTTAAGGACAAAGAAAGTGCATGAGCCAAATCATCATCTTCTTGTTGAAGATGACTTTGAGGAAGCCCACCATCAAATGAATCCTGAAATAATATTCCGTTGAAGGAGGGGAAAACTTTAGAAAGCATAGAGAAATAGAAGTAAAAATGATATGGCAAGAAAGAGTAAAAGCAAAAGCTTCACACATGTGTTGGATTCACAATTCACAGCTCCCTGAAAATTCTCAATCAGAGGAAATAGACAATCTATCCAAAGCATCAAGCACGTGTCTCATTGTAGGTCTCTTATCAGGGCTGTTATGGACACAAGCCATCACAATTTCCGAAACTGCAATTATCTCTTCTTCCTTATCTGCATCTTTAGCCAAGTATGGGTCTAATACGTCTGAGAGTGGCTTCTTCTCCTCAATGCAGAACTGAATCCATTGAACAAGGTTCATTTCTGAGTTACCCACTTGGATAATGGTAATGGGTAATTGCCCTGTGATCATTTCTAACAAAGTCACACCATATGAATAAATAACTTCTGTGATGGCTTCACCACTTTCAGTGCTTCTGGAGCCTGATAACCATTTCCCAAAATATTAGTTGCAACTTCAGTGGACAAGCTCTTTTGTCTCTCTTGGAGTTTCTCTACAGCCACTCAGTTGGATTGCTAGGTTAAGGTTCCCCCAACAATATTTGCAAGGCGCCCAAGTCCAAAATCAGAGATGTAGGGTGTCATGTTATGTCCAACAAGTATGTTACTTGGCTTGAGATCTCCAGTGACATTTTTGGGGGCTAAATTCATGCAGATAGACCAATCCTTTTGCAGTTCCTTTCATGATTTTCAATCGATAGGACCATGATAGCGGGGTAAATGTCATTAGTCTAGCCTTTCCAGAAATGGTGAGGCATGACTCGCATTTTGGAATGAAACGAAATCAACGAGGAAAAAGAAAGCATAATAAATTATGTTATTATTTCTCAAGGACGTTTTTACAATTTATTATCTTTCAGGGACCAATGTGATCGATCAAATATCTTTCACGGACCATTTTGAGGGTTTATAAGTGATGTTATTATTTCTCAGGGACGTTTTTACAATTTATTATCTTTCAGGGACCAATGTGACCAACCTCATATCTTTCAGGGACCATTTTGAGTTAACAGGAGGACCCAATTGACTGACGTTACTATCTCTCAAGGACGTTTTTATAATTTATTATCTTCGAGGGACCAATGTGACCGACCCATACATTTTGAGGGTTTACTTGTTTTGAGAGGATAACGTTCAATTTGCAGAAAAGCTCTGATTTACTTTTTATCTTTCATGTGGTTTGTGAAAGTGGAATTTTGGTACCAAGAATCTCCACAAGTTATCTAAAATTTTGAAAAGGAAATGATGCAAAATCGCAGATAATAAAATATGCATTTGCATATGGAATACTAAGATGAGAAATTGTACAAATAATAAAGAGAGATAGAAAAAGAATAGAGAGGTATTGATGTGACGAATTAGAAAGTTAGAGAAAAATCTCAATTAAGATAAAAGATGATTGGCATTGAAGACTGGAGGACAAAATGCCTTATGAGTGGTAAAAGATTAAAGATGATTGGCATTGCAAGATGGGTGTTAATTTTTGTAGCGAAATGAATGGTAAGCTCTTATGAGTTTCTTTCGTTAAATTGAAAGTGCAATGAATTGGTAGGGGACGGGGGAAAATTAAAACTTAATTTAAACACCATTGTCACACCCTGATTCTTGAAGTCTTCGGTCAATGTCAATTGAATTGAAGTTTAACAGTGTCCTACCATGCGATTCATGGGTATTATTATTCAAATAGATTTTTTTATATTAAATAATATAATTAATATATTTAATTTAATTAATATAAATATGTAAACTATAGAAAATAATAATGATTAGTGATTTTTTTTCATATTAAAATTTATACTTATTTATATGAAAAGAATTAAAAAAAATTAAAATATAGAAAGTTTATTTGAAACAACAAATTTCAAACATTAATAATTATAAATGTAAAATATACCATACCATATTATTTATATTTTTTAAATATCTCTTTATACACTATATTTTTTGTCAAATTATAACGTTTAAAAATATAATCACATATAAGAATCCTAAGTCCTTGTCGAGACTTCACCCTAGATATAGCAACATATGATTGACTATGAGAGAAAACGGTTTTTGGTAAATAAACACTAACGTGTGACAATGTCTAGCTTTGACTCTTACTAATGGTCACAACAAAACAAAGAAAAATGAAAATTGTCTTCGTTGAAACTTTAATGGAGTGAAATGATCAAATAAAATTAAATTCAATGGAGGTGTCCCCAAATGTGTTCCACATTTCTTTTTTTTTTTTTGAAAAAATGAAAACCTATTTTATATACATTTAAATGTAAACAAATATAATATACTCTCTCCGTTCCTTTTTATAAGGCACACTATATTGAATCACAAAGACCAATAAAAGTAATTATAGCTAGTTAATTATTTTATTTGAGTTTTAAAAAATAGTTTAACTTTCTAGTTTTGCCCTTATTCCTATTATTTTTGTATATTTTCGATTGCAACATGTAATGTATTTATGTATTTAATAGTTTAATTTTAAAATATATAAGATTTTTTCATGTCTAATTTTTTCTTTTATCTCTCTTTCTTTCCTATCACATCAATTGTCATTTATTTCACACCCTCTCTTGATTTGTTTCTTTTTATCTCTTTCTTTTTTCTACTTTCAACACCCAAAAGTTAACTATCAAAGTTTTAATACTTTTAAAAAAGAATAATATTTTTTTTTTACATTTTTTTTTTACACTTCCTTTAACACCTTAATTTTCTTTCTATTTTTCTCATCCCTAAACTTTCCATATTTATCTACCTACTATCTATGTATCTTATAATTTAGGCTAGATTTAGAACTCTTAACTTTACTACTTATAGGAATTAAAAAAATTAAACCCCCAATGAATAGTGACAAAAAATCTAGCCAATTGTAATAATATAGATATAGATATAGATGTGACATATGTACTGAGCGAAAAAAAATTTAATATAGAGTAGATAGAATAAATAAGAGAGATAATAAATGAAAACATTAATGAATAAAATAGAGAGATGATTAATTTAATATAAGAAAAAAAAGAAAAAGTGATAAAAAATTAAAAAGAAGAATGGAAGAAAACGGCTGGAGAATGATTGCCTCACATGGAAGATAGTTGTATGGTTCATAAAATATCATTTTACTATATTGCAAATAAAAAATTAAATAAACACAAGTGAGAAAACATGACACGTGTTATGGATGAGTAATTTTAATATAAAATAAATAGATAAATAGAATAGATAAGTGAGATAATAAATGAAAATATTAATAAATAAAATAAAGACATAAATGGTATACTAAAATATCATGTTAAATTTAATGTAAATCAATACATTCATAGTATTGCTTAATGTGAGTTTTCATGTAATGAAACAGATAAATAGGAATAAATAATGAGAGAAATTATTTTAAGATGATGATAATAATAATAATAATAATAAAGAAAATTAAAGTGTTATAAAAAAAAGGGAAAATGTATGAGGAAAACTGTTTCACATGGAGGATAGTGGATATTCATGGTTTATCAAAATATCACTTTTATAATAAAATAAATCAATATGAACGGATAATTAGAGGAAATGTTTTAATATAATAATAATAAAAAATTGTATCCGATAAATTTTTGATAAACCATGAGTGTTATAAACTTTTCACACGACCCATAAGAAACAGTGAAAGGCCCAAACTGAAACAAAAAAAAATTGAGAGATTGAATGAATAGTGAATAAAAATATTCCAAATTGTAATAGTATAGATAAGAGAGATAATAAGTGAAACATTAATGAATAAAATAGAGAGATAAATAATATATTGAAAAAATAGATTAAAATTGATGTAAATAAACTCATATCGTATTTCTTTATATGAGTTTTTATGTAATGAAATAGATAAACATAAATGGATAATGAGAAAACTTGTTTCAATATAATAATTATAAAAAATAAAAATTAAAATGTGATTAAAAAAGAAAAAGAAAAAAAGACATGAGCTGGACTAATTCCTGTGGTTTATAAAAAAATTACTTTACTGAAATGAGAATAGATATAAATAAATAATGAGAGAAAGTATTTTAATATAATAACCAAAAAAATTAAAGTGTGATAAAAAAGAAAAAAAAAGAAAATAGTATGAGCAGGAAGGTCTCCTGTGAACGATACCCGTGATTTATAAAAAAAATCACATTTGTAATGAAAAAGATTAATGTGATCAAATAATGAGAGAAAATATATTAATATAATAACAAAAAATAGAAAATTAAAAGTGAGATAAATTGGAATTTTAATATAGATTAAATAGATAAATATAATAGATGAGTGATATAATAAATGAAAATATTAATGAATAAAATAAAAGATAAAGATATAGTATAGATAATTAAAACAAATGGGCCCAAAATGAAAAATCAATGACCCATATCTTAACCAAAAAATTGAGAGGTTGAATGAATAGTGAATAAAAATCTTCCAAATTGTAACAGTATCGATAGATATCAGAAACAAAAATTAAACTTACGTTGCTTGTAATGGTAAAGTACTGTGACTGTCGTTGTTAATCATGTCGTTTTTCTATAGTCGTTGTCTCGTTGAATTGAACTAATGGGCTGTTTGAATTTTTATTATATAAGCCGCATTATGTAACGTTGAATCTCGTCTTCTTTTTTTTTTTCCTAATGTGAAACGGGGAAATTTAAGTGTTTGAGGCGGGAGAGAATACAGAATCCGAACGGGAGGCGAGATAAGTCATTACGTGTGTCTGGTTTAGCGTTGAAATTGATCAAACTCAAGTTTGTACTCCCCCAACATAACTAATTTTAGTGTTAGAAACGTGAATTTACCACATTTCAACGTTAAACCAAACATGATCTACATTTATTTTTGGTGGCCTTTCGGAACCTTTCTTTGGTGGCCAGAAGTGATTACATTTGAAGCGTGCACCGGTCACCACAAGATGATTCTAGGTTGAATCAAATAAAATTAAATTTGATTTACATAGTTCAGCCTACATATTACAGAATATTAAAGGGAAATGAATATTTTTATTTTTATTAAATAATTCTTATATGATTATTAGAGTTTAATTTAAAGAAAAATATGAATTTATAATACAACATATGTTAATTTTATTGAAGATTTATCAATTTAAAGTTGAAGAGAGAAACTTCTAATTATACGATACTATTGATTTGAATTTTTATTCTTTTCAACTAATATTTCATAAAAATTAGTTTAATATTATTTATTAATAAAATGAACATTAAATTTGATAATTATAAATTTAAATTATTATATTTTACATTTTTAAACCACTTAAATCATATTCCACCTTAGTCAAACCATGCACCACAAGTCCAAGTTGATAGTAACGAGCACGAAAAATGGTATCATTTTAACTTTGAAATTTGAAGACTTGTATTTTGAATTTTATAAGCCTTCTTAAACTATCATCCCCCTCCCCAATCTAGAAAATAATTATAGACATGTTGTTACTCTTTTAGTTTGGTTCGTTTGAAATTAGATGAATGAAAGGAGCTTAAAATAGGAATGGCAATTGGTACCCTTTGGATAGGGTACTATAGTGTCCGTCCCCGTACGTACCCGTGTTTTCAGAAAAAGCTCATACCCGTGCTCGTACCCGCGTGGGCAGTAATTTTAGTGTCCGTCCCCATACCCGCTGGGCACCTATATGCCCGTACCCGCGTTCGTTATCCGCACTTTTATTAAGTAAATAATTAACAACTTACTAAAAAATATTAATTTAAGAAAACTATATCTGAATTGAAAAAAGTTACTCGAAGATCGTCCAAATATAATTTTTAAATATCAGTGATACAACAGTTTAATTACATTGAAACACAATATGTTAATGTTCTAAAACACAACAAATGATCTAAAGTTCAAATTTTTTATTAAATATTACAATATACTTTCACGTCAAACTATTTTATAAACTTGGATATCATGTGTTAGAATTCTTCAAGATTTGTAAAAACAGATTATTAACACTAATTAGTCATATATTATAAGATAAAAAAACACAAATAGATAGTTATAAAAATATATTTTTAATTTGTAATTTATTATATATATCAATTTTAAAAATATGTATAAATATATTAGATATTTTAATAAAATTAATATATCCCTATATATAATTATATATGGTATTTTTTATTAAATAATTATATATATGAGTGCGGGTATGGGGCGGACTAAGCATCAAAGTTCCCGTACCCGCACCCGTCCCCATGAAAAATGCGGGCTTCTGCCCGTACCCGCGCCCATACCCGCTTTGCGGGTTTTTACCCTGTTTAACTCTATTAACCTCGATCGTCTCGTTTAACTCTATTAAGCTAACTTTAGCAAATTTAACTTAACGAGAGATTAAACCTAGATCAAAATGAGTTACGTGAGCTTAATTATATTATTATGATATTCATTAGGATACACATTGGAATTAGAACGACCCAAAATATTAATTAATAATTAAAAATGAGAGTCGCCTCTCGCCACCAATTTTATTAAATTAAGAAAAATTAAAAATCCTAAAATTTTACCTTTAAAAAGCCGCCACCAATTTTGTTAAACTGGATTCGGGAATCGATTAGATTTTAGGAAGGGTGGAGACTAAATCCCACAACATCCCAACACGTCCATTTTACAGCAATTACCCTAAATTGAATGTGCAAATTAATTAAATGTTTCTTTTTCTCTTTTTAAATTAGCAAGTGATAACCTGTAATCAATAAATTAATCTTTATAACAAATATATATATAACAAAATAAATTTCAATTAAAAAAAAGCAATTCATTTTCATTTTTTATTAGCGTTTTTTTTATAAAACAACATGTTACCCTTTTTATATCAACGTTAACTCTAATGTTAAGAATAATAATAAAAATACTTAACCGTTAATTTAAAAACACTTCCTTTTTTTATTTTTTCCTTTTTAACAGAAAAACAAAAAATAACTACTAATTAATAACTGCTCTAGCAGTTACTAACTAATGACAGGTAATTGTTAGTTATTCTAACTAATTGTTAGTTACTCTAACAGCAGCACTCACCTATAGCAATGACTGAATCGTCAGTAATGATGATATCATCCACATAGACTAACATTAAAATAATGCAACTAGAAAACCTTTTAATAAAGAGGGAGCAATCTGATTTGGTTGAAGTGAAACCAAGTGAAAGGAGAGTCTGATGCAATTTGGCAAACCATGCTCGAGGACCCTGTTTGAGACTATAGAGAGATTTATTTAGTTTGCAATCTAGGCTGCCATCACCTTGAATGAAGCCCTGTGGTTAGGTCATGTATACTTCTTCAGTCAAATCACCATTTAAAAAGGCATTGTTATAATGTCAATCTGCCTGAGAGTCCAGCCATGAGTAAGTGCTAAGGTAAGAACCAATCTAATTGTAGCAGGCTTGATAACAGGGCTGAAAGTTTCAAAAAGATCAAATCCTTCTTGTTGATGAAACCCCTTGGCAACAAGACGTGCTTTATGTTTATTTATAGAACATTAGCATTTCTTTTGACCTTAAACACCCATTTGCACCCAATGGGAAGCCTATTTGGGGGCAAGGAAACTAAGGTCCAAGTGTTGTTTTTTTATAAGAGCTTCATATTCATCTTTCACTGTTGAAAACCAATGAGGGGAGGATAAAGTTGCAGGTACAGATTTTGGTTCTGTATTAAGATCATCAGCTATACTGAGGAAGATTGTTTTAGGCTTGTGGATTCTAGACTTTCTCCTTGTAGTCATGGGATGTAGATTGATAGTGGGAATTATTGATGTATGAGTTGATGATATGGAATTTTCTTGTTGGACAACAGCAGAAGCATAGTGATCAGAGTTGGAACCTCTCATTGCACTATTCTCATTAGAGATAGATAGCTCAAAACCAGCAGGAGCATCAAGATCAGCAGAAGGTGTTTGATTTGTAGCTTTAACAATGGGTATGGAAGGAACACAAGATGAAGAACTATAAGAAGATGAAGTAGATGTATCATTATGAGGTAGAAATCTGCCATTGCATTGAAAAGGAAAATTAAGTTCATCAAACTTTACATGTCTGAAGATGTAGACTTTTCCAGAAGAGGAGAGGCATAAGTAGCCTTTGTGGTTGAGGCTATAAACCCAAAAACACACACTGCTCATATTTGAAATCAAATTTATGTTTGTTGTATGGCCTAAGATATGGATAGTAGGCACAACAAAAATTCCTAGTTCAGTGTAGGAAGGAACTCTATAAAAAAGCACTTCAAGAGGAGTAGAGTGATTGAGAAGAGGTGTGGGTAACCTATTGATTAGGAAGACTGTTGTTTGGAAAGTGTAACATCCCAAATAATTGAACCTAAGCTACGTGTAGGACTAGAGCAAGAATTCTGAGGTGTAACGGTATGTCTTAGGCCTAGGAATAGGTTGGAAAGGAGAGAAAGAGTTAAAACTGAGAATTTAGGCATCAGACCTCTCGCCCAAGCGAGAACAGGCTCACTTGAGCGAGTTATGCGGAAAATTTTGCGAAAAGAGTTGTTGTCATACTCGCTTAAGCGAGCAGGAGCTCGCTCAAGTGAGATTTTTCTAGAGAGCATGGGTTTTAGGGCACGATAGTCTTGCTTAAGCGAGAAGGCACTTACAAAAATAAAAACCGTCGTAGGGCTTAGTTTTCCCTCATTCTTTCTTTTCCTCTTCTTCTGTTAGAGAGAGAGAGAGAGAGAGCGCGTCCTAGAGAGAGAAGTATTAAGGAGCAAGGAGAACACCCATCAAGCCAAGGATTTGTTCACCCAACCTTTCCCAACCCTTATTCTCTTCTCTGTTGTGGTTTCTGAGGTGAGTGTAACTCACACACTTTCACTTTCAATTGATGTTTGTTCCTTTCATGACTCATATCCTCTCATTCCGCTTCCCCTTGACTTGTGAATGTATTTTATTGCTGGAATTAAATGATTTGCATGATTTGGATTAATTATGAGATTGTATGTGAACCCTAGGTTAGGGAATTAGGGGATTTGGGAATACATGTGGAATTTATGGTTGTTTGGTGATTATGATGGTGATGTATACTCTTATTGATATGTTTGAGGATACGACATTAGGGATTTCCATTTATTGTTGAATTAATGCAAGATTTAATTATTGTCAAGGGCGTATGCGCCAAGTCATGTTTCAGTTGTGGGCGTATGCACCAAGTCATGTTTCAGTTGTGGGCGTATGCGCCGAGTCATGTTTCAGTTGTGGGCGTATGCGCCGAGTCATGTTTCAGTTGAGGGCGTATGCGCCAGTTCAGAAAAGATGTGTTGGAAAATGAGAACTGTATGTAGAATATAATCTTTAGTATCATGAATGATGTATATGTCTCATGTTGTGGCCTTGTTGCATCTCATTTACCTATTTTCCCCACACTGAATGCTTGCATGGTTATGCTCGCTGAGGCTTTTAGTCTCACCACACGTTTCGTGGCTACTTTTCAGATGTGCAGGATAGTGAAGAATAGTAGTAGACCCTGAGGGCCTTTGATGACGTTTACTTCCATTATGCTTTGATGTATTTAGAACCATTTTCTACATAGATTTAGACTGACCACTGATAGTAACTAGAGTTATACATGTGACTTATTATGCCATTTCATTTACTTGGATTCGAGCCTTTGTGGCGTTTATGTATTAATGTTTAATTTCAATTATGCATTTGATGTTTCGAAGCTTTAGTAAGTGTTGGACAACTTAAGCGGATGTTTGTTGTGTTGTCGATACGCGGAATGAACGAATTAATTTCACGAATTTGGAAATAATGCTCCCAACAGACATTATTTCTGAATTTAGAAATTAGGACGTTACAGAAAGCATAACCCTAATATTTCAAAGGCATTTTTGCATTAGCCAACAAGCTGAGACCCATTTCTGTGATATGTTTGTGCTTTCTCTCAGTTGAACCATTTTGTTCATGTATGTAAGGACAGTTGAATCTATGAATGATACCATGAGATTATAAAAAGTCAGAGAATGCTACATATTCTTTTCCACCATCTTATTGAAAAGCTTTAATCTTTACTCCAAGTTGGTTTTCAATCATGTTCTTGAAATGAATGAAAACAGGTAGAGCCTGAGATTTTTTCTCAAGTAAATAGATCCAAGTGAACTTGGAATAAGAATCAATGAAGTGTATGTAGTATCTACTTCCATTGGAAAATGGTATAGGTGTTGGACCTCAGATATCAGAATAAATGAGTTGAAGTGGCTGTGAGTAAGTTAGTAGAATATGAAAAAGGAAACTTGTGACTTTTACCTAAACAACAGGCTTAACAAATTGAGGGCAACTTATTCTTTGAAAAAGCTATTTTACATCTATCTAAAACAGTAAAAACTGTTTTGAATAAAGCATGACCAAGTCTTGAATGCCAAGTCAAAAGAGTAGAATCAGTTGGAGATATACTATAACAGAATCTTGGTCTTTTATTATTTCTCAAAAAATTGGTATCATTACATGAGTAATTTGTGTTACAAACAGAATGTGAATTGTAAGTTCTAAGAATTTCCTTTGTACCCTGAGATTTGACATAACACTTGTCAGGATGAAACGCAAAATAAACTTTGTTGTCTCTTGCAAACTGATCCACTGAGTAAATTCTTTGAAATCCCAGGGACATGAAGTAAATCATACAGAAACAATGGTTGGGCTTTTGAGGTTAGAAAGAAGGACTTACCAATATGTTGAATGTTAGCTACTGCCCCATTTGCCATTCTAAGTCTGTTATCACCAGTGTAAGGGGATTTAGCCATCAGATTTCTGGAGTCAGGTGTCACATGGTGAGTTGCACCAGAATCTCGGTACCAAGAAGGGTCAAAAACTATTTCAGGTACAACTACCATAGTTGTATTGATGGAACCATGTTCACTGATGGACTCAACCTCACTGTTCATGACTGTAATCTGTCCTTGGTAATGTATTGTTAATTTCTGAGATGAAAAATCATCTTGACACTGTGTATCAAATCTATGATAGCAATTCAGGGCAATGTGGCCAAGTTTTCCACAAACCTGACATTGAGGCCTGTTGATGTTTCTTCCAGAATTATGGAAATTAAATCTTTCTCTACCTCTATTTGTTCGAAAAGAAAATCTACCTACTCTATTGAAAGATCTTCCTCTTCCTCCTTCTCTATTAAATTGTGATTGTGCTAAATTTACCTATAAATTCTGCATTGAAAAATTATCAGTATCCTTTTTCCTCTTTTCAAACCTTTCTTCTTGAGACATAAGAAGTGCTTCAACTTCTTCAAAACTGCATGAATTCGATCTTGAAATAATAGTGTTGATTAAGGAGTCATATCCTTCTGGGAGTCCATCAAGAATTGCTTCAATCTGTTCTTCATTATTCAAAGGTGAACCAACAGCAAAAAACATGTCAACTATTTCTTTTATTGAAAGCAAATACTCACTGATTTTTTCATTCTTTTTTATGTTCTTGAGTTGGTCCTTCAACTGTTTGACCTTTGATCTAGTTTGTGATGTAAAGAAAGTTTCTAGTTTCTTCCAGATTTGATGAGTATATTCGCATCCAACAACTCTGGTGGTAAGTCTCTTTGACATTGAAGCCAGCAGCCAAGATATTAGAAGTTGGTCTTGTTGCTCCCAGTTAACGAACTCAGTATTGAGATTCTCAAGTTCTTCATCTTCATTGGTTAAGAATTTCTTGGGCATTCCTCCATCTTTTGTGATGAACTTCTGCAATTTGTATCCTTTAATTGTGCTGATTGCCTCATGCTTCCAAACCAAAAAATTCGTTTCATCCAGTTTCTTTGATACTGGATTGTAGAAGGTTTGTGGAACAAATCTTGATGTGGTTTTAGTCATTGGATCGTGGAAGCTCTGATACCATAAAGGTATTTGAGTAGTAGTGTGTGAAGAGAAACTTTAAAGTATAGGTGTTTGAGTAATTGAAATTATATCCATTGAACTTGTTATTGTAACTCATATACATTGAGTTTATATACAGGAAGTGAAGCAGAAGAACTAATTAAACATAATATAACAGAAAAATAGAAAATAACTACTAACTAATAATTGCTCTAACAACTACTAACTAATGACAACTAATTGTTAGTTACTCTAGCTATCTGTTAGTTACTCTAATAGCAGCACTATCCTTTACAGTGAATGTGTGAGAATTAAAGAAAGGGTTTTGCTTCAATTGCTTTTGCTACTTAACTTGTCCTTATGCTTTCTTCGTCACGTTAACATTGTAGCAAGTCAGTAAAGAGTATATGGGAATGTTAAAAGTACATATAGGGAGAAAGAGAGACAAATGTATAAAGAGAGACACTTGGTACGATATGAAAATGTCAAGTGCTGGCTCGGTGGTCACTGGTGAAGGTGATGAGCTTTTGGGGGTGTTTCTAGGAAAACCAAGGGCACGGGATAGCTATCCATAATTGGGTTCCCATGGAAATACATACCTACCTTGACAAAAAGCTTGATGTTACCATATTAGTGGTAGATTGTTCCAGAATTCTATTGTGAGATCTCTCTTATGAAGTTTTTTTTATTTGGATTGTTTCGTGTACCATGGATGAGTACATAACTCTAATTCCTGGTTATATGTCCCAGGGTTGAAAAGTGTTGTTGACCTTTGTGGTACACCTACTAATATTGAGATTGGGCCCACATGCATACGTGGTTGATAAGTGGAAACAAATATAATATGAATTCTTTACATAAGACTTTATGTATGAATGACATTAGCATTTCATTCTTCTCCATTTGAATGCTTACACCCATATTGCTTTATTGACTCTATATGTTTTATTTTACTAATTGTATAACATGTTATATGTTTCTCACTCCCCTTATGTTATTGTTCTTCCTTTATTTTCTTGAGATTTCAAGTGGAAAGGAAGTTAATGGAAAATCATCATGTCGAGATTGGGAACAAAGTATCGGTCTAGTCAGATTAGACGTGTTGAGAAATTGTTAGAATCTCTCAAGGATTATACCTTTGTAATTACTTGTTGTATTCCCTAAGTTGAGGTTTAGAAAGTATGGAAATTTATAGGTTGTATTTTAAACTTGAATATACATTTTTAGTTGAAGAATAAACTTATCCTTTCCTTTAGTGCTTTATATTTTCTTATTTTAAAGGATATATATAATATTTCAAGTTAAGTAAAAAAAAAAGAAATTTCTAACATCATCTTTAATGAAATTGAGGTAGAACATAAAAAAAATTAAGTAATGTTTTAATTAATGTTGGGTGTTACAGATATATCCTGAACTACAATTACACCTTCTTATTGGCTTTTTTCTTTTCTATAATCAAATCACTAATATCTTTTGTCTTCCTTATGGTATGATTACAACAACAGTTTTTGAATTAGCTGTCATTATTGGTCTTACTCACAAAGGTCAAACTTATACTCTTGCTCTAAAATAAAATATCCAAATATAAAACCTCTCCCAAGAAAACTGGCATATGACCATTTTATAATGAATAACATAGCTAAGTCAGAAGCGGTTGGTGATCAAGAACATGTCCCTTTTTTTAGTTTTCTAGTTGTCAACTTTTGTTTTTTGTTTGAGATATCTTCACATCCTTTAATCTCTCCTACCGTTGGACTAACTTCTTCATAAGGATACTGAGATTAATTTTTTGAAATTGTTACTTGTTGGTCTCTATCATTCTCTCAAAAGAAAGGGTCACTTTTTTCAAACCATTTGAACCTATGGGTATCTGAAGTGTTCCAATTTGTTTGCTTCAACTCTAGTTGAATGCAATTTTCAAGGAAATACTAATTAGTAGGCCTTCTAGTGATATCCCTAAAAATCTTAAAGCATTTCAACTTTCCTTTTTGACTCCTCCCAACTTGAAACATGATATTGAAGCCTCTTTCAAGAGATGTTTCGAGCTCTTTCATCAAATCAATAAGCACTCAAAATAGCTCTCCCCCTATCTTCTTGAAAAAATGGTCAAAATCGGTTCGGTAGGCCTTTTCTCTGTAACACCTCATGAGCTTAATAAGAAAATCTTGACATTTGGCATGAAGTATTTCAATACCAAGTCATTTGTTCGAGTATTTAAAAAGGCCTTTGAATGTATGGTTATCAACCAAACTTGGTAACCAGACAATTCACAATTTGTCATGGTCTTCCCACTTCTATGTATCGAAATTCTAAACATATCTATTTTTAGATGCTAATCCACAACACATATCGAAAAAGTTAAGAAATCAAAATTATATCTTTTCAGTTTTGAACCATTATTTTATTGTTTCATAAAGTACAAAGAATGGTGGTTGAACTATTTTATCCTCAATCACTCCCTCACTGCACTCTCTTACTATTTTTTGAAGATGACCAAATCTATTGATTAAGTTTAGAGAGGGGATGGAAAAAGCAAGAGTAAAGCTACGAACATTCGAGAAATGGAACAATTCGAAAAGTACTTTCAAGTTAGCTTTAAACCCAGACGAATGGTTGAAACCATATCAAAAGAAGCTTAGGTTTTGAAAGAGAAAATTTTGAAAATAATTCAAACGTATCAACCTTCGAACCTTTACTTATTTATGAAAAGACATGAGCCAAAAAGAGTTTTGTCTAAGGTTCCCATATTTACCAAATGCACCTTTTGCCTTAGCCAAACTAATCTCTACACTCGACTCATTTAATACATGTATTTTTTTTTAACTTTATAAGGTTACAATCAAAGTTAAGAGTTAATTTGACTAAACAATACCTTAACTTATCCTTAACAAACCCATTATGATGAGGTTGAGGTGTTAGCGCAAAACCCTCTAAGATTTGGTTTTAATGACAACAAACCTTTTGATCAAACTTAATATTTTCTGTTCTTGAAGCTACTGATGTTTTGTGTGTGAGATCTTAGAAAGACAGGATTCTTATGCTTAGTGAAGAATTCAGAAAGATCAGAAGAACCACGACCAAGCTCAGACTGAGATTGAGAGGCAGCTGCAGAATGAGACTTGTAGTAATCCTCAGACTTAAGTTGAAGATAAAGATCAGCCTGAGATTGAGCAATCAATGCAAGTCTTTCCTGAGATTCAGAAAGATCAGAATCCTAATGATAAGAAACATCAGACTTCAGAATTGTTTATGGAGAATGGGCAAAGCTTAGATGTTCTATATGCTGAAGGTAATTTCAGAAGAAGGCCTTAAGACATATTTCTTATCAGAAAGTCTTCAGAAGCTTAGAATGGTTTAATCTGAAGTTAGCCTAAGTTGATAGAGGGCACATCAGAATGAAGTCTTAGCTATAGTGAGAAAGAAGTCTCTACTAGAAATGCCAATCATCAAGTCAAGTCAAGATGAGCTCAAAACGGTGAACTAAGTTGCATCAAGAAGACCAATATTTGAGACTCAAGATAAGCGAAAATATAAAAAATAAATATCTGAGATGCCTTGTTTTTACTAACTGTGTGCTCAAGTGTTTGCAGAATTTAGCTTCTCATATTGCAGGATAATTTTCTCTTATGTTAAGACAAGCTGAGATGTCAAAGAGACTTTCAATCTGAAAAGTCATCTTGAGACACTTGCTTAAGATCAGATGCAGACTCAAACACAGATGCTATCTCATGTTCAGATGCAGACTCAGTCTAAGACTCAGCTTGAGACAAATGCTCAAAGAAGAGACTCATGTACAAACTTAAAAGGAATGATCAAAAGTCATATGCAAGATCTATCAAGAGATGAGATTCTAACTTAGCTTCAGAATCAAGAGATAAGATCAGAATAGAAGATGCTAAACAAAGAAGAGATTCAAAGTCAGCTTGAGACAAGCTCAAACTGTAAAGTCAGATTGAGACAGGCCCAAATTCATTGTAAGATCATACTTAGTCCAAGCATGACAAAGAAGCACTTTGAAATATGAAGCTGAGCAAAGATGAGATCCAAAGTCAGACTTGAGATGCAGAATCAGACATGAGATGCAGAGATCAGATGCAAACATGAGACTCAGACTTGAGACGCAGAGATCAGATGCAAACATGAGACTCAGACTTGAGATGCAGAGATCAGATGCAGACATTAGACTCAAACTTGAGATGCAGTGATCAGATGTAGACAGAGTCTCAGCAACAAAAGCAAGTCAATGAAAGTACACTGTCACAGCAGAGACATCATCAGAAAAGCACTGATCTCATGACAGAAAAGTGAAAAACAGCCCCTCTCTCTTCCAACGGTTAGTATAACGGCTAGTTTTCTGAAGACTATAGAAGGAAGTCTCATTATGGTGAGACGTGTGAGAGACACAGGTGAGACTCAGCAGAGATGCTGCTGCACAACCAGAAAAATCCAAGTCTCAAGTGAATCTCGACCTACCTACCTATGTTATCTTAGCTAATATCATGTAGTAGGTTTAGCTCTTGTTTTGTACTGATTTGTATACACTCTTTGAGTGATTTAGAGAGCTACCATCTAGCTGAGCTCATTGTTTATCCATACTTTGTATGTAGACTAAGCTAGATCAATCACATCTCATCTCATATCACCAAGTCTCAACTAAGTCAGGAGGTGCCTGAGCTTAGTGTGAGCGATTGTAAAGCCTGGAGAGGCACTGTAACAAGAATACTCACTGAGTTGCTTGGAGAGGCAGTTGAAAACAAAGAATACTGCATGCGTTGCCATGAGAGGCAGTTGAAAACAAAGAATACTGCATGAGTTGCCTGAAAAGGCAGTTGACAACAAAGAATACTTGAGACTCAACCAAGGTAGGAGTGTCTATGCTTGGTGTGAGGGACGTCCTGAAGAGGCTGTAAGAATACTTGTAATTGGCTATGATTGTCAATAGTGGAAATCTCACGTGTTGTGAGGACTGGACGTAGCCCAAGGTTGTGGGTGAACCGGTATAAATCTCAGTGTGCATCTCTTCTCCCTTATCTCTTTATTTACACAGCACATCTCTAATACCCGAGACTTATCTGTTTGAAACAAATTACATTTGATTAAATCTCTGCACAACTAAGATCTGTCTCTGCATCTCATCTTACATCTCAAGTCTATCTCATCTCAGATCCCATCTCAACTTGAGATCAACCAGTAGTCTCACTCATTCTCTTTTAAGGTCTTAACATTTGCTGAGCTAATTAATCTTACATCTCAAATCTATTTGCTAAAATAAATCAAATCTATTCAGAGATAATCAAGTTTCATTAATTAACAAATCATCTTTACTTGATTACAAAATTATTGTTGAGACAACATCTCACCTAACCTATTTGAGACTCCAAGTGTCAAACTTGAGATCATGTCTCAGCTTGAATTTAAGTGTGTATTTTCAGGTACAATATTTTCAAGTCTCTATTCAACCCCCCTTCTAGAGACGTTCAGCCAACTTTATAAGGAAGTAAACAAAATCATTATTTATCCATTACGTAAGAAAAGAGAATCCACCAATAACTATTTTTTATTTCGAATCCTTTTTTTACTAACTTTCGATTTTTCTTGCAACAACTATCCCTGTCAAAGTCTTTACCAACCCTCATGACTAAGAGGAGACACTCTACCTATCTTGAAGAAAATTCGAATAAGAACCTCTACTTTTCAGGGTCAAGTATCGATCATAGCCACCACTGCTTTGACATTATCTCGAAAATCTTATTTAAGTACTTTTATTTGAAATTTGTTTTATATTGATTGCATAATCTCTTATTTTTATTTTCAAATATTATAGGAATCCAAAGATGCTTCAATTCGTGATATGACTTTAAAGGATGACTCGACTTATTCGAGCCTAGAAAAAGAAATTCCTAACAAGGCAATCACCCTACATCTTTTATTCTTCTTTTATTTCTTTTAGGCTCTAATTGAATTCTCTTCTCACTTATAGAAACCAATTCTCAAAGTTGAAGGCTCTTTGAAAAATAAAGAGAATGAGAAAGAAAAAGAACAAGAACAAGAACCTTTGACTTAGCATCAACAACTTGATGAGCCTATTGATATAGTCGATGTTGATCCTAAAGATGATTTTTTAGAGTTGGATGAACTCCTTGGCAATCCTCCTTCAAGTCCTCCACATGAACAACAATATCAAGAAAGGCCTCTAAAGGAATGTGTCCAAAATTAAAAGATCAATATTTTATTCAAGTCAAGACACACTACACCTCGAGAGGCCATGCTAAGATAAGTAAAGAAAAGACAAAAAGAACCTTTACGTGTTGTAGAATTAACAAAGGCACAAAAAGAGAAAATTTTAGTACACAAAATACAAAGACCTATACAAAAAGCATTGTGTAAGTCTTATTCATCACACTACAAGAACAAAAAATCATCTCAAACTTGTGACTTTGCACATAAATTTGAAATAGATCAAATTGTGAGTAGGGCAATATGTCATTCCTTATTACTCACTTAAAATGGGTAATTATGTTGTGAGTGGCATGTCATTACAACAACAAACAACAAGACAATATACAAATGAGAAAAAAAGAGATAAAAGAGCTTTATGAAAATCCATAGCCATCGTAGAGTATAAGAAAAACAAATAAACATCTTCCATGCAACTAATACCACCCTATAAGAGACAACTTATATCTAGTCATTTATGTACCATTGAGCACACTTGGATCAACTAGTAAGGGGTTGTTCCAGTTTAGCTAGTGGCACTACAAAAAAAATGTAATATTGTGTTGGTTTATTGTTGGTGGTTAATCCAATCGCCCTTAAGTTTTACAAAGCCGCACATGTTATTAAGTTAGTGTAACGTCCTAATTTCTAAATTCAGAAATAATGCATGTTGGGAGCACTATTTCCAAATTCGTGAAATCAATCTGTTCATTTCGCGTATCGGCATACACACATTCGCTTAATTAATCCAACACTTACTAAAGCTCCAAACATTTCATACATGAACAAAGAAATAATCATAATCTATATTCGCCACATAGGCTCCAGTCGATACAATTATCCAACAAATCATAATAGTATATGAATACATAGATTATAACAAAATGCTAAATTATCCTATCATATGGCTCCTACTGGTCATCTTCATCTGGGGAAATATCCTGCACAACTGAAATATTGTTCCCATAGAATGGGGTGAGACCAACGTCCCAGTGGACATGAACAAAGACACTCCAGGGGAAACATACAGACAATTATCATGCTTCTCAAACAACCAATACAATCAACAACAATCTCATAACCATCAAATAAAACACAATAATAATAATAATAAAGCTTAATAATGCATGTCTGTGAAGTGTTGTAACCCGACACCCAGGGTCTTTTCACTGTTACGTGATCATGATTGAGCGCTCGGCCTGAGAATCCAAGGACCGTCGTCCAAGGAAACCTGAGATTAAGTCTTATCTGAATATGATGAACACATACTTGATTTTTTATCATGATTGAGGTTTCCCCTTCTTCCCCTTGGCCGAGAGGTCGATGAGTTCACCTCGTCTTGCTTAAACATGATTGCCCGAAGGCCTGAGATAGTCCGAAGACCCCTGAATTAGCCCGAAAGCTCTGAATTGGCTGTAAGCCCTGTGATAATTAACTCATACTGCATAAACATGGTGGCCAAAGGCCTATGGTCATAATTACAAATGCTTAAGCACAATGATACACATCCATATGAATCTCCTATCCTATGGTTCACATAAGTCGTATATCAAACAATCATCACATTCACACTAACTGTATTTATACTAGCATACTCATCATAATTTAGGGAAAGAAAGGAAGAACGAATAGGGGATCATACTCTGAGAGTCAAACAGCAGAGAAACATACAACCACACCCACCTGAGGGTCAAGAAACGAAGAAAGAACGGAGAGTATATAGCGTTGAAGGAGGAAGGATTGATGAAATACTCGTTCTTGGAGCGTGGGAATCGTTCTTGATCGTCACAGGGATGTTCTCTCACTAGAACCTCTCTTTCTCTCTCTAAAAGTGCGAAGAAACGGATGAGAAAACGAGTGAAAACTAACTGGGTACGAAATTTAAACGTGCAGTAACTGTCATATTAGCTTGAGCAAATTTAATTCGCTTGAGCGAATTTACTGAATTAGCTTGAGCGAAAATATTTTAGCTTGAGCGAATTTCGTCCAGAGAGCACTCTAAAACCCCCCTTTTTCGCTTGAGCGAATTTCATTCGCTTAAGCGAATTTCCTGATAGCTGAAACCGTATTTTTGTCTCTTAAGATTTTCCTTATCCATCTACATTCAAATTTAAATCCAAATCTTATTGTTAATCCTTATCCTAACTGATTTTACTTCTTTATCTCTACTTCTTGTGATGTCACCATTCCTATTTTGAAATAGGATCTTTAAATTAAAATGCTAAAGCATATCTCTTTCCTGAGGATATCCCAAACGGTTCTGATATTATTATATTAATATTAATAATATAATAACTACTATATTTATAACAATTAAGGTTAATTGGAACATTAATAATATAATTTATCTTCTAATAATTTTATTATTATCTTGTTATATCAATAACAATTATTATATCTTCTAATGTCAAATTCTATATCTCTCTTTTAGTATTCATATTATCATGCCATTATTATATCATTAATATTATAATATTATTTTATTAATAGTTACTGTTATTATTATAAAAATTCTCTTTTTATAACCAATATTATCGAAATACAGTTATAAGTATTTTTATTTTATTATCATTATTATTTTTATTATAATTCTAGATTTCTAAATTTTTGGGATGTTACAATTCTACCCCCCTTAAATAAATTTTGTCCTCAAAATTTGTCTTACTAATCTCTTAAACTTATGTCTATGACTCTATATATTGGTAACCTATAGCTTCGGGTTGGATATCATGTTTCTATTAATAATAATTGTGTCTAACTATTCAAAGTCCATAATAAATTATATTCCTAAACTGAATCCATTGAATCATTCACTACATTTATCATAACCTAAAAATTCATGTTTCCTTCCTAAACTTAAGCTCTATGTCTTCAACCGTAATTTCTGAATCTTTTTCTTATGATAAAAAACCTATGTAACTATTAAATAATTAATTTCGACACTTTCAAAGATCATGACCTAAATAACGATAAATGTGTGAGCCATTGACTCATGATCATATCCTAATTATAAAACTATCTAAACTGTAAAATGTCCTTATCGAGATCCTCCTAGATCCAATGATGAAATCAATAACTCTTAACCATATATACATAATTACTCAATTTCAAACAAGCTCAAGATTAGATCTTTATCTCTAAACCTTTTAACTATAAACATAAAATTATCATATCCCTATCACCAAAACCATCAAAATAAAGAAACCTCTATCTCTAAAAAGATTAAATTTCTACCTCTTAAATCATACAATACCAAATCTTTATCCTTAAAAACTATCAAGTTATTAATCAAATCTCCATATCTAACCCACAAAAACAAGCTTAACAATTTTTCTCAAATAAAAGATCACTTAAACTTTGTGCAAAAAGTTATCCATCTTCCTAGGTTCTAATAATTTATCAACACCCTAGAAAGATTTTTATATTCGAAAGTAATTTTCTCTCTTATATAATATTTTCCTCATATCCTTCATCAATTGAATACAACTTCAAACCATTATAATCTTATCCTAAGATCTAAAGATCCATTTACAGTTCTCCTTTCATCTATTTTCTCAGATTTAATTAACTGTAAAGATTTGTACACTTAAACCATCTTTATTTCTAAGGGTTTCTTTCTTTTATTTTTCTTGTTAACTAATAAAATTTTTATTCAAAATTCTATGGTTTATGATAGTACTTATACTATGCTTATTATCTAATAAAAATATTATATATATATATATTTTATATACTCATTCTAATACTTTTAGAAAACCAATCTTAACTATATATATATATATATATATTCTAAATTTTTAGACAATGTTATAATTTCAAATAAGTTTAAATAATAAAGGGATTATGATAGTAAATTCCTATTGTTTAATTATATAACTTTATAAAATTTATCCTTAATTTTCTAGTTTCATATCGTCATTATTTTTACTTTTTAACAATCTTTATTTATCTTCACAATATTTGATGGGGTAAGATATATTTAAAATACTATGATATCTCTCTAATAATTATCTACCCTGTGTTATTCTGAAATTCCTATTTTCTGCTAACAATTCCTAAAATATAGGGGGGAAAGGTAGATACTATTTCCTTATCAAGGCATTATCACAATTACAAATGTATATATATCACTTCTAGTCGCAAGGAGTCTATTACTAATAAATAAAATTAGTCACAATAATCAGCACGATCCATAAAAACTAAATAACATTTATCTTATAATTTATACTATCACAGAAAATATATATATATATATATATCCTAATTTGATTCCATCAAAGACTAGTCCCAATTTTCAAAAATCTAAATTCACCATCAACCGAAGTCTTCTCATTCTTTCAACTCATCCTGTAACTACCAGTAGAATCTAAACTGATCTAAATCCAAATTAAGTTGATCATTTAATCCAAATCTAACTAAATCCTAACAAAAATTTTAAAAATCAAATCCTAATCCTAAAACTCAACATCAAGAAGATACATATTTTCCATATCACATAACCTAATGAAATTCTAATCCTCAGTTTCAAATTCAAATTATGTAGATAATTCAAATCCGAATTTAGATAATTTCTAAATCCTAGAAACTCAAATTCAGTCAAGTAAATCAAACAGTCCATCCTACTTAAGTAAATTACGTCACCGAGGTGCAACTACCAATAACCATCAATATCAGCATCAACCTACACTAACAGGGATTTAAAGAAAGGAAACAAGGATGCGAGATAAACATATTGTAATTACATCTAATGACCCATTAGGGATTCTAGGAGTACTAGTCTAATATTTTAGGGGACAAAGGATTACACTTGCTTCTTGCATAATAAAACCAAATTACTGATCATAAGGCTTAAATAATCTAATCACCATCAAATTAAAATCACTGACCGCCTAATTAGATATCTAATTGGATCAATAGAATGATTAGGTAACTAATAATGAGATTGGAAGCGAAATAGCAATCTCAACACCAACATACACCAGTAGGGAAAAAGGAAAGAAGGCAAGAATATGAGATTAGAGGTCCTAATTCATTTCCTCGAATTATCTTTAAGATTACACCTACCCGATGGTAAACACTTAACCAAGAGCTAGTGTTACTCCCCCTTCACTAATGGTGTTAGGTTCCTCTAACCTCCCATGAGTCCCACACTTCTCTTCTAACCTCTACCTGTCATGGAAAAATTCCAATCCTAGAAATTTTACCATCACCTCAGCATGCAAGACATTCCAACAACGCAAACAAACAGACATATCAGTCAATTATTCAAGCAAAACAAGCATCATGATTAATCAAACAAGTTACACACTCAAGGTGTAACCACAAGCAACCAGCACTATCCTCCCTTACTAGGGAGCCTACTCCTCATGTTCCCTCTAAACCTCAAAAAAAAAAAAAACTTCTACTTTACCTTTCCTTCTAAGGGTACCTTAATTTCTCCGGAAACTAAAATAACATCTCATAAAGCTCTTGAGGTGGAGATCCTACTCTTGGAGAATAGACCTATGTCCCTCTCCCTCTGACTATCATGTAGGTGGCTCTAACCCTGTTAGAGAGTGTCCCAACTCCTTTAACAAGGTATCCTGTTTGTGTCACTAACCATAACCCCGTGTACAACACATCCAATAGAGGGGTGATCAGTCCCTATATTGGTTATGGGGTACAGTGGGATCATAGTGAGTCACGGGCAACTAACTTAACCACAGTCCAATTGGATTGAACTGCTCTGATACCAAAATGTAACATCCTAATTTCTAAATTCATAAATAATGCCTGTTGGGAGCACTATTTCCAAATTCGTGAAATCAATCTGTTCATTTCACGTATCGGCATACACACATTCGCTTAAGTAATCCAACACTTACTAAAGCTCCAAACATTTCATACATGAACAAAGAAATAATCATAATCTATATTCGCCACATAGGCTCCAGTCGATACAATTATCCAACAAATCATAATAGTATATGAATACATAGAATATAACAAAATGCTAAATTATCCTATCATATGGCTCCTACTGGTCATCTTCATCTGGGGAAATATCCTGCACAACTGAAATATTGTTCCCATAGAATGGGGTGAGACCAACGTCCCAGTGGGCATGAACAAAGACACTCCAGGGGAAACATACAGACAATTATCATGCTTCTCAAACAACCAATACAATCAACAACAATCTCATAACCATCAAATAAAACACAATAATAATAATAATAAAGCTTAATAATGCATGTCTGTGAAGTGTTGTAACCCGACACCCGGGGTCTTTTCACTGTTACATGATCATGATTGAGCGCTCGGCCTGAGAATCCAAGGACCGTCGTCCAGGGAAACCTGAGATTAAGTCTTATCTGAATATGATGAACACATACTTGATTTATTATCATGATTGAGGTTCCCCCATCTTCCCCTTGGCCGAGAGTTCGATGAGTTCGCCTCGTCTTGCTTAAACATGATTGCCCGAAGGCCTGAGATAGTCCGAAGACCCTTGAATTATCCCGAAGGCTCTGAATTGGCTGTAAGCCCTGTGATAATTAACTCATACTGCATAAACATGGTGGCCAAAGGCCTATGGTCATAATTACAAATGCTTAAGCACAATGATACACATCCATATAAGTCTCCTATCCTATGGTTCACATAAGTCGTATATCAAACAATCATCATATTCACACTAACTGTATTTATACTAGCATACTCATCATAATTTAGGGAAAGAGAGGAAGAACAAATAGGGGATCATACTCTGAGAGTCAAACAGCAGAGAAACATACAACCACACCCACATGAGGGTCAAGAAACGAAGAAAGAACGGAGAGTAGATAGCGTTGAAGGAGGAAGGATTGATGAAATACTCGTTCTTGGAGCGTGGGAATCGTTCTTGATCGTCACAGGGATGTTCTCTCACTAGAACCTCTCTTTCTCTCTCTAAAAGTGCGAAGAAACGGATGAGAAAACGAGTGAAAACTGACTGAGTTCGAAATTTAAACGTGCAATAACTGTCAAATTAGCTTGAGCGAATTTAATTCGCTTGAGCGAATTTACTGAATTAGCTTGAGCGAAAATATTTTAGCTTGAGCGAATTTCGTCCAGAGAGCACTCTAAAACCCCCCTTTTTCGCTTAAGCGAATTTCATTCGCTTGAGCGAATTTCCTGATAGTTGAAACCGTATTTTTGTCTCTTAAGATTTTCCTTATCCATCTACATTCAAATTTAAATCCAAATCTTATTGTTAATCCTTATCCTAACTGATTTTACTTCTTTATCTCTACTTCTTGTGATGTCACCATTCCTATTTTGAAATATGATCTTTAAATTAAAATGCTAAAGCATATCTCTTTCCTGAGGATATCCCAAACGGTTCTGATATTATTATATTAATATTAATAATATAATAACTACTATATTTATAACAATTAAGGTTAATTGGAACATTAATAATATAATTTATCTTCTAATAATTTTATTATTATCTTGTTATATCAATAATTATTATATCTTCTAATATCAAATTCTATATCTCTCTTTTAGTATTCATATTATCGTGTCATTATTATATCATTAATATTATAATATTATTTTATTAATAGTTACTGTTATTATTATAAAAATTCTCTTTTTATAACCAATATTATTGAAATACAGTTATAAGTATTTTTATTTTATTATCATTATTATTTTTATTATAATTCTAGATTTCTAAATTTTTGGGATATTACAATTTTACCCCCCTTAAATAAATTTTGTCCTCAAAATTTGTCTTACTAATCTCTTAAACTTAAGTCCATGACTCTATATATTGGTAACATATAGTTTCGGGTTGGATATCATGTTTCCATTAATAATAATTGTGTCTAACTATTCAAAGTCCATAATAAATTATATTCCTAAACTGAATCCATTGAATCATTCACTACATTTATCATAACCTAAAAATTCAAGTTTCCTTCCTAAACTTAAGCTCTATGTCTTCAACCGTAATTGCTGAATCTTTTTCTTGTTATATCAATAACAATTATTATATCTTCTAATATCAAATTCTATATCTCTCTTTTAGTATTCATATTATCGTGCCATTATTATATCATTAATATTATAATATTATTTTATTAATAGTTACTGTTATTATTATAAAAATTCTCTTTTTATAACCAATATTATCGAAATACAATTATAAGTATTTTTATTTTATTATCATTATTATTTTTATTATAATTCTAGATTTCTAAATTTTTGGGATGTTACAGTTAGAGGCGGTTTTACTTCAATTAAAGGGCGGTTGCAAACCGACTTTATTCTTTTTATTTTGAAAAATATTTTTTACCTTAGATTTTTAGAATGTAGCGCGAGCGTGAATTGTTTTCGCACCAACAAGCGCACACTATTTTTTCCTTGAGACGTTTCTTCTTCTTCCTTCCTAAACAAAGAACAAAGACCCAAAGCCACAAGCCCTTAATCTCCAGTGACTGCTCAACTACTCTCTTACTGGATTGAACGACCTTGTCACGTTTGAGAACCACGTTCTTATCCATCGTCTCCATCAAGTTTTGCTGCTGATTTGAGCCTCCTCATCTCATCGAACCTCTCAACCAGGTACTACCCTCTGCCTCTTTCAATTTTATAGGTAAGAGCTCCGCTGTGTATTTCTTTTTTTGATTCAATATGTTTCAATCTCACTTTGTTTTAGGGTTTTGAATTCCCAAAAAGAACAAAACGTATAATGAAATTATGAACTACATTTTGGGGTTTCAAAAGAATGAGGGTTTTGGAGTTTGCTTATTCTTGCAAAATCATACTTCATTTCCTTTTTAGTCCTAAGAGTATTTTCGAATGTATATGTTCTTTTCTTCAAATTTCAAGGTTTAGTTGACTTTAGAATGATTTTTCGTCACTGCACAATCCTAAAGCTCCATGCTTTCATAGGCCCACTGTATATTTTTTTCATATGCGCTCTTTGTTCCAGTGTGTTGGATTTTGGTTACACCTTCAATGTCACACTATAATAGGTTGATGTGTGTATACATTAAAATCATAATACTTTCCTATAATGATAAATGTTGCTGGAAATTTCTATAGTTTCTTTGTGATAAGAAATTTTGGTTTTTAAGTTTATGTTAGCGATTTTTCTGGACATGTATTGACCATCCAATTAAGTTCCTTTTTTCAGTAATTTCCCTTATTCTTATACTTTAACCAACTTGGTTGCTTTGCTTTCCTATTTCATTTCAAGATTCATATGTAGAAAAAATAGATTAGCTCATGATTACCAATATTTTAGTTTATTTGTTTTTTTAACTCTGTTGATTTTTTCCTCTATATAATGCACTTTGTATTACTTGAAAGGTTTTTCTTTTGTTTTCTTCTTTTTCTCTATTTCATTTTGTTTAAATATGGTTACCTACAGTTTAGTTATTTTTTTTATTTATCTGAGTTCTTTACAGTTTCATCAATTTGCTTCATTGGAAGTAGATAATTGAGGTTTAAATTCATATAGATGGTTCTTAGGACTTGATTGTTATTTGAATGATTTGCTTTCCTATTTTTTTTATGGTACATTTAAGTGTAAATAGCATTCTATACTATAGGGTTAAAGACTTGTTACCTCCGGTGTCTTTTGAGCTATTTCTCTAAAATAAGAATTCATTTGAAGCCAAAAATGAAAATATAACCCCACCCCTTTATCATTCTGGTTGTATGTATATTTAAGGATACATGATATATAAATTTCTTATAGAAACTACATCATGAGCAGTTTTTCTTCAACAATGTAAACTCTTTGGACATGTTATACTTAAATATTCTGCAATCTAGAAATATGTTATGCATAATTTACATCTCATTGAGCCAATTTGTTCTTAGTTTAATCAAACTAACATTGCCTCCATCCTAGATAAATTGAAGCATGAATATAGGCACAGAGCATGCATAGGCATATCCAGGGGTTATCAGTTACTATCACTGAGTACTTTAAATATGATTCCTTTTGTATAGTATTAGCTTTTCTTGAAGGTGAATATTCTTTTTACAAGGGGTTGTATTTTGCTCACTTTTTTCTCTTGACTGTTTCTTTGTGTATCATGTATTGAAGTTTATTTTGTTTTAAAAGCATAGAAATTAAATTTTGATAATGAGTTAAGGAAAACTAATACACACAATAAAGAAAATTTATCTTTGTCACTGTATAAAATTTAGTAGTATTTTTTGTAATATTTGCATTTATAATTTAAGAAAGTAAACAATACACAACATTCAATTATTTATTTATGTCATATATCCAATGTGTAACATGATTGCATTTTGGTTCTTAGAACAGGAGTCTCTGTTTTTATATTGAAATTGTTCCTTTTTGTCATTTAGCAGTTGATGTATATATTGCTCATGAGTCACTTTAATATATTTGGACGTGACGTTTAAAACTTTGCTTCTTTTTTCTTTGGATAAGAGCTATTACTGGTTGCTGACTAGGGAGATGCATTTTCATCCATCCATCCCCAATTTGTATGTTACTCATTCTCTCTGCTCTTCATGATTAATTTCGAGTCCCATTTGTGTAATTTCTCTCTTGTTCGATTATGATTCACACTTACCTGTTATATGTGAAATTAAAATTCTTTTAGAATTTTTATTTAACAAAAAAGAATACCACTTTCTTTAATATAAAATAATTGGTCCCATTTACATGTCAAATAAAATTAAATTATTAGTAGTGTTAATAGAAATAACTTTCATAAACTATTATACTAATTTTATAATTTAAATGATTACTTTACTTTAAAATAAACCAAAAAGTCAATTAAAAAATCTACTGAAAAAGAAAACCAAAGACATTTTTTCAAAGCTTTTTTACAATAAATCTAACGATAGAACTTTTTAAACTTTTTCTAAAGGAAATAATATTTTATTAATTCCTATATTTACCATCCTAGCTTACGATGCAGTGGCAATTGAATTACCAATTATATGTACATTTTATTTTGAATTGAATTAAATTTATTTCAAATCTAATTCTAAAATTTAATTTAATACATCAAACAATTTTGAGTTTATTTTATTTTTTATTTTAGTTCCCATATTAAAATTTGTATCATTTGTGCATATCAGAAAGTTAAAAATTTTGGCTTATTATTTGCAGTGATTATCTTTGCAAGCTCAAACTTATTACAGACTTGGTGTGCATTTCTTTTGCCTTCTACAATTTGTTGTAAGTTATCTTTTGCCTTAAACAAATTAATATTAAGCTCAAACATATTATACAATATTTTGGTTCATTATCTTTACTTCCTACTTTTTTATGTTAACTGTTGTTTGATCATTGCATGATTATTGATTTCAAACTTAGTTCATTTTTCCCGTAAATATTAACAACAACTAAGACTATTTTAATTATCCTAACAATAGATAAGACTAACTATATGTTCATAATTGTATAAACTAAAATTCTTGTCTTTTTTATTTTCCCATAACAGAATCAGGGTATTCAACAATGGATAAATCTTGGATTAAAAAGCCTCGTAATACACCTGAATATCTTGTGGGACTAAATGATTTTCTAAATTTTGCATTTGAGCACAATGCTGGTTCAAATACAATATTATGCCCTTGCAGTAAACGTAATTTTAAAAAAGCAACATACTAGAGAAGAGGTGCATGACCACTTGTTATGTAAACCATTTCCTAAAATATACACCTTTTGGTATCGTCATGGGGAGTCAAGAACAAAGAAGGCTGTTGTTAGAACACCCATAATCGAAGAGAGCATTCCTAATGAAGATCTAATGCGAAGTATGATACATGATGCTTTTGGATTATCTAATTACCATGTTAGTGAAGAACCCTTGATGGAAGATGAACTGCAATGTGGAGATGAAAGAACAATTCCCGAATTGGATCAAGAAATACAAGGGGAGGCTAAAGAATTTTATGAGCTACTTAAAGATGGAGAGCAAGCTTTGTATGATGGATGTACAAAATACTCAAAATTATCTTTTTTAATCAAATTGTATCACATTAAAAGCCTATGTGGAGTTAGCTATAAAGCTATGGCAATGATTATTGAATTGTTGCATGATGCTTTTGAGCAAGCAAAGATACCTGCTTCCGGTTATGAAGCAAGAAAAATTATCACCAAGCTCGGCCTTAGTTACACCAAGATACATGCATGCCCAAATGATTGCATGTTGTATTGGGGGGAAGATGAAGATAAAGAAGAATGTAAAGTGTGTCAAACATCAAGATGGAAGAAGAATTCTAAAAGAAGTGGAAGTGGTAGTGAGAATGGTAATGGTAAGAAGGGAAAAAAACAACCAGTAAAAATTCTACGTTATTTTCCTTTGATACCCAAGTTAAAAAGACTGTTCATGTCTTCAAAGACTGTTGAAACCATGACATGGCATGCAAAAGATAATAACAATGATGGTCTGATGAGGCATCCCAGAGACTCTGAGGCATGGAAGAATTTTGACTTGAAACATCCTGATTTTGCTTCAGACCCAAGGAACATACGCTTTGGCTTAGCAAGTGATGGGTTCAATCCTTTTGGCTCAATGAGCAACAACTATAGCATTTGGTCAATAGTTCTCATTCCATACAACACCCCACCATGGTTGTGTATGAAGCCAATGAATTTCATTCTTTCAAGTATAATACCTGGGAAGCGAATGCCTGGGAATGATATAGATATCTATTTGCAACCACTTATCTTAGAGTTGAAAGAGTTGTGGGAAAAGGGTGTGGAGACATATGATGCATCAAGAAATGAAGTATTCATGATGAGAGCTTGTCTTTTGTGGACGATAAGTGATTTTCCTGGTCTTGGGATTCTATCTGGGTGGAACACATACACTGGGCTAGCTTGTCCCACTTGTAACTTTGACTCAGAGCCTCTTCGCCTTCCACATAGTAAAAAGTGGTGTTTTATGGGGCATCGTAGGTTTTTACCTAAAAGACATTTGTTTCGGTTGAATCGGATTCGCTTTGATGGAAATACTGAAGATAAAGATCCACCAAAATAGTTATCCAGATTTGACATTTTAAAACAATTAGAAGATATAGATGTCACATTTGGAAAACAACCCCAGTCATTTGAGAAAAGAAAGAGATCTCGTGGGAAAAAGAATGTTGCTAAGCAACAGACACATCAGTGGAAGAAGAAATCCATATTTTCATTCTTTTTCTCCTTTACTCTATGAAACTAATAGTTGTAGTACAGAGATTTATATATAAATTGCCTATGTAATTTGGGTTTAAAACTTATGGCATGAGTATACTAAATGTCAAATTAATTAAAGATATTATTTACACTAAAGTTTGCATGGAGATATTTGATTTGTATTAGAATATATATTATATTGTTTTTATTAATTCATCAATAATTTGTGTTGGGTCAAATGGAAATGAAAAATGTGATCTTTAAATAAAAGATATAATTCCATTTCTAATTGCATACTTGCTGTTTATCTTATGTTTTAAAAGTTTTGTTTGAATTCTTTTTTTTTTTTTTTTTGCAGCCAAATGTGGGAAATACTACTACACAACCTTCGTCTCAATCAGGAACTCATCAATCTGATAATGTTGGAAATTAACATTTTATTAGAAATTGTTCATGCTTTTTTATTAGAACTTTTGAACTGTAGTCACCGTTACACTTTAATTAGAACTCTGGAGATGTATTTACCCTTGAATTAATGTGAAGACTTATGTTATTATCTATTTTACAATTTGAGCGATGTATTTTACTTATTGATACCCTTGTTTACGGTTTGATAAATGTTCTTATCATGGATCAATTAAGTCTTATTTCTTTAATTTTATTTAATGTAATCAAGTATTTAAGTGCTATATCAATTTATAAATATTCTTAATATTTAATTATGTTTATATTTCTTGTGATTATTTTAAAAAATGTAAAAAAACTATTATAATTAAAAAATTGCAAAACAACAAAAAATACATTACGTTTTAAGTTTTCTAAAATAAAAAATTTTGAAATAATGTTAACGGGGGTTACAACCGCCGCAAACAATTAAAACAAGAAATTCCATTTATAAATTATATAATATTATTATGGCGGTTGAAACCGACACCAATATTATACCAACCGCAACTATATTTATAAGCGGTTATTCCGGCGGTTTCAAAATAACCGCCGCTAAAGCTTTGCGTCACCAACTTTAACGTTTGTTTTTGAACTGACGCAAAATTTTTTAGAGGCGGTTGAAACCGCCACTATATGATAACTTTAACCGACGCTAAATCCTGTGTTTTTTGTTGTGTGATTTCGAGTTCGAGTTTTGGGTATGTAACTGTTTTAAATAATCGGAAAGAGAGCTTTGTGTCCCGTAGAAATTTACCTAACTTGTACCAAAAGAAAATATAGTCATTTATGTTCGTAATTATGAGGGACAAATAGTAGAGACAATGTCTACTACCTTTAGAGATGATGCATGAGCAGCTCTTAGAATAAAATTTTTATTGTTTACTTTCTACTATCTCTTTTATTCCAAAAATCCGAAAAAAGGGATTTAACTCTTATAAAATAAAATGTTCATATTAGAAAAATATTATAATTATTAATTAAAAAATTAATAGTTAATTTAAGTAACTTTATACATATACATATATGTAGTCATATTATTAGCCGTTAATTTTTTCAATAGATTACAATTTTTCACTTTAAAAAAAATAAATTTCTCACTTTAATGAATATTGAAATCTCAATGTGAGTATTAGAAAATTATGAATAACTCAACTCAAATAACTTTGACCAGAAAAATATTAGATTAGTAACTCAGTATTGACCTTTTGTTGATAGATTATTCCTAACTACCATTTTATATCTTTGATGACGCTTGTGACATGTTCTCATCATGAAATGAAAGAATCTTTGGACATGTTTAGGTTGAAATAATCTTTTATTTTTTATTTTTAATAATAATTCATAAAAAGTGTCACTTTATTTTTATTTTTATTTTTATTTTTATTTTATTTCATATTTTTAAATATATAAAAAGTGTAAATAATAAAAAGTTATTTTTACTATAATTTTTTTTTCAAAAAATTATCCTTTTATAATTATCAATAAAAATAAAAAATATTTTCTAAAACTGGACAGGTCTTTTATTTTCTGAAATTTCTTTTGTGAAAAAAAGAAAGAAAAGAACTTTATGAGGTTTTGCTGCAAGAAAAGACAATATAGCATACTTTGTTTTTTTTTTTTTTTTTGGTCTAAAGCATACTTTGTTTGAAATTAGCCTCATTTTTTGTCTCCATCTTCACGGAAATAAAGTGAAAAGGAAAATTGGTTGGTCTTTGTGCAGGTTTGTTGAGCCCTCAACTGTATATATATATATATTTTTTTGGTTAAAGCCCTCAACTGTATTCTTTTTTTTGGTCGAAAGCCCTCAACTGTATAAACAACATAAAATTGGTCAAAATAGATGAAACGGGTTTGGACTGTTTCGTATCATCAACAAAAGAAGTTTATGGGTTTAATACTTCCTGGGTTCTTCATCTAATGCATCATGCAGTTGAGTCTATGGTTGACAAAAAAATAAAATCTATGGATATTTTGGGCTTGGGCAATTTTTATCACTTATTTCTCTTGGACTCAACACTCGAGCATGGGTTATTGGGAGAATTCCTATTTGATTTAGTTTTGTTTTTTAGTTTTTAAAAATAGTTTTATAAATTCATTTTGAAAACGGTTTTTGGGAAGAAAATTAAAAAAAAAATATTTGATAATTCTGTTTTAAAAACTGTTTTTAAAATGAGAAAATAAAAAACTTGCTTGATAAAATTGTTTTTAAAAATTGTTTTTAAAAACTAAAAAACCTGAAAACTTGTTTGAAACTCTTTTTTAAAAATTGTTTTTTGTGTCTAAAATTATTGCACTACAAGAAATTTAGCTTCAAAATAACTATAAATTAGTTACAAAATTAGTGGTATAATAAAACAAGTAGCAAATATGCTACAAATATTCTAGCAGCTAATTTGTAGCGAATTTTGTAATAAATTTCTCAACAAATTTATAGTAAATTTGTAGTAATTTGCCACTCAACTTTCTAATTTTCTAGCTATATATACACAGCCATAGTTATTCCGCGGCTATTCTGTAGTTAATATATTTGAAGCAACTCTAACGGATGCTTGGAGTGAACATATTATTATTTTTCTAGCTAATGTGTAGTTAAATGCTAGCAACATAGATTACACAAATAAGATAAAAATAACAATTAAAATAGAAGGTCAGACATTGAAACTTACATAGCTACAAGCCCTGCTGAACATGGAAACTAATATTGACCCTCTGTGCCAAGGAATTACCTTGGTTTCCCTTTTCTTGTTGAGAATATAGATGGCCACAATGCAAATGTTGGTTCTGTCACGGTTTCTGAGAACATCTCATCTTTTCTCGCCTGATTAAATGCATGCCTGTACCAAACAGAAAGAAAATGAAATCAATCACACATGGGGTGTTCAGCAACACTGTCCTTGCATGGTGTTTCCATATTTGTGAAATTGACCGACCACCCGAGTCCTTCATGAGTAAAATATATAAAATTGCTCTCTCCCTCTGTTAGATGCATTCTTAGATCACCATGTCTATGTGAGATGATTTTGTATCTATGAAATTTCACTAAATTGTCCTTTTGCACACTTTGCAAGACTCAAGTTTGTTCATTCTCAAACTTTGAAATCAATAGGGTTTAATACACACATACATGTAGGTTATTAGAGCAATAAATATTTGTCAAAGGGAGATTCTTGGATTGGAAGAGGAAAAAAAAAGCTTGATGGAAACAAGAATTCAGCCACTATTTCAGTGTCTAAATCAAAACATCTCTATGGAATCTAAGTTAAATGAGTTCAATGGTTTCCGAGGTGTTCTTTAAGCAACGAGGAGAGTTAGTTCGTTGCTTCTTCTGACGATTTTGTTTTGTGGGGTTGCTTATTGTTGGTCTTCCTCATGCTTTAACCAGCAAGGGTATGAAGGGCACTTGGTTTTTGGGTCTAGTTTCATAGTTTCAATGGCAAGATTGCAGCAGGGAGTTACAGAGGAGATAGACTAGATTAATGGGCAGCCAGGGATTGTGCTACTTGAATTTCAGCAAGCAAAGATTGCCATGGAAGAATTGAAAGTGCATGGGAGAGAGTAGTGGGTTATGAAACAAAGTATGAGATTCAAGCAAAAGTTGACATGAGAGAGGGGGGAGTGATTACCAAAAGGAGAAGAATGGGAAGCTTGTGTTGTGCGCTTGCAACTCGCAGGAAGAAGTGAATAACAAAACGATTTTGCTCTGTAATTCCTAATACCAAGTACAACATCGTGTGGGTTTAAAATCATAATAAAAAGTTCATAAAAATTACACAAATGCCATTAATGAAAATTAACAATTCACCGTGCAATTTTTTTTTTCCAAAACTAAAAAGAGTAGAGAAAAGCAAAACAGCTCTGAGCTGTTTTTGTTTTTTAGATTTTAAAAACTATTATCAAACAAGTTTTTTAATATTTAAAATCTAAAAAATTAAAAACTGTTTTTAAAAAGAGTTATCAAACAGGCTCTTACTTTTCCCACCTATTTTATACTTTCCTACCCCTTCTTCTTTTTTTTTATTTTTTTTTTAAAATACCATCATTCACTTCTGGAAATAAAAAATTTTCTATTTCCAAAATTTAATTTTTAAAAGTATAATTGCTGAAAAGAGAAGAAGCAATAGAAAAGGTTTCTCTTGATTCTCTCCACTTACACACACACCTAGAAAATAAATGAAAAAAAAATGAATTAAAAAATCTTGTATTCAGAAAAGAAACATTAAATAGTCTATTTGAAAAAAATAAAGAAGAGAAGAAATAATACTAGAGGTTTCCCTTATTTGCTCACCTACACCTAAACCCTAAAAAAGAGATGAGAAAATGAAATAAAAAATATAGGATAAAATAAAAAAAAATACAAAATAAATTGAAAGAAGCATGCAGTCAATGAAAATGTCTCTGAAGACGTTGAGGATATATGACCGAAGTATTTCAACACCAACTCTCCTCCTAGTAGAGGATAAAAAAGGGAAATAATCTTCCCTTCCTTGCACAACTTCCATGGTGAAGAAAAATAAAAAATTAGAGAAAAAAATCAGATATTGGTGGCGTTTTTATGAATATCAAATCAATGTAGGATCTGAATGGATTGGTGGCGTTTTTATACAAAACAAAACAAAGAGCCAAATATGAATGCAATGTATAAGAAAAAAGTTTCTAGATTCAAAGAGAGTAAAACACTTACATCGATTAATAAAATACATTTAAAATCGAATACCCTGACTTTAATATTTTTTAAAAAAAATTAAATTAAATTAATAATTATATTTTATCAAAATACTTTTTTTGTGCAAAAAGGATTACTCTTAAGACAATCCCATACTACACTACATACTCTTTAAAGATGAATAAATCCTCATTTTAATTGCTGAAAGATTTGGAGTCGGTCATATTAATCCCTAAAAATGAAAATTGAATTTTTTGTCACTGAAAGATAAAAAATTGTTCAATTTAGTACTTGAAAGATGAAAAGTCATTTAATTTAGTTATTGAAAGATTTTTTTAAACGTCAATTTAATCATTTTCAAGGATTAAATTGAAGGATTTTTTCATTTTTCAGGGACGAAAAATGTAATTTCCATTTTTTAGGGACTAATATGACCAACCGCATATATTTCAGGGATCAAAATAAGGATTTTTCTCTTTTATAAATATAAAGATAAAAATACAATTCTCTCTCTCTTTTTCTAATATGTATAGCATGAGGTATGTTTGATTTCCTATTCAAAACGTACCAAAATATGTGCCAAAATTAAGTTTGTGATCACCTTCCCAACTTGAAACCAAATATGTTGATATACAATTTTCTTCTTGCTTTGAGACCATAAGTATCATTCAGAATAAATAATCCTACTGATCAAGCATGATAGGACTATTATTAACAGCAAAACTCTTTCGTTTGAGGATTTAGCATAGCTGCGTATTTAGAATTAATTTATTATCAAAGGTAGATTAATGCCCGCTAGCTGAGGCTAGGTGGTAGTATATATGCAATTCCCTTTGTTAACAACTAACCTAGCTAATAGACTTAAGACACCTTGCTTTTCAATAAAATGCTTAATAAATAATGCACGTTGACATCAAAAGCGATGAGAACTGTACTTTTGCTTTCATCATTGAATTTATCTGAATTTTTACCGGACCGGTAATTGAACTGGTGAAAATATTGGTTCACGGTTCAGTGGTTCAACTGTGTTCGAACCGATAATAACTAAATATATTTTTTAATATTATATAATTTTTTAAATAATAAAATAAAATAAAATCATAAGAAATCAAGATATATAAGATTATAAATTAATATAAAAGACTTTAATATATGTATTATATGATAAAAAATTTATAATAATTAACTAAATAATGAATATTTATGTGTAATTCTTAAAAATTTATTTTTATTTATCTTAAAATATTTTAGATTAAATAAAAAAAAATAAAATAAATTTTTTTAAATTGACCAGTTCAACCGGTTTTCACCGGTTCTTTACCGGTTCGACCGGTTCTTGATCGGTTCTGAAACCAGCCGATTTTTAAGATTGTATGGACCGGATTCAAGACCGGTTCCCGGTCAGACCAGTTGAACCGGCCGATCCGGTCCGATTTTGATAACCATGCTTGCAATGAACAAATTAACCATTTACAACACATTAAGAGAAAATAAATAATTAATTTATTTTCCTGTTGAGGTCAAGATACTGATATATACCATTGGCTGGGTTCTAATAATGTCTATTGAGAGCGTCCCTATGTAATATCAAACTGTCATATTAATTGAAGAACCAGTATTGACCGTACGTTCATTTTGGATATGGTATGGGGCCAATGTATGATAAAAGTGCAATAGAAACGTCCACGAAATGATTATAAAAGGCAATTACACTTTGTTATGGAAACGTAATTATTCTTCAAGTTTTTCTTATCACTGTGGTGACTTGTCTGTTTTGCATAGTAAATTGTTAATCTTCATTACGAATCCATTGTAATGTCTAATTACATTTCCTTTTAGAGCATGAGTTGTGTTTGTATATGTCTTGTTAACCTTTCTATGATTGCCTCGCGTTATATATCTGACTGAAATTGCTAATTTGCTATAATGTTCTTCTTTGCCATTACTAGAACGGCATATGTTGGAACAGTGCTGCTTCCATGTCATATATACTACTAGTGGTATGATTATGTCTCAGGATTGATTCCTTTTGAAGTGTAATTTAAGATAATGGCACATAAATTAAAAAGTATAATTAATGTCTTCGTTTTTATACTGGTTAATTTTTTAATACACTCTTGATTTCTTTAATAAGTTATTTTTATATAATTTTTTCTCCTATTAATTAATTTATTATGTGTTGTCTTAGATTTTTAAATGATTGATAATTAAAATGAATTTTTTTCTTTCTAAAAACTGACAATTACGACCTAGCTAATTGCTATTTGGTTGAATGAATATTAATGTTATTCAAACTGTGTTCCCAGTTTGAGAAAAATTTTAAACATATTATAAAAAATGTTGATACACATTACACAACTAGCTCAATGAGATTTTCATGGCAAAATTGCAGCTTGCAATTGCCAAAGCAAGATAATGGCCTAAATAAGAAGCTCTCTTATATTTTCATCTAGGTCTGTCCATTGGTCGGATTCGGGCCCAAAAAACCCAATCCAACACAAACCAACCAAAACTATTGTGTAGCCCATTCTCGACCGTCTGGCATTACGGGTTGGACGGGTCTCAGGTTGGACAGACCTCGGATTGGATGGGTGGGTATAAACGGTTTGGGCCGAATTTTAGACTTAGTTAATCTTTTTGGCCTCATTCAAATTCTATTTCTTTTTTTTTTCCTTTTGTTAATTTTTTTTTTCTAGAATTTAAAAAACAACCACATTTATATTTGAATTGGGCCATTAATGGCCCAATAACTCAAAGCCCAAATTTACAAATCAGAAACTGATCATCCAAAAAAATCAGAATAAGATAATTTACATTAATTGATTGAATTACAATAAATTTAATCACTAATCAGAATCCAATCACTAATCAGAGCATGATAAATTACATTAAATTGTAATAAATTAAATACATTAAACAAAAACTACATTAATCAAAATTATCCCTAAAAACCTAAACTATAAACCCTAGCCGCCAGGAGCCCCATCGGCGCCGTGGCGGCCACATGATCTCCAAGCAGTTGTAGCCATCGCGGCCGACCTTTGTTGCGCCATCTCTAACAATCCCTCCGACCACCACTGTAAATCGTAAGTGTCCATGTGAAACACCAAAAAGATGAAGTCACTAAATCAGATACAGAAGGAAGAAAAACACAGAACAGAGAATGTGTATACAGAAGCAACATGTACACAGATATACAGAAGGAAGAAAAACATAGAACAGAGACAACAACACATAAAACTAATATATAGCCTATCGGTATTTCTATTTTAGCCAGATCTAACTAAACTCATCAGCCTTCCATGGAGATGGTGGTCATTCAACGATTTTTGCGGCACACAGAACACGGAACAGAAAGGAAAGGACAAGGGAATGGAGGCAACCACCATGGAGGCAGCGAAAGGGAGAGGCCGAGAGGGTGAGGGGAGAGGAGAGGCTGAAGGCTTGCGGCCATGGTGAGCTTGAACGAGAGAGTAAGAGGAATGGGATAGATGGCGGCTATGGTTTGAGGTGAGAGCATATCAGAGTCAGAGAAATAGGGAAGGGATCGTAAGAGTTTGGAATTGGAAATGGAAGTCTGGGAGACTGGGACTAATGGGGAAAAACAGTTTTAAATAAAAGAGAGAAAAGCTTAATGCATCTCTACCATTACATCATTTCTGAATCAATCTTAACCGTCCATAAGAAGCACAATCCATGTGCTCTTTTATTGTCCAATTCTTTTACGCCACGTGTTGGTCGAGTTCTGGTACCGACGAATGAAATATTTCTCACCTGAACCTGCCCGCATTCACCCGTTTCAAACTGATTTTTTACACTGCCTGACCCGTGATCTCCATCGGTTGTATCAGGTTCCCGGTCGGGTTCGTTATTCTGGACACCCCTATTTTCATCTGCATACCCAACAAGGGATATGAGCATATGCTCTGGCAAAATTGCAAATTCCAAGATTACTCGGACAAGTTGATAGCAACTTGTAATGTAAGGAATAATAAGTGATGGCCAGTACGCCTCTCTATTTTGTTATTTAGAGTGTGTTTGGTAAGCCATTTCAGCTAGCTGAAAGCTAAAATTAGTAATCGAAATCATTTCAGTTGTGTTTGGTAAGACACTTTTTTTTGGTAGCTACTAGCTTTTCTTGAAAAAGTACTTTAGGTAGCTTTTTAAAAAAAAAACTCCAATTTTCAGCTACTAGCTGAAAATTAATTACAAGTTTATCCCTCAACCACTCCCACTTATCATTATTTAATAATTAATGATGTCCTTATATGTCATTTTACCATTTTCAGCTAGTTTTACCAAACACATTCAATAGCTAGTTTTTCAGCTAGTTTTACCAAACACACTCTTAATTAGCATAGCTCTTTCATTATCCCGCGTATTAGCGAATGAGTGTATATTTTTATTTAATTAAAATTAAAATTATAATAAATTAATATTTTTAAAATTAAAAAAATAGAATAATTTTAGATAATTTTTTAATTTTATATTTTAATAGTATATTATCTTTTATTATTAAAATATAATTTATTTGATAATAAAATATAATAAAAAATTAAATCATAAAGATAAGATTAAAGATTTATATATTAAAAAAATTGAAATAGAAAATAATGGGATAAGAATTTTAAATCTTAATAAATTTTAAAATTTAAGATTAATATTTATTAACATTCAAAAATTTAAATAGGAAGAGAGAGAAAATTAGTATTAATAATTGACATAGAGAGAATTTCACTCTCACAAATGTGACTGAAATTCACCATCCAATTGAGAGAAAGAGAATATAAATAATCATTGAGAGAGAGAGAGTAGGGTGGGTGAATATTCCACTTGTGAGATCTCAAAATGATAATATCGATTTTTCTAACATGTAGAACCCTTGCACTTGATAATAAATCAAAAGTAGAAAGATTTTATTTGAAATTACAACTTTTAATATTATCAATACATTGAATGTTGTGATAGTTATAATTTCCAATAAAACATTTTCACTTTTGATTTATTATCCTATACAAGATTGGACATATTAAAAAAACCATTGTAATATAGAGAGTTGATTAAGCTACTTCTTTCATTGATCGATACTTTGTATTCACTAATGGAAACACATACATCCTACATAAGGTATCGACCTTATGAAGCAGTAAATATATTCCATTAATTATGAGTAACAAGTCTTAATTTGAACCTGGCAAGATTGACTACAAATTGATCACGATGAAAGTGAGATAGCAAGGTAATTCAAGAAGAAATATTTTATCCTTTTGACAAAGTAGCATAAAATTAAGAAAATTCCTAATAATGAAAAAGTTAATTGTTTCTAGAACGAAAAGAGGCATGTCTGTATAAGACAATTAACACGAGATCTAGCAAGTCAATTCGTAACGCGTTGTAATTGATTTGAGTTGGACCCTCCACTGAAACCTTAGAAAACTCTACTTAACACGAGGCAGAGCAAGAGCTTCTTCAATGAAATTCCATCACCGTCATGACCCTTTAGCTACCTTGTGACCATCATATCTTGTCACCTATTTGCCATTCTTTCTCAATCAAAGGCCCCTATTCTGCCCCATTTATACTTCATGCCTGGAATGTTCTTATTCAAATTAATTACTTATCCATCACTTTCACTTATGTACTTCCTCTGTTTTCCTTTACTTAATTGTTGTAGTGAACAAACCAAATGAAATATGACATGTGGTAGAACATGTGCTTTGTATTTTTCAGTTGAATGAGTACTATTTGCAACTTGGGCTTTAATAGATGGTATATCACACTTTTGGAATGAATGAATATGAATACTCACTGCACGAGGGAACACTCTCAATTGATCTCTTAGACATCATTAAAGAATGTATTGAATGTAACCCCCTACCATATTGAAACACGTATTACACTCTCCATAGATAAATAAACGATGTTACAAAAGTTCAACACTTAATACTATCTCATTCTATAATCATTCTAAATATCCAGAAGGAAATTCGATTGGTACAGCACAATGTCCCGATTTGAGATTCTAAGCTTTTAAGACCTGCTGGTAATAGAGATTAATTGGGAACAGGAATATCCACTCTTGATAAACATAATGATCAATCATCACCTCATTGAATGAAAAATCACAGGTTGATTAATGCTACTTATAATTTTACACCCACAAATAAGGTAAAAAAGGGCACAGAGAAATCCCATCAAGGGGGTCTAAAAATTGATTTTAATCATAGTGTTTTAAGATGTTAGGGTGTGGACTCTAGAAAGTGAACATACTAATTTTATAGCTCTTTCTGCGGAATGTAAGAATTAGCAATCATAAGGGGTGCAATCATTCATAGTTCATGCCCCTCTCCCCCTCCCCCTCCCTCAAAAGAAGCTTGTGATTCACACCTAGATACAAACAGTGAGTGAAGTTGAAGGCATTGATGCACAATTCAAGTTGAATATGGTGATCTCTCTTCACCAACCACCGTCAACCATAAATTAAAATTCCATAAATAGCATAAAAAATCAAAGGGTAAAGTGAGTGCAATTAATTGAAAATTGAAATAGATATAGAGAAGGGTTCGGAGCAGAGTCCGTGTCAAAAGGGTTATGTAAGATCCTTATAGGACCCATCCAGGATATCCTTTAGCAGGTTACGCTATGTGTTTCTTCCCCTCCTTTTTCTTATGCTTATAATAATAACAAATAGGTTTAATTGACGCTGTGTGTTTCTCCCCCTCCTTTTTCTTATGCTTATAATAATAACAAATAGGTTTAATTGAGCTTTTAGTCCTTATTATAGTTTATCCATAATTTTGGTTCCTAATTTTTTTTTTCACGATTTTGGTTCCCTGAAATTTATTGTACTCTTCCGTTTTTGAAACTAATTGAGTGTTAAGGTCTTCAATCTCTTTAGCAAGTTCTTGAGATCGAGAGACACCATTGGTTAGAAATTCAGTAAAGGTTTGGAGTTGGGTATTTAAATCTAAAAGCTTTACTTTGAGCGCCCCATGAGCCTTTTGAGTGGTCTCTTTGATATGACTTGTTATCATGAAGTTCATTGATGAACATTTCTGTAAATAAGTCATACCACGAGCAAAACGCATCCAGGGCTACGCGTCATGGTAGAGCCTTTTTAAGATGAACAAGCAATGTTGTGCTAGAAGCTTTTTAAGATACTCCGTCCGTCCGTTATTATAAGACCCTCTCAACCGTTTCACACAGTTTAAGAAAAGTTAGTTAATGCATTGATCTTTTAAAAAAAATAATAGCATTCCAAATATACCCCTATTTAAAAGTGACTATATTTTAGAGACATTAATTGTGACATAGTGGAAGACTCCAAAAGTCACTTTTCAATGATGTAATTGGACATGTGGGTAAAACTTCATTAATTATCACACTTATCAATATATAGGGAATAAAAAGAGTTGAATATTAATGAAGGGCAAGTATGGAAAAAATTATTGTTTTACCTGAAAATTTACAAAGGGTCTTATATTAAGGGACACTCAATTCTCCTAGAAGGGGTCTTATAAATAGGGACGAAATGAGTACTAAATAGCTAGGGAAGTTAAAACAATAGATTAGAGATAAGAAACATAATGCAATAAATTTAATTAAATAAAATAATAAATGTATTGAAAAATATTAAATGTATCAAGTGCCAAACTTGTGTATTATTGCTTCGGACTTGAATATAAACAAAAATAACTACTTTCACACTTATTAAGAAAAACAGTTAAATTCATTTAATTTTCTTGATATCATCTAAAAAGTAGTTGTATTACCTAAATTACCCTACATTCAATTTTATTGAAACTTATTTCAAGTGGACACACTCTCTTACTGTTGGCACATGATTCATTAAACGTTGGAAAATAAAACCTGAATTAAATAAAGGGTATTTTGGGATGATCTCATTAAATAGAGTGAAATTAGTTAAGATTTTCTTATATTTTAGTCTACCATATGTGAGTGTGTTTTTTCTTATATTCAAGTCCGGAGGGAGTAAATATTAGGACTGATTTTATTGGAGAAGCTTCAAACTCTGGCCTTCTCCTAGAATCTTCTAAATGTGTTTGGCGATCAACTGAACCAGAAGATAAAGGAACGTGCTTGTGGAAATAAAAAAGCACCAAACTCCATTGTCTTCGAACCATGACGCATGGTCCTAGGTGCATTTTGCTTACGATATGACTTGCTTACAAAAATGCTCAATGAACTTCATGATAACTAGTCATACCAAAAGACCACTCAAAGTATTGGAGAAGCTTCAAACTCTGGCCTTCTCCTAGAATCTTCTAAATGTGTTGGGCGATCAACTGAACCAGAAGATAAAGGAACATGCTTGTGGAAATAAAAAAGCACCAAACTCCATTGTCTTCGAACCATGACGCGTGGTCCTAGGTGCATTTTGTTTACGGTATGACTTGCTTACAAAAATGCTCAATGAACTTCATGATAACCAGTCATACCAAAAGACCACTCAAAGTAAAGCTTTTGGATTTGAATACCTAACTCCAAGTCTCTATTGAATCTCTAATCAAGGGTGTCACTCGAGCTCAAGAACTTTCCAAAGAGATTGAAGACCTCAAGGATCAATTGGTTTCAAAAACGAAAGAGTACAACAAATTTCAGGGGACCAAAATCACAAAAAATAATTAGGGGGACCAAAATCGCGGATAGGCTATTCTAGGGGGACCAAAAATGCAATTAAGCTTAACAAATAAATGTTTAAATATTTTCATACACCTATTTTCTCTTTTCTCCCTTTTTTTTTTTACCTTATTTCACTATGCCAAAATATACATATTGAAACACAAGATTTAAAACATTTAAAAAACAAAATGCTTTCGAAAATGTCTCAAAGCATATATTCTAAAGTGTTTACTTTATATATGGAATCTATTATAACATTTATCTCTTAAAGTCTTTAAAAGAAGTTCCAAATAATTCTAAAGCACTTATTATGGAAGCTAAATAATTAAAACTTCTAAAATAAAATTTAACCCTAATTAAAATTAATGCAACCCAAATTAATTAATTAGTGTTTGAGAGAGAATGAAAATGAATAATTTAATTACAACATCAATTAAAAAATTACAAATATATTAATATTTAAAGAATAAATAAATAATCTGAAGCATTTATAAGGAAAAACGCTTTAGCAGGTGTACTCCCTCCGGTCTTAAATATAAGTAACTGAAAATTCAATTTTGTTAGTTTAAGATATAAGCAAAAACTAACTATCTTCACTCTTTATATGAGTTTGAGAAAATTTAATAAGCTCAACTAATATTCTTAATTATCATAAATTAATTAATTTTTACTTATATTTAAGACAAGAGTAGTATATGCTAAAACATTTAGGATTATAAACACTAGCATGTTTATTAAGTTAAAAAAAATGTATTCGCAGTCTTATACAAACACACACAACAATATCAAACTTCTCTCACTGTTTGCACTATTGCTACATCGTCGAGCTTCCTAAGTGAGTTATTTCCAATATTTTAAAAATTGGATCGGTATTAAACTAATAAAGACACTAGTTTAAGATTTAATAGTGTTTAACCATGATCAAACTGATAATAATTAAATAATATTTTAAAATATAATTTAAATAATATATTAAATAACATTATAAAACATAACATTAATTCGTAATTTAAAGTAAAAACTAACAAAAAAATCATAAATAAATGGTATATATTTATTAATATTATAAAACTCTTTACTCAATGAGTCATTAGTCACTATAATTTATAAATTTTGAGTCCGTTTGTTTAAAATTATTTCTTAAAATAATCACTTCTAAGAATTTTTAAGATGTTTGTCTAAACTTTTTTCAAGAAGCAGAATCAGAAAATAATCAGTTTTCTGCTTTTTAAGTTGCTTCTTAAAAAAACAGTTAAAATAGAAGAGAGAGAAAACTTTTTAATAATATGAAAGCATTTATTTAACAATGTGAAATCATTTATTGTGGCAAACAAAGTGCTTTTCTTTGATTGTAGCCAAATGAAAATTTATTTCTGATTATACAAGAATCTCTAAAATAAAATTAATTTTTTTTAAATAATTTAAAAAAAGTATTTTTTAAGCATAAACAAATTCGCCGTTTATATTTAAATTTTTACTATAATAAATGATATATATAATTTCTTTTAACTAATATATATATATATATATATATATATATATATAAAATAAAGTATGAACATATATTACTAAAGATATAACTTGGTGTAGTGATTGGTCGCTTGTTAACTCTTCACGCTTAAAGATCGGGATTCGAATCTTAAGAGTAAAAATGAAGAGAATTAAAGATGAAAAAAAAAACCTAAAACATTTTCTAAAATGCTTTAGAATGTCTTCCCGTATAATAAAATAAACAACATGCTAAATCATTTTTTAAAATGCTTTACAATGTGAATGACCATACTACAATGCCAACAACTTAAGTTAGTATAAACTTAGTAGCAAATTTTAAAAAGTAACGCTTAAAATCTTTTTTATTATAATATTTTTTTATTTTTTTCATCACATCATTTATTATATTTTTTAATTTTTTTTCTATCTCTTGTACCCTCCATCTCCTGTATCTCAGTTTTCCGTTCACAATTTTTTTGAGTATTTAGTGTCTATTTGATTTATAGTTGAGTAGAATTAACTTTAGAAATCAATAATTAAAATAAATGATACATATTTTACAAAAAAACATGTAATTTAAAATCAATTTTATGAAGTTATGATTTTAATTACACTATTGAACGTCAAACCAAAGTGACCGTTACACAGCACAAATAACGTGTTTCAGCAAGATGGTTCATTGTCACACTCTCACCTCACCCCACTATGTAGGTTTGGAGAAGGAGGTGGACTAGGGAACGATTATGGTGGGCTCCACAGAGGCCTCTCTTATGATGTGGTCCGCCGCATGATTCTTGGCCCACGGCCGACCACCATCGCCGTCCTACGTGGACAACTCTGTCCACATCATTGTCTAAAGCGTGTGAATTGAAATTCTAGTAAAGTTATTTTATGTATATGATATTAATATTAATAATGTTTTTACACTACACTACATATATTACATTATTTAACATGTACCACCATAATTGTGTAAGCCATCATACTTTTTGATATGTAAACCATATGACACACGGAAAGTCGTATAATATAATAATATGCGCTTTTCACATGCGTACTTTCTTCTACAATCCTAGTTTAGTATTAATGAAGTGAAGACCATACAGTGCTTTTCTACATTCTTATTTAAAGCATTGCATTTTAAATTAAGTTTATTCTACGATGGTTTTATGCTGATTTATTTGATGAACTTTAATTTCCTTTATAATTTTCTGGTTTAACCACATGTATCATCCACTAGAGGTAATCCTTATGGTGGGGCTACTCGCTCTTCCAGCGGTGATTTTTTTCATCCACTAGACTCTAACCCAATACCTTGCTTAAGGGAAATCAAGCATGTATCACTTGAACCAATCCCCATTTAAAACTTGTTTAACAATTATAATTTATAAATATTTTATATTGTGATTCATTTATTGTAAAATATGTAACTGACAACAAAAATTGAAAATGTTTTTTTTGGTTTTTACAAATGATTGTTTTTAAAAATAGTAAGTTTGAAAACAACCATATTTTCTAATTTTATATTTTTAAAAACTAAAAACAATTTAAAAAACAAAAATTAAACAACCCATATGTGAAAATTTTAATTAGAAAATAGAGTTTTAAATAGAAATTAAGAAAGTGATGGGATGACTTATTTGTAATAAAAAATTATTAGAGGACTAAAATCACAAATTTAACTGTAATAAAGACAATGAAAATGCAAACCTGATTTTTATTAAAAAAAATACATAGTAAATAAATTATATTTATAAAAGTACTAACAATTAATCAATTCTTTTAAGGAATGTTTTTATTCAAAGGTTTTAATTCTAGAAAAAAATTGCTAACAATATATTCTTTAATGTTTTTTCAAACTATTCTTTATTTTTTGTTGAATTTGGTCTCATTTTTTATTTGATGAGAGCCTATTCTTTAATGGGAAATGTTAACAAAGCATCGTAAGGGCACGAGTTAAAAAAATCAAAATTAAAATTTTTTTATTGAATTGTACAATATTTTATACTATAGATGTAATTAGTGTCGTGATTTCCAATAAATATCTACTATATGTGAATTATTTAACCAGTGTTCATAGGATACTCGTTAACAGGACTCTTTTTTAATTTAATTTATGGGACTTTAGTAAATTTCGCATAATAATAAATGATATACCGAAAAGAATATATATTGATAAATATATTGATAACTGTTCTTACAAAGACTATAGAAACCCTACAAACATAATTTGGCAGAGTAACAACATAGCCTATGTGAAGAGTCAAAGTTGTCTGATTCCTGGTTGTAATGGTCCTTATATAGCCGTGTGTAGGTTGATCTTCCATTTAATGCTCGTATCCTCTGGGCGTGATTCGTGGCCTTTAATCGCTCTGAGCCCGATCAACGTTTATTTGAATTCTTTCCATTCTGGTAATGGTCCGCGAGATATTCGTTGAAGATGATTGATATGATAAATTGTGATAGGTTTCCCTTAATTAACTCCTTCCTCACTTCTTTGGTCATGGTATTAGTGGGTGTCTCGGCCCACCCGTTATGTAATTGAGGTATGTGAGTAATCTCGAGGGTACGCTACATAGTCCCACAAGCTATGAAGTATTCATGTGAAATAGCTTCAAAAGGTATCAAGACCTTTCAATGCCTCGGGCGGTACGCTACATGGTCCCACAAACTATGAAGTATTCATGCGAAATAACTTCAAAAGGTATCAAGACCTTTCAATGCCTCGGGCGGTACGCTACAATAACATTTCTCATCCTTGATTCACTTCACCAATATTTTTTTATATTTTCCTTTTTACATTATCTTAGACCTCCTTTATAAATAAAAAGTTTACCCTAGAGTGAAAAAGATAATAGATTGCAGATAAAAAAATAAGTATATAAAAACGTTAGAACTTATGAATGAGAATTAAGTGGGTAAATTATGGCTTAGTATATGCTTTCCTTCCCTTTTGATCAAACAAAGATGTCTAACAAAAGAAAGTGAACAATAAATAAATTAAAGGTAAATAATTTCCAACCGAACTATAGGAGATTAGAAAGACACGTGCACCGTGAATATTATGATTTCAAAATTACTACTACTAATGAGTAATGATTTTGCTTAAAAGATATGAATTCACAAGCTAGCCACACCAATAGGCAAACTTATACATGGCTTTGACGATCGAACAAGCTTGGTTCATGCCTTTCACTTCACTTTCCTCCTGTTAATTTCCACCAACCATCTACTGTGAAGCCCGCGTTGCTGTTTAATTTTGTCACCGATTGGGCCACGTATTGTCCAAGATGGACCACTTTAGATCATGGGAGATTCATTTCAATATCCCACTGTTCTAACTGCGGCAAAAATCTAATCAGTTGTTAGTTATCAATACTCAATAGATTATCATTTACCATGGCTGCAGTTTAACAATTCAAATCACCAACCTCGTTTCGCAATTGGAATACGTAATGAAAGGGATTGGATTAATTTTATTTCGATGTATAAGAAAAGTAACGAGGTTTAATCCTAGAATTTTATGTTAAATCACTAGGCTAACCCATTAGGATCAGGGATTGGATTAATTAGTTTAACATGGTAGGGCTAGAATTTCCCTCCTTTTAATACATGGAAACTAATGAGATGTTCATATTGGCATATTTAAATATTAATTGTGCCCGGATAGTATAAGATATTATCTTTTTAATTTTAATAATAATAATAATAATATTATTATTATTATTATTATTATTATTATTATATCAAGCTTCTTTGTCTTTCAAACTCGAAATTTGGGCTATGTCCCATTTGTTTAATATTTTTTAAAAAAATTATTTTTTAGAGATTTTTTTAAAAAAATTTGAAATTAATTTATGTTTGGTTAAAATGATAAAAAATATTTTTTAATATTTTTTTCCTATTTTAATTGATTAATTATTTTGAAAAACAATTAATTAAGAACAACTTCTAATTATAATAAATTTTTTATTATTTTTAAATTCTAATTATTTCTAAAATATAAAATAAACACACTAAAAATTTGAAAATTAATTTTTTTTCTAAAAATAATTACAAACAAACGAACACTTATGTATCATCTGGGATTGAGCATGTCCTCGATCACTTGGCCTATTAAAAATATTCATACTTTTGTTAACCGAATTATTCTTTGGAAACCTATAAATCGACTGTGTGATAAAAAGCACACCAAGATATATCTTAATATTTAAAAGAGGGCGAAGATCACATATATAACTAATGCACGAGTAGGAGAGAAAATGTGCCACATCATCAAGAGACACTCTTTTTGGAGTGAAGTGACCATTTTGTAAAAAAAAAATTAAAGGATGCTTTTATAAAAAAATATATAGAGACCAAAAACATATTAATTTTACTCAAAATTATTTTAGCAATAATTTATCCCCACATATTTGGTACATTTATTTTTATATTTCTTTTCAAATTTTAAAATTAAATTACTTTTATTAAATATAAAAAATAAAATTAAAACGCATCTTTAAAATTAGTTTTATCTATCTATCTATACTTTTACAATGTAACAAGATGATTTTTTTTTACCTTTTTTATTATTCATTGGTGCTCTCTCTCTCTAATTTCATTGATGGGCCAATTTATATTGGGTTGGGCCACTAGAAGTTTTAGGTTATCATGATAACTTTTACTATATGACTATATATTACCTTTTTATTACTACATGTATTGGTTGGGCCTCTACAAGATGATCTTGTACCTTTTTATTACTATATGTTATAATGGTATATACTTACATATTACTATATTTTACATTATGATAACTTTTACTTTTTTTAATATTAATTTTTTATTTAACTTTTTATGAAACTACTTATAGTAACTATTATACATAATATATATAAAATCAATATATGAAATCAATGTCTCTTTACATTTTTTTTAAAAAAGATTATTATTAAAACATTTTTACTTGCATGTACTATTATTATTTATTATAATTATAATAATATAATCTTTGTCAACACATGCTAATCTAAATCTATCAATATGATTAATAAAATTAATGCTAATATAAAGAAGAGTAAATTAAAAAATCCGTGACTTTTTTTAGGGTCATGCAGTTTAGTCTCTAAAAAATAGAAAAACCCAATATAATTTTTAACTTCTTTCTTTTTATGTCACTATAGTCCAACTGCGTGCTTCCCATTAATGTTTTTATGACGTGACATATTTTGTGACACTGTGTTACACTAGTTGCCATCTGTGCACAAAAATAATGTCATTGGGGTTGAGATCTTCCGATGAAAGAAGGGGAAGAAGAGAAAAAAGGGGAGAATGAGGAATCACACGACTGTTGGAGTTGAAGTCTTTTACGCTATAAATTTGATAAAACCACGTCATTTTTGTGCTACAGTGGATACTATAGTGACAACTAGTGTGATACATTGTCACTAAACGTGATACGTCATAAAAAAATTAATGAGAAACACACAGTTGGACTATGGTGATAGAAAAAAAATAAGAAGTCAGAGATTGTTTTGAGTTTTTTATTTCTTAAAGACTAAATTAAACTTCATGACTCTAAAAATGTCAGAGATTGATTTGCTAATTTACTCTATAAAAAAAGTTAGTATAAGTGACAACTTTCGTGAAAACATTTTCATAATAATTTTTTTAACTTTTCATTAATAGAAATTATTTGAATAATAAATAATTTTTTGCTGGTTTTTAATCAAATATTATGTATTTATTATTTGACAATATATTCATATGGTTATTAATCGAATTATTTTAATATATAGTCAAATCAAATTTCACTATTACTCTTTTAAATTATTTTTTAACTGTTAGAATAAATTAAAAATGAATTAAGATAAAAAGAGTAAAATTTTATAAAATATAAAAAATAATAATCTCGCGCGATTAAATATTAGTTTGTATACATTAATTAATTAAAGATGTACAATAACTCACATAATGGAGAGAGAGAGAAAAATAGAAAATGATAAAATATGATAAGTTATGAAAAAAATTATGTTATATAAATTATTATCGATATTTATTATATAAACAATACTTGGATTTCACAAAGCAAAAGAACACAAAAAGAGAAAAGAAAATGCTAATGGGGTAGGAAGCTAGGCAATGACGTCAGGTGGGAGGACAACCATCAAGCCATGCGCAATTCAGCTGTTCCTCCTCTCTTCTTTTATATATTCATTGTCCTCTTTCCAACTCTCTCTCTCTCCTGCTACCACAATTTCTCATCTTATCGCTCGCTCTCAGTCATCATGTTGTTCTCTTCTTCATAGTTCAACATTCATCGATCTCCTTCTTAATTTAATCTAATTTAATTAATTTGTCCTTCACTTCACCTCAACCTCATCATCATTAGCTTTGTCCACTTGATCTTCCTCATTTGCACTTGTCTTTCTCCAGTAACACTGATTACCAGGTTAGCTACCTGATTACTATCTCGATCTGCATGCCAAATCTAAACCTTACACTAATTAAACAACCAACCTCATCATCGTTCATTCAATTAACACTTAATTAAAACATTATGTTTGTGTGTTTTTTTTTTACTTTTAGCTCTCTCCAGTTCCTATTCTGTTACGGATGGAATTATATATTTTTCCTTGTGCTTGCTTCAATTCCATTTCATAAGACACAGTTGATTGGTTTTATTATTATTTTTATTTCTCTTCCAAATTTAAATTTTTGACACACTTTCTTTATTTTGTTAATTTACTTTTCATCCTAATTCGCTATCATCATTGTTTGCTCTTTCCGGCGCACAATTCAATTGCCATATTGATGAACGGGAATTTGGCAATGTCTTTGTTTCATTCCTCTTCCTTATTGATCTTGGACTTGGTAGAAAAACACTATATAGAAAGAAGGTTAAGGCACATTGGGCAGAGTGTAGGGTACCCATAAAGTTCTCGACTTCTCGTTCTCTCTCTCTCTCTCTCTCTCGTCAAGGAATTAAAGAGGTCAGATGTGCCATGAAAATTCTCGACAAAGAGACAATAGAGTCAGAGTCCCAGCTTCCGCAATGAGACACAGTCTAATTTGGCTCACTCAACAGTAACTGTGCAACAGTACAAGTCTATCTATCCTTAACTTTTCCCCCCTTTATTATTACCCATTCTCCCGTGGCAGGCCTTGATCCAATGGAACTGTGCCTCTCTTTTTGCCCCTCAAGCTTTTCCCTTTCGAGAAACGCGTGCCCAATTTGTGATCACGTCATCCCATCCACACCACACTGTCTTTTTAATTTCATTTCACATGCTTGCTTATGCCATTCTGATCAGCAATATTGATTTAATTAAACTATGCTTAGTTTGTGCGTGTTTTAAATTTTTAATTTAAACATTTTATAATAACTAAATATTTTTTAAAAAATGTAAAATAATTTTATTTTCTATTTTTTTTAATTTTTAAGTGTATGTGTGGTTCTCAACCTCATTTGAGAACTGTCAAAATCAATTATGTGAAATTATAAATCAAACAGACCCTAAATCGATATATATACTATTTATTTCTTAATATAAAATAATGATCGATTCTCATTCATCTTAACGGTCTTATCATCACTTATGTCACACTCTTTTCATTTAGAGTAATGTTAGTTATACATGTTGTATGTTAAATACAACATAAAGAGAGAAAGATAGAAATGAGAGTAAAAAGAGAGAAAAAAGAGATGTAATAAATAATATGATAAAAATAATATAAAAAAAATGTGTTGTATTTTTTTGTTGTATATATGAATTTTATATCTCTATCATTTATGACCTATATATTTTTCTCCTTAATTTCTCTTTTTTTTTTTTATGGAACGGGCACACCTAAATGTAAATGAATATTTTTCTAATGTATAACCTATTATTCTAAATATTTTTGAATATGTATAATTATTAATAGTAACGTGGATTGGGAAAACCCCGTTCTTGATGAATCATTCCTACCATTCACTAACACAAGACAACATCATTAGTACAAGCCTCTAGCTGTCCGTTTCATGTATGTAGACCCTTCACAACACAAACAGAGGTCTAATAAGCTCGCTCCATCCTCTCCCCTCATGGTTTTCAACAAAACCTAACTCTCATGATTTGGTTTTCTCTCCTCTCTCTCTCTCTGTCTAACTATCCAACCGACCCAGCAGGGAAGAAAAAATCATTATTGTTTCTGAAATTATTTGTTTTTGTTTATAAACACGCGCTCATTAATTTTAATTTTTATTTCCTTTAATTGATAATTGTATTGAGCGCTGCTCACCACCAAATGAGCTAATGCTTATCTCTGATAACACTTGCCACCTTTTCCCTCATAAGGCCTTTTATTATTTTTAATTTCTTTTTGTTGGGGGGTTTTGCCTTTTTAGCTTTTTGCTTCACTTGAATATTAAATTATCTCACTCATTGTTTCTCTTCTCTCTCACACACACACTCTTTATCTCTCATCTATATACATTCATTGACACACACATATTCAGATTTATTTTCCTTGCATATAATTTATACATGAGGGAGAAATTGTATTAATGGTGGTGAATTTGACGCAGAGTAGTAGTTATTGGTATATGTGATGATGGAGTCATGTGTCCCACCGGGGTTTCGGTTCCACCCAACCGATGGAGAGCTAGTTGGTTATTATCTCAGGAAGAAAGTAGCTTCTCAGAAGATTGATCTTGACGTTATCAGAGAGATCGATCTATATCGTATTGAACCATGGGATCTCCAAGGTAATTACTAATATATAATAAATTAACTGTAATTCATAACATATATATATATATATATATATATATATATATATAGCTTTTCTCTTTAATTTTCACTTTAAATTAGGGTTTTGACTTTTGAGTTATTGATAGGCTAGATTAGATCTTGGTTTTTTTTTTCTTTTGTCGTGAAATATGGTTGTGAATATATGATTTGACAGAGAGATGCAGGATTGGGAATGAGGAGCAGAATGAGTGGTATTTCTTTAGCCACAAAGATAAGAAGTATCCAACTGGGACAAGAACTAACAGAGCTACGACTACAGGGTTCTGGAAAGCTACAGGAAGAGACAAGTCAGTGTATGAAAGGACAAAACTCATTGGTATGAGGAAAACTCTTGTTTTCTACAAAGGAAGAGCCCCTAATGGACAGAAAACGGATTGGATCATGCATGAGTATAGGCTTGAAACTGTAGAGAATGCACCTCCACAGGTAAGCATATAGTATATATTTAACATAATTAACAATATATCTTAACTATCTTAACTATCTATTGCTTACTAAATCATTAATTATTGTGTGTTTAAGTTGTTTATGTGGTTGAGATGTTAAGGTTATGGGAAATGTTAAAAAGTGATTTAAGGTAAGTAAGATAGAAAGATTTTATTGAAATTGTTATATTAATAATTAATTACTTGATGAGTAGCATTGGATGGCTTCCTCTCCCATTAATTAATTATCACATTTATATACTCCCTACTCTAACCTTTTCTCTTTCAGATAAGGAAACGAGGATAATTAAGACTATATATGAGATCGAGATTTAGCATTGTTTTTTAGTTAATTAGAGCATGTTTGGTTTAGAATTGAAACTTAATAAATTCATATTTCCAACGCTAGAAATAGTTGTGTTTTGAAATTCAAACTTGAGTTTAGCTAGTTTTAACGTTAAATCAAACACACACTTAGTATTAATTGCTTCCGAGGTCTCAACTTGCAAGTAATTCCTTCACCCTGAAACGTCCTTTTCTCATGTTAGTTTAGTCTCATGTACTGCTTTATGTGTCTATGTTAATGCAGATTAATTAATTAAGCTTTGATTGGTTCTTATAAATTCATTTTGTATTAAAACTTAAAAGATCCGAACAACTTTTGCTTTTATACACCACTAACATCTGATTATTGACCAAGGCACGTACAAGCTTTCTTGCTCTAGCTAGTTGCTACAGAGAACTTTAATTCACCAGCAAACAAGTCAAAAGTCACTACTTTTAAAAGCGTATAGTTGAACACTTGAACTTCTTTCTTTTGATCCTGTTCTGCTCTACACAGTTTTCTTGCCATTTTTTATGTCAAACGTACACACTACACATCATGTAATTTTTATTTACTGTTTTGGTAAAAGAACAATTTTGAGGAAGTAAGGAAGAGAACTTCTTCCACACCCATATTTCAAAAGAACTATTCTCAGTGGGTCATAATTAACAATTAACATCCAAATAATCTCTTAAGAGGAAGAAAAATCCTTCCTTCAAGAGAAAAATTCTTTCTCAAAGAACAAATAAGAATTTTCCGGTTTATCCTCATTCTAACCTCAGTCATCTTAGATTGAAGCTGTCTTATTTTCTCGTCAAACTAAAATATAATACAATAATTACATCTATACATCTTATTCTTTTACACCTCACTTTCTCTCCATCTCCCTCTTTCTTTTTCATCATATTATTTCTAATATTTTTTTACCCTTTTTTCTTTCTATTTCTCTCCTTAATTGAGGTGTACAAATTTCAAAATGATGTATTACATATTTTTCAAATAATATCTCCACAATTTTTTTCTTTGTCAAAATTATCATGAAATATATTATTCATACAAGTACAACCAATACATAAGATACACTCATCATATCTCACACTCCCATGTTCTTTTTTTTTCTCATTCTCTCCATGTTGTATTAGATTGTTTTACAACTTAGTTATACAAATATAATTTCTCAATTTTTATTCTCCCTTAAAATGTGAGAAATTATATTTATACAATAGTCCCATATAAAACATTATACAATATAGAGTCTTGTAGGATGAACGTGATAGAGTGAAAAATTAAGAAAGAAAAATTGAGGCAAAAAGTGATATAATAGGAATATCATAACTCTTAAATTTTTTGTTTAGGTGTTGTAGTTTTATCATAGAAACAAGGAAAATAAGCAAATAATTTCAATCCCAGTCATGTCATAAACCACAGTGATGTCAACTGTTTAATTTTATTAGATAGTCCCTATATTAGCGGGATATAATGAATTATTGATATTTGACTTAACTGACCACTACTTCTTACCAAACAGACTGAAATTTTGCAAAAGCTAAAAAGGGAAAACAATCATAAAAAGATAAACACAAACTATCACCTTTTTCCAATTCAAATCATTTAGTTGACCTAGTCAAGTCAAAATTGATATACATACATAACAAGAAAGATAAAGTGAGAGAAGTCAAGAAAAGTCTCATCTTAGCTTTCAAATTACTTTATGCAGGAGGAAGGATGGGTTGTATGCAGAGCATTCAAAAAAAGAACTAACAGCCAAACAAAGAGTATTGAAGGATGGGATCCAAGTTACTTACATGATGAACAAGCAAGTGGTGTAAGTACCTCCATGATGGACCCAATTGATCTCATCTTAAGGCAACCTCAAAGGAATATTTCACCTCAAAATTTCTTGTACAAGCAAGAGATCATAGAAACAGATAATAACATAGGCTTCATGCATCCAGAGCAATTAATACAACTTCCTCAGCTAGAAAGTCCCTCTTTGCTAAAGAGGCAACAAATTAACGATGATGATCAAAATGTAGGGTTATCCAACACAGAGAAAGTGACTGATTGGAGGGCTCTTGACAAGTTTGTGGCTTCTCAATTGAGTCAAGAACACAGGCATGAAACAGATGATGGAGTAGAGTCAAGCTTTGCAAGCCATATTCATAACAGCTCAGACATGGCATTGATGCTATTGCAGAGTAGTAGGGATGAAGGGAATAAGTTAATAAGCCCGTTTTTTAATTCAAGCTCAGACTGTGACTTTGGGATATGCGTATTTGATAAATGAAGAAGAATGATGGAAGGAAGGGATATTGCATGTGTAGGATTTTGTTGCACTGATAGTACTATATATATGAAATATGTTTTATGGGTGGATGTTGAGACATATATATAATATATACTTTTATAAAAACAAATGTGTGTGGAAGAGTGAGAATTAATTCAGTGTAAATTGAGATGCATGCGCTCATTGACTCCAGAATCTAAGTAGTTAATTATTTAACATTTAACTCTTGGCTTAAATAGGCTCTAGCTATCTCAAGCCTAGCTACAAATAGTAGTGATGGTCTTCCACACACTCTTGTTGTGATTCCTGATTCAATTCAATGTTGTATTCTTCAATCTAGCAACAGAAAAACCTCATTCATGTGCTCTTTAATTTTCATTAAACATGCTGATGTATTATTTATTCATTTTTTTGGCAAAAAAAGGTGTTTAATGGGCTTTCGAAGTTATTACTTGTCAACCAAAACTTGTTACTACAAACGTACGTTTTATTATATAAAAAACACATTAATTATACACGTGATCTAGTTCAACACTATATATGCTAATGTAACCTAACAATATTTGAATTTAATAAGCTCTTCTACCACGACTCCATGTACGTAACTGATGATGGACAACGGCATTCTCAGATTAATTAATTTGCGCTTCTATTTCGTGCGAAATTATTCAACATGTTGCACATGCATGTATGATATTTTTATATAGAATTCCAATATCTGAAAAACAATTCTTTTTTGTGGAAATTTATATATTTTGAGTTTAAAACCTTAACTTATCCACTTTATAAAGAAAAGTACACACACATACCTTGTGTAGAAACAACCAGCCAAACATGACGTCAAGAAGAAATAGTGATTTTGAGTTAAACCAAACACATTAAATAGGCCGGCCCAACATTCCAATGATCTTAAAATGAATTTTATGATAAGGTTTTTTTTATGTTTCAATATATTAGTGCATGTTTTTAGGATAATCTTGAAAAAAATGACTACTTTTTTAAAGAATATAATTATTAATTTAAATAAATAAATCTACTCACTCTAATACAATAAAGTCTAATCAAGTATAGTGACATGTCTTTTCTTAAAGTCAGTATATGCTTTTATATATATATATATATTCACTAAAGGCAAAAAAAATAAAGTAAGTGATAAGACAAATCAGTGTTAGAAATGAATAGAATCCATTATTAATAATTATTAGTTATGAAAAAAGAGAAAATTGGGTCAAAATAAGGCTTTTTTTTAAGAAAAAAATTTTAGTTACTTTTAATAATTTAATATTACTTACTAAATAATTATTATCGTTTTTAAAAATATTAATAATAAATAAATTATTTTTAGGAGTTTAAAATAATGATATTTTTAGGACTTAAAGAGGGGGCTTTATCCACGTCAGACTTGCGCTTACCTTATCACTAAATAATTTAAGGTAAAGTAGCCCACTTTGAATGACAAGAAACCCATTAACCCATACTTTTAATGTTTGTGCTTGACTGATCCAGTTAATTAGTAAGGTGATGTTATTTAATTTATTCATTTCTTTTTCATTACACTATTTTTAAATTTCATTTTTAAAATAAAATAAAAGAAGAGTTTAATTGCTAAATATTGTTAGTATAAAAAAATTTACACTATTATCTAATTATGTGCTACTACATCATTGGACGACAATGTAAAACATTGTTTTACATTGACAGTATATATCCATTAAATTCATAAAAGAAATATATTTTGTAATTAATATGCATTTTTTCTCTTCTTAAAAAACAAATATAAGTAGTAGTAGCGGTAGTAATAATAATTAGAAAAATGATTCATTTACACCCAATTTTAGGTGTGAAAGATGTAAGGAAGAGAGAAAGAAAAAAGAAAAGAGAGAGAAAGTGAAAGATGTGATCAGAAAGAAAAAGAGAGAAATGGAGACAAATGGGGTGTAGAAACAGATGTGAGAGAGTGAAGTATGAAAAAGTGTGTAAACCCTCAATTTCATCCTCTAACTTGTCATTTTTCTTCTCGTTAATACCCAAACTAAACTAAATGAATAAGTAATTAATCCTCAAACTTTAAAATACTCATCACGTTAATCCTCCAGCTTTCACAGTATCTAAGGGTGTTGGGACGGGTTGGGACAAGTTTTTCTTGTTCCTAACCCGACCTTAATTTTTTTACCGGTCCAATTCTATGGACCCGAACCCGTTCATAGACCTGAGGGAGACCCGAAGATTGCGAGTCTAAGTAAGACCGGGTCTGAGTAGGACATGACTGGGTTGACCCGATATATAAGTCAAATATAATCATGAAATTAAATGATCAAATAACAATGTTAAAAAAAACATTTCATACAATTAATAAATATATTGCATACAATAGAATTTCTCTTACTATATGTAATATTTTTTACTTTTTTAAAGTTTGGGACATTACTAAAATAAAAATAACATTTTATCACTATATAACTTTCGTATAGAATGTATTTTTAAAGATAGATAAAAGAAATTTATACTCAAAACCCTATCTAGTATGAAAAAATAAGGTTAAGATTTTACATAATAGAAATTTATAAGTAATATATATTATATTTATATATAAAGGACGGGCTGGGTAACCCGAACCCGTCCTCAACCCAATGTCGGGTCAAATGAGACCCAATTTAGTTTTATTCATTCTTGTAGTAGGACAAAACCCGACCTGAGTAGGACATGTTGGAACAGGTCAAAGAGACAAACTGGGTCTTAAACCCCCTAATAGTATCCATCAAATTGGTCTCTAACAACGACTAATGTGGCAGTGTCTGAAAGTTAGAAGACTATTCAAGTAATTAGTTTAGTGTGGGGATTAATTGATGAGGAGAGAAATGATATCTTTTGGGACGAAATTGAGTATTTACTAAAAATCATAATTGTAATAATTATGCAAGAAAACCATCGGTTTTATTCAAGATGTGTAACAAACAAATTAAACATAGGCAATGTGTTATTTTCAAGCAGAAAGTTTGTATGAAATTCTTAAAAAATCATAACCACTCGACATTAATTATGAGTTTTCCTTCATTTTAATTTATAAATGGGCAAAAGCAATATGCCACAAAAATTGAACGTGATATCACATGTTCACCCAAAATCTTAAGACATTAATTAGGTATCTGAGTTTCTTCTCTTATATTATCTATTAAATATTCTTTCATAACGTGGACTACAAACTCACACTTCAATTCCTAACAAGTTTCATGTGTTTTATAAAAATTAATTTTGTAAATTACAATTCATGATAAATAACAACCCTTTTATTTTACTTTTGTGAATTCCTTTTGGAATCTTTTGAAAGATGAGGTTAGTAATCGTATGTTAGAGAAGTTTTACTAGCACATGCTAAACTTTCAAGATAGTCTATTGTATTCACTTTTAATGGTTGAACCTAAAATAAATTGCTTGCATAAAGTTAGTGATTTTCATCCAATTTCTATCAATTTCACTTCGTGGATATCAAGATAATTTCAAAGATTTTTTCCTCAAGATTAAAAGAGGTTACGAGTACAATTATTTGCAATCAAAGTGCTTTTATAATAGGCAAATTGATGTTGTGGTGATTACTAAGGTGGTGGATTTTGCTTCTAAAAAAGAAAATGAATGTCTAATTTTTAAGGTTGTTTTCGAAAAAGCCTATGATATTTTTACATTATGAAAAAAAGAGATTGTAATGCATTTTTTTGAAGACTGCTATACCGTAGACAAGAGCTTTTAGGGCCTATTAAATGGAAAACAGTAGAAAAATTGTTTGAAGCACCATTTTCATTTCACGTTTTAGAAAACAGGGTCATTGTCGTGAAAATGTCATTTCCGGTATTTCTATTCTAACACGGAAACATTTTTTATTTTAGACAATAACGAAAAATCGTGATCAAATGTGCTAAAATTGTGGCCTAAACTAGTATAGGCCACAATTTGACAACGGCTTTACAACCGTAGGTTACGCGGCTATTGCCTATTCTAATAAACCATGACTTTTTATTTTTGGAAACAAAAACTTAAAAATTGTTGCTTTGTTCGAGGTGATTGCAAGTTTTTAGTTTTTGATTTTTTAATGATTTAAATCAAGTTTTACAACATAAAAAAACTATAAACTATTTTTTTGTGATTTTCAAAACAGACATTTTGAAAAACCATAAAAAGATATTTTAAATTTTTGGTTTTGAGCTGTAAAAACTTAATTTAAAATGTTTCAAAACTGAAAACTCGTAACCACCTCGGACGAGACCTAAAATAAGGGAATAAGCCACGATTTTCAGAATAACAAATAAAAATTCTTAAAATTGTCAAGGTTATTCGAACACAATTCATGTATCATGTCCAAGCACTAAGTTCTATCTACTAAGCCAACACATATATTTGTTATATATTTTGTCAATTTTAATATTTATAAAATATAAACCACAAATTTAAAAATAAACTCATAAAATCTCTTAGTTGAAAATCAAAGAAAAAATTTTTTATGTTAAGGTCATTTTCATTTTGAAAAATACAATTTTAGGAAAGTAAAAATTTGAAAACTCAAACATTAACTGAATATTTTGTTTAATAATTTAAACAATGGTTTTTGTTGGTTGCCTGCGAAAAAATCGATGCCTATTTTATATTTTGGCAACAATTTTGTAATCATTGACTAAAAAAAATCTCCACAATTAAAAAAATAATGCCTACTCTATGTTTGGGCAACGATTAAATTATATTAGTTTTGTAATCATTGACTAAGAAAAATCTCCACAATTAAAAAATAATGCCTACTCTATGTTGGGCAACGATTAATATAAATTATATAATTTACAATTGTTAACTAATTAAAAAATCCCCAAAAATAAAAATTGGGTAAAATATGTTTTTCGTTCCTGTAGTTTTGGTCAACTTTCATTTTCGTCCCTGACTTTTAAAATCTTTGTTTTATATCCTCATACTTTTAATAAGACACCTTCATCATAGTCCCTAATGTTAATTAGCTTTGTTAATTGTTGACATGTTTAATAGATTTTCACATTACCATTTAATGTTGAGTCTCATTTAATTAATATGGATGTTGAGTTCATTTATTAAGTTATTGAATTTAGTAGCACTTTAACAGAATTAATTAAAGTTAGGGACTATGGCTAAGGTATTTTAAAAGTATAGGGATATAAAACAAAGGTTTTAAAAACTCGGGGACAAAAACTAAACACTACAAGAAAGCGCTGAATTAGACGCGAAACCGTAGCGACAACCATGCGTCGTCACTATGTCGTCTCTATAGCATTAAATGTGCAGCTCAACGCGTAGCTGTGCAATTAATACTCTGTGACAGCCTGACCGTCGCTACGTTTCGCATTGTAGCGACAGTCTGACCGTCGCTACGTTTCTCATTGTAGCGACGGTCAGACTGTCGCTATCTAACACTATCCACCATAATTAGTCTCTTACCACAACACCACCCAAATAAAAAAATAATATTAAAAAGTATATTGTTTTATTTTATAAAAAAATGTAGAAATTAAAAAATTTGTTCTATAATAACTATCTTAAAGCTATCTTTAAATAATTTATTATTTTATATAAAAGTAATATGTATTTGGCTCTATGTTTATAAATTTAATTCTGAGCCATTATCGTTGCAAACACATAACAATTACTACTATTCAAAAATCGTGCCAGCAAATCACTTACTCGAGCAAATTACTCGTCACGCACTCACGCTCCTACACGGTTGTAAATTCCTCTGATCTACTTAATATTTGGTGCCCATGTTAAGCCACAAGGCTTATCTCTGCAAAAATAAACAAGAACTCATTCTTAAATACGATAAACACTTTAAGTGCCCCATGCACCGGTAGTTGGCATTCAATCAGAAGCCACCCATTTAATATATTATTATATCAACGACTAAGATTACTTGTGTATCGGTAAATTTGTGTACCATAAACTGCGACAATTCTTCAAGTATCAGCTTTACGATCAAAGCGTTTGTTTTATATTAGAACATCCACAATAGGAGCTTGGAAGACAATCTAGCCAAGGAAGTGCTTCTTGGAATTCAAGCATTGCAAGCAATTCTAATGAGTTACTTCATGGGCTTCAATTGCTTCCCAAAGCAACTTTCAAAAGTGATAAAAATAGTTAAAGAGATATTGGAAGCAACAAAAGAGAGTTGCTCCGTTGTAGAGATAAAGTGTCCGTTTGGTTTACAGTTGAGTAAAATTTATTTTAGAAATTAATGGTTGAGATGAGTAAGACACGTTTTAGGAAGCACATTGGACGGAAGTGATTTAAAATCAATTCTACAAAACCATGATTTTGTATTGTAGCAACGGTAAAACAAACAAGCTAAAAGTGTTTAGAGGTGCCCTTTCAAAGAAAATGGCCGGCCTAGCTTCACCCCCTGATCATGTTTATAATAATATGTCAAATTAATTATATGCAAGAAAGAAAACAAAATCACAAGATTGACAAAAGGATTGACAAAGATAGAGCATGAAGCAAATTTGATACAAGATCAAGACTACAAATCTTAGTAGATAATGTTAGAACCACAAGAAACACTAGAAGGGGGGTTGAATAATGTTTTAAGCTTTTTGATTGTTTTTGGAAATCTTTAATTTAAATCATGAAGATGGACAACGTTCAAAACAAGTCTTAAGATTAGAGATAGTTGAAACGTGCGAAAGATAAGAAAAACAGAGTTTCTTCTAAAGCTTAAGATAGTTTTAAACAGAGGCTTCTCAAAGTATCTTCTGAAGATTATTACAAATAGTATTTTCAGAACGGTTTCTGAAATACTTCAGACGACTAGAGGTTGTCTGAAGTCTGTTCCTGATTTCTGGACAGATCTCTTTCCAGACTCACTTCAGAGAATTTATTTCAGAAGTTCTTCAAGGAACATTCTTTGTAATGCTTCAAATGATATAAGAGACATCTCATGTTTTGTTCATATGAAAGATCATTTTGTTGAAATAGTTGTGTTAAGTTTATTATAAAAAAATACTTTTCAAACCCCAACATAAATATGAAAACTGGAAATAAAGAGATTAAGGGAAAGAGAACTTAGGCACATAATTTATCCTGGTTCACCCACAAACCCGTGAGCTACATCCAGTCCCAGAGGCAAACAACCACTGGATTTTCCACTATCTGAACTCATATACAAGTATTATTTTACCACAGACTCTTCAAGCTAAACAATGAGTATTCCTTTGTTTTCAACTGCCTCTCCAGGCAACTCAATGAGTATTCTTTTCTTATCAACTGCCTCTCCAGGCAACTCAATGAGTACAGTCTCTCCAGACACAACGAGTACAGTCTCTCCAGACATCACGAGTACAGTCTCTCCAGACATCACGAATACAGTCTCTCCAGACACCACGAGTACAGTCTCTCCAGACATCACGAGTACAGTCTCTCCAGACATCACGAGTACAGTCTCTCCAGACATCATGAGTACAGTCTCTCCAGACATCACGAGTACAGTCTCTCCAGACACAAGTATTCTTTCTTCCACCAAGCCTCTCCAGGCTCTCAGACACATAAAGTGTTGAGTAGTTTCACTACTCAATCCAAGTTAGATGTTCGCCAGAACCTCTAAACTTAGATTCTACTTGTACATAGAGATTACTGAGTACACACTCAGGATACAGACATTACAAACTAAGTACAAGGATAGACAGTGATACAAGTGTTTAAATTAAGTACAATCCCTGTCTTTCTATGAGGAATGCATCCTCTGAGAGTAGGCTAACTAAGATGTGAAATGATGCTCTGGCCTTGTTCTCAAACCATTAGTTTCCATGGGCTACATTCTCACCCATATCATAGGAACACCAAGGTATATCAAAGCTTCAAACCGTACCCAGTTTGATAGTCATTTGTTCAGCATGATTGCCTTTCGAACAATCAACTCACTTGATCAAACAGACCAACTGAACAACCTAACTAACTGACCAGCTAATCAGTAGCCTGATTGAGAACCAACTCTCTGATCAAACTTAGTTGACATCTTCATGGTCCACTTAAGCTCAAGTCAACTCTTGTTAACCATAAGGCATTAAGCCTGATTAACTAGTTTGATTCTGTTGATCAACAATTTTGTCTGACTGACCAATAGGTCGGCAGCATGGTCAACAACCAATAAGGTTTTTCTGATACATCTTGATCAACTGATTGAACCAAGTTAATGAGTTCAATATCTTCAAATTCTTCCTTGAGGCTATTTATATGTTCTGTTGGAATATAGCCGTTTGAAGATGATTCATAATACCGTTGAGATAATTGATGATGTGGCTCATATAGCCGTTGTGTAATAAGGTCTCAAACGGTTGCTTCTTCTTAAGCAAATAAGTGTTCAGATAGTCCTGTTCTGACACTTCTATAGATGAGCTCTTTAGAGAGATTATTTTGCATGTTCTCTCTCTTGATATCCTTTTGCTTTTCTTCAGCTGTCTTGTGATTTCTTCTGCGTTCCTCAGCTGACTTTTGATTTCCTCTGCTTTTCTTAGGAGTGTATATGAGGAGGTATCCGTTGGATTTTTCCTTTTGCCGATTTTGTATATACTCCTTTTTCATTTGCTCCTGACATCATATCTTCTTTGGGTGTGATGTCTTGTTCAATGGTTGTTTCTTGCAGATGATAAAATATGTTTGAATTAAAATATTCATTCAAACATTTTTCTTTGATGCTTCTGCTTAGTCTCCTGAGCTTTTCTTCTGCTTTCTTTCGGATGTAGATGAATAAAGATTTTGAATTTAACATATTTTATTCAAACATCTTTCTGGTTGCTTTTTCTTAGTCTTCTGATCACCTCTGTATGGCAGCAGTCGCAGGTGCAGGTCTGCGCACGCAGATCCCTTATGTTGCAGGTGCAGCATGCGTTGCTGAAAGTCTTTGCCGAGTTTCCTTATTTGTGAAAGACTTTGGTCTAGGTATAAAAGTATGTTTAGCTTTTATACTGAAATGCCTTTTGTTGCAGGTGCAACAATCATTAGAGAAAGTCATTGCAGAGTTTCCTCATTTGTGCAAGACTTTGATTGAGGCATAAAAGCATGTTTAGCTTTTATACTGATATAAGTGTACTCCATTTTGGTAGAGTGTGCTTTACACTTTAGCAACGTCTTCAAGAGATAAATTCTTGATTCTGTTTATAGGCTTCTTCAGATAGTCTTCACGTCTTCAGATGGTCTTCACGTCTTCAGACAGTCTTCACGTCTTCAGACGGTCTTCACGTCTTCAGACAGTAATCACGTCTTCAGACGGCTTGCGCACTTCAGACAGCTTCAGCACTTTAGACGGCTTGCGCACTTCAGACAGCTTCAGTACTTCAGACGACTTGCGCACTTCAGACAGCTTCAGCACTTCAGACGAGTTGTGTTCTTCAGACAACTTCTATTCTTCAGACGAGTTGCTTACTTCAGACAACTTCTTTATATTAAATCTTGCATTTGTTCTTCTGATCCTGATCTTCTGATTTCATCAAATCTTCTTCTTCTTCTGATAAATATTTCATCATGAAACACAATCAACAAACCAATACCTTTCTCAGTAGAATCTGTTTATATAATCTTATTTGTTCTTATTATGTTTATATAATCTTATTTGTTAATCATTAAAACTAAAGGATATTAAGTCTTTGATGCAAGTTTGAATGCTCAAACTGATTAATAGACTTCACAATCTCTCCCTTTTTAATGATGACAAATAAGATATGTATAACTTACAAAATGTTTTAAGGAAAGATGGTTAAGTATATAGAAGGCTCCCCCTATCTATAATACTACCCCTGAGAAGAACATTTATTCTTTAGTTTGTTAAATGTTGCCAATCATTATTATTCTAATTGCTAACAAGATTAGATATATTTTGTTAACTTATCCTTTAGAAACTAGATGTTAATCTTTAGATTCTAATTGTTAGTACTTCTTAGAAACTAGATGTTAATCTTTTAGATACGAATTATTAATCAGATGTTAATCTTTTTAGATACCAATTATTATTGTTTGTTATTCATTGAAAACTAATATTACCACATATTATTAACTTATCACAGATACCGATTGTTATATAATTACACTGTTATTACATATACCAATTGTTATTTTCTGACATACATCATTTTATATATTTTTCCCTTATTATTTTATATTTCTCCCCTATTTCTCCCCTTTTATATTCTTTCAGTACATACAATATTAACATCATTTTGTGAGTTTTATATTTCTCCCCCTTTTGTCATTAATTAAAAAGGTTCATGGTTTCATATTGTTAAGATTCATATATATCTTCTTATTTTAAGTTCATTTACCCGTATTTCGTTACTGATTATATTTCTCCCCTTTTATCTTACATTAAGGTTTTTAGACATTGTCTGAATCAGTTGTTCTAATTTTGCAGGGACGTTATTACTCAAATTGTTATCATTATTATTCAGATACCAAAGATTAAGGAATAAATACCAATTGTTAATGAATAAAACAATTTTTTATAAACAAAATAAGCTGAAATAAAAACAGAAATACACAAGCTTAAATTTTCAAAACATTTAATAAAGAAATCTTTAAAAGAAAAACAAGTTACATTCCAAAAATAGAATGCACTCTTCATTGCTAACTCCGGAGATTCCTTCGAAGGCCTGAGGCATAGCCTTATAGACTTCATCTCTTTCAAAGCTATCACCACTCCTTCTGCTGCAAAAGCTTCAGGAGTTGCCTCAGAGCCCCAGACTTCATCCCAACCGTGCCAAGCAGCACTCAATTCCCTTGTCACACATGAAACAAGAGAGGTGCATCATTTAAGACAGTGGTTCGACCATTAGCCACCACCTTAATCCTGAGGACCACATTTGAAGTGGTTTCCCTCATAAGATTGGCTATTCCGGGATCTCCCGGTGGTCTTCCAGTCCACCTGTGATGCAGCAAGATCACCATGGTCCAAGTATAGAGAAACGGGTTTTCAGATGAACCCTTTCCCTTACTCTTCATTCCATACATCATCCAAGATGACTTGATCTTTGCCTCAACATGTTCCAGAGGTCCTTCTTCTGTTTTCCTTTGCTTCTTCATCATCCTTCTGGGAGCCACTTACTCAGAACCTTAGACAAAGCTATAGAGGAACTTTGAAGATGTGAGTTTGTGTGAGGGGCTCTTGTGAATTTATAGGACTTTGAAGCAAGGGTAAAATAGAGAAGTAAGGAAAATGAATCCATTGGATTGTTGTTCACGCGATGTATATGGGCTCAGATAGCTTTTCATGATGACAGTTTCAAACCTTGAAAGTATCGAAACGTGCATCATTGAATTGTCATAGATGAAGCCCTATAGGAAACTGAGTCATTAGCATGGATAAAGTAAGTTTTGGAAAACGTTTTTGAAAAACAATTAAGAAGAGACATAAAAAAACGTATTAGAAGATATTACTTTTTCGAAACACCTTTTTAGAAACAGAAAAGAAAGAAGAATAGAATAGAATATGTGAGAAAACATTTAAGAAGAAAATTTTTGAAAACAGATTTTTATGGTATCGGAACAAAGGATTTTATGATTATTATTATCTGAGAAGCTTTTAATATATTGAGTCTTTTATGTTATTAATTAAAATATTATTTGCTGATTAAAAATCTTTTACTAGAGAACATTTTTTTACGGATATTAAAGGTTTAAGGTGAAGTGATGTTACCATTAGATTTCCTCATTATTCTCTAGATGGAAGAAAGCTTTTCTGACATTGCACCTTTCTTTGAAGACTTTTCTTCTTCTGAGGTCGCTTGATGTCTGCAAATCCTCCTTTTGGTCTTTTGTCTTTTTGTGCTTCAGAGAATCTTTGAACAATCATCTTAACCCGTCCCTCAAGGATTGAAATAGACTTTAATGAATTGAGTTTCCATTACTTTAACATTCCTGACCCACAATTTCAGGAGGTTCACCGAGAGCCTTCTGAACAGGTTCAGAAAGTAGAGATGTTACTAAGTCAAAATTATCTTTTTCAAGCGTAGAGGTAGGCTCAGTGCTTTGTGTATCAATCGTCTTAACATTTCTGACCCACAATTTCAGTAAGTTCATTGTGAACTGTCTGAACAGGTTCAGACAATGGAGATGATATCACACTTAGACATTCTTTTAGATGATGTTGCCTTGATTCATCTTTTTACATATGGCATTTCCTCCGGTTGATCTTCTTTTAGCTTATTTTCAAAAACCTGTTTTTCTGAAACATACACAAACTAAAAATACCTTTCAGTAGCACTTGATATATTTTAAAAGAATTAGTTAATCATTAAAACAAATGTCTTAGGTTAATAGTTTCAATTTAAGTAATCAATTGTCTTAATATATAAATTTTAATTCTGTTATCAAATTTATCTTAGATTACACATTTTAAATACTGCTTTTAGGTTAATTAAATGTTTTATCTTTTAGTGATACCATTTGTTATCTAGTTAAGAAAGAATTATGTTGAAGATATGACTAACTATGCACGAATAAAGGCACATATAAACAATTGGAAAACAAGGAAATCAATCACAACAGAATATTAATATTATAAAAGCATAAATACAAAGACTTAGAAACAGAATATTAAGATTTTAAAGATCAAAGACTTAGAAACAAAAACACAGGTATTTCATTGATCATTAGATTGGTTCTCATCAGCTTTTCCCCTTTTTCAGCCCTAAGCTTTTGGAGTTCTCTCTTTGCAGCACTCAATCTCTTTGTAAGCCGAGTCACCCTATCATTCACCTTATTCAGATTCATTGCACTCGATGTCATCCTTTTCCTCTTGTGAAACCTTAAGTGGGTGTCTTCAGTTTCTTCTTCAATGCGTGGAGCAAAGATAGGAGGAATGAAACCCTTGATTCTCAGGAGCTTCTTCTCTTTCAATAAGAGTCTGGTCTAACTCAGTATATGCAGCCAGATTGAAGAAATCAGGAGACGGTTGATCAAAGAGACTTTCCATAGGAAATCCCTTGTGCAATAAAATTTTCATGATTAGGGTGTTATGAGGATAGAGATTCTCATTGCCTATCTCATCTCTAAACATCATCTGATACAACAACACCCAAGAGAGATTGACTTTCTTTTTCGACAACAAAAGTCCCAATACAAACCTCTTCATCATGCTTATAGTTAAATTGTTTCTTCCTCTGGGAAGAATGCAACAGTTTAGTACAGCAAGGAGGGCTCTGGGTGTGCTCAGAAGTTGAGAAGGTCTGAAAGGAGCAATCCTTCTTCTTCCAAAAGATGTTGGTCTAGAACAAATGTTCCACCATGAAGAGATTCCCATCTTTGGAAGTATTATTCCCCTCTGTCAGGAACACCTATGATTTTAGCAATGAGTTTGGTGTCCACAAACATTGATCTTCCCATTACTTTCATTTCAATCCCGGTTCTGTTGGGTCCAGATATGATCTTGATATTTTCCCAGAACTCCATTACACTTTCCTTATGCCATGAGATGGAAATGTTGTTGAAGTAAGGAGTCCATCCAACAGCATCAAAGTATTCAGACATCTTGTAACCCGCCTCGTCGAATTCTGAGAGATTTACCATCTTGCATGGGATAATTTTCTCATCAAAAACTGAGGTAGCAGAGTTACTTGATAATACTGAAGCATTTGCCATAGGTAGAGCAGTTGAACTTTCCGAGATGAAGGTGCTTTGGCCTTTAGAGAAAGGATTTGATTGGAGTGTAATTTCCATGTTGATCATTGAATCCTTTATATGGGCAGGAGATCGTGCTTCAAGCATTAATGAAGTAACGGTTGAGTACTGAGCCGGTGTGGGAAATAGTGCATCGTGCCGATTGAGAGAAACCGTTTAATGATGCAATGATTTATATCGTGCCGTTTCATATTTTTTTTTTTTAAAAAATAACAATTATGACTAACATACACGACTCTTCATCTATTTTACAGATTACATGCAGCAATTAATGATCACACATATATTCACGCATGCAATGCAGATAATTTACACACAAAACAAGTAATACGCATACATATATAGGACAGTTATTATGCAACAATTTATTTTCACACAAGTACACTTATGTAATAATAATTTCAATAAAACAAAACATTCAGCAGATAAGCAGTTATACTTAAATTTAGATTTAAACAAAGATAGGAAAGGTGTTACCCGTTTGTGACCTAGAGATAGATACACTTTCCTTTTCCAGCTATATCCTTCTCAAAGATGCCTTGTATGAATAATGAGTTTTAAGAAAATGATTTTCTTTTCTCATTATCATTCTTCAGAGTTGCTTCGGCTTGGTGAGATTTCCATCTTCTGAGGATCTACTCCTTCTGGATTTGTTAGATGCTCAACCCGAAGGTGAGCTCTGATACCAATTGTTAGAACCACAGGAAAAACTAGAAGGGGGGTTGAATAGTGTTTTAAGCTTTTTGATTGTTTTGGAAATCTTTAATTTAAATCATGAAGATGGGCAACATTCAAAACAAGTCTTAAGATTAGAGATAGTTGAAACGTGCGGAAGATAAGAAAAACGGAGTTTCTTCTAAAGCTTAAGATAGTTTTAAACAGAGGCTTCTCAAAGTATCTTCTGAAGATTATTACAAAGAGTATTTTCAGAACGGTTTCTGAAATACTTCAGACGACTAGAGGTTGTCTGAAGTCTGTTCATGATTTCTGGACAGATCTCTTTCCAGACTCACTTCAGAGAATTTATTTCAGAAGTTCTTCAAGGAACATTTTTTGTAATGATTCAAATGATATAAGAGACATCTCATGTTTTGTTCATATGAAAGATCATTTTGTTGAAATAGTTGTGTTAAGTTTATTATAAAAAAATACTTTTCAAACCTCAACATAAATATGAAAACTGGAAATAAAGAGATTAAGGGAAAGAGAACTTAGGCACAGAATTTATCCTGGTTCACCCACAAACCCGTGAGCTACATCCAGTCCCAGAGCAAACAACCACTGGATTTTCCACTATCTGAACTCAGATACAAGTATTATTTTACCACAGACTCTTCAAGCTAAACAATGAGTATTCCTTTGTTTTCAACTGCCTCTCCAGGCAACTCATTGAGTACAGTCTCTCCAGACATCACGAGTACAGTCTCTCCAGACATCACGAATACAGTCTCTCCAGACACCACGAGTACAGTCTCTCCAGACATCACGAGTACAGTCTCTCCAGACATCACGAGTACAGTCTCTCCAAACACAAGTATTCTTTCTTCCACCAAGCCTCTCCAGGCTCTCAGACACATAAAGTGTTGAGTAGTTTCACTACTCAATCCAAGTTAGATGTTCGCCAGAACCTCTAAACTTAGATTCTACTTGTACATAGAGATTACTGAGTACACACTCAAGATACAGACATTACAAACTAAGTACAAGGATAGACAGTGATACAAGTGTTTGAATTAAGTACAATCCTGTCTTTCTATGAGGAATGCATCCTCTGAGAGTAGGCTAACTAAGATATGAAATGATGCTTCAGCCTTGTTCTCAAACCATTAGTTTCCATGGGCTATATTCTCACCCATATCATAGGAACACCAAGGTATATCAAAGCTTCAAACCGTACCCAGTTTGATAGTCATTTGTTCAGCATGATTGCCTTTCGAACAATCAACTCACTTGATCAAAAAAAGCAACTGAACAACCTAACTAACTGACCAGCTAGTCAGTAGCCTGATTGAGAACCAACTCTCTGATCAAACTTAGTTGAAATCTTCATGATCCACTTAAGCTCAAGTCAACTCTTGTTAACCATAAGGCATTCAGCCTGATTAACTAGTTTGATTCTGTTGATCAACAATTTTGTCTGACTGACCAATAGGTCGGCAGCATGGTCAACAACCAATAAGGTTTTTCTGATACATCTTGATCAACTGATTGAACCAAGTTAATGAGTTCAACATCTTCAAATTCTTCCTTGAGGCTATTTATATGTTCTGTTGGAATATAGCCGTTTGAAGATGATTCATAATACCGTTGAGATAATTGATGATGTGGCTCATATAGCCGTTGTGTAATAGGGTCTCAAACGGTTGCATTTTCTTAAGCAAATAAGTGTTCAGATAGTCTTGTTCTCACACTTCTATAGATGAGCTCTTTAGAGAGATTATTTGCATGTTCTCTCTCTTGAAATCCTTTTGCTTTTCTTCAGCTGTCTTGTGATTTCTTCTTCGTTCCTCAGCTGACTTCTGATTTCCTCTGCTTTTCTTAGGAGTGTATATGAGGAGGTATCCGTTGGATTTGTCCTTTTGCCGATTTTGTCTATACTCCTTTTTTATTTGCTCCTGACATCATATCTTCTTTGGGTGTGATATCTTGTTCAATGGCTGTTTCTTGGCAGATGATAAAATATGTTTGAATAAAATATTTCATTCAAAAAATTTTCTTTGATGCTTCTGCTTAGTCTCCTGAGCTTTTCTTCTGCTTTCTTTCGGATGTAGATTAATAAAGATGTTGAATTTAACATATTTTATTCAAACATCTTTCTGGTTACTTTTTCTTAGTCTTCTGATCACCTCTGTATGGTAGCAGTCGCAGGTGCAGGTCTGCGCACGCAGATCCCTTATGTTGCAGGTGCAGCATGCGTTGCCGAAAGTCTTTGCCGAGTTTCCTTATTTGTGAAAAACTTTGGTCGAGGTATAAAAGTATGTTTAGCTTTTATACTGAAATGCCTTTTGTTGCAGGTGCAGCAGTCATTAGAGAAAGTCATTGCAGAGTTTCCTCATTTGTGCAAGACTTTGATTGAGGCATAAAGCATGTTTAGCTTTTATACTGATATAAGTGTACTCCATTTTGGTAGAGTGTGCTTTACACTTTAGCAACGTCTTCAAGAGATAAATTCTTGATTCTGTTTATAGGCTTCTTCAGATAGTCTTCACGTCTTCAGATGGTCTTCACGTCTTCAGACAGTCTTCACGTCTTCAGACCGTCTTCACGTCTTCAGACGGTCTTCACGTCTTCAGACGGCTTGCGCACTTCAAAACAGCTTCAGCACTTCAGACGGCTTGCGCACTTCAGACAGCTTCAGTACTTCAGACGACTTGCGCACTTCAGACGAGTTACGTTCTTCAGACAGCTTTTATGCTTCAGACGAGTGCTTACTTCAGACAGCTTCTTTATATTAAATCCTGCATTTGTTCTTCTGATCCTGATCTTCTGATTTCATCAAATCTTCTCTTCTTCTGATAAATATTTCATCCTGAACACAATCAACAAACCAATACCTTCTCAGTAGAATCTGTTTATATAATCTTATTTGTTCTTATTATGTTTATATAATCTTATTTGTTAATCATTAAAACTAAAGGATATTAAGTCTTTGAGTCAAGTTTGAATGCTCAAACTGATTAATAGACTTCACAGATAAGTCTCGGTCAACTTAGCTTCTTTTGTTAAAAGAATCTCTAGTTTTTACAAAGTGATTTGGCCTTAAGATAATTATTTAACGAAAATGTTTTTGATGTATCAAAATAAGTTTAGAATAAATATTTTGAACTGGTAATCGATTACCAGATGCCGGTAATCTATTACCAGCAGCATCAGAACTTAAGATTTCAAATGGAAACTCCAACGGTTGAAAAATAATTTGAATATTGAAATCTGTAATCGATTACCAGCAGCATGAAAACTTAAAATTCAAATGGAAGTTCCAACGGTACAAAAATAATTTGAATTTTGAAATCTGTAATCGATTACCAGTATCTTGTAATCGATTACCAGCGAGATTTTTCAGAAAAAATATGAAAAGTTATAATTCTCATAAAGAGACACAAACCTTCGTTTTTCTAGTATAAATATATGTCTCCACTTCAGAAGTGAATATATAATATACAAGAAGAAAAATAAAAGTGAAAATCTCTTTGAAAAACTACTTTGGCCAAACACTTGCAAAATCTTTGAGAGTTATTATAGGATCTTCAATTTGTATCATCTACTCTTCAAGAGAGTTTATCTTGTTCAAAATCTTCTTTCCATCTGTTGTAATTAAGAGAGGGTGCCTCTCGTTAGTCGTAAGTGAAACTCAACACAAGGGAAAGGTATCCCAAGGTAATTGAGTGTTCATCTTTTGTAAAGAATTTTACAAAGATATTGGAAATATCAAGTGGGTGGCTTGAGGACTGGACGTAGGCAAGGATTGGCCGAACCGGTATATCAACGACTAAGATTACTTGTGTATCGGTAAACTTTTGTACCATAAACTGCGACAATTCTTCAAGTACCAGCTTTACGATCAAAGCGTTTGTTTTATATTAGAACATCCACAACGAGAGCTTGGGAGGCAATCTAGCCAGGGAAGCATTAGTGCTTCTTGGTATTCAAGCATTGCAAGCAATTCTAATGAGTTGCTTCATGGGCTTCAATTGCTTCGTAAAGCAACTTTCAAAAGTGATAAAAATAGTTAAAGAGATATTGGAAGCAACCAAAGAGAGTTGCTCGGTTGTAGATATAAAGTGTCCGTTTGATTTACAGTTGAGTAGAATTTATTCTAGAAATTAATTGTTGAGATGAGTGAGACACGTTCTACAAAGCACATTGGACGAAGTGATTTAAATCAATTCTGTAAAACCATGGTTTTGCATTGTAGCGACGGTAAAACAAACAGGATAAAAGTGTTTAGAGGTGCTTATTGGGAAGAGTAAAAATTAGTTGTGTATAAATGGGTCCCATTGAAAGCATCCAAAGAGGGTTGTTCCATTGTAGATGCTCTTATGGTACTTCAGGAAGCATGAAATTAGTTCTCCGGATAAGTGATATGATGGAGTTGGCATAACACCCGAAGCAATTCTGATTTAGTAAATTAGTTGTCTAGAAGGCTACAGGATCAGAGTTTTTTTGGTTGCTAACAAAGTACAATGTAATACACAATTACCAAAGACTATACATTCAGAGCTGAACATTTAAAATAGTTAATAACACATCATTAACTTGTCAGCATGAACTCATTCAAACCATTAACGAAGGGTTTGAAAGGTTGAAGAAAGAAACTAGGTTCATGACCTAATTATCAACAATAGAATTCTTCCCAAGATACATTCCAATCTAAGGACATCTAATCACAATATCATTGAATATACCTTATCTTAATTTTTTTTTCAAGATTACATGTATCCCTATGAGAGACAATCTTGTTCGAGTCAGGTAGAACCTTTATGGGTTGGGCAACAGAGCTCTCTTTCCAAATATTTAACACAGTTGCATACCCTCAAACTCGAGACCACTTGTTAAATTAGAACAACTTCTTACCCGCTGATCCACTTGCTCGGTGGTTGACTCTAATTTGTTTTGTCATTGTTGTGTAACAAATAATTTGACCGCATGTGAGGCAACATTTCCTTATACCTTAGTGCCACATCAAATAATGATTGATCCTGACTGATCCTATGGACGGGTTTAGAGAAGAGGTCACATTTTTGTTTCTAATTATTATTCTCTATTTTCATAATTTTTAAAAAAAAAATTAAAAGGATAGATTAACATAAGTTAATTTTCTAATGTTTTATTTATTTTATAATCATTATATAACTTTCTTAATTTAAAAATAAAAAATTGTCCTCCCTCCCTCCCTTTTCCCTAAAACTCAATACAAACACACTAAATGTCTACAACCACCTGTCATTATTCATATTTCCTTCTCAGTCATTTTAATTTCTAATTAGAATCAAGGTAATTCTATATAACTACCTGTAGCAAACACAATGTTGACATGTCATCAAGTACTTAACATTACCAATAGAATTAACTACATAAAGGGTGTAACTATTTTAATCTCTACATAAGTGTTTTTTTCTCCTCACAAAATCCATAACAAACAATTTAAAAAAAATGAGAGAACAACATTGCTTTATGAAGATTCAACTAAAGCCTCAAGCTACCTTTTTACAATGAAATCAGCAGCAAAGATAGTTGTGGAGTACGTCTCAGGAATGATGTATCTTTGAAGCCAGCCAGATTTACAATTCTAGAAGAGATGTTACCAGAAAAGTAATACATATTTATCTTCGAAGTTGCCTCTGCAAAAGCAAATATCAGTTGCATTAAAACCATTTCCTTCAAAAAAATATATTGCATTTATGATAGATCAAAACATTTTTTCTATCATCATTTATAAATTAGTTATATCGAACTTTTGTCAATGATATAAAAACGAATAGGACAGTAAAAGTGTATCCATAGCATTGCAGAAATTGCCATGTGTCATCACAAGCATAAACAAAAATTAGTGAATTACGTAATAAATAACTAATGTATAGAAGTTTTTTAGAACAGAAAACATTTCTATGAGTATACCAAACAAACATACTCTTGGGACATTGCTGACAACTTGCGTCCATCTGTCTGACACTCTCTCTGGATCCGGGATCAACTCTGGATTATCATGCTTATAAAATGCCTGTAAAGCTCTTCCAATAAATGGGCGAACAATATTCACTTCCATTGCAGATAAATTTTTGATCTGCAATATACCAAGAGTATGGATTGGAAGCAAAGAAATATATAGACATTTTATGAGACCAATAGCCTGTGTTCTCCAGCTAGATTTTCTCTCCCTCCCGCACCAAAACACGCTAAAATTGCAAAAAAAAAAAAAACAAAGCTTACAAAAGTAAATGCACCCAGTTGACAATCAAAGTGTAAGAAAACCAACATTCCGAATCTCTCTCCACTTTATTTAAACTTAAATTTTTATGATAGTGGAGATAATTATAATCCTCTTTAAGTAGGATGCAAAATTTGACATAACTCTTACAAAGGGGCCCTACTATTTGGGGGGGGGGGTGGGGGGATCGTATCCTTTGGTGGCTTGTAATCAGTTCAAAAAATGTCCTATATGAAAGACATGGAGCATTAAAACAAATTAAAGATACAAAATCTTTAATCTATCCTGGATGCAGAGTATGTTGATTCTGTTAAGAGCAAAATTGTTAAATTCACACCTTTTTTCATCTTTCAGCTTTTATTTTTTCACATTTAGTTACAAGGGAACTTCTTGAACAACTCTAGTACCAGGAGCACAACAGGAAAAGACAATATAATAATGTAGGTTTGTTGGTTACCTTTAAGATTAGAATGGCCATATACCATACTTTCCAACAAAGACCAGAATTAAGTTTAACACGAAATGTGCTTTAAAGAAGAATTTAAATATGATCTATTGATGGTATAAAGTTCTAAAAGCTAACAGTAAACAGGAAAGAAACAAATCACTAAAGTAACTGAAACCATATGGCACACTGGTAGCATAAAATTCTACCAGTAGATCAAAAAACTTGAATTCTGATAAAAAGATGCCCTTTACAATCAGAGCTGCATTACAGACATCTCCAAATAACACCCAAAAAAAACTTGGAAATTACCTTAACAACAATTGTACGTCCATTAAATGCCTCCAAATCAATTTCAACTTTATGAAACCTTACATCTCTGATGTCCTCAATTAGAGACCTCACCTATATAGAAGAAATAAGTCAAAAATGTCAGAAGAAAAGCCTGCAGCATATTTCTGGAAACTGGAAAGTGAAACTTCTTGAACTCACCATATATACATCGGGAATGTTGTCACGAGCACTAAAATTCAAAATAATAGTAGTTATATGGTAAATAATAGTATTAAACAAAATAAGATATTATTGTTTCTATACGTACTGATCAAAAAGAAGTCTTGAGATTTCTACATAATGAAATGACAATTGATCTGACATTTCTTGAGAGTCTCATTTTGCCTCCAAACTTGAGTCAACTTCTCTAGTCAAAATAAATGCATTTGAGTAATATTAAGTCTTTATTTCCTGTTACTTAAACCTTAATATAAAACCAAAATCCCAACAAATTGAAACTAACAAAAGATCAAAATCAATGCAGCACTTTTCTCCATATCTATACAAACCACCAAAAGAATAGGAATATTTAAAAAAAAAAGAAAAGAAAAGGAAGTTATTCACATTATAAACCAGCTGATTACTCATCACAAGCATAACAATAAAACAAATAGTTGAATATCTAAACCCAAAATAGAATTTAACACAAGTTTGTTGTTGACGGGACTGAGTAAAATAATTTTTTAAAAGAAAAAAAAGCAAACATGAAGTTGTCGAAACAAAAATGCAAATTATATACACGCTCTTCAAATTCCCTTCCTCTATCTCTCTCCTTTATTCTCATATCATAGTTGAGCGCTTCTAGTGTATGGGTTTTGTCTACAACCAATTGAAATTGTTAAATTTAGGGTAAAAATAAGAAACAAAGGAAGCTTACCAACAGACATCCACTGAGGAGGGCGAATGGAGCATTTGCCTCTCTTGAGAGCAATAGCCAGCCACAGTTGTACTTGAGTAACAATTTGTGGCGTAAATGGGCCAAAATCTCCCTGCCATTGTTATTAATACAAAATAATAATTTATGTGTATCTGAAAGGAAATAGTTTTGAGGTGTTTGAGTTATTGCTTACGGAGATGAGACAGAGAGGATCCATTTTGAGATTGGGTACAATGTCTACGATCTCATCCTCAGAAATGAACTCAAGCTAAGTGACAAATAAAACCTAAATATATTAATAATTTTTAAACAATGTCAAGGATGAAAGTAGAGAAAAATTCCTATTTCCTATTTTTCTCATGGTTCTATATGGCAATACCATACCTCCTCTGCTGAAAACAATGAGAGCTCATGGTCTGATTGCCCAGCCATCTCTTCTTTTTTAACTTTGAACTTGAACAAATGGATCTGATTTACAGTATTACATGTAATGGATATGAAAACCTGGTTAATAAAAGAGATTAATTCAAAGGACACAAAGTTCAAAATTCCAACATCAAGCTTGAATGGTTCAATAATAAGGAAACAAACACACAACAACAAATCAAATTCCATATTATAGGCTCGAAACAATCACTAACAGCACTACACTTACAGTGTAGCAGAAGCATCATGCAGTGGCGGATTATAGTTATGACAGGGGGTAGCCATGGCTCCCCCAAGTTTTCTTCAAAAATATTTTTATGTATACATATCATTATAAAAAATATCTTTATTCTTAATAGTAAAAAACAATATTTTCTATAATATTTTAAGTATTTCTTTTTTAAATTATTCTACAAAATTCATTTAATTAGAGATAATTTTATCTATTTAAATATTATTTTTAAAGTTAAATATGTTTTTTGTCCCTAAAAATATAGTGAAATTTAGTTTTGGTCCTGCATTATTTTTTCATTGATTTTGGTCCTCCATTATTTAAAATCATGTACTTTTAGTCCTCTTTGTTAATTATACTCCGTTAAGTCACCTTCACATCTCTACTACGACTTTTCCTAGATAAAATTTCACATAAAAACTCTCGCGATTTTTCTATTGAAAAGTCATATGTAGTAAATTTCCAAAAAAATACAATTTTTTACATAAAAATTGCTATAAAATTTCTTTGCTTTGTTGTAGAATAGAAAAATCTACAGTAAATTTCCCACAAATTCTAGAATCCGAACAAAATTTCCTTTGTGTTTTGAAATTTGCAGGAAAATTCGAAGAGAAATCTAGAGGAAAATCTACAAGATTGCGTCATCACTTGCCGGAATACAACTAACGATGAGGACTAAAATTATGTGATTTTAAAAACTAATTGGTATTTCATTATGTTTGTGGTGATAAAACTCAAATTCGAAAATTAACTTTTATCACTTTGATTCTAAGAATAATCTGGGGATTAGAATCAGATCCTCTTACGAGACTTTTTTTTTAAAAGTAGGTTTATGGTGTTCTGTTTTACGAAAGATTTTCAAAAGTTTAGTTTCTGGAAAATTTATACCAATTGATTCAGAATTTCACTAATTCAAACTTAAAATACAGAATTCCAGAAATAACAGTATTCAAATTATCTGATTTTGAATTTTATCAAAAGAACTTATTCCTCAAAGTTTAGAACAAATTGATACAGAATTTCATCAAACAAAGTTCTAAGTTGAATTCTAGAAATCAAAGAAGAATCAGAATTTCAAAGAAGTAGGAACAGAAAAGTTTGAAAGAAAGAAAGATTATACTGAATGTAAATTGCATAATGTAAATTGCAGAATGAAACAAAGAAAAGAAAATCAAATTGTAAGAACAATTGCATTAATGAAAATGGGGGTTCATCACATACTGTTGCTCCTTATAACCTGTTTGTCGCTGCAAGATTGGACGTGTAAGGTGTTTCAGAGTTTTAAGTATAAGTGATTTCCCAACCTTTTTACATAGAAAGTTCACCTATTTATAGATTTCTAGCCCTAACAGCTACCTAATGTACACATGACACATCATCTATCTCTATGTGTTGGTAGCCTGCATGTTGCCACGTTTCTGCTAACCAGAAAACTGCTTTCAATCTTGCACTTTTCAAATTACTTCCATTGGGATGTTTCCATCTGTCCTTGATCAACAAACTTATGTAACTTCCAGTAACTGTTTTCCTCTGTCTTCTGTTTCCTCGAAAGTCACTTTCAGATTCAGAAATCTTTTAAGTCTTCAAACATTCTTTTTTCGAGTTTTTGCCTTCTATCAATTCGAGATTTTATCCTTCCATTTCTCAAAATATTCTTCCTGGAATCCTGACTTCATGTACTCGAAAACTTGCTTCCAGAATCTCGAAATCTTCTTCTGAAATCCTGACTTCATATACTCGAAAATTCCTTCTTCTTTGACACTTAGCTTTTTCTGTTGATACTTGGGTTCGCTAAGTACTTCCTGATTTCGATTTTCAGAGTCCTTTCTTCGATTGTCCAGAAGTCTTATGACTTCGATTTTCCAGAATATCTTTTGATTCTGATTTTCCAGAACTCCTTCTGACTTTGGTTTTTCCATAGTCTCTTTTGACTTCGATTTCTCGAACTTCCTTTTCTAAGAAATCAAACCATAAGAATCTCATTTAGAGAAATATTTCAATCTCAATTCTTCTTATTGAAGGATTCTAAAAAATCAAAAAGTATTCTTGATAAGCATTATATCTCTTTCGATTTCTTGAACATTTTGGCATCTCTAACACTTAGTGAAAATTTAACTTGCTATACCAATAACTGCATTCTTTTTTCGAGTTTATGGAATTTTTCTTGTATCAAGTTAATTTAACTAAGGACTCTTAGCCATTCGAGTTCATCAATAAATTCGAATTTCAACCTTCTATTCCTTTCTGTGAACTCGAAAATTGTAGAAGAACTCACAACCTTGTGAAATTCGAAATACTTGAAATTCGAATCCCAACAGATGCCCCCCCCCCCCAAGATAGTCTCTTTCGAGAACTAATCTTTTATTTGAAGAAAGAGATATTTCTGGAACAACTTTTGGTATTCCTTTTGACCTTTATTACCTTTTCTCATGCGAAACATGTTTCCTTATGTAAACTCAAAGAGTTGGCCAAAGATTTAAAGTTAAGGCCTATAAAAAATAAATCCCAAGTGGGGTTTTGGATCAAGTAAATTTTTACTCTCTTTTCCTCAAGGAAAAAATAAACTTTTCTTTGTATTCCTGTTTATCTAACTCCAATAATTTTCGATTTCAGGTAAACATCTCTTCGAGTTCTCGAACTGAGAGCGTCACAAAAGAAGATAAGACTATTGAAAGTCCATTCCAGGTTACCTCTTCGAAGAAATCTGTTCCAAAAGAAAATTAATGGAAGATATCGAAGAGAGCAATGAAGAACAAGAAGAGGAAAGAGAACAAGAAGTTCAATCCCCTTCTAATCCAACCAAGGAAAACTCCTCTATGAAAGAAGATCATTCAATACCTTCTCCTCAACCTACTCCTCAAGAAGAGAAATCTCCAGTGAAAGAGGCTTCCTGTACTCAAACAGAATCCGGAACTCCAGAAAAAGCTCCAGGTTTTTCGAGGGATTCATCTATGTCTACCCCTGTATATAATGCAACAGACCTAGATGATTGTCTCAAAGGCTTGGATGAAAATCCTTTCTTAGTCTTAGAAGTCCTCTCTGGTAAAGTTTCATTATCCTCAGCATATTCTGAAGCAACTGTTCAAAATCCTTTGAACAAAGAAGACTCTATTGAAACAGTGCTTCAAAACTTCAAGAAATTGGTTTTCGAGAAACCCATGTTGAAGACAATCCCCAGGGATTCTCATTACAAAGAAGAGATTCAGTGTTACTTAACTCTTTTTCAAAAGAGGTTTAAAGAGTTTTCTAAATCTCAACAACAGTGGATTAAAGGTTTCTCATAACTATTTCAGAATGCTCTCAACACTCTTGGACAAATCGAACAGACTACTTCGAGGTTGAGCATTCAAAGAAGTGAGAAAGCTGAGTTGATGGATAAACTTCAGAATAGCAAAGTCAAAGTTCAGAAATATGAACAATCCATCAAGCATAATTTATCCAAGGTTGGAGATCTCGAAAAGGAGAATCTTCAAATTGAGGCAGCAATTCGAAAACTTTAGGAGGATGCCACAAAAGTGAAGTCACAAAAGAGTGATTTGGAAGCCACTATTTCGAGGTAGAGGTCTTCTCGGACTGAAATTCTCAACTCTTCTAAAAGGATTTTGAGAAGTGTTGTAGACGTTTCAAAAGATATTAGTAATTTGGAAAAATCTGACTATAGCATGAAAACCCAATATGAAGACCTCATGCATGGCTTCGCCAAAATGAAGAATGATCCTCCTTTTTAATTTCTGTTTCTTTTCAAATTTTTAAGATGTAATTTCGAATTCCTTTTTTGAGCATGGGCTCAAATTCAATTGTCCTTTGAACAATTTATTTTCTTTATGCATAATCCTTAGTTCTTGCAAATTTGGCTTATATTCCTTTAAATATTTCCCGTTTATTGACATTATGCGTAAATCACCAAGTAATTCTCGAATTGAATACGCATTGTTTGAAAAAACTTTCTCAATCTTGAAGGGTCCCTCCAAATTAGGTGACCATTTACCAAATCTCTTAGACTTTTTATTAATTGGTAAGATTAACTTCCAAACATAGTCACTTATCTGAAAATCTTTTTTCTTAACCCTTCGATTATAATAACGGGTAATTTGCTCCTTTTGTCTATATATTCTCAAGAGCAATTAATCTTTCTTCATCAAGTTCATTTAATTCATCAAACATCAAATTCCAATAATCTTGAGAAGTGTTGTTCGAGTAGCTTCTCTTGGAGAATTTCTATAAGCCCAAAGAACTTGATTTAATGTTTCATGCCAATTCTTGGACGTTGTCCCAATATGTCTTTTAATTAAAGCAATGATAGTTTGTTGACTGCTTCAAACTTGTCCATTGGCTGCGCATAATAAGGTGTAGAGGATAATAACTTTATTCCTTTGATTCAGCAAATTTAACCATTTTTCGGACCAGTAAACACTGTCCTTGATCTGTAGTAATGGTTTCTGGTAAGCCAAATCGAAATATGAATATTTCTCTTCGAAAAAAACGAATGATATCTTCTTGAGAAACTTCTCTTAAGGGAATTGCTTCTACCTATTTTGGTAAAATAATCAACTCCAACCAAAATAAACTTATGGTTCTTCGAAGAAGCTGGATGTATCATTCCAATCAAATCCAAAGCCCATCTTCTAAAAGGCCAAGGTTTTATTATAGAATGTAATTCACTTGCTGGAACTTGTTGCACGTTTCCATGCTTTTGACATTCCTCATAAGACTTAGCAAAATTATGACAATCTTTGGCCATTGAAGGCCAATAGAATAGTTTTCTTTTCAAAATCCATTCCATTTTCTTTCCTGCTTGATGGGCTCCACAGGCTCCTTCATGTACTTCGACTAAAGCTAAATATGCTTTAATTGCTCCCAAACATCGAATAAATTCCCATCACTAGCTTTTTTATAAAGCTCTTCACCTAAAATACAATAGTTAAGAATTTTATATTTCAAGTTTTTGTTATTAGAAAGGGACAGATTTTGTATAAGGTTCACAATTTCTTTTCACCAATCATTTTGATCTAAAGATTTATATTGTGAATCTCGAATTCTTTCATTAGAAGTCTTTTCTCGAATATCACTGATCTTCCTTAGAGTTCCAATTGAAATTCTATAACCATAAGCTATCTGAGCCAATTCGTTGGCTTCGAAATTCTAACCCCTTGGAATATGTTCAATTTTAACTTCATCAAACATTTCCAAAAGTTTATTGGCTTGAACCAAGTACCTAGCCAATTTGGATTTAAACATTTATATTCTTTAGTTACTTCTTTTATAACTAGTTGAGAATCTCCTCTAATATATACATTCCTTGAATTCATAGAAACTAAAATTTCGAGGCCGGCAATAAGAGCTTCATACTCTACTGCGTATTAGAAACATTGGTGTTTTATTTCAAACATCATTCGAGTAGGAAATCCTTTTGGAGAAATAATCAGAATTCCAATTCCTGATCCATCTTATGTTTGGATCCATCAAAATATAACCTCCAAGGCTCTTAGCCTACATATATTGACTCTTCAATTGGAATTGGGGGATGATCAACTAAGAAATCAACAACAACCTGTCCCTTTCATTGCTTTCAATGGGACAAATTTTAATGAAACTTAGTTAACGCTAATGCCCATTTTCCAACTCTACTGTGAAATATAGGTTTTAACAACATGTGCTTTATTACATCGAAATGAGAAATTACAAACACATCATGAGGTTTAACATAGTACTTAAGTTTAGTACAAGAAAGTACAAACACAAACTTAATTTTTCTATTGCACAATATCTAGTTTCTGCATCATTGAGGACTCTACTTAAATAATAAAACAGCTCTTTCTACCCCATTTTTCGTCCTCTTGAGCAACATACTTCCTATAGTGGCTTCTGAAGTAGAAATATGAAACTTCAACGGTTTTCCTGGCAAAGGAGGAATCATAATCGGAGGAGTTGTCAGATATCTCTTGATTTCCTCAAAGACTTGTTAATGCTCGTTTCCCACTTGAAATTTTCTTCTTTCTTCAATTTCAGTAAAGGGGAAAACACTTTCGTCTTTCCTGATAATAAATTCGAATAAACCTTCGAAGAAAGTTTACTTTTCCCAGAAAACATGCAACTGCTTCTTTGTAGTAGGTGGAGATGCTCTCCCGAATCGCCTTAGCCTTATTCTTATCCAACTCAGCACTTTTTTTGTGTACAAGGAATCCCAAAAAATTACCTGCAGATACCCCAAAAGCACATTTAATAGGATTCATTTTCAAACCATGCTTTCTCATTCTTTCGAAAGCTTCTCTTAATGATCTAAATGGAAGTCTTTTGATTCAAAATTAACCACAACATCGTCTATATAGACTTGCATAAATTTTCCTATTAAATCATGAAAAATCGAATTCATGGCTCTTTGTACGTTGCACCCAGCATTTTTGAGACCACCAAAGAGCATCATTACCCATTCATAAGTACCTATTGCACCTGGATATCGAAAACCTGTTTTTGAAATATCCTCTTCAGCAATAAAATTTGATTATATCTAGAATATCCATCTAACATACTTAAAAGATCATTTCCTGCTGTCGAATCTATTAACATGTCAGCAATGGACATTGGATATTCATCTTTTGGGGTTGCATTATTAAGATCTCGAAAATCAATGCATACTCTTAAAGTTCCATTTTTCTTAATAACGGGAACAATGTTAGAAATCCAATCTACATACCTGGTAGTTCGAATAAACTTCGCCTTTAGAAGACGCTCAATTTCTTCTTTTATCTTCGAACTATTTTCTGGAGCAAATCTTCTGGGAGCTTGTTTTACTGGTCTTTTTTCTGGAAAATTGGAAGTTTATGCTCAACCAGTTCTCGACTCAAACCAGGCATTTCATGGTAATCCCATGCAAAGCAATCTATGTATTCTTTCAACAAGTCAATTATTTTCTTCTTCAATTCTCCTTCGAGATTCTGACTTACAAAAGTAGGTCTTTTTTCATCATCAGTTCCTAAGTTTATTTCTTCTAAAGGATCTTGAGCTTCCATTTTCTTAATACCTTGAGACAAAGTTTCCTTCAAAACCCAAGGCAATCATCATAAATACAATCCAATTTCTCGAATTCAACCCCTTGCATTTCTGAACATAAGTCCCAACTTTCTCAAGCACTCTCTCAAGATATTCCTTTTCAGAATTCTCACCTTCTTCAGAAATTCTTTCAACACTTATATTTTCTTTTCCTTGAAACTAATGATATTTCCTCTTCTGTTATTTCCTCAATAATTATTCTTCCTTCTTGCCACTCAGCCTTAGTGGCTGTTATTTCATCATCACATTTTGATCTGTTCAGGTTTGGCTTTCGAGAGCCGCTTCTACCTTCTTTTCGGCCATGTAGGCCGAAATTCGAGCCCAAAAGCTCGAATCTATTCTGGATCTGACTATTTGGAAATTTCTGGGGCCTCGAATGGGCCAACATCACATTGTAACATAAACCCACAATCAGGATTCAACCTTAGTGAGTATGGAACTTTAGTAGGTACTAACATGTGCTTATCAATCACTTCATAAGGTCTTGTCTTCATCAACCTTCTTTTCAGTACTTCTTACGTCAACGACATCTTTCTTCAACATTGAAATAATTTTTTGTCTCCATCAACATAATGGGTACTCCTTCCTTAGTCCACAAACATAGCCTTTGATGATCGAAGATGGCTACAACACCAATCCCCTGAATCCACTCTTCTTCTAAGCAAAAGATTTATAATTTGCTTTCGAGTCTACACAACAAACATTGTGGATCTCATGATAGTCCCACTGTAATTCCAAACATAACACTCCTTCAGATTCGAAAGGTCTTCCCACTGAAGTCAGTAATTATCATTTGATGTGGCAATCCAGTCTGCTTTAGACTTCATCAACATCTTCATCATGAACTTGGGCATCAAATTTATCCCGCTGCCCAGAAATCAACAAGTACCTTTCCTACACTGACATTATTAATCAAATCCCCTGATGAACACAGGCTTCATGTGTAATTGCATATCCTCAGTAGGTCTTTCGAATCTGCAGAATCATTTTGGAAAATTTTCTGCCAATGTATTAATAACATATAGGTTCATCACCTATGTTATCCTCTACATAATCCTCATCCTCCAATCATTTTCAAGCTCTTCTGCGTATTCAGCAGGCAGAACAGAGACAACTGCACAAATATCATCCAACTATCTGCAAAACCTGTTTTCGAAATTCTCTGTTAACAAATCATCTTCATTTTCATTGAAACCTCCAATTACTTGGAAAGATGGTTTTTCTTCTTCACCACTTGTGCATATGAAGGATGATTCGAGTTTTCCTGAACTTGAATTACTTGTGCATTTTTTGTTGAATTGGCTTGGGTTGTGTATTCTTCTCGGTCATCAGATTTTGTTTTTCCTGCTCCTCGAAAGCAGCCTTTCTCATTTTCTGTTCCCTTCTCCATTGAGCCTTCGTCATTGGTGGCCTGTTACCATGATAAGGCCCTTTGCTGGAATCCTTGGTAATTGTATTGAGGTTTGGGATATCCAAGACGAATCCATTTATTTGGAGGAACAGTGGAAGTGGCACAAAAGTTCGAGGTTTCCCAGAAACTTGAAATTTGAGTGCATAGGTTGCTTTCCCTTATTCATCACTTTCACTTTCGGAGGCATTTTCTCTTCTAAAATCGAACTGGATTTCGAGATCCAACCCCCATAAGCAGGATTCACCTCTGTTTGTATATTCTAATTCTTTTGATTTTCACAGCCCTGCCTGATAATGTCTTTTCATTTCAGAATCTCGAAAGGCTTTAGTAGCTGATTTATCGAAAACTGCATGACATCTGGGACATAGTTAAATCGAAGCATCTTCAACTTCTTTCTATTCAAAAACTCAATGAGTGATTCTCCCCCCTTTGGAAAAACATCTCGAAGTTCCTGAACTTCATCAACAGCCATCTCAGTGGCTTCCTTAACATAATTCGAATCCTCCATTTCGACCATGTTAATAGCTTGCAGGTTCTGCATAGTTAGCATTCACTAGAAGTGGGTCAGAATCGATCTTCATTGCCATTGGAGTTTTTTCCTCAAATTTCAATCTCCCTTGCTTAATAGCTTCTTGAATAATATCCCTGAAACGAACACAACTATTAGTCCAATGTCCATAAGTATGATGATACTTACAATACTTTTGACCTCTTCTCTGTGTTCTTGAGAAGGAATCTTTGTGATCATCACTTAGAATTATTTGTTTGTCTTTAACTAATATATCAAAAATATGATCAGCTTTCGAAATATCAAAAACCATAAGTTTTTCTTAGAAAATTTATCCTTGTATCATTATTAGTATTTCCATATGGTTTCAAAGATTGACAAACATAAGGAGGCTCTGGCTTAAGTTCTGCCACATGAACATCATTATCTTCTAAGTCATATTCGAAGTCACTATCATCAGAAACTTCATAGGTATGCTATTTTATCTTTTCTGAAGACCTTCTTCAAGGTTTCCTGAACCTTTCTTTTTCTTTCTTAAGATGTTCGATTGGCCTTACTTTATCAGCTAATTGGGCCATATCTCTAAGTTGTTGATTGATCAACTTCTTACGAATTGAATAATCCAAACCACCTACAGCCATTTGGACTAACTCATATTCGGGAATTTGAGTAAAACATCTTGCTTTCATTTGTCTAAATCTATTCAAATAGTCATCTATGGACTCATTCGATGATCTCTTAATATTGACTAAGTCCATAAGAGTAACCTTAGTTTCCCCTCTAAAGAATTGTTCATGAAAACTTCTTTCTTAATTATTCCCATGAGTGAATCAAATTAGGGGAAAGAGGTTGTAAACCAAGTGAAAGCATTCTTAATTAAGGAACTAGGAAAATACTTCATTTTCAATTCCTCATTATTTGCCAAATCACCTACTTCGATTTGGTATCGAGCAATGTGTTCGACAGTGGATTCTCCTACTTCACCAGAAAACTTAGTGAATTTAGGAATTTTCCATCCCCTTGGTAACTCAGTTTGTAAAACCATTGAGTAACAAGGGAGATTACTACATTAGGGATGATTTGCAAATCCTACATTAAACCCATGTCCTGTTTAGGACTTGTTCGATATTCCAACAACATTTTGTTGCCCCCTAAGTTATTTACTCTTATCCTTTCCAGAATTTTCATCAGCATTCTGATTTCTGTTTAGAATAACTCTATGAGCATTTTCTTCCCCTATTTTAGACTGGAGCAATAGGATTGGTATTCGGTTATTTTGATACCCTTGATTTACTTGAGGCTTACCAATTAGCCACTTGTCTTACAATAGGGTCTGCAGGTGCCCCCAAACGCATCTGCAATCCTTTCCATTTGCCCTAGCCACACATATAATTAGTATTTGTTGTTTGTACTAATGGATTAAATACTATGGCCATTTGTTGTGTTCAACATATTTATCATTTCGTGATTGCTTTTGCATCCATTTGTTGCCTTAAAGTTTGCAAAGTAGAATTAGTAATGGATGAAGATGAACTTCCTAAAAATGGATTAAACATAGGTCCACGGTTTGCAAAGGAACCGTTGTGGACCAAGTGTTGACATTGTTGGTTGTGCCATCCCAGAACTTGGGACGAACCAAAAGGTAATCCGAACATTGGATTGCCATTCTGAGATGCAGAAATATTAGTAGAAACATGGATAGTAGGTATACTTGACTTACACCTAGATTTCTGCTAAGTTGTAGAGGCCGCTTGAGTCTCTATTAACACTACTATTTCCATTAACCCCATTATCATTATTATTCACAGACTCATTTCCTGGGGGTGTTGGACTTCCAGAAATTGTAGTTGTATCCCTATTATTGTTTCCACTTCCTGCTTGCCTTGCGTTATTAGCCATTTGAACAGATACTGTATTACCGACTCTCAACGCATGCAAGACCAATTTTCAGAAAATCATAACACACACTACTTTTGGAAATTTTGTCCCACTGGGCGTGCCAATTTGTTTGTGATGATAAAAGTCAAACTCAAAAATTAACTTTTATCACTTTGATTCTAAAAACAATCTGGGGATTAGAATCAAATCCTCTTACGGGACTCTTTTTAAAAGTAGGTTTATGGTGTTCTGACTTATGAAAGATTTCAAAAGTTTAGTTTCTAGTAAATTTATACCAATTGATTCAGAATTTCACCAATTCAAACTTAAATGCAGAATTCCAGAAATAATAGTATTCAAATTATCTGATTCAGAATTTATCAAAAGAACTTATTCCTCAAAGTTTAGAACAAATTGATACAGAATTTCATCAACCAAAGTTCTAATTGAATTCTAGAAATCAAAGAAGAATCAGAATTTCAAAGAAGTAGGAACAAAAAGTTTGAAAGAAAGAAAGATTGTACTGAATGTAAATTGTAGAATGTAAATTGCAGAATGAAACAAAGAAAAAGAAAATCAAATTGTAAGAACAATTGCATTAATGAAAATGGATGGGTTCATCACATACTGTTGCTCCTTGTAACCTGTTTGTCGCTGCAAGATTGGACGTGTAGGTGTTTCAGAGTTTTTAATTATAAGTGATTTTCCAACCTTATTACATAGAAAGTTCACCTATTTATAGATTTCTAGCCCTAACGGCTACCTAATGTACACATGACACATCATCTATCCCTATGTGTTGGCAACCTGCATGTTTGCCACGTTTCTGCTAACAGAAAACTGCTTTCAATCTTTTGCACTTTTCAAATTACTTCCATTGGGATGTTTCCATCTGTCCTTGATCAACAAACTTATGTAACTTCCAGTAACTGTTTTTCTTCTATCTTCTGTTTCCTCGAAAAGTCACTTTTCAGATTCAGAAATCTTTTAAGTCTCAAACATTCTTTTCTCGAGTTTTTGCCCTCTATCAATTCGAGATTTTATCCTTCCATTTCTCAAAATATTCTTCCTGGAATCCTGACTTCATGTACTCGAAAACTTGCTTCCAGAATCTCGAAATCTTCTTCTGAAATCCTGACTTCATGTACTCGAAAATTCCTTCTTCTTTGACACTTAGCTTTTTCTGTTGATACTTGGGTTCTCTAAGTACTTCTTGATTTCGATTTTCAGAGTCCTTTCTTCGATTGTCCAGAAGTTTTATGACTTCGATTTTCCAGAATATCATTTGATTCTGATTTTCCAGAACTCCTTCTGACTTTGATTTTTCCAGAGTCTCTTTTGACTTCGATTTCTTGAAGTTCCTTTTCTAAGAAATTGAACCATAAGAATCTCATTTAGAGAAATATTTCAATCTCAATTCTTTTTATTGAAGGATTCTAAAAAATCGAAAAGTATTCTTGATAAGCATTATATCTCTTTCGATTTCTTGAACATTTTGCCATCTCCAACACTTAGTGAAAATTTAACTTGTTATACCACCAACTGCATTCTTCTTTCGAGTTTATGGAATTTTTCTTGTATCAAGTTAATTTAACTAAGGACTTTTAACCATTCGAGTTCATCAATAAATTCGAATTTCAAACTTCTATTCCTTTCTGTGAACTCAAAAATTGTAGAAGAACTCACAACCTTGTGAAATTCGAAATATTTGAAATTCGAATCCCAACAATTATATAATTTCATTTTAATGTATAATATATTTCCTTAAAATATAAGTAAATATTGACTATACGATTACATATCTATGAATGTTTTTTCTAAACATTGCTATGCTTGATCAATATGTTATTATCACATTATTCAACAGTTGGATTGATAAATTCATAAAAAGTTATTAAACAAGATAACATTGATAAGAGTTACTCCCAAAGTAACTTAATTTTCATCCATGATAAAATATTATATATTTAATTATGGATTTAATGAATATATACATTGTCCGTGTAAGAACAAGTTTTACATTTTCATTCATTAATGTTTTATCACATCATTTAACAAGTATAAAATTCAATAATGATGTAATAACACATAATTGGATAATAATGTAAAACTTTTTTACACTAATAATGTATATTAGTAAAATTTTATTTTGGCTCCCTCAAACATCTCCAAGGTCCGCCACTAGAATCATGCACCAGAGTCTAGTTATTTCATAAATCTGCATCAGACCTACTTACTCACAAAAATTACATAAAATTGTATACAGCCAATATATGTAGATCAAGTTTTTCATCCCATAGAACTGCAATCATTTGTATACAAGTCAAATATGTCAAATCAATGAGTTAATTAAAAACAAAACATGAAAAAAATATATGACTGCGAGCTGGAATGATGAAAGTTTACTCTTATTAACCGGAAAGTAAAAAGAAAACCGAAAAGAATTTACTCATTGGTACTTCTAACTATTCTTAGAATAGGATTTTTGGCAATTTCAATGCTATCAACATTTGGAATTTGTCACTCATAAGCTTTAACTGGATTGGACCGTCTTATACTTATACATTACATGTATGACTCAAATTAAAGTGAAATAGGATAAATCAAAGTCACCAAAAGTTAAATAAATGGTTAATAAAAAGAACGACAAAAACCTGCAAGCACGTATACAACATGTCCTACCAAAATAACAAGGGTAGAATTAATAAGCCATAAGAATAACAAATACACGGTCATAACAAATATCACAAATATGAAACTTGTTAAAGATGAAATCTAAACTTGTCAATGCTGCGGAACAAGCTATTCAATTCAATTTGAGGTTTTCCTGACCTAGCACTACCAACCTTTTATCCCACAACCCATTCAATTTTTTATATCCAAACCTTTCAATCAACCGAGTTAAGCTCATTACTTCTCTTCATTGGCACAAAGAAGTTATCCAGCAAAACAAACCACCAGCCCAAATAAGAGACTCATGCATTCACAGTTTCTTCATAAGGTCCTCAATTTTCTCAGCAGCTTCATACACATTTTTCTGTTTGACTTCATCCAATAGTAAACGGCAAGTTCTATATGTTGGCACTATATCTTGATCAATCATCTCCTCAAATAGAAAGAAAGCCCACTTGCATCTATCTGCTCTACAAAGCCCGTGAATTAGCAGTGTATAGGTTGAAAGATCAAGACCAAGATGATGTTTATCGACCATGTCATATAATATATCATTCAAGAAACTATCTATTTTTCCAGTTTTAAAACATGACTAGATCAATGGATGGTAAGTTTGAATATCAGGCTTACAAAGACCCTGAATCTTCCATCTCCTTTAGTATGTCAAAAGCCATCTTTTCTTGTGCGTAATGACAATACATAGAAATCATTGAATTATAGGTGGATGTATTTGGGGCCACACCAGCCTTGGGCATTGCTTCCTTGAATATATAGGTTGCATCAGGCTTACATCTGGCAGACATCATTCTCTCAACTAATAGTAAAGCTTCATCAAATTTTTCTGCCTTAGCCAGTGCAAACATGATAATAGTATAAGTGACCACATTTGGGGAGCAATCCTGAGCTTGCATCTCATCAAGAAGCTCATAAACCCTGTTGAAATTATGTTCTTGACAATAACACTGGATGATGGTGGAATAACTTATTACACAAGGGCGAAAACCATATCCTTTCATCTCTTGGATTGTCCAATATGCCTCATCTACACGACCAACTTTGCACCATCCATGAATGAATATGTTAAATGTGTGAGCATTTGGAGCAATATGTTGCTTCAGCTCCAAGAAAATTTCACGAGTTTGCTCAACAAATTTCTCTTTACATAGGGTATCAAGTAACAAGTTCATGGATTTTGTGTTCTTCTCCAAGCCAAGAGTTTGTAAGTCATCAAATATCCTCACAACATCTGCCCATTGTCCTGCCCCAACAAACCTTCTCATTACCTTGGCTATAGTATTAAGAGTGATGAGACACTGCTGACGCATTTCTTCTAAGAGATCTCTCAACTTTCCATTACCTTCATTCTACCCAATATGTCTACCATAATATCAGATGATTCCGGAGAATGTTTAAAGTTTGAACGTGAACTATCCCATTTGAATATCCCCAATGCAGATTTCCAATCATCCTTTTATCGATAAAACATCCTGTCAATAAGGTTTTGAGACAGATGTATACTATCACAAGCTTGATCATTTAATAAAGATTGAAGAACTTCTTCCTCACTGCTTCCTTTGCCAACTTTTGCAATGAGAATGTTCACGGATCTCACCAGATCTTGACATTGTTCTTTATGCCAAAAGTCACTGGCTCCGGCAGGGTGACAAGATGCTATCGAAGAAAATAAATTTATAGACGCAAGAGCCTGATAACATATGCAAGAGGAGTCACGGACAACAACACGATATATTGACTGCATGAGGGCGACTTTAACCAATTTCAAAACAACCAAGGTCATGAAAAGGGCCAAAAATGATACTCAGGACCCAGATTCTGCTTCGCAATAAAATCATATAGAAAATTAGCTTTTTAAGTCCTTGAGAAACTGTTAGTATATGCACTAGAGACTTTTTTGTTTTATTCTGAACATCCATCAATTGTATCATATTATTCTATAAAGGCAATTTATTCTTTTAGAATATAATAAATGTCCTTAAAATAGTAAGCTTAAACTTCATAAGAAATCAAGTAGATGACTTGATTGTGAGATCTTATGAAGAACTATTCTTAAAAGGGTCCCTGGTCGAGCATCTTCTTAGGACAAAAGATGCATTTAGACTAGTATGTGAGTTCATTGATGATCACATCTCACGGATCATGGATATGAGATATCATGTGCTCACATAAGTACATATTAAGAGTAATGATGTACTGGACCAACCCACCTTAAGAACGTTGCATAGTTTTTACATATGTGTCATAAACATTTCTTAAATTGATAAAGATTATATGAAGTCCTTTGACCTGAAATCACTATGATTCCTACATAAGGAATTATATGTTTTAAATATCATCAAACGTTTCCTGTAACAAGGTGATCATAAAGTTGGTTTTTGGACATATAATAAATTATGTGGTGGAATGTGAGTGACCTAGATGAGATTTGTCCCTCCTATGTAACAGGAGTTATATATGTAGGCCTCTTGATAAAGTTAGACTACAAAATGCATGGCCATGCTCAGGAGGATAAACATGAGATGTTTATTTTCTGTATAGTCTACTTGGGTATCAAGAAAACATAAATTGAACTATACAAGGATGACACATACCATGCCCTTGGGTTCAATTAGATATTGGACAAAGGGACAAATCATATAAATTATTATCATAAAATAGGATTCGTCAAAGTTGTTGATAATCTCAATATTTGGGTAGTAGTGTTGTATTGCTAGATACCGCTCCACTATTTATGATATTAAATATAAAAGGGTTTTATTTAATATCATAACCAAATATTAAAAGCTTATTGGGTCACACGCATACAACAAGCCGCTAGGAAAAGATAATAATTCTAATTTGATTAGAATTATAACATAATGGGCCAAGCCCATATATGTTAGGGTTAATAGAGTGAGGGGTAAAACCCTAGCCACCGCTCTATAAATATAGCATAAGATGCATTACCCTAGACACATGAGCAGTCGCTCTTACTCTCTAAACGCTACTAGCAAAGTTGAGTAGAGTTTCATAGTTCGACTGTTGGCATGGACACCCTCTAGAGATGTGGCTGCTATTGGCTCGTTAGCAATTCGTAAAAGGTATGTCATTATGTTTCATGCCTTATATGCCTTAATTCGTGTTTTCGCATCAACGATCATAACAAGGGAGAGAATCCATTTATTCCGCTGCACCCTGACCACATGCTTGATTCCCTTCAGAAACTACCTATGAGAATTGACAACTTACATCGCCTATTATTTCTGTGAGCAAAATAAGGAAAATATGATTACTACACAATTCATATAGCCATGTATTTAACATTATTAGTAAAAGTATGCAAGTTAAGTTTTACACCTTTTCGGGTGCTTCATAAAGAAGAAAAAAACAAAGCAAAATCCATATATGTTGTCATTTACTATTTAGAGAGGATGGCAGTATAACATAGGAATAGGCAAAAATTACTTAGCAACTCTGGTTTATTTGAATCCAAACTCATCATCCCACCTGCAGCACGTATACATCAGCATGTCCTACCAAAATAACAAGGGTAGAATTAATAAGCCATAAGAATAATAAATACACGTTCATAAAAAATATCACAAATATGAAACTTGTTAAAGATAAAATCTAAACTTGTCAATGCTACGGAACAAGCTATTCAATTCAATTTGAAGTTTTCCTGACCCAGAACTATCAACCTTTTATCCCACAACCCATTTCAATTTTTTATATCCAAACCTTTCAATCAACCGAGTTAAGTTCGTTTCTTCTCTTCATTGGCACAAAAGAAGTTATATAGCAAAAACAAACCACTAGCCCACAAAAATTGATCGATGTCGAACATTAAAAACTCTAACCTTTCTGGCTTCCCTCCAACATCCAAGGCACTTGAAGCATGAATCAGACCAAACACATTGTCATGGAATGGGAACCAATGATCGAAGCTCAAGTAAAGTGGAAAAAGCCCTTTGGCAGCAATGAGTTCACTGAATGGGGCATCAATATTGAGTGTTAGTAATCACTGTAACATTCCTATCAGCCATTCTAGCAGCAAAGGATCTAGACCCACCACCAATGTCAATATTGAGTGTTAGTAATCACTGGAACTAAATTATGTAGAACCTTGCTAGTGAATAGTTGGCAGAGACACATGGACAGAGAAAGGCGTCATTGGCTTTGTGGGTGAAAAAGAACAAAGAACAAAATTAAAAGACAGAATATGCTTAATTTAACAATGATTTTCCACAGTTTCAAAATCTTACATTTCCTATCTTTAACTTTATTTTAACAATATTTTCCTTTCCACTTGTACTCTTCAATAATTAAAAGATAGAATATGCTTAATTTAACAAATTAAATGTCGGTAAAATAATAAAAGCACATTTCACAATGAAGATACAAATTAGAAAAGCATTAATAGCCAAGACAAGGACAATCTCACAGGACAAAAATCACTTTAAGAATTCCTCAAATTTCTAGATACTCCAAAAAGATGGTGAATCAGAGGTTTTTTTAAAGAAAGCAACTAAAAGGGGACATAAAGATATTGAGTTTTGTTTTTGCTAAAATTACCAAAATTGTTCAAAATAATTATACAGAAAAACAAGTTCCAGATAAAAAATAACTCACTATATCGAACATTGCCCTGAACACACTCAAATCGAACGAAGCAAAGCTAGATTTCAAAGTGTCGGTTTCCCTCACTTTCTCCTTTCTCGGGAAACATATGGGAAATCTTAGATCGAAGAAGGAGCGAGTTTACAGTACCAAAACTTTGAGTGGAGGGGAAAAGACTCACCTTGCACTTGAAGTTCCTGCGGGTTGCGACGGAGCTACGGATGCGGTGGAAGTGGCTGCTGACGGCGGCGGAATGCGACGAGTGCAAGAGAGAGATGCAGTTAGGGTTCTTCAATTATTCTAGATTGTAGCTCCAAAGAGAAGAAAAAAACAGAAGTTTTGATGGCGAGAGAGCTTCAGGCTTCAGAGAGAAGACCGGGAGAAAAAAGCTTCGGAGAGGATGCGCGACAGGGAAGAGAGCGAAAGTGAAAGTGAAAAGAGGAGGGGATTTTGAGATTTTTTTTTTTGGTAAGGTGGAGGGGAAAAGACCCCAAACTAAGCAAGAGTCCTTCTAGGGAAGGAAGTTGCTATGATGTCTTGAAACAACAAAATATTACAACTAGAGGGGGGAGATAAACGTGTGAGTTCCTAACGATAGGTGTGGAAGGCAAATGAAGCCATAAAGTCAGCCACATAATTGGCTTCCCTGTATATATGTGAGACCCGAACTGTCCAAGAGTGATGGAGGAGCTTGTTGATTAATCTGACTAAGTGGCTGCAGGGATGAGTCGGTTTACAACCTTTAGCAACTAGGTGAACAACTACTTCTGAATCTGATTCAATGAGGATATTAGGAAAGTTTTTCTCCTTTGCTAAAGAAAGAGCTGTGAATATACCCCAAAGTTCTGCATGGGTAATGGAAGTGTTCCCCAAAAGTTTAGAAAATCCCATAATCCACCTCCCTCTAGAGTCTCTAATTACTCCTCCACAGGTGACTAAGGAACCTTAAGTCTTAACAGCCCCATCAACATTTATTTTAACCCATTTTGTATTGGGAGGAACCCACCCAACTAATCTATACTCATAAGATTTGGTTCCATTAACCAAGCTTATAATTGCAGATACAACTTCATGAAATTGTTGGACATTGTGAGCCACCTTATGGAAAGGTTCTGGGCAGAAGTAACAATTCCCTTGAACACTGACACGTTTCTAGCTGACCACAAGCTCCAGATTGAGATGCCAAATATGAAGCTCCAATCCAAGTTTTGCCAAGAGTTCAAATGAGGCTGCAAGTTCAATGTGATCCAATCTGGGAGGTTTTGGGAGAAAGATTCTGAATTACTTTGGCCATTAAAAAACAATTTCCAGACTGATTTGGCTCTACTGCAATCTCTTAATGTGTGCAAGACAGTTTCTGGAGCACTATGGCAGATAGGACAAGTAGGAGAAACACCCATCCCAGTGCTGGCTAGTCTGCAATTGGCCTTAAGGCCAACTTTTGAAACCATCCACAAGAAGTTTTTGATCCTCTGAGGTCCTGACCATTTCCAGATGTGACTCCAAATACCCGTGATCCCCATATGCTGACACTGCTCAATTAACTGGTAAGAAGTTTTAGTAGAAAAAGAACCATCTGAGGATAGACTCCAAACTAGTTTATTAGGATCCATACCAGGGGTGCCTCCTAAATAAGCAGCAATCTTCAAGATCTCCTGATGGGGTAAAAGATCATTTAGCAAATGAAACTTCCACGATCCACAATCATCAGAATATGCAGACACAAGGGCACTAATGATATCTGGAGGGATTGGTTGAAGAGAAACATCCTTCAGAATAGTACCATCCTTAAGCCAAGGGTCTAACCAAAAACGGATCCGATTACCATCTCCAATATTCCACCTCAAACCTTGAACAACAAATTTCCAAGTACTGACTATGCCACGCCACACCATAGACTGATTTCTTTTTCCTTGGACCATGGGAATGATGTCATTACCTGCTCTATATTTATATCTGAGCACTTCAACCCAAAGAGTGTCCTTATTGTGAATAAGATTCCATCCCAGTTTCATGATAAGAGATTTGTTTAAAAGACTTTGGCTTCTTTAATCCCATACCTCCATCTCCTTTTGGCTTACAAAATTCATCCCATCCCACAATATGCAACTTTTTCACCTAATCAGTATTCCCCCAAATGAAGTTTCTGGCCATCCTCTCCAAACGGTTACAGATGCTAGAGGGAAGAAGCACTGTTTGCCTGGTATACGTTGGCAAAGCATGAAGGACAACTTGAGTAAGTGTAATTCTCCCAGCCATTGAAACCGTAGAAGCCCTCCAATTATTAAGGCGCTGTTGAGCCTTTTCCAGAAAGTAGTTATAAGTGCTTCTTAGTAACTCTTCCATGAAGAAGGGGAACCCCTAAATATCTCCCTAGATCAGAAGTACGAGAGAACCCAGTAATAGAGGCTAGTTGGGAAGCTTTGGCATTACAAACTTTCTTAGAAAACATAATTTTAGTCTTGTCCACATTAACTCATTGTCCAGAAGCATTGCAAAACTAATTCAGGCAATCCATGACTAAAGAAATCTGCTCAACCGATGCTTCAGCAAACAAAATCAAATCATCGGCAAAAAATAAATGAGAAACACAAGGGTCATTTTTTCCAAATTGGAAAGGCTTCCATTCCCTGTTAGTCATCTTAGCATGGATCAAGTGGGCCAATCTTTCTAAACACAATACAAAAATATATGGCGAGAGAGGGTCTCCCTGCCTAATACCCTCCGAAGGAACAAAGGAGGCTGATTTAGTACCATTAATGAGAACTTCCATGCTCACCGTTGAAATGCATTTCATGATCAGATTACAAAAGGAATCACTGAGGCCAATGTCCTTAAGAGTATATTCAATAAATTGCCATCTTAGCTTGTCATAAGCTTTTTGCAAATCAATTTTAATTCCCATGTATCCCTTTTTCCCCTGGCAGTCCTCATGGAATGGATGACTTCTTGGACCACAATTATATTATCAGTGGTTTGTCGCCCGGGAACAAAACTGGCCTGGTTTCTATGCACCAGAGTTAACATGTGGGCCTTCAATCGAGTAGCAATAATTTTGGTTATTGCTTTATAAATTACATTTTAGAGGCTGATTGGCCTATACTGAGATAATCTGCATGGCTGGTCAATTTTAAGGATCAAAACCAGCAAGGTCTCATTTATGAGTGATACCTTATCTAGATAGAGGTAAATTTCCTTTAAAAAGCTACAAACTGATGGTCTAATCACATCCCATAACTAGTGGAAAAAGATGGGATGAAGGCCATCCGGGCCAGGCGCTTTATAGGGCCCCACAGCCAACAATGCATCATGAATTTCCTTATCAGTAAAACTCTTCTGGATTTGCTCCAAATGCTGGGAACACAATTCAGGGAAATTTCCCCTCACATTCCACGTAGCAAGATCACCCTGAGCAGTGTAAAGGGACTGAAAAAATCCACCACCATCTGTTTAAGGAGATTCGGTTCCTCAATTTGCTCCCCACTGTCATTCACTAGACTTATAATCTTATTTTTCCTTCTACGAACCACTGTTGATAGGTGAAAAAATATGGTGTTCCTATCCCCAAAACGGATCCAATCACATCTTGACTTCTGGTACCAAAGGAGCTCTTCTTGAGCTAACACTGATTTGTATTCCTTCCATAAGTCCATCTGGAGCTTAAGAAGGCCCACATGAGGATTCATAGAGAGGCTTGTATTTATCCCCTCCAGGCGCGCCATTAACTTTCTTTTTCTGTGAAATACATTCCCAAACACCTCTCTATTCCACTCAGATGCTAAGTCCTGGAAACTTTGGACAACAGAAAACCAATTCGTACCTGAATTCCAAGTTGTCTGGACAACAGGTTTGAAACGATGATCAGTCATCCAAGCCGCTTGCATCCGAAAAGGCTTGGCACCAATAAGATTAGATGAAGTCTTTGTAGAGACCACTAAAGGCTTATGATCAGAACTAAACGAGGGGATATGAAAAACCATTGCTTCAGGGAAGGAGATCTTCCAACTAGCATTAGAAACCGCCCTGTCCAACCTTTCTCTAACACCCTGACCCTCCCAAGTATAAGGAGGTCCTTTGTACCCCAAGTCCTCCAATCCAGCAGTATTAAGGCAATTTCTGAACTCATCCATTGACGACCAATTATGTGAAGCTCCACCAGCCTTCTCATTAGCCCAAAGGTAAGCATTAAAATCACCAAAAACCAGCCAAGGCTCATTAATATTTGCTGCCAGACTGACTAAATTATTCCAAAGGTCTCTTCTCTCCAACATTCTAGGACATCTATATACAATAGTGATGAAACAAATATGAGCACCATTTGGAGAAGTCAAAATACCATGGACAAATTGCTCATGGGATAGTAGGACTTCAAACTGAACCTTGCTATCGTCCCAACACACCCAAATACCACCCACAAACCCCCTGGCTTCCACCTTATAGTAATTTGGAAAACCAAGTCTAACAATAACTTGGTCACTTCTTGGTCTAATTATTCTAGGTTCCAAAATAGCACAAAAATGAATATTGTATCTACTAACCACATCTCTCACAAGGTTGGGGAATCCCTTAGATCCAGCACCTCTAACATTACATACAAATAAATTCATAAAAATAAATGAAGGAAGTAAAAAGGAAAGAGCAGCTAACCACTCTAACAAAAACTAGTTAACTGGGGAGGAGCCCACACCATCCACCTGAGCAGCAGGTTCCATAACTTGGTCATCATCACTTTGAGACACGTCAATTAAATTTTGGTTGACTTGTACCACTATCCGTGGGTCCAGTTGGCGCATATTGCAAACTCCCCCATCCCCCATATTGTTTGTTGGACAATAAGAGGCTTGAATGATTTCTACAGGTTGAACCACTGGAATTCTATCCTGCTGATGGATCACACTGTTATTGGGCTGAGCTATAGACAAGATTTGGACCGGGCCCATGTTGGCTTGACCTCTTGCTGCCTTCCTAATATTGGTGTCTGTAGTAGGCCTAGGACTGGTCTCTTGTGTAGATGGCTTGGTTGGGTCTGAGATGATGCCCTGATTGGAATATATTTTTTCCTGAGAATTTGAAGGGCCCACCTGCACATGTTCTTTTACTAACAACTTATTGTCTGCCTTGATTTCAGTGGATCCCTGTTCATGTGGATATTCACCCTCTCCCATTGCCACATCATCCTCAAAAATCGCAAAACGCGACCCTGCAGCCAGATTCTTGTCTACCACATTCTTCCCAACCAACGAATCACCTTTCTGATTTTTCTTGACATTTGGCACCGCACTAGCTGCTTTACGCCTGACAGGTTTCTGGACCAACATCCAAGGTCCATACGCGTCATTAACTGCCCTTTTGTCATTTACCTCCTTACCACCCACAGCCGCCGGAGGGTCGTCCACAACAACATTCCCCACCGCCCTGACCTTCTGGTTTTCATTAGCACCATCAACATTTTGATGAGTCTGGGCCTCTGTATTAGCCTTCACTGTTAATGGGCAGCCATCTGATCGGTGCCCATATTTCCCGCAAGAGAAGCAAATCAAGTAAAGCCCTTCGTGCTCTACATTGTAGGATCTACCAAGTAGCTCAAACTTAGAGATGAGAGGTTTTTTCAAATCAACTTCAATGCAAAGACATGCAAACTTCCCCCTCTTAGTAGTGGTTTCCTCCCAAACCCCATTTTTTGGCTTCATTGTATTAGAATCCACCTTAACAGTTCTTCCCAGGGTGTCTCCAATCTTAGAGAGAATAGTCCTGTCATAGTACTCTATGGGGAGGGAAGGAATACGAATCCATACTGCTACACGTCTCAACTCATCCTCAAAGGGAAAGAATTATGGATGCCATTTCTGAACAACTAAGTAATGACTCAGTACCATCCAAGTCCTCCTCAAATACATGATTTGTATCATTAAAGTTTGAGAATCTGACTAAGTAATAGTCATTCTCAAGATCTATACCCTCTATTTCCCCCGTAGGGTTCCATAGTTTCAAAAGACGGAAAGTAAAATATTTTAATCCCACCCACTTTCTGAGCAGCTTAACGATGATGGAGTTTTTCCAGGGTTGACAAGCATGCTTCCTTTCCTCCTTCGTAACTTTCACAACCAGGCATTTAGGCAACCTACCCATATAGGGTTCTTCATCCCCACTGCTATCATCCCCTGAGGAACTTGATTTATCATCCATGAATGACCCTGCTTCATCCTCTGAATCCTTAGAAATAGAGTCTTCATCATTTGATTCGGTTGTTTCTTCCTCCGACACATCCTTCTCTTCCCCCAAACAAATATCACGACGTTGTTGAGTCTCAGAATTAATTTAAGCATTTAAATTACATTCAAGACTTATTATCCTTGGTTTTAATGATTAACAAATAAGATCATATATAAATAGGTTCTACTAAGAAAGGTATTGTTTTGTAGATTGTATTTCAGGATGTAGTAATCATCTAAAGCCTAGAAGACAGCAAAGGAAGAGGAAATCTAAAAGATAGATGAAGCAAATCTGAGCAACAAGAAACCGAAAAAGCTATGGTAGATCATCTGCAGAAAAGCACAGAAAAGTGAAAAGAAGAAGAATCTCAACTATCTGAAGACAAGCTTGCGTCTGAAGGGTAACTATCATCTGAAGACTTGACTCCGTCTGAAGAGTGACTATCATCTGAAGACTTGAAGACAAACTGAAGACTTGACTCCGTCTGAAGAGTGACTATCATCTGAAGATTTGAAGCTGATCTAAAGAACTCTGAAGGCTGAATGTGTCAGAATCAAGAGTTTACCTCTTGAAGACATTGCTAAGTGTGAAGAACACTCTAGCCAACGAATTACTCATTTCAGCACAAAAATCAGAACTACTTTCTTGCCTCGTTCAAAACGTTAGCACAAAAAAGGAAACTCTGCAACTACTGTTGCACCTGCAACGAAAAGCACTGCATGCGCAGACCTACTGCATCCACTGCTGCCCATAACATATCAGAAGACTGAACAAGAAATTGACAAAATCTATCTGGACCAAGTATACTCATTTCAAGTAATCATCTCCAATAGGAAGAGACAAAAAAGAACAAAGTTGTGATCATCTGAAGAAAAGAAGAAGTAATTTTTGCTAGAAGAAAGGAACTTGTTGAAAGTATCCTTAGTGAGTAGAACTAAGAAATGCTTGAAACAATCATCTGAGATAAGCATATGTTGAAGCTGATGACATCAAGTTTAAACAATGCAACCATTTGAAAGCTCACTAATCGTCTGAAAGTATGTGAAGATTAAAACCTTCTGAACACATACTCTCTGAACAAGATGATGAGATATATCAGACTATCTGAAGACATGAAGACTTTCAAATCTAACTACGTGGACAAATCTCAAACTACGGGAAGTCTCAACAAAGGCAAAGACCATATGTTCAACAGCTAGAATATTATTCAAATATTCTTAAGAAAGAAGAAGGAAAAAACGTTAGAAGCTCAGAAGCTAAGCAAAAATGAAGATAGCACAAATTGAGCAAAAGGACAAATCTAACGGATATCTCCTCACACTCACAGGAAAGAAAGGTGAAAGAACAAGAAGATGTATAGAGAGAAAAAAAGTATCTACTTATTAAAGGAAAATCTCTCAAGGTTAAAGAACTCATCTAAAAGTGTGCCAGAGCTAAGCTATCTGCACACCTACTCTGCTTAAGAAGAAGCAACCGTTTAAGAAGTTATTTCACAACGGCAATACTGAGCCAAATCACTTCTTCTCAACGGTAACCAAACAATCTTCAACGGCTATATTTCCAGAACTTATAAATAGTCTCTTTGAAGATGTTGATCTGCCTATGGGTTGAACTTATTATAATATATGATCAGCCAGCCAAGATCCAAAAATCTGAATTGACAAACCCACGGTTAAGTGGTGAGAATGTAATCCAAGACTGCCAATGGTCAATCCCAAGAGAGAACCTGCTAAAGCTCAAACCATATCTTATTAAGCCAACTCTCTGGAGAAGAAAAATACAGAGAAGAACCCAATTAGAAATTCAAACACTTATCTCTCTGTAACATCCTTGTACTTAGAATTATTCATTGTATCCTGGGTAGTACTCAGTTAACCCTTAGTACAGGAAGAGATTGAGTTTATGTTTCTTAGAAACTTAAACTTAGTTTATGTTGTAAACACTTTATGTGTTGGAGAGCCTGGAGAGGCTTGGTGGAAGAAAGAATACTTATTGTTGAGCCTGGAGAGGCTTGTCTGTAAAATAATACTGCATATGTTGCCTGGAGAGGCAGTTGAAAACAAAAGAATACTTGTTGTTGATCCTGGAGAGGCTTGTCTGTAAAATAATATTGCATATGTTGCCTAGAGAGGCAGTTGAAAACAAAAGAATACTTGTTGTTGAGCCTGGAGAGGTTTGTCTGTAAAATAATACTGCATATGTTGCCTGGAGAGGCAGTTGAAAACAAAGGAATACTTGTTGTTAAGCCTGAAGAGGCTGTGGTAAAAGAATACTTGTATTTGTGTTCAGATAGTGGAAAATCCAGTGGTAGTTTGCCCTGGGACTGGATGTAGCTCACTGGGTTAGTGAGTGAACCAGGATAAATTTGTGGCTAAGTCTTCTTTCCCTTAATCTCTGTCAAATCAGTTTATTTATCAGTTATTTTGAAAGTTGTTTTAAATATAAAAACTTATCTTTAAACCAACATATTTTTAAAACTGTACTTGCGTCTGAAATCAGTTCAGAAGGTACAGATGAACTTGAGATGATCCTTATCGTCTTAAGTATTTCAGAAACTGATCTTAAAGATCCTCTGAAATAACCTTCTGAAGTGTTTCAAGTTTTTCTCAAATAACTCAGTTTGTAAATCAGAAGATAAATTACTTGTATGTCAATATCAACTATATTCAAACTTCTTGTTGTGTCCTTGATGTTTAATAAAATCCTTTTTAAACAAAGTTCTGATAAACATCTTTTTATCCTCTGAAGTGATCTTAGAAACTGTAACAGCTTTATCATCCTTATCATATCATTGAAAAACTTATTTTCTTATCTTCCGCAAATCTCTGATAACTTTAATTATCTTTCAATTAAGTTTTTCATAACAATTTATCTCAATTAAGTCTTTAAAACACTATTCAACCCCCTTCTAGTGTTTCTTGTGGTCCTAACAGACGTAACCTTCCTGCTCACAATCACTTGGGCATTATCTTGATTGCCATTTCCATTCTGACCCGCTCCAACAGACAAGGATTGTCCAGGATCCCCCCAGCTCCTTCATCAAAGGTGTCCATGACTATTGTTCCATCTGCATTAGAGAGTTCACCATCAGCCACTTTAGCCTTTTTCGTGCTTCGAGCAAGAAGATCAGCTTCCTCCCTAGGAAGTTCGCCCTGGTCAGCCGAGAGAGCGTTTTCCATTTTTTTTGAATTTTGAGAAATTTAGCAAGGGCAATTTTAGCATAAATCATGAAAAAAATTGGTTTATGATAGATTTGTATTATAAATAAACTAGTAGAGGAACGCCTGCTAAGCACGGGTCCTCGAATTTTCTTTTTTATGCAATTATTTATGAATATATTTAAATAATTATTTAAAATTATATATTAATTAAATTTTTGAAGTAGAGTAAAATATATATATATATTAATAATCCATCCGGTTCCTTTTATAAGGCACCTCTAACCGAATTACACAGACCAAGAAAAGTAGTTTAAGTGGTTAATTTTATTGGTTTCATAAAAAATAATATAACATTCCATTTTTACCCCTATTTAATATTATTAGTATATTCTCTCAATAAATAATTGGGATTAAATTATGCACTAAGTATAGTACTAATTCTCACTATCAATTGTATTGGAACACACAAATGTATATGGAAAAGTGGAAAGGTTTAATTCTCTCTCTTGGTCACCTATGTAACAATATTTATGATACCTCATTAATGAACAATTAGCAAAATACATGATGGAAGAATTTAATAAGGGTAAATCAGGAAAAAAAATTAAATGCTTCATAGAGATTATCAAGTGCCTTATAAAAAGGACCGTCAATATCTTCTAAATTGTGCCTTATAAAAAGGACCGGAGGGAGTATATGATAATAAAAATGACAATTCACAATTCATTTTTTTTTCTAATGAGTGATTTTTCTAAAATGTTTATAAAAATTTAAACTCATCATCAGCACATAATTAATCTTGCAATGGATACTTTAACATTAAAATAATTTGAAGTTATCACAAAACATTAGTCTATTCTTTCGCGTAAAATTATATCTATACTATATATAAAGTCCATAGCCAAATGTTGGTATCCACATTTCCCTTTTCAAAATTACCCTTTGATAACTTCTTTTTTCATTAACCGCACACAAAAACACACCATAAAGGGAAAATTGCTCCATTACGTCACCCATTTCATCTCTCTCACCGATCATCATCTTCTCCATTTCACTTCGTCTCAAATTAACTGATTTTTTCCTTATCCTTTTCTCTTAGTCTGTGTTTGGATGGAGAATTTTAGAATTCTCAAAATTATAATAGAAAATGTTGAGTGAATTGTTAAAATGAGAGGAATTGACAATGAAAATCTAAAAAGTTTGAACATAAAAGAGATGTTGAAATTCTCTCTCAATATTTATCATTTGAAATTCCCCTAGTTGTCATAAAAAATCTTTCTATTTTTCATTTGGAATTCCTTCTTCTACTATTTTAACACATGAATTCTAGTAATTTCAAATTTCTATATCCAAACACAAGGTTATGTTTCCTTTACATCTTACTAAAAATATTCTTAGGATTTGGGGAGGTCTGCCGCTAGGGTGTGGGATGGTGACAAAGGGGGCGGTTGTGAATGGAGGAGCGCTGAGGATGGGAGAAAATGGAGGGACATGCGGAGCAGTGCGCGTGGCGGTGCGGTGCGGTCACGACGATGGTGATGGGTGGCTTCGATTATGATGGGTGGTGCGGGTATGGTGATGTCTGACGGAGGAGTGTCGCGGCCAACCATGGTTCTTTTGAGAGTGAAAGAGGGAGAGGGATCGTGAAAGAGAGTGGGAAGGAGAAAAATTTAAGAAAGAAAGAAAATAGGAGGAAGGGGATTATACAGTGGTCGTACGACGGCGAGAAGAGGCAGTGACAGTCGCACATCGAGGATGATGGTTAGGTTGAGGAGTTGCCGCAACTGCGCACAGATCTAGGGAGCAGAGAGGTGGCCATGATCCTGACTGATCATGGCGAAGGAGAGTGGAGTGGTAACGCGGCGGCCATGCCTGGTGGTTTCAAGGGCTGCTTGTATGGCAAAACAGTGGCCACGAAGTGGAAGAACGCCTTCTCTCCTTTCCTTCTCTTTTGCTTCTTTCCTAATTCTCTGTGTGTTTTGATTTTTTGGTTTCCCCCCTTTTCTAATATGCAGAGTCCAAGTTTATGTTTACTCTATAATCCTTGTTTTGCTTAAGGTGTGGACTCAAATCATAACAATTGTGAGAAAGTTTCTTAGACCAAGGGAAAGAGGGGTTGTAACAGGATTCTGTTAAACACCATTTCCAAATTTCCTCCCTCTCTCTCTCTCTCTATGCATCCTTCATTCAGATAATTCTTCTATTTCCATTTCTATTTCTATTAATCTCAGTGAAATGAGATTTGCAAGTAGAGAAACTGAAAGTTTGATTCCATTGAATGAATTGAAAAGTACACACAGTGATTACATTTATACTACAAGAGAAAGAATACAAAGCGGGAAAAGTGAAGCGGAAAGGAAAATGTATGTAACAGAATCAGATTCCTGAAAACATAAAATCAGTTTTGCTGCTAAGCTAGCTTATGAGTAAGTGCCTGATCTGTTGATGTGGGACTTCCCTCTAATACCCCTCCACAAGTTGGGGGCTAAAAATATAAAGCACTCCAAGCTTGAGAAGGAAAGATGAGAAAGTTGTAGGAAGCAAAGGCTTGGTAAAGAAATCAGCTAGCTGGTCTCTTGAAGGAATAGGAAGCAACCACATGAGTCCAGATTAAAGCTTGTGTCGAACTAGGTGGCAGTCTATCTCTAAGTTCTTGGTACGTTCGTGGAAGACAAGGTTATGAGCAATATGAATTGCACTCTAGTTGTCACAAAACAAGATGTGGGACTTCCCTCTAACAATGTGAAGGTCCTGGAGGAGGAAATCTAGCCATTGTAGCTCACAGGTTGCAGCAGCCAAAGCTTGATACTCGGCTTCAGCAAAAAAACGGGTAACAATGAGTTGTTTCTTGCACTTACAGCTAACAAGAGCATCATCTATAAAGAAACAATAGCCAGAAATAGATTTGCGGGTGTCCAAGCAGCCACCCCAACCAGCATCAGAGAATCCCCTGACTTGATGATTAGATTGTCTTGGGAAGAAGAGACCAAGTCCTTGAGCCCGTTTGAGATATCTAAGAACACGGAGTGCAGCCTTAAAGTGAGCTTGAGTGGGAACATTCATAAATTGACTGATCTGTTGAATAGCAAAAGCTATGTCAGGTCGAGTAGCATTAGGAAAGAGAAGTCTCCCAACAAGGCGCCTATACGAAGCAGCATCTTCATAAGGGGAACCCTGAGCTTGATGCAAGTAAGTTGATGGGTCAAATGGTGTGGTTGCAGGCTTGCAATCAAGAATATTAGTGTCAATCAGCAAGTCTAAGCAATATTTCCTTTGACAAAGAGAAATTCCTGATGAGGAATGACTAATCTCCAACCCTAGAAAGTATTTGAGAATCCCAAGATCCTTAATGCCAAAAGAGGATTGTAATTGAGCCTTAACAAAACTAAATTCAACCAGTTAATCACCAAACAACAAAATGTCATCAACATAAACCAACAAACCAGTGAAGCAAGAGGAAGAAGATTTGAGGAAGAGTGTGGGGTCTGCTGCTGCTTGAGTATAGCCCAAGGCAAGGAGAAAATGTGACAGCTTCTCGAACCATTGCGTACTTGCTTGTTTCAAGCCATAGAGGGACTTAACAAGCTGGCATACCTTGTTGGAACCCTGTACAGTGTATGCCAAAGGATTCTGCATGTAAACATCCTCCCTCAAATCTCCATGAAGAAAAGCATTATTTACATAAAGTTGATGGAGGTGCCAATTTTTAGTGGCTGCTAAGGCTAAGATAACCTTAATGGTAGTGATTTTAGCCACTGAAGAAAAGGTGCCTAGGTAATCAAAGCCCTCCACTTGATTGTATCCTTTAGCAACCAGTCGTGCCTTATATCGTTCAATGGTTCCATCAGCCTTCCTCTTGATTTTATAGACCTACTTGCTACCAATGGGTACAACTCCGGGGGGTATATCAACAATTAACCAAGTTCCATTGAGCTCAAGAGCAGAGATTTCAGCTTCCATGGCCTGTTTCCAGCAAGCTAGTTTGCTAGCCTCAAAGTAAGTTTTAGGTTCTGTTTGATTTGAAAGAGAAGCACTGTATGCAGCATGTGAAGGGGACAAGTTAGCATAGGAAACAAAAGCCTCAATAGAGTGGAATGTACCTGGATTGGTCTGCTAAGCTGTGGTGGAAAAATTGCATTGACAATCTCTAAGATAAGCTGGTTTTTGTTTATCCCTGGAGGACTTCCTTGGAACAAAGTCTGCAGTAATGTGAGATGGTGGAGAAGGATGTTAGTTCCACAGGAAACACTAGAAGGGGGGGTTGAATAGTGTTTTGAATATTTTTACCATTTTGGAAATCTTTAACAAAAGTTATTAATTCATTAAGACAAATTAATGAGAAAAGCTTATTATCAGAATTAACACTTAAATTGTGGAATATAAGAAGGACACGCATGGAGACTAAGAAAAGGTGACTAGATCAAAACTTGTTTGGACTTTTGATTAAATTGATTTAGATATTCAGATGCATCTCAAGATACCTTCTGAAAGATATTACAAAGAATCTTTTCAGAACAGTTTCTGAGTAACCTCAGATGATTGGTCATTGTCTGAAGTGTACTTCTAACTTCTGAACTGAAACTGTTTCAGATTCACTTCAAAGAGTTATTTCAGATGTTCTTCAAAGTATATTCTTTGTAATACTCCAAACGATATAAGATTAACTGAATGAGTTATTATCTTGGAAAACTTAGTTTATTGAAATTGTTGTGTTAAGTTTATTATGAAAAATATTGTTGAATTCCCATCAGGAATATAAAGCTGTAAATTAAGGAGTTTAAGGGATAGAAAACTTTGCCACAAAATTTATCCTGGTTCACCCACCAACCCAGTGGGCTACATTCAGTCCCAGGGCAAACCACCACTTGATTTTCCACTATCTGAAACCACAGATACAAGTATTCTTTTCTATCAAGCCTCTTCAGGCTCTACACAAGTATTCTTTCATTTTCAACTGCCTCTCTAGGCAACTCAATGCAGTATTCTTTTACAGACAAGCCTTTCCAGGCTCAACCACAAGTATTCTTTTATTTTCAATTGCCTCTCCAGGCAACTCAGTGTAGTATTTTTTTTACAGACAAGCCTCTCCAGGCTCAACCACAAGTATTCTTTTATTTTCAACTGCCTCTCCAGGAAACTCAGTGTAGTATTTTTTTACAGACAAGCCTCTCCAGGCTCAACAAGTATTCTTTCTTACAAAACCTCTCCAGGCTCAGCAAGTATTCTTTCTTCCACCAAGCCTATCCAGGCTCTCAGACACATAAAGTGTTTACAAACTAAACTAAGTTTAAGTTTGCACGAAACATAAACTTAATCTCTTCCTGTACTAGAGGTTAACTGAGTACTACTCATGATACAATGAATAAATCTAAGTACGAGGTTTTACAGAGAAAGTATTTTCTTCTAAGCTCTAATTCAACTCTGTATTTTCAGAAGATTGGTTGAATATGATAATTGATTTCCTATGAACCAAACTCTTCTGCGTAATTAGAGATATGCCATGGGTTAAGGATGAATATGATAATACATGGTAGCACTTCTAATTTTCATTCTGAGGAATTGCCCGGCATGGAAACTACCTCTGGTTAGCAAGAAATGCCAACACCTTCAAATTCAATCTTGAGGCTATTTATATGTTCTGATGAAATATAGTCGTTGAAGATGGTTGATGATACCATTGAGATGTTGATGATGTGGCTCATATAGCCGTTGTGTAATAGCTTCTCAAACGATTGCTCCTTCTTAAGCAAAATATGTTTTCAGACGATCTTGTCCTGACACTTCTATTGATGAGCTCCTTTGAGAGATTTCCTTGATATTTTTATGCTTCTTCTCTCTCTTGATTTTCTTCTGCTTTCTTCAGCTTTCTTCTGATTTCCTCTGTTTTCTTCTAGAGTATGTATGAGAAGGTATCCGTTGGATTTGTCCTTTTGCTTATTTGTATATACTCCTTTTCATTTGCTCTTGACACTATTTCCTCTTTGAGTGAGGTGTCTTGTCATAAGGACAATAGCTATTGTTTTTGTTTCCTATTTGAATAAAGACATATGATATTATAGCCGTTGAATCATATGGTCTCAGATTCTCTTGTGACTTCTTCTATGTTGAAATCTGTTTTATGCAGTTGGAGAGTTTCATTTCTTCAGACTGTTAAGCCATTTATAACTTCCTTCAGATGATAGCTTCAAGCTTCTTTTACTTCTTTAAGATTGAAATGCTTTCAACAAAGATTTCTTCTTTTGATGAAATGCTTCTTTTTCTCTTCAGATGGTTAGAGCAAAATGCTTCTTCCTTTTAGTAGAAATCTTCTTCCTTTTTACTTCAGCAGAATGCTTCTTCTTTTACTTCAGACGATCCTAGCTTTATTCATCTTTGACTCTTCTAGTTCTTCTGATATTTGAATAGATGTTGAATTACATAATATTAGTTCACACATCTTTCTCGATATTTTCTTGTCCAGACTTCTGATTTGCTTTTGGACAGTAGCATGTGCAGTATGTCTGCGTATACAGTACCCTTTTGATTGCAGATGCAGCAGTCGTTGCAGGATTTCCTTATTTGTGCAAGTCTTTTTGATCGAGGCAGAAAAAGTATGCCTAACTTTTGTGCCGAAATGTAGTCCATTGGATACAGTGTTCTTCATGCTTTGGCAATATCTTCATGAGAACATTTCTTGGTTCTAACGCCTTCAGTCCTTCTGTCATACAGAGTGCTTCTGATCAGCTTCCATTCTTCATATGATAGTTGTTCTTGAGACGATGAATAGTTTATTCAGATGATAGATAAATCTTCAGTTTGTCTTCACGTCTTCAGATGATAGTCATTCTTCAGACAGAGGATATGCTTCAGATGATGATAAGTCTTGAGATGGTCTGAGTCTTTCATGTCTTCAGATAGTTGAATCTTTTCTATTCTTTTCTGATTCTGTATTGCTTCATCTTCTGATTTTTCTTCGTTCTTCTTCTGATTTGTTCTTCTTCTTCTTCTGATACTTCACTGGTTCTTCTTCTTCTTCTGATTCTTTACTGGTTCTTCTTCTTATTTGTTCTTCTTCTTCTGATTCTTTACTGGTTCTTCTTCTTCTGATTCTTTACTGGTTCTTCTTCTTCTGATTTGTTCTTCTGACGAATATTCCAACCTAAAACACAATCAACAAAACAATATATTTCTTAGTAGCACCTGTTTTCTTTTCATCTAGTCTAATTTGTTAATCATTAAAACCAAGGATAATGAGTCTTGAATTTAATTTGAATACTTAAATTAATTCTGAGACTCAACAAAGGAAGAATGGGTGTAGATGGCATGGTGTTAGTGGAAATAATGGAAGTAGTATCTGGTGCAAGGATGTTATCAGGTGCAGGGATGTTGTCAGGAATAGGTGGAAATGTAGTAGGGTGCTAAATGCATGTGTGGCAATGAAGCATTAGTGGACTTTGTAGCATTTTGTAGGTAAGGAAAAATAAATTCCTCAAATTGAACATGTCTAGAAAGATGCAAGTGCTTTGTACTCAAATCATACAGTAAATAACCTTTTGCCCCTGGTTTAAAACCAACAAAAATGCATTTTCTAGACCTAGGTTCAAATTTCTTTCTTTTTGAAGCATGAGTAGAGGAATAACACAAACAACCAAACACCTTCAAATGTAAAATATCTGGTAAAGTGCCAAAAAGGACTTGATGAGGTGATTGGAAATTTAACAAAGAAGATGGAATTCTATTGATCAAGTGAAGTGCATGTGTTGTAGCCAAACCCCAAAAAGAAGGTGGTAAATTGCTTTGAAACAATAGCGCTCTAGCAACATTCAATATTGTTTGGTGTTTTCTTTCTACTCTTCCATTTTTCTGAGGGGTCTCTACACAGGAAGTTTGGTGCAAAGTTCCTTGTTATTGGTAGAAAGATTTCATTAGAAACTCACTTCCGTTATCTGTTCTAATCCTTTTAATTTTCTTGTCAAATTGTCTTTCCACCATAGCAAAAAAGGATTTAATTACTTGTTCAATTTGCCCTTTATGTTTAGGAAAATCAACCCAAATATATGTGCTAAAGTCATCCACTATTGTTAAAAAGTATTTGTGTTTATTTATAGTGGAAACACTGTAAGGACCCCACAGGTCCATATGTATTTAATCAAAAGGCTATTTTGCATTACTCTAACTTGGTTTAAAAGAAAGCTTCTTTTTTCTAGAAAGATGACAAATATCACAAACATGCTTTTCATTACATTTGTGTAGAAAAGAGTACAAATCAGTTAACATGTTCAATCTAGAATGTGAAACATGCCCTAACGTAAAATGCCACAAAGCACTAATGGGAAGGTATTTTGTAGGGTCTTATTTGAATTGAGTTTATTAACAACAGCAGCTGGTCTATTTGGAGATCCTTTGTAGTAATACAATCCATCCACCACATTAGCAGAACCAATCATCCTCAAATGTGTAAGGTCCTGGATCACACAAGTATGAGGTAAAATTATGAGTGCACAATTCAAGGAATTGGTTAGCTTTGAGGTAGAAATCAGATTCAAAGAAAAACTAGGCAGATATAAAACCTGAGTAAGAGTTAGATTTTGATCTAGACAGACCTGGCCAGAATGAGTTTCCAAAACAATATTGTCATTTGGCAGATTCACAGTGACTGTGTGATTTTCTAAAGGTTCTAATGTAGTGAACAAATCTTTATCTGAACATATATGATCCGTAGCTCCTGAATCTAATATCCAGGTGCTACACTTAGATGTGGAAACATTGAAAACAATTGTTTTACCTGTATCTGGACTGTGAGAGGGAATGGAAGGGGATTGTGTTTGAGTGGTGGTAATGGCTGCAACTTGATTACTTCCTGAGGTACTAGTCAAACTTGCTGACTGTAGCAGATTCATGATAGCCTTACATTGCTCTGGAGACATCTGTGGAATTTGTTGTAGATCTTGTGCTGATTTGTAACTTGTTGTTTCAACATCACTTGCTTCAGGTACATCTGATGTCAAGTTGTTTGTGCTATTATAGGATTTACTCTTGAAATTGCTTGGATAACCATGCTTCCTATAACATGTTTCTATTGTATGATCAGATTTACCACAAAAGCTACATACCTTATAGCCACCTTTTGCAGCAAAAGGACCACCTCTACCTCTGCCATAAGCCTTCTTCCCTTCAGTCGCATTAACAAAGACATTACTCTCTGTTTCATTGGTGTTAGCAATACCGGTCCTTCTTTCATGTTGTAGAACTAGAGATAATGCTTTATTTACATCCGGAAAGGGCTTCATCATAAGGATTTGTGTCTTAACAACTTCAAAATCTTTATTAAGGCCACTAAGAAACTTCATAATGCAGTCTTAGCAACACACATACATTTAACCGTGCATGTACACTCAGGAAATGGTCTAAAATTATCCAGTTCATCCCATAGAATTGTCAATTCGGTGAAATATTGGTTAACTAAATTAGTACCTTGTTTGAGAGATATTAAATCTTCCTGTAATTCAAAGACACGAATCCTATCAGCTTGAGAGAAACGACCCTTCAACATTTTCCATGCCTTTGCTGCAACTTCCAAGTACATCAAGCTTTGAGCAATAGTTGGTTCAACTGAGCTTAGTATCAGGTACATCTGATGTCAAGCTGTTTGTGCTATTATAGGATTTACTCTTGGGTATAACTTCACTTGGAAAACTGTATTTGATTTTCACCTTTTTTCCTGTGTAAGCTTCTTTGGTGGTGTAGGTTCTGAGTTCTAAAAAAATATTTGGACTACCAATGATGTAAGTTTCTATAGAGATGAAAATGAGAGATATTATTACCTCTTATTTGTTACGTTAATTTCTACCCCTTATGTAAATCTTCTCCCTCATGAAGTTTCTCCCATGCCTATGGTGGTCTTGGTGTTGGAGAAACAATGAACTAATGTGAATTGTGAAGTGATCCTTTGATGTTGTGGTGCGTAGAATTATTGTCCAGTTCACAAAAGTTAATATTTTCTAAGGTCTTATGATGTTAGCATCAATTTGACATTCTTTTAGTTTCTATAGATGAACAAGTTATGCATATTTTTTCTTTCACTCCAGAAAAAATGGCTTTGCATAATGTATTGCATGCTACTGAGATGATATTTAATCCTGACTTTTTTATTCCTCTTGACTTGAAAAATAGGTAATAGCATTTTGTTTCAAAGTATTCAATTTAGTACTATTTCTTGCATCTGACACATAGGACGACAATAGAAGAGCTGAAAGATTTTCATGATGTATTATGATATTGCATTTCCTTCATTATTTCTAAATTTTACTTGTTATCATTTATTGCAACAGTGTATTCAAAAGAAATGGACCAATGGCTGTCAACATTTGAGGCCTTGGATGTGAAAAAGATGGAGCTGGAGATTGAAACACATTTCATAAGTGAAGCTCATTTACAATTGAATAATACCATTGAGCATTCAATCCAGGATAACAAAAGAGAAAAGGAGATGCTTTGTAAAAGAAAGGACATGCTAATAGGTGAATTGGAAGAACTTCTTGCTTTAGTTAAATAGAAAGAAAAGGAGATAGCAAAACTTCTTGCTCAAGTTCAAACAATGTAAACTTCATGTCTCTACATGTTCAACGGGGATACTGACACTTGCAAACCATGAGGAAAAGCTTTCTGTTGTTTTAACAGGAGGTTTCTGCTGCAAGAGCTTTCTTGCAGGTTAATTCTTATACTGATTTTTATGTGTTTTGAATTGTGCAATTTGCTGAAATGTGATGATTAATCACAAAGAGATCCTGCCTGCCTCATGCCCGGCACCTGAAAAATACCTAACTACCTTAAATTTGAAGTTTTACACTAACTAAGCTACTTGAATATATCTTAGGTTGAGAGAATGCTATAAAATGCTACCACATCAATTCAAATCCGTGATATCTTATTTTTTTGTTTATCCCAAACAAGGAAGGTCTATTTATGTTTCTTTTTTCGCTTAAAACAATAATCTTTTGGTTGTTATTGGTTCACAAATATCATTACACTGTTTTTAGGAACTATCTTTAAGAGAGTCAAGCATCCAGCAGCCAGCAGGATATAGCATCCTTCTAGCAGAGGATTATTTTCATAGATAAGAGAGAATCCCAGAACTTGAAGCAGAAAAGAAAGTTCCTACTGCTGCAAGAAATTTCAAGGAGGCTGCACGATTAGCTACTGAGGCTAAGTCACCACGTGTTGAAAAAGAAGATAGACATGGACACAGCCACTTCAAATCTTGAGAAGCTTGAGGTAGAAATCAAAGACACCCATAATTATTCAATTCAATTTGTAGGCTATTATTTTTTCTTTAATTCCTCCTGATATATTGAGCTTAATTGGTTAACAAATCTTCATGAAACAATTGGAGTCTACAATGGGTCAGCAGTGCAAAATGTACCCATGACTTTAGAGGAGTCAAATATCAAAATTTCACATATAAATAAGGAAAATGACAGTTTATTAATAATGTTGATAATGGATATGATCATGTTACAAAGAAGTAATGGCCTGACTTCATATTGTTGTTGACCATGAGAGGAACCGTGGGAAGGGCAGCCTTTAGTTGAAAGAAGAGGAACATTCTTTTGGCACAGTATGCAATGATAAATTCTGATTAATAGTTTAGGAGTTCAAACACTCCATCGAATGAGATGAGGCTTAATTTTACCTCTTTCTGTTTGAATGGATATCGGAAATTTTCATAGAATTGGCAAATTCATCAAAGATGTTTTTTTTTTGGTAAAAAAAAAAAATAAAAGGTTGAGAGGATAGTACCCTAGTCTAAAGCAGGGAAAGCCTTCGGGCTCAAATAGCACTTACAAAGATACTTACATTTACTTCACCCCAAGAGGACGAATATGTTTCAAACCCGGGCTCAAATAACACTTACAAAGATACTTTTACATTTATTTCACCCCAAGAGGACGAATATGATTTCGAACCTGCGACCTGTAAAATACGAGACTCTGTCCTACTCCACTCGACCAACCTCTTGGGATTCATCAAAGATGTCTTTGATAATGTGGAGATAGTGGGATAGTGGAGATCCTCTAGTGATGGCTGCTCAATAGTCTTAGATTAGATGATTGCAACGTATAGGAAGTGGTCTGGACGCAGCCAAAAGGTGAAGCTATGATGAGGAACATCAAATCATTGTCTTTCATGCTAGAGGTTGGGCACGGTTTTGTTATCTACATCCACATAGCCTATAACATCATAACCAACTAAAAGAGATATAATTTGTTTATGCAAAGCGGTATATCTAACAAAGACAAATTTGGTAGGGTTGGTGGTTATGTTAATTTGAACATGGTCTTTACGGTTATTCCAACTTTATCTAGATACTACGTTGAGAACAGGTGGTGGCAGTCGCTAGTGTGTGATAACCATAACAAAACGAAACAAATGATTAGTGGAAATGCAATTGCGTTTATTATTACAATTCTCATATGTATTCGTATACAGTCAAAATTTGAAGTGATTCCATGACTCTAATTTCGACTGTAAAAATTCCTAGACATTCCTTTTACGAAAATAAGAGAGGAAAACATGAACCTTTCTCTCTCTTTCTCCAATAAAGGATCAAAATATAACATTAAAAAAGTAAAATGTCATTGTTAATCGAGTTTGACGATAATATTAACTTTTAATAACTTTTTACCTATACACCAGGGAAAATGCTTATCCTCATAACTCATACATAAAATAATATTCTCACTCTTATAATAAGACTTCTGTGCTCTGTTCCTCATTAGTCATTGCAAATCACTAGTGTGAAATAATTGATTGTCGAAACTTGGTGTGACAAAATAAATGAACTAAAACTCGAAAATTACTACATATTCTGCAGTCCAAATACCGGTTCCAAATTTTTGTAGAATTTTTCATCGTTTTAACTCTATTGAAACAAAAAACTAATCTAAGAAATCAAAACATTTATATTAACTTACTCAGGACCGTAATGTACGTCGATTTAAATCTAGAAATTAAGGAGAAACAATTATGCATAGACATAACTAACTAAATGGTAAAATTGAAAGATCGGATCTGCTTATCTCCAATTAACCCATCAAATTAAATTCCGGTCATCTGTGGTTGACTGCAAAAGCAATATAGTAATTACAATTTTATGGGTTCTGAATATTTAGCATACCATAGTAGAAGCCTACTATTCATAGGATTCCAACTCTAGAACTGAGTGCGTAACACCAAAGGCTGGTTATGCTTCACACAGTTCCTATGTTAGATGATGTCACAAAAGCTGGACAGCATGAAAATCTAAAGAACAGCACAAAATAACATAAAACCTGACGATCCAGAGGGCAGAAACCAATTGCCACAGAACAGGCTACAGATCGTGCCTCAAATTTAGCAAAGCAGTCATTCAAACTTACCTGGAGCACGATGAAACACATGTCTAGAAATCACGAAAAAAGTTACAAGCCTTTTTTTGACATGCTCTAACATTGCACGCACTTTCTATTCGATTTCACCCTGTAAGTGCACATGCTTTGCTGAAAGACAAAAGATCCAGCCTACTCGTCTACAAAATTTATAAGTTCTCTTTTGACCAAAACATGGAAATTCAGATGTATATGGCACAAACTGGTTCCCCTTACACTCCAAAGAAAAGAAAAGATATTGTCCACACTTGCGTTAAAATAATAAAGGAGGTAGAACAAATGAAATTGAAATCATTGCAAACAAAAGGGAACTAGAATGCACCCTCATTATACATATATGATTAGCAATAGCACCATTACTCTCCCTTCAGGAGCAGGTTAGCATCAATACTCCGGTAGTCCGGTAGTTGGTCAAAAGACTCTATTTGTCTTTTCTTTTTGAACATAAATAATAGGGCCATTTTAGAAATAAAAAATCTCCATCTATTTAAAAAGTAAAATTTTAATCAATACAGACAACTGCCATAACAAGACACATTGTCTTCTGCTGCTGGATAGTTCTTAACAACAATCTGACAATGGAAAACTTAAATACAGTTGAAGTACATTTCGCCCAAGCATTGGGGCATCGTGCTGCCCAAATGAGCACAGAAAGGAGACCAATGCTGCAATGCAATCATGTTGGGAAACCCTCATTCCCAAAATACCGAGTCCTAGCGGCTTCTGTATATATAGTGATTGTCTATATGATGAAACCCATAAAAGAAACAGAGCAAGCAGTGAAGTCAAGTTTTAATAAAAAGAATTGAAAATTTTTAGATCTTGTGAGTGACGGAAATGTGTTATTTTTCAAATGGCAGTTATTTGTATTAATTAAACTTGTATATTTTTTTAACACAATTTTTTATTTGTAATTATTAAAATGACCTTACTATTTAAGTTGAACAGGATAGGACTAAGACAAAAAGAAGTCCATTGTCCAACTAAGACTGAATGATGCTGACCTTCTCTTCTCTCCTTCAGGTGAGAGATCAGTATTTCCCTTTTTTATATTATATCAACCTAAACGAAGGAGGTAGCAGTAAGAAAAAAGTGTTCAAACAGACACTGAGACAAAAACAAATTTACATCTTATATTCAAGATATTTTTCGACAAAAAAAAAAGCATAATAGCCTTATTTGTATCAAACCTCACCACAACAGAATTTGAGAACTCATCACAAACATGGTGCTTGAAAGACAATTGAAAACCTAAAAGAAAGGACTTGCCTACTATTTTGAATATTTTAGATGGCCTAACAACTCTGAAATAAGACAGCAGCAATTTCAGGCCACATAAGCAAAAACACCCTAGCGAAAGTCCTAGTAAAATCTACATTGAAAATGGAATATATGACTAGCAAATCCTATGCATTCTCAAACCATTACACATTACATCTTTGGCTGCTTTAGGTGACCATTGCTGTTTTTGAACAACTTAGTACCTCAGAATAAATCATATTACACCTTAAACTGTTAGAAATGACTTAACTTTATCATTATATATTCAAGAAACAGGCACTGGTCCATGCTACATCCAAAGTTGCACTCCTATCACTTTGCACCCACCACCTATTCACTACAAATAAAATTCTAAGAAACTACAGGAAGTGAAGCTACCTAGTAATCTTCAATGCAAGATGACTAAATATTCTCTACAATTCCATTTGCTAGATGATTCACAATGTTTCACAGAACCATCCAAAATAAATTTCAAAGATGACTAAAATGGTAAGGTACATCCTTAGATGCCCACACCGTTAGATATTCTCACTCTACACCAACAGTGATTATATTCCCAGTGAAATGAATAATGCTACATTAGAAAGTACAAAACACGGAGATCTCCTCAAGGATACCCAAATTAGCAATTACTCGGTATCATAAGGAACCAAATGAATCAAATAGATTGTTATCTCCATATAACCATAACAGCTTCCCTGAACACTATTCCATATGAAGGTCAACCTTTAGTCCATCATCTTATCTTCTAGCAAATTCAATAAACAAAAAGTTTTCCACAACCACAAGAAAGATGCTTTAGTAACATCAATAAATATTTAAAAGGATCTAACCCAATCAAAAGAACTCCAAAAATATGGTAAAGCTTTCAATTCAGATCAACATATAGTTCCTAATCTTGAAAGCAAGCCGTAAGCAAACTCTCCAGAACCTTCAAAAGAATTGCAAAAGCCTCCATACTCATTCATATATCAAACCTTGCCTATAACTTTGTAAAATGATAAATCCATCATCACCTGAAATATTTTGCTTCCAGTAGTCCTATAAACTTTCTAATCATCAAAATTATACTTGATGAGTCATAAATTATATTATACATTGAACAAAGCATCCTCAAATACAAGTCCCTGATCTCACCACACCTAAGTAAACGAAGGAAATCTAGCCCATTCCATATAAATCTTATCAATACCTTCCTCCAGGACCTGAGAGACAACCTATGCCACAGACGATAAGTAACTTAGTCTATACTACCTATGATCTAATAGATAAAGGACGAACAGGTGGAATAGGAATAAGAGAAATCTGTATAAAATAAAAAAGCAACTTCAAAATTGAATGCTAAAGCCGCATGCTCATAATTGAAGATGTCCCTCCAACAATTCCTGATCCACCTAAACATGATTAAAGGTTGACCAAACATTAGAAAAGAAGATTTCACTGCTACAAATTAGAATATAGAAAAGAAGATTTCACTGCTACAAATTAGAATATAAAATGCATAAAAATCATCCTTACCAAAAGGTTCTTCACACTAATAATAGTATCCATGCCCATGTGAGGCATCGCCCCCATAAAAAGATGAGTATGGACCTCCACCATACTGCAACATGAATAGCATAATACATCACTGATCTTGCAATTAAATAATACGAAAAGTAGAGGAGGTTAAAGAATTTTCACTCACATCAGAACCATAATAGTCATGTGGATAATGTCTGCTGCCAGCCCCAAAAGAATCTATATAACAAAAAAGAATTATCAATAATACAATTGTGCAATTGAGTAAGTAGGGGAAGAAGAAGTAACATTTAGACCATTGTAACGAGTTCCACGAAATATAGATGGATCTGCATAATCCAATCGGGGGCGAAGTCTATTAGGCCCCATGTAGTCAGGTTCAGGGTCCTAAAAGACAAAAGTACAGTGTAAACTAATTAGTATTTTCCAGTTTGTATAGAGTTAAAATAAATTTGTATTGGAATACATCCAAACACAAAAGTAAAATTAAAATATAAAATAAAATCTTACAGTCATATAAAATGGACGTTTCGTGCCATGCATATTGTCATCATATAGATATGGATCTTCAAAATGCCTTCCCATAAGAGGCGCATCAAACTGTCCACCAGGGGAGTAGGGCCTTCTTGGAGGAATAGGCTCACTAGGGGCGCCATCAGGGATACCATACCATGCTCTATCATGATAAGGTCTAGATGGACCAGCAAATGCAGCACCTCGGCTACCTGCATAATGCCCACCCCTCATAGCTCCTGCTTTACAATTTAGTATAATATAAAAATTATTAAAAAATCTTAACATCAATGCATTGACATATCAAAAGAGACTAGAGCTAAAAATATAGCTAGAAGCTCAACAAATTACCTTGTGGACCAAATTGCCTCTGACGGAAATCTGGATACATATTAAAATCAAGGTCATCCCGAAAACCCGTCCTTCCAATTTGGCTGTGTCCACCGTGATAGAAACTCCTGTCCCTGTTGAAATTTCCCCAGTTGTTGAAGGGCTGTCTTCCCCGCCCAAAACCCCTTCCTGTAGAAATTGTAGTTATATAGCTCAAATTGATGAAAAAACGATACTTAAAGTTTCAAGGGAAGAAGAAAACACTTATTTACCAGATCTTGGAAAGGCTCCACTCCTAGAATGACCAATTCGAAACCCACCACACATGCCACCCTTGACAGCCTGTGTTTTAGGTAAAGGATTTGAAAGCCTAGCTCTCACTTTTACCTGAAAAATGGCAGAAATTATGAGCTCTATTCTCCAAATGGAGAAGTCAACCAAAATCAAGTCAAAATGAAAAGAAAAGTAAATATTAAAATTTTGGATGGGCGTATGTAGGATAAAAACTAAGCCTGAAATACTGATGGATCATGAAAATTAAGCTTTTGAGAAAGATAGAGGGGAAAGATGGAGAGAAGGAGATCAATTAAGAGGAAATTCCTTTCTAATTCTCTATAATTTAAAGATAAGGCAGTTAAAGTTAATAGGATTCCACTCTGCCCAATAGTACTGAAAATTCTTTGAAATAAAACAAGGAGAACAGAAAGCGAAGGAATGGAGAATAATTGTGTAAGGATGTAAAACCAAGATAAAACACAAGGTTATATACCTTTGATGCCACGTCACCCAATTCTGATTTATTTACACCATCCACACAAGCTACAGCAGCTTCATGTGTAGAAAAATCAACAAATCCATAATCCTTCCTTTTAGCTGTAGACATGTTCCGTGCTAAAACAATTCTTACAATTTCACCATAAGATTTTAACAGCTCCCTCACATGATCTTCGTCCCAGTGAGGAGGGAGACCATTAATAAACACAGACTTCACCTGTGACATTATCTCTGGGTCTGGTTCACGTATGGGTTCAGCAAAGGCTACCTTGGCAGTTCGCTCAGTATGGCCAAAGATGACATCAGGCTTTTGAAGCCTCTTGTATGCAAGCATGGCATCACCATGACAAGAGAACTCAAGGAATGCAAAGCCCCGGCTCAAGCCTTCATGTTGAGCATCTGGGACAAGAGTAATGTTTTCAACCCCTTCAACACCATAATCCTTCAACTTCTGTTTAATCTGCCACCCATATAAATATATATATAAAAAAATGAGTTAACAGCCCAGTGTAGTAAATATTATGCAACAAGAGTATTGTTGGAACTTACAGCTTCTTTTGTCCATGTATTGCAAATATTTCCCAAGAATAATGTGTCATTATCCTCACTAGGAGCAGTGCCACATCGTTTTCCATTTATCTGTAAAAAATGGGAGGTCAAAACACAGTGCAAAAAGAAGGAGAAGAGAGTACAAGTGTACAACATCAAAGAAAAGAACAATCAGATGATGAGAAACGTACAACAGGATTCTTCATTTCAGACAAAGCTTTCTTGGCATGTTCCTTATTAGCAAACTTTACAAAAGCATAGCCCTTATTTTTATTTGTTGAAGAATTTTTATGTAACCTGACTTCAACTACCTCCCCAATCCTCTGAAAAACCTTTTTCAGATCTTCCTCTGTAGCATCACGATCCAGTCCACCAACAAATATTTCATGTTCTTTCTTAATCTTTCGCTGTTTTGCAATTGCCTCCAATTCCATATGCTCCTCCACCAATGTCTCAGTTTCTTCTGGAGGTTCCTCCGGATCTTCTTCAACAGACTCCTCCCTCTCTTGTTCTCCAAGATGTAACTTTTCACTACTCTTTTCTCCTTCATCACCATCTTTTTCAAGATTAACATCTTTTTTCAACTGGGCTTTTACTTCTACACTGAAAGACTCAGTCTTAGACTGCTCTTCATGTCCAATAATGGTTGTTTCTTCTCCCTTTTCTTTTTCTAGACCCTGTTTTTTCAACTCTTCACTTCCTTTCTCTCCTTCCTGTTCCTTCAACTCTTCCTTTCCTTTCTCTCCTTCCTGTTTCTCCAACTCTTCCCTTCCTTTCTCTCCTTCCTGTTTCTCCAACTCTTCCCTTCCTTTCTCTCCTTCCTGTTTCTCCAACTCTTCAGTTCCTTTCTCTCCTTCCTGTTCCTTCAACTCTTTATTTACTTTCTCTCCTTGTTCTTTCAAATCTTCTTTTCCTTTCTCTCCTTCCTGTTCTTTCAAATCTTCTTTTCTTTTCTCTCCTTCCTGTTCCATCAACTCTTCCTTTCCTTTCTCTCCTTGCTGTTCATTAATTCCTTCCTTTCCTTTCTCTCCTTCCCGTTCTTTCAACTCTTCCTTTCCTTTTTCTTCCCCCAGTTCTTTCAACTCTTCCTCTCCCTCCTTTGCACCAGTAGAATCTTCATTATCAGCCACAGATATATTGAGGTCCACAATAGTACGTCCTGGTCGCTTAAAAGAAACAGAAGCATCCTGCAAAGCAGTTCCTTCAACATCCACTATGCTCTTTCCCTCATTAGCCGATTCACAAACTTTTTCAACAACAGGTTCATCCAATTCCATGGACTTCTGTTCCTTCTCAACTTCCATTATGCTCTTTCCCTTATCGGCGGCTGATTCACAAGCTTCTTCAACAACAGGTTCATCCACTTCCATGGACTTCTGTTCCTCCTCAACCCCAACTATGCTCTTTCCCTTATCACCCGATTCACAAACTTCTTTTACAACAGGTTCATCCACTTCCATGGACTTCTGTTCCTTCTCATCAGATAATCCAACAGACCCAACACCTTGTTCCCCTTCTTTCTCACTCTCATTATTATCTGCATTGACAATTTCAACACCTCCAGGTTCTTCCACTTTCTCTTCTACCTCAGAATTATCAATAATTGGAGTTTCATCAGCTGCTACCAAATTTGGAGTGGCAACCGTTTTAGTTCTCGGTCTCCCTGGTGCCCTCTTCTTCACAGGTTTCTGCCCCTCTGTTACATATTCAAAGAACATATCAGGTGAAAAAAATGATGAATATTAAAATATAAATAAATAAATAAACAGTACTAAAAAAAGAATCAAAACTACAGAACAATTGTGAGTGGAAAAACGAAATCCCAAGTTGCAACGTCATAGTTGATTATAGAAGTGTAACACCAGAAAAGAATCCCCATAAGGTTGAAAAAGAACAATAACTTTCAGTCATCAGAAACAAATATGAAATCCTGAATCTGATTATAGGGGTTTCAGTATAATCTCACTTTCCTTCAATTTATGTTCGAACCGAGACAGTTTTGTATTAAAATACAAAAGCGAAAAGGGGGGAAAAAACTTACGAGGAGATTGATCAGGATTGGAATCGGATATCGGGTCGGGTGTGGGCGATGCCTCCGTCTTCTTCACGTTTCTTGTTTTGGAGGCAGGCGTGCGCTTTGCCGCAGGGGATTCTCCGGCGGATTTAGTGGCGGATTTCCTCGCCGGCGGTGTCTTCTTCGGGGTTGCGGATTTGGCGGAAGAATCGGCATTTCGAGTTCTCATGGCGAATAATCAATAAACCACAGCAGATATATTGAATGAGAATTAAACCTATGTATCCAAACAGAGGTGAAGAAAGAAGATACTAGTTTCCAGTTTCCTACGAAGCTTTGAAAAACCTAAATTTTCTAGAATCGAATCGAAGGATTAAGGGTCAATTCTGTAGCTTTCTATATGATCCATTAGAACTTGGTTAAATAGTAAACGGCCAGGAGTAGGGACGGGAATAGGCAGCTAGGTTCACCTTAAATCCATCCCATGAGTCTCGTCTGGTTTACCTAACGTAGGGCTTTCCTTTATAGCCCTTTATAGTCCTATTTAAAGTCTGATATAACCTGAAAGTCTGTAACCTATTTTATAATAAGGTATTTAAATATAACATAAACATATATATATATATGAATAGATTTATAGGCTCAAGTTTTTAACCTAATTAAATATTTATACAAGCTAATAAGTATCTTTATCTTTATCTTTATATATATAAAAGTAAGGTAGTGAAAGTGGCCAATGAAATTTAAAGTGAGGGCACAATAATAAATTCCTTTAAACAAAACTTCTAAAAATAAAAAGTATCTTTGATATTTTAAATTATTAATTAATTTTATGCATCACCATTAATTAACTATAGTAATTATATTAAAGTAAATATCAATGTAAAAATAAAAATTTATGATAATAAAAATATAAATATTGATAATTTAAAGCATATCTAATAATTTTAAACAAATAAATAATAATAAGAAATTTAAAACATTCTTAAACACTTAAAAACTAATTTATAATTATGTTAGTAGTGATTAAAGTAATTATTTAATTGCACCAAAAAAAGTAATTATTTAGTTATGGTTATTTTTATATAAAAAAATCAATATTATTTAAAACCTATTTTAACAATTTCAATATTAAAAAGGAAATGTTTATAACATAAATAAAAACATAATACAAAATTTAAAACATAATAAAATAATTTTAAAAAGATAAAACTTTATTTAAAAAAATAAAAATATAATATGAAATTTTAAACATGCTCAAACATTTAAAAAATATTTAATAATTATAATAACAATAATTATATTAATTATTTAGTTATAGTTACCTTTATTATATCAAACATTAATATTAAAGTCAATTTTAACCATCAACATTAAAAAAATTATAACATAAATAAAAATATAATAAAAAATTTATAACATAATAAAATAATTTAGAAAATCATTTAAAAAAATTAAAAATGTAATACGGAATTTGAAACATACTCAAACACTTAAAAAATATACAACTTTTGTTATAATAATTATAGTAAATTATTATATCAAAATATCAAATATCAAATATCAGTATTAAAAGTCATTTTAATAGTTTAAATATATTAAAAAAAGATTTATAAGATAAATAAAGATATATTATGAAATTTAAAATAATATTAAAAAATATTTTATAATTACGTTAATAGTAATTATAATAACTATTTAATTAATGTTCTTCCGTGGGTTTCTTATTTTTGTTTAATGAGTCTTTGTGATCTAAGATCAAGAGCAACGTTTTTTAGTTTTCATACTTTGTAAATGTCAAAGTCCCAAAAAAAAATTGTGATTGGTTATGACCATCTTCATTTGATTTTTGAGTTTCTTTTTTTTTTTAATTTTATTGTTGACAATGATAAATGAAAGATTGAAAATGTTGCAGAATTTCTTTAATTGGTGACTTATCTTTGTATATGTTGCAACAACATAGTTGTTTTGCAAAATTTCACTTGATAGGAAAATTAAAATTTGATTTGGTTATGGGTGAAACTAGGTAGCAAAGTTTTTAAGTCTTTGATGAACTAAGTAATGTCTATAACCCATAAAATTTTAGTTCTATTCAATTGTATTGCCAAATGCGAGCATATATAAGTTGACAAGAAAATTATTGGTGTTTAGAAAAAAAAATTATTTCGACCAAAAAAAAAGAAAAAAATATTATAATTCGGTCTATTTGAATTTAAACCTTAAAATAAAATAATGAACATTACGTCTGAAAACAATTCCAAAAATATTAAAGTTTTATCCTATACTGGAGACATTCTTGGAGCACTAGAAAGAATACTTTAAAAGGTCATTCATGTTTTTTTTACATCATGTATGTACTAGAGGCATTCCATAAGCAATAGTAAAAATCTCACTAAGGGATCATTCCATAAGCATTAGAGATAACGGATTATATATTATATTGTATGAATTTTTCATTATAAATCAGATAACAAATCAAATAAATAAAAAATATAAAAGACTATAAGATACAAGAGTGTGTTAAGAATAAAAGATGTAATCATTTAATTTAACACTATTTGATAAATGAGAATAAGGAATATTAATCATAAGTGAATCTCTTTGGAAAAAAATTCGTTCGGTATGAAAGAGGTATGAGAGGGAAAGTTTCAAAAATTGGTCAATTTCATGGATATGTACAAAAAATTAAAATATGACTTCTATGAAAAAAGAGTCGGTTGAGAGTATAATTGAAAATGGTGGTGAGACCTATTTTCAGTTAGATAAATAGGTTGGAGGGAGCAATTATAGGACAAATAGTTATCAACCTTTAAAAAGAGTTAGTTATCCCATTAAAAATGTAATATATAAAAAATTCTTTGATAAACTACAAAAAAGAATAATAATTCCTTTTTTAAAAATGTACTTTTGAAACTTTTAGAATGGTTAGATAATATTTTTTTTTGGAAAATATTATGTAATCAATAAAATAAAATAATTCTAAAAGTTATTATAGTTTTTAACTTCTTTTATAAATATAATTTAAAATAAGATTTAACGGATACACAGACAATATAAAAAAATTTACATGTTAGGGTGAAATAAAGGAGAAAGGAAAGTAGCTTCAATTTGTTAGGATATATTGTGCAAATGAAAAATTGAGGCAAACATAAAAATAAAAGATGAATACAGAAAAATAATCATTCACGTTAATATGTAATTTTTAACTTTCATACATTATGAATTCTATTTATTAAAAAACTATTGTATGTCTTTTTTTGTCAAATTATTATTGTATGTCTAATACGACAAAATGTCTCATGCATGGCACGGGTACACGACTAGTATAATTATAAGGAAAAGTAATAAAAAATCTTTATAATAATAATAACAATATAAAAAATATTAGTATTTTATTTATATTAGTTAAATAGACCGGCCTGATAGACTCAAAAGGCTTTTTTGATGGCCTGAAATCTGGCCTGTTTTGCTATATAGGCTTTTGAAAAAGCCTTGGCCTGATCTATTTAATAAATTGGCCTGGCCTGGCCTAAGCCTGATGTAGACCGGGTAATAGGCCCCGGACGAGCGGCCTGGCCTGTTCCCACCCCTAACGAGGAGGAGGCGAAGAGACTGAACCGGATTACACAAAAGGGTGGTCCTTTTAACGGCGTTGTATGGTGATGACGTGATTCAAGGTAAACTAACAAATTAATCCCTCACTTTTTACCTTTGTAGTCCTTAAGAAATAAAAAACTCTCCGACTTCTTGCTTTTTCTGTTATTATAGTCCAACTATGTGTTTCCCGTTAATTTTTATATGATAGTGATAATGTGTCACGCTATTTGCCGTCAAGGCACAAAAATAACGTTATTAGGGCCAAAACCTTCCAATGAAAGAAGGGGGAGAAGAGAGAAAATGGGAGAATAAGGAAGCACACGATTGTTGGAGTTGAAGTCTTTCAAGCTATAAATTTGACAAAATCACATCATTTTTGTGTCACACTGGACACTATAGTGACAAATAGTGTGACACCCACTAAACGTGACACATCATAAAAAAAATTAACAAAAAATACACAGTTGAACTATGTGATAAAAAAAAGGAGTCGGAGATTATATTGAGTTTTTATATTTTTTTAAGGACTAAACTGCATAACCTTAAGAAAGTTAGGGATTAATTTACTAGTTTACTCCGTGATTCACACAGCCCCATGCAATCTGTCTTTATGCTCCCTCTTATTTTCAAATATATGTAACTTAAATGTTAATTTTATTGATCTCAAATATAAAAAAAGTAACTATTTTTTACTCTAATAAATGCTAGTGTTTCCACAATACTATTATTTAATTTAAAGTTTTTTTTAATGATTCACTTTACAATAAATATTAGGAAGGAAAGTCTAGGAAATACAATTCACATTTTGTTTACCCTGATTTTCGATAAACAAAAATTATCTTAAGCACAATCTGGGAATAAAATAAAAATCCTCTTAATGATTCTTTTTAGAGATATTGCTTGGAATATCTAAGAAGAAGGAGAAGGAGAAAAAGAAGAAGAGATTCTAAAAAGTAAAAGATGAATTTATAAGAGTAAAGAGAAAACCTTGAATTAATTAGAATGGAGAGATCACACATGATGTGAATCCAGTGAGACTTGGAGGAATTATTGGCTGAATTTTTATGCAAAATAAAAGGGAATGTGGTTATTACGTACAATTTCTTGTTAATTTGCGGCCCGACCATTTAAAATTGTAGGCTGCCAATTATGTTTTGTTTGGGCAGTTACACTTTATTTTATGGGTGTCAATTAAGTTGGTTTATTAGACTTTTTTATTAGTTACATTTCTGCATACCAAGAGGCAAGGAAATGTGCATAGGCTTAGTGTTTCAATGCCTTATATATTCAGCACTTTGTACTCATAGGAGACAAATTATCATTTGTAAGAAAAACAAAGTTTTTAGAAGTGATCTCTCCGGGATTCTTGACAATCCATCTATTCAGATTTATCAAAGTATTTCCACCCCTTTATGTATTTAATCTTTTGGACATATCTTCTATGACATATCTTCTATTCTTGGAAGTGTGGCGTTCATATCTAATTCCATACCAATTTTCTTCCTCCTATCCATTCACGCATAATTCATTAATTCTGTCCAATTCTTTCTTGTATCAAGCGCTGATTTTAATTAACCAATTCTGCACATGTTTTTGACCAATTTATGCGCTAAAATTCTGCATCTATTTTGCTTTAAATTTATGTTCCAATTTGCCTTTGTATGAGCGTTCAAATTATTAACAATTTTGCACAAAAATTCTTATTGTTTTATAATTCTGAACGTCAATTTTGTGATGTGAATTGGAGCTAAAATTCTGCACCCTCTTAAACAATCTGATTGGCATTGGGTTTGTTTAATTTATCTCCTTTTTCTTTTCCTTTTATGTCACGTTCAATTATGGAGATAATTGTTTGGTTTTAATTTGTTTCATTGTCTCACTTTACCAAGGCAGCAAACATAATTCCTAGGATCCTAATTCAGAATCTTAAACCACCCCCTCGGATTTGTATCAACACATTTTCATTCTCGTTTGTTAGTAGTCGTTGATGGATGGAAGTGTTAGGTTTGTAGAGATTTTCATTAAATAAGATCTAACCTCTTTTACATTGTACAAACACATATTTATAGACAAAAATCATAATATCAATTTTTACAATTTTTTCACTTAATGGACATTTGTCAATTATACATTTAAATACATTTATTTCATAAAAACCATTTAAACTATTGATAACTTCCAACAACTTCCCCTTGATAACTTCTCAAAACCACTTTGAGACCTTCCATGCCCTCCATGCTCTTGACTCATCTTCTATCTTCAAATCTTGCACTTGAAATGTCCCATTGGAAAGATAAAATAATTATTTCGACATCTAGTCAAAATCATTGTGGTGTTAACAACTTTTTATGCTAGTTTGAAAAAAAAATAATTAATGAGCTCAACTAGTATTCTTAGTTAGCGTGAATTAGTTAGTTATTGCTTATATTCAAGACTGAAGTAGTATCTATTTGTCTATTCTATTTTATTCTATCTATATAGGAGGTCTTTGGAAGAGGTTATTTGAGCTTACTTTATGACAAAAGTACTTAAATAAGTGTTTGGACAAACTTATGAAAAGAAGTTATGATATGCTCATAAGTTGTTTTCACCTTATTTCAATAAGCTCCTCAGAGTAGTGATAAATCAAGGAATTTCTCTCATTCTCACAGGTGAGTGTTTCCCTCAAATTTTTCACTGCAGTTGAACAACTAAAATTGTTAGTCGTTTCCCGTTAATGATCAAACTCATGGTCAGCATGGATAAAAAGGTCTTTCTCAGGTTGTAGTGAGGCTAGGCTATTAAGAATTCATGATTTTTTTGGATAATTTAAAATACACAACTTCAAGAAAAGAGAGTATATCTACAATTTAACCAATATTCTAAATTACTCTCGATCCACCATATCATTCTTGACTTTTAACATTTATACACGATCGGCCTCTTTTTGGTAATTCACTCCCTTTTTATTTATCTTTATATATAACTATACATTTTTTTTTAATATAAGAGAGTGAATTCCAATACTCAATATGTCTACATATTATAATTTCAATCAGCCAACCCATACCCGTTCTCATTGAATAAATTGCACCTATGCTCTTTATCCCTAAGTGTGTAAAGACAGGATTATAATGATTAATAAGGCTAGGGTGCAAAATCCAAGAAAATTGTAAGCTCAATTGGGTTATCAAAAATAAGAAAAATTATTCACAAGTTGGCTATTTGGCACGGAGCAGTTTATATATTTACAAGATGCCTTAATCATTTCCATGCTTTTCATGTCCAGAATAAAATCCAAAAACTCAAGCAACAACAATTGACAAGCAACAGTGAAAACGCTCAAAGTGTTTAGTCTCACAAACTCACCGACTTATGGCTATTTTCCTTGATAAAATCACTATTGAAATTAATTAACTACCTTGATACATTTTCCTACCAATATCCTAATCCTAACTGATTATGGATTCAATCACTAAATTCCTTTTCTCTCCTAATTCAGTTAGTTAGGTTGTCTTAGCATTGAGATATTAAATTAAATTCCTTAAATCCTAATTCCTAAATCCTAAGTTAAAATACTAATCCTAATTGAATAATCTGCATAAGGTTCAAGATTATCAAATAAAGAGAAGAAAATAAGAATAAAAAGAAAAAGAAACATTGTTGCTCCAAAGTTTGCTGCAGCTACTGAATCATCAGGTGGTCCAGCTCCAGCTGCTCCATTCCTCCCTGAAAGAGAGGTCTGTCCCCAGGACACTGCAAGTAAGTCCTGAATTACTCTGGTGGCCTGCCTGGGTGTGGTCCATGGGCAGTTGAAGTCGCTTGATCTGCCCCTCCAATGGCTGGTGTGGCATGTCAGTTGACAAAACACAAAAAGAGAGGAATGTGAACGGTGAAATAGAGTAAGAAACGCAAGAATATACCTTATACAGCAGATTAACTACGAAAAGAAGAGGTTTGAATGGTAAAAAGGGGAGAAGGAAGGTTCTATTGCAGAAAACTTTGCGCTCCAAAATGTCTAGAAAAATAGGGGAAAGGTTGAAGTGACCTTCCCCTTGTTCAGATTTTGAATTTTTTGCTGGAACACGTTGTTGCACTCAGCCTGCGCTCAGCGCAGGTGAAGCGAACAGAACCAAATTGCACTTCCTACGCTTAGCGCAGGTGAAGCGCAGGGAACAGAGGCCTACTGTTCCCAACACTTAATCAATTCTCTGTTGTCTCCAATGATCAATATTTCCACTTTTCTCTCCCTCACACTCACTCAACCAATTCCTAAACTAAAAACACATATTCCTAACAAATTAACACACAAAATTGGAAATTAAAAAAATGCAAAAACGATAAATAAAAACACTGGGTTGCCTCCCAGTAAGCGATCGTTTAACGTCATATAGCTTGACACTTGTTTCTCTCATGGTGGCTGAAACTAGAATCTTCTGGTGAGCTTTTGTGTTGCACCCTTCCTTTCTCTGGACAGTGAACCTCCCCATACTCTCGCCTCGGACCAATTTTTAGTGTAACTTGAGTCTAACCATTTAGGCTTCTTTCTGGAATTAGACCATGTTTTTTACTCCCTTGGCTTGACTTTTCTTTTCTTTATTGTCTTGCTCAGATATGCATGAGTCTTTTTCTCCTGAAGCTTGGAAGATTCACAATTTTCCGCTCTTAATCCTATTGCTTCATAAGGGTCTTTAAAAGGAGACACACCTGACCACTTTGTCTTCAATCTGGCTCTAGGCCTTGAATTTAATTTTCTTGGCCTGATTCTTCTTCTCTTTGCTCTGCTCATGCCAGTGTATTCACAACTCTTTCTTTTAGGGATCTTGGAAGGTTGAACACTTGCATACTTCCTTTCTTGATCTTCCTTTGGAGGGCTTTCTGGATATGGCAAGGTCTTCAGTCTTGGGATCACTTCCCCTCCTTTCTCTAGCCTTTTCTCACTATCTCCCCTTTTCACTCTTTTTCTCAGTTACACTCTCACATTTAGTGTCTTCTTCCTCCCTTTCACAAACACTTTCTTTTGTTCCACCAGCATCTCTATTAGCAACGGAGGCTAGTTTTTGTTTCCTTCTTCTAAAGCTGGATCCCACAAGTGATTTCAGTAGTTGCTTTCTTCTTCTTTTCAACTTCTTACTAAGAACTCTTATCTTTTTCTTCCGCGTCTTTTGAATGCATTGATGATCAGCTTCCTTTCTCCTGACCCCTTGCAGTGGTGGTTCAGTGTTGGCATAAGAGACTCCTTCAGTAGAGTCTATCTGCAGGCAATCTGGTGGTTCTTTCTATTGTGGAATTGTCCTGAGTACATTGAATGTAACCTCATCATTCTGCGTGCTGACCGTGAATTTTCCTCTGTTAACATCAACCATGACCTTTGCTATTTCATCTTCTTCTTTCTCTTCTTCTACTTCTACTGCATCTTCTGCTTCTTCTTTTTCTTTTGCTACTTCTGGTTCCTCTTCTTCAGCTTCCTCTTCTTCATCAGCCAGATTGTCATTGGTTTCCTCCCCTAGCAGTTGACCACTTATGGTGGGAATATCGTCACAAAGTTTCTCGGGGTTGGGTTGTGTATTTGTTAAGATTTGTTCTGACTATTGGTTGGCTCTTATTTCTGCTATTTGCTCCAGTAGAGCGTCAATAGTTCTTTTTTCTTCTTCGCTATCCTTCTGAGATTGTATAGTGTCTTGCGAGATTCTTTCAAGAGCATCATCCCATATTTGGTAAAGTGTAGAGTAGCTTTGCTGCTATTGGAAAGAAGGTTGCATGTTAGAAGGCCATGCGTCTTGTTTCCAACCAGAATTATCATTCTGGTTATTTCTCAAACCTTGTGAATAATTGTTTGCAAAGTTGTTACTGTTGGAGAAGTTGCCTGGTCTTCCTTGATTGCCCATGTAATTAACTTGCTCTTCTTGAGTGCATGGATAAGAGCAGTAACCATTGGGATGGTCACCTCCATAAAAGTCACAAATTTCTTGAGTTCCTGGATAAGAGCAGTAACCATTGGGATGGTCACCTCCATAATAATCACAAATTAATTGTGGGGAATGGCCAGGATAGGATTGATCTGCCTGCAATTGCTGAGGAAGCTTAACCATCTGCTTAGTGAGTGCTTCTAATTGTTGGATGATAATATTGCGCTGAGCCAAGAGCGCAATCTTTTGCTGAGCCAAGATCACATATGTAGAAGTTTGCATGTGGAATGAAACAGCATCTTTTTGCCACCCAAAGCTTTGATTCTGGTTACTTCCCCAATCCTGCGAAAAATTGTTAGAATAATTGTTGTAGTTAGGGAAGTTACCGTGAATCAGTATGCTGGAAGAATATTCTGTTTCTTGTTAAATAACATAATCTCCAAGTGTTCTTCTTGGTGTTGGGGAATATTGTCTCTCCTCGGCCATATCTTCAGCTTTTACTTAATTGGAGGTGGTTGAACAAAGAGTGTTGAGATTGTCTCCTTGAGCTTGTCGTTGCTATTGAAATCCTCTGTTTTCTGTTTGGTTGATTGAACTTTAGGGTAGTAAACTTAGGCTCTTAGAATTCCATGTTGCTAGGATTATTTGTCAATATAGCTTTTAGGTAACATGCTGGTTGTGGTTAATTGGTGAAACTGTTGATTTTTAGTATGCTCAGTGATGTTTGCAAATTGTTCTGGTTAGTAGAATTAATGCTCTGTTTTGAGTTTGTTGGTTCCATTGAGGGACATGCTTTAATTGATCACTTAAGCTTATAGTTTTGCATGTTCTTAAGATTGTTGTTAGTATGGCCTTTGGTAATATGGTGGTTGTGATTGATCAATCAAAATGGTGACCGTTGGTGTGCTCCTTGATTGTTTGCAAGTTATTATGGTTAAAAGTGTTAACACTCTGTTTTAGTTTCCAATTTTACACTAACCATTCCATGCAAAATTTTGAAACAATTCTTGCTGAATCATTGAACATTTCTATTTGACTGAACCTGACAATGCATGATAAATGAAGGCTCTGTTTTTGGAGTTAATTTGGTTCCAGTGAAAAATGCTTTCATGAACTGTGCATGCATTGCATATTTATTACTGATATTAATACTGATCATTGGGTTGAGAAAAATTTTCTGCTTACATGCATTGGATTGATCATGTTACTTTTAAACTTTTGCAGATGGCTCGCACCAAGGTCACCAACGCTGCTGATGCCTCCAGTTCCAGGCGAGGCAAAGGAGGAAAGAGGACTCGCGAGGAGCCACACTATGATCCTACAAGATTCAAGAGTACCAAAGCTGCTGAGGCACACAGTTCTCTCCAGAAGTGTAACTTGTTGAGTCTCAAAATCAATTTAAGTATTTAAATTGGATTCAAGACTCATTACCCTTGGTTTTAATGTCTAACAAATTTGATTGCATAAAAACAGATTCTACTGAGAAATGTATTTTTCTTTGTATTTCAGTAACTCTAAAAGAAGCAACTCTCCGAAGTTGATCAACCTGCTGATATGAAAAACTTGGATCTGCTGAAGACTCTCTCAACTCTCTGATGACGTGTACCATTCTTTATGCTGAGAAGTCTTACTGAAATCATGCAACATAGCATCTGTCAAAGTCAGAAGGCCTTCTGCGCAAAGACTTAAAGGTCTCTAAACGTCTTCTACCTTTACCTACAAAAGGAAGTATTTTTACAGAGTTCTTTCTGCGCCTCTTGGAACAACGTACATGGGAAAGGAACCTCTGTACCTGTTGTGTGTCAGACCAGTGCTATCTATGCACACCTACTCTATTCAAGTCAAAAGCTATCACAAGTTTGTCTCTCAATGTCTTTTTGCTCAACGACTACTTTTCTGGATGCTATATATAGCTTCATGAAAGTCTTTGAAGAGGGTGAGCCACATAGAGAATGCCACATAGAGAAGCACGGTCATGAGAAAAAGATCAAGATAACGTGAAAAGAAAAAGAAGAATTTTAGAAAAAAAAGGGAGTCAACCAAACTTTATCAAAAAATTTATCAAGCCAAACACTCTGTAGAAATCACATTTGAATTTCCTTGTACTTAGAAATTTATCCTTTGTATCCTAAGTTATACTCAGTCATTTCTTTGTACAAGAGAACCCGTGTTTAAGTTTCTCAGAAACTTAAACTATTTATCATTGTAAACACTGTTTTGTGTCTGAGAGCCTGGAGAGGCTTGGAGGAATAAAGAATACTTAGTTTAGCCTGGACAGGCCGTGTCCAAAGAATACTTGTGTTTAGCCTGAAGAGGCTGGGTTCAAACAATACTTGTAATCTTGCGGGATTAGTGGAAAATCTAGTGGTGTGTTTGCCCTGAGACTGGACGTAGCTGACTGGGTTAGTGGGTGAACCAGGATAAATTTTTGTGGCCAAGTTCTCTCAACCCTTATCTATTTATATTTTGTTTTAAACTAATCAAGGAGGGTTTTAGAAAAGTTGTTGTATAAATCCATGCAGTAAACAATCTTTTCTTCACACGAAAGTACTTCAAAATTGCTTTTATCCAGCCTTCTGAGTTGTATAAGCAAGTTGCTGAACTTCCAGTTTTGGAAGGTTGCTCAAATATTTCCAAATCAGTTTGCTTGTTAAAAGGTTTTCAGAAAAATCTGTAAAGACTTATAAAACACTATTCAACCCCCCTTCTAGTATTTCCTGTGGTTCTAACAATTGGTATCAGAGCTCAACTTCGGGTTGAGCATCTAACAAATGCGAAGGACAAAGATCCAGATGGAAACCTCAACAAGCTATGATGTTTATATCTCAGAAGAGGCATCTGTAACCAGACCACCAATCTTCAACAGAAAAGATTATTCTTTTTGGAAAGAACATATGAGGTTGTTCATGGAAAGTTATAATCTAGACCTCTGGGATCTAGTTACTGATGGTGACTATATTCCCATGAGAAATGGATTACCTATTTCAAAAGCTGAGCGGTCCAATGAGAAAAAATATAAAGTTCGATTCAATGCTCAAGCCAAGTTATACTTAATTTGTTCTCTGAACAGAGTTGAGTATGACATGGTAAGAGGACTCCACTCTGCCAAGGATATATGGGATTGGCTAGCTTCATATGCTCTTAAAAGAGATGAAGATTATGAACCCTCAGAAGAGCAATTCACTGAAAGTATAGAAGATTCATCAGAAGAGGAGAATCAATGCTTAATGGCAAATCAATCAGAAGATGCTAATTCTAAGGTATCATCCTTAACTCTTCTTGATGAATATGATGATTTAGTTGATGGAACTAAGGAACTCTTTAGAAAGTATAAGAAGCTTTCTAGTGCCTATGCTATTGCATGCACTAAAAATAAGGATTTTGAAAATGAAAATCTTATACTCAAAGAAGAGCTTATGAAACAAGAGAACAGTAAGCTCAAAAGTCTACTTGAAGAAAAACAGGATCTTCAAGGACAGATTTTAGAACTTACTAAAGACCTGGCCAACTTTTCTGAAGGAACCAATAATCTTGACAGATTATTGAAAACTCAGAAAAGGTTAAATGATAAAAGAGGCTTAGGGTTCTCTGGAAAACCATAATCTAAAACATCAAATTCTGATAAGCCTAAAAAGGAAAAGAAAAAGGTAGATGGGTGTCCTCACTGTGATAAACATAGATTGTTCAAATCTGAATGTAAGCAGGATGAGGAGCCTGTTCCTGTAACTAACCCTAGTGGACCCAAAAAGACATGGGTACCAAAATTATCCATTGTTTCTCTTGCAGATGTTTTCAACAAAGCAAAGAAAACACCAAGAATAACCAAAGAAGAATGGATGAAAGGAGAACTGGATGGAAAAAGGGTGTACATGCTGAAAGCTCTGAGCACAACCTGCTGAAGTTTATCACCTCCCTTTCAGAAAGCAATGTTGAGTCTCAATCTTAAAAGGATTCCATATTTTATGGTAACATTATTCCTATTTCAGACTCTCTGAATATATATGCATTTCTTGAATTATGCGTACTCTCTGAAATTCTCTTATGAGTGTCTCTGTAATGAACTTTCTGAAAACTTCTGCTTGCTGAAAATTAATTTATTAAAATAATTATTTCTTATAAGAAATATGAAAGGTCTTTAAATCCAAACATTTTTTAAAATATTTTCGACCTGACTCTCTGTAATTGATGGCTCATAAACTGTCCATTCAAAACAGCACGACGCATGACTCTCCATGTCTGCGCAGTTATTATAACTGCTGTCATCAATGCCTTTGATGTGCTTATTTATAAATTTTGAGGGATCATCATGAGGACTACATTTTCTCTCTGCAATCAAGAAATCCTCTGAGTATATAAGAGAACTTCTCCTATCTCCAAGAACTTCAAAGTTTCAAAGTTCAAAACTACATCTTCTTCAAATGGCTGCTGAATATGTTGCATCCTGCGCCCCTGCTCCAGCAAAGTTTGATGAGAGAATCATTCCTTCGAAGATGGTTCGTCTATCTGATTTTGACAAGGTCGGATACAAGGTTACTGAGTTCTTTGATGCAGTAGGTTGGACTCCATTTTTCGACAACATCTCCTCTCCCTGGCATGAGGAGAGCGTTCTGGAATTTTGGAACAACTCTGAGGTTGTTTCTAAACCTGGTTCCACCGGGATAAAGATCGTTGTGATGGGCAGATCACTATTTGTGGACTACAAGCTCCTGGAGGAAGTGATTGGTGTTCCGGCCAGAGGAGATCAATTTTGTCAAAACTGGGAAGTCTCTCGTGGAGGTTTTCTAGTGTATGATCAAATGTTGTTCGATGACAGACATTTCAATCCCACCAAGCATTCCCCACTTCTGGAAACCCCCAGAGTACTACTTGCTATTCTCAACTGTTGCATCCTTCTGAAGGGAAGTAATAATATTTACATAAAAGAACTTGAAAGGTTCGTGTTGGCTCATTTGCTGATGAAGAAGAAAATAAGTCTTCCATGGGTTCTTCACTACCAAATGCTGTTCAGGAGAGAGATGGATGCTGAAGACAAATTTCCCCATAACTCTCTGATCATGAAGATCCTGATACATAAAGGCTTTCATATGGATAGACTCGTTGACCAAGCACCTCCTTCCTTCTTCACTCCTGCCATGTATGAACTGATGGATCAAGGTTTGGTGGAGAAAGAAGAAGCCCTAGAGAAGAGGGTGGTTGAAGTCTCTCTTGAGGCATCCCCTGTCAGAGGGAGAAGAACAAGAGCCTCTGATCCTCTGGGTGCTCATGGAAGGATCAGAAAGGTGTTTGCTGCTTACAACTTGAAGAGGCTGCATGCTCGCATTGGTCGGCTAGCAAAGAAGCTAAAGGAAACTCAAAAGGAGTTACTAAAGCTGAAGGCAGAGAAGGAAGGTGTCAGTGCTGCCGAGACCATGCCTGCTGATAGCCATTAATTTTTCAAAGTGTCGTGTCATAGTCTTTTGATCTTTGTCTTTAAAAATACTCGTGAAAATTTTTATAATCTTCATGAATATAAATGAACTTTTCACTTTCCTTAAATCTCTATCTTTGATGTTATGGTTCAGTGTGTGTGATTTAACTCTATATACGCTGATATTAATCATCAGTTGCGCACATTTATTAATCTTACGCTTAACTTTCCAAGTTTAAATACCCGAATTTATTACTCTGTTTCACGTGCTTGAATTATCTGAACCCTTTTGAATAATGACAAAAGGGGGAGAGAAATATAACTAACAAATTCTCTGAAGCAAAGTTGTTTTTCAGAAGACTAAATGTCTTTCAGAAGCTAAGTGTTTTTCAGAAGAAAAGTATGTTATTCAGGGGGAGTTCCACACTCCATTCATTTATCTGAAAGAGGGGGAGAACCTCAACTTTTCTCTTTAAATCTCACTATAATTACTTCAGATAGTTGTTAGTCATATCAAATTTGTCATCATTAAAAAGGGGGAGAATGTTGAGTCTCAAAATCAATTTAAGTATTTAAATTGGATTCAAGACTCATTACCCTTGGTTTTAATGTCTAACAAATTTGATTGCATAAAAACAGATTCTACTGAGAAAGGTATTTTTCTTTGTATTTCAGCAACTCTAAAAGAAGCAACTCTCCGAAGTTGATCAACCTGCTGATATGAGGAACTTGGATTTGCTGAAGACTCTCTCAACTCTCTGATGACGTGTACCATTCTTTATGCTGAGAAGTCTTACTGAAATCATGCAACATAGCATCTGTCAAAGTCAGAAGGCCTTTTGCGCAAAGACTTAAAGGTCTCTAAACGTCTTCTGCCTTTACCTACAAAAGGAAGTATTTTTACAGAGTTCTTTCTGCGCCTCTCGGAACAACGTACATGGGAAAGGAACCTCTGTACCTGTTTTGTGTCAGAGCAGTGCTATCTATGCACACCTACTCTATTCAAGTCAAAAGCTATCACAAGTTTGTCTCTCAGCGTCTTTTTGCTCAACGAGTACTTTTCTGGATGCTATATATAGCTTCATGAAAGTCTTTAAAGAGGGTGAACCACATAGAGAACACCACATAGAAAAGCACGCTCAAGAGGAAAAGATCAGGATAGCGTGAAATGAAAAAGAAGCTCACCAGAAAGAAAAAGAGAAGAATTTTAGAAAAGAAAGGGAGTCGGCCAAACTTTATCAGAAAATTTATCAAGCCAAACACTCTGTAGAAATCACATTTGAATTTCCTTGTACTTAGAAATTTATCCTTTGTATCTTGAGTTATACTCAATCATTTCTTTGTACAAGAGAACCTATGTTTAAGTTTCTCAGAAACTTAAACTATTTATCATTGTAAACATTGTTTAGTGTTTGAGAGCCTGGAGAGGCTTGGAGGAATAAAGAATACTCAGTTTAGCTTAGAGAGGTTGTGTCCAAAGAATACTTGGTTTAGCCAGAAGAGGTTGTGTCCAAAGAATACTTGTGTTTAGCCGGAAGAGGCTGGGTTCAAACAGTACTTGTAATCTTGCGGGATTAGTGGAAAATCCAGTGGTGTGTTTGCCCTGGGACTGGACGTAGCTCACTGGGTTAGTGGGTGAACCAGGATAAAATTTTGTGGCTAAGTTCTCTCAACCCTTATCTATTTATATTATGTTTTAAACTAATCAAGGAGGGTTTTAGAAAAGTTGTTGTATAAATCCACACAGTAAACAATCTTTTCTTCACACAAAAATACTTCAAAATTGTTTTTATCCAACCTTCTGAGTTGTATTAGCAAGTTACTGAACTTCCAGTTTCGGAAGGTTGCTCAAATATTTCCAAATCAGTTTTCTTGTTAAAAGGTTTTCAGAAAAATCTGTAAAGATTTATAAAACATTATTCAACCCCCTTCTAGTGTTTCCTGTGGTTATAACATAACTTCATTAAGGAAAGGCCAGTAGCACTCCAACCTGGGGAGTTCTAGGACTTCAACATGGAGATCACCAGGAGGCACTGGAGGAGGGTAGCTGAGTCTGATAGGCATTTTGACCCGGAGCTGGTCCGTGAGTTCTATGCCAACGCCACGGGTGAGCCTGGCAGTGGAGCTGAGAGGAGGTCTTATGTGAGATGTCGTTGGATGACCTACGATCGCGATGTGATCAATGATTTTCTAGGCCGCCCTGGCCCTGACGATGAGGAGCACATGGTCTGCCAATATCACCGGCTGCTATGTGATATTGGCATATATGATAATGAGGATCTTGATAGGAGGACGACCCAGCACTTGCGTTTGCCGGGGTGCACTTATGATGTCAACACCTACCAGGAAGCAGCTGGGATTTTTAGGAAGTACCTGCGGAGCATTTCTAGGACGTGGACGGTCCTAGTGTTGGCTAACATCAAGCCAACCAACCATGTGTTAGACATTATCATCGAGACAACACATTTTATATATTGTGTCTTGACTAGGCAGGATATCAACATCGCCAAGGTTATATCTGAGAAGATATACCTTACGGTAACTACTGTGGAGCGTCGCAGTGCACGCTCCAGGATCAGTCTAAGATTCCCCGCACTCATTACTGCTTTGTGCCGATCTCAAGGGATTGTTGTACATCCCACTGCTTCGATCAAGACCCCTATGACCAAGGGGTACATTGAGGCTCATTGCATACCAGAGGAGGAGTTGGACCCACCTCTACAGCCCCACGATGCTCCATTGCAGCCACCACCAGCTGGCATTCCACAACACCTTTGGAATGAGCACCTATGTCGTCAGAACATAACTGCTCATCGAGGGATGCTATACATGCAGCAAATTTTGTATCACAACTTGCAAGGCCCCTTCCCCGTCATGCCGCCAGACCAGTTTCAGGATTATTTGCAGTGGCCTGGGGACAGGCTGGTTGTTCTAGGAGGGGGTGGAGCAGCAGCAGCTGGAGCAGAGGATGAGGACTAGCAAGATATAGAGGAGGACAATTGATTTTTTCTTTTTCATGGTGTTTTTCTTTCTTTTTCATTTTTCTTTTATTTACTTTTATTATCTTTCATTTGATCTGTACTGTATCTGACATGCTATTGACACACTATTTCTATGCAGTATGGATTTTTAGGATTATTTTTTGTTATTTCAGTTGATTAGGATTTCTGTTTTGTATTTCATTTATTTGTTAGAATTTAGGAATTAGGATTTAAGGAAATTAATTTAATATCTTAATGATAGGACAACATAACTAACTGAATTAGGAGAGAAAAAGGAATTTAGTGATTGAATCCATAATCAGTTAGGATTAGAATATTGTGCAGAAGAATGTATCAAGGTAGTTAATTAAATTCAATAGTGATTTTATCAAGGAAAATAGCCATAAGCCGGTGAGTTTGTGAGACTAAACACTTTGAGAGTTTTCACCGTTGCTTGTCAACTGCTATTGCTTGAGTTTCTGGATTTTATTCTACACATGAACAGCATGGAAGTGATTAAGGCATCTTGTAAATATATAAATTGCTTAGTGCCAAATAGCCAACCTGTGAATACTTTTTCCTATTTTTTTGATAGCCCATTCGAGCCTGAATTTTATTTTCTTATGCACCCTAGCCTAGCAAATGATTATATCATGTCCCTACACACTTAGGGAAAGAGAGCATAGGTGCAATTTATTCAATAAGAATGGGTATGAGTTGGCTGATTGAAATTGCAACAAGCAGGTATACTGAGTACTGGAATTCACTCCCTTATATATAAAAAAAAGTGTATGTTTATATTTAAATAAAAGGGAGTGAATTACCAAAAAGAGGCCGATTGTGTATAAATGCTCAAAGTCAAGAATGATATGGTGGATTGAGAGTGACTTAGAACACTGGTTAAAATTGTAGATATGCTCTCTTTTCTTAAAGTTGTATATTTTGAATTATCCAGAAAAACCATGAATTCTTGATAGCCTAGCCTCATTACAACCTGAGAAAGACCTTTTGATCCATGTTGACCATGTGCATGAATATTAACTGGAAACGACTAACAATTTTAGTTGTTCAACTGCATTGAAAAATTTGAAGAAAACACTTACCCGTGAGAACGAGAGAAATTCCTTGATTTATCACCTGTTGTTTTGATTACTGCTCTTGAAAAATTTGAATGCATTTTTATCTTATTCTGATTAAGGATTGGAGTCACCACTTGGTTCTGATTATTCATCTGAAGTTTGGAAAGTGACAACTGTCTAGCAAGAGATATTGAATTTGTTTCCTTATCAGTCAGGTCCAAAATTGGGGATTGAAGTCAACTGTCTGTATGAGATTTTCTTGCTTGAGGACAAGAAAGAAGCTAAGTTGGGGGGAATTTGATAAGTGTTAAAATTACGTAAAGTTCCTATGTAATTACAACACTTATTGATGACAAAATGTTGAATTTATAACCCAATTTACCCCTTTTTAGCTTAAATTACAATTCTTGTATTTATTTGAGTCAAATTTGAATTTAATGCTATTTTGATAAAGAATCTGCTGATTTTTGCAGATAAAAAGCAAAGTTACAAATAAAGCATCAAGAGAGCAGCGAACAGGGACAGGAACAACATAAAACAAGCTTCAAAAGATGACAATTCAGGAAAATCAGTTGTTGTTTCCTGCGCTCCATTTGCGCTGAGCGCAGGCAGAGCACAAGAATGACTATCTAGTTACCGTTTCCTGTGCTTCACATGCGCTGAGTGCAGGCAAAGCACAGGAAACATAACCTAATTTTTAATAGGATGCAATCAGAGTCTCAAAAGCCCGTCAGAACAGTTTATAAAGGGACTTTTAGGGATTGAGACGACAGACAGAGACGTACGAATCCATTGAGCAGATTTGGAGCTGGAGAAAAGTGTGACAGTCTCTCTAGTTGGTTTGTAATGGTTACCATGAGTAGCTAAACTTTCCTTTAGAATTGAACGTAGTCAATTAAATTCGAATGCACAAAGGAGGAGATGGGGGCGTCTGCACGGCAATGGCTGGTGGAGCTTGGTGGGGACATCAACGATGAGGAAGTTGGGTTCAAAGTTGTGTCGCAGTGAGGAAGGCCAGAAGGTGATGTTGTGGGTTACAGAGACAGAGAGCCTTCTTCCTTTCTTCTTTTTCTCTTTTTTACTTACTGTTGCTATTGCTTTTATTTTCCTTGGCAAGAAAAAAGACTTGCTACTTGACTGGGCAATGTTAGCTCTAACAGAGTAAAATAGAAATTGAGGAAGAGCAGGGCCATGGTGAGGCTTTTTTTTTATTGTTTGTTCTTTTCCTTAATTTTGTTGTTAGACTCGATTCCTTTACTTCACAGAAAGTTAATTGGGATAGAATTTTGAACTGTGAGATATGTAGATTTTCACAATGTAATTACATAATGGAGCATACAAATCATACTGTCATCAAGAAAAGGAACAATGAGGCAAAACCAAAACTTAAATTTATGCTTACTTGAATGATTGATTGAATATTCTTTGACTGATGGTGTTATTTGTTCTCTTCCTTGTGCAATTCCCCTCTTTTCACCTTCCTCTCCTTTGTATCATTTTTTTAATTCTCTCCCATTTTCAGACTATTTAGAGCTCTCTCTTTTTTTTCTCCGTATCTTCATAATTCTGTATTCTTTTTCTCTCTGCTTCTCTTTTCTCTGTAGTACTCTCTTTCTCCTAGTAACAGTGCATTTTGAGAACTTTGTTTCTTCTGGCCCTATGTAACCGTCCTCCTTTCTTCCACACTATGTTTTATTTTGTTTTTCTCCGTTACTGCGTATATTTTTTCTGAGTAAGTAACCGTGACCCCTGAGAGTGTAGTCTGATCCCCTTTTTATACTTAACTGAAAGGTAACTACCGCACCCCCACTAGATCTGAAACTACTCCCTTTTTTATCTCCATTATCCATGATCCAAACAAATCTGATACATATTCCATGGCTAGGGGGTTTTAACTAACAGATAAGGCTTTCTTTTTTTATTTTATTTTTTCTAATTTTCGGATTTTTTTATATTATTTTTTGAATTGAATTTTTTTATTTTTTATTTTATTTGATTTTTTTCAGATTTTCTTTTCTAAATATCAAATTATTTTTGAATTTCTAGAATCTCTCCTTTTTTTTTAATTTAACTAAAACAATTTTAGATTTATTATTTTTTGATTTTTGAAATTGAAACTTTATTATTTTTTTTAAATTTATTAAAAGGATGAGAGGTATAACATTAAAAAAATGTAAAAATTAGTCCGGATAAAATTGGGTATTCACAGTTGCTCCTCTTTACATATTTCTTACTAAATAATCTAAATAACAAGGTTTTTAGATTATGATAATAAGAAATAGGTAAAGAAGTGAATCAATTTTATCTTAGGGTTGACATGAGGCGCAAGGACCTTAAAGAAAAATCAACACCGTGGACTGAAATATCCAAAGCGATGATGAAAAGGCAAGATTCCAAAATAGATGTTGAATTCTTGACCGAAAATGTGACAGCATGCCAGACCGAACCTCATTACACAAGACATGATAGTGTGTAGGTCCTAATTACTCTGCACCTTTTGTAACGTCCTAATTTCTTAGTTCAAGAATAATGCCCGTTGGAAACACCATTCCCGAATTTCTGAAATTATTTCATACCATTTTTTATATCGACATACAAATCACATAAACGCTTAAGCAATCCAACATTTGCTTAGGCTGCCACAAAATCCATACATCATAATTATCAATACAAATTCTTATTTAAAACCTAGGGAACGAACCTACTCACTCGGGATTTATGGTTCATAAAACTACTACCGGAAATCCGGCAGAGTTTCCCCTAAAAACTGGATATTTCCCAATTTTCTATCTTATCCTGAAATCCAGAAAAACCACCAATACAGTTTATGATAATCCAATACAATCTTAACCATAACTAAGCCTCCATGGCCAATATAAAGTATCAACATTAATACATTATTAAACTATTAATTACAATTAATTAACATCTAAGAATTTCACTTGACCACTGGGAATGAGGAATCCACTCCAAGAACTTCATTTCCTTTCTGAACACATAGTTGGAACGTCCTGCATAACTTAAATGTATCCCCGTAACGTGGGGTGAGACTACGGTCCCAGTGAGAAAAGCATGCAGCAGGCAGTGTAGGGAATACAAACAGATGCAATGCACCAACAATTCACATAAATCATTAATCATGAACTCTGTAACACATGCTAGCTCTGAAGTACATGGAAATCCTGAAATACATAATAACTCTGAAATATATAATAACTCTGAACTACATGGTAACTCTGATAACATGCATGAACTGCATTTCCTGGCAGTACGGGGTCTTATCACTAACTCTGGACTAGACCTGAGCTCAGACTACAAGGAACATCTTCCTTGGGGACGTATCCCGCCATTACTCTAGACCGAAGTCAAGTTTTAATGCATGAATCTCTAGGCCGAAGCCAAATCTCTGGGCCGAAGCCAAAACTCTACGCTGAAGCCAAAACTCTGGGCCGAAGCCAAATCTCTGGGCTCTAGAGGGCCTCAATGCGGTTAATATTCAAATCCCGACTACGACCATTCATATTGGGCCCATGTCTGAATTGGAGTATTAACCACTTGAGCTTTTCCACCCCCTAAGGTGAATTATTCTCTGAAGAGAACCCTCTGTGCCTGACCCAAAGGCCTAAGGACTTAGCCCTTGGATCCTCTGATAATCTGTTGGTCTTAATAGGTGTCAGCGGAGTCAATACTCAAATCCCGACTACGACCACCACTTCTAGGCCCATGTTTGGATAGGAGTATTAGCAACTTGGGCTTCTCCACCCCCCTAAGGTGAATTATTCTCTAAGGAGAGCCTCCCTTAACCGAATCCAAGGCCTACTGGGACTTGGCCCTAGACCCATGTGGAATTAACTGTGTCTTTTAGATAGTGCAGATGTAGATGCATGGGGAAATACTTCCAACATAACATAGTACATAGCATTTATAACAAACTCCATACTGGAAACTAACATTCACATAAAATTATCATGGAACATCAAGAATCATCAAGAAATTTACCCAATAGCAGCCAATCGCAAGAAATCCCAAAATCCCCAAATTATTCTAACCTAGGGTTTTCACATACAACCAATAGTCACCTCAAAGCATGTATATTTTCTAATTCAACCATAAATCAACATCCACAAAGCAAAGGGAAGAGGAATAGAAGGATAGGGGTCATATTGGAAACATACACAAGATGAGGTGGAAGTGTGTGAGCTTCACTCACCTTAAATGGAGCTCTAATGGAGGAGAAGGATGATGATGGTGGGAGAAGATGGAAGAAGACAAGCCCTAAGAGTGTTGGAGCACCATCCTTCAAGCCCTTCTCCTACCTCTAGCCTTCTCTCTCTAAAACCAGCCCCCCTCTCTCTAAAAGGCCCTAAGGAGTGAAGAAAAATGAAAGGGAAAGGGAGAAATTCGCGTTTTAAAAAACACCTCTATTACGCACGCGCTGGGGCACACTCCAAACAGAGGTGTTGCCTCGCGTGCACTGGGGCTCGCTTTTAGTGCGTTAGAGCACAAAAACCTGTTGTTTGGAGGTACAAATGAACTCAGAATACTATCATATAGCATATCAAACTGAAGCCCTGGATCTTAGCTTTCCAATGCAACTGGAGTCTCTTTAATTGGACGTCTATAATTCTAGATATTTGCGAATTAGTGCACCAAGGTCATGAGGCTTAAAACCCAAAATTAAGCAATAACCTCGGTTTGTGCCCCTCTTAGCTCCAATTCAATTCTCTCCTTCTCGAACCTAATTCCTCTCCTCCAAAACCTTCTTCTAACTTAAATCTTCTCATCCAAACCCTTCCCCACTCTAATTCTTAATAAATCAATTCCCTTGACCACAAAACTCATTCTCCCACACTTAATTGCTAAGATCTCGGGTGTAGCTCTTCTCCTTAACTTTTTCTCCTAACCCTTCCTTTCAACTTAATTCTTCTTTATCTAACCTCATTTCCTTACTCTTAACCATCTTATATTTCCCTACGACTCCGGGTGTGATTCCTTCCAAGTCCAATCTTTAGCTGTTTGACTTACCATTTGGTTATTCCTCCAGAATCTCCTATTACCCAACCTTCTTAGTTTAGATATCCAATTGTTACTTAATTCCACATCCCACTCCGATTTCCCTTTCTACCCTTGTCCTACTTCTCCTGGCTGGAATCCATAGCCTAAGGTTTTCGTTACGTCCTTTAGGTCTAAATCTTGGGATGTTACACCTTTCATCACTGAGTTAGGGATCTAGTTAACGTTTGTCACGACACAATTTAGAGAATTCAACAAATTTCCTTATGACTTTTATAATTTTCAAAACAAATGCAATACTTTTGAGGTGCAAACACAAATTTTCCTTTCAGTATATGTTCACCGTAAAATGCAAATTGAATTAACCAAAAAGGATGAAAACAAAAATGGGATTGTCAAAAGGAGAGTGATATTTACAATGTGAGGGAATCTACAAAAGGTAATGACAAAGGTAAAGGCTCTTTTTTTAGTGATGCTTTCTGATGAACAATATTAGTCCCTCATGTTTGGATCTTGAAAATCCATCAACCAACTACCAAAGATGGGGATTGCCCTAGTCTCATATGCTTCAAACATTGCATTTGCCCCAGTGTACTACAAGTTGCCTTCAATCTTTTGGGTTTCGGCCGTTTGTTTGCCCCAGTTTTGTATACTTCAACCAACCTACTTGCCCTAGTTTTGTCACCATTGCACTCTCCTCTTGCCGTAAATTTTGCTTAGGTTGCCTTTACGAGTTTTCAACCTAACGGGCCCTTATATCTTGATTTTTTTTATTCTTTTATCAACTTTTCTTCTTCTTTTCCTTTTTTTGGCCATTAACTACCTGCCTTAAGCATCTTAATCTCAAACTTACAACCATGAAAATGAAAGCAATCATTTCATTGATCAGAATGAACTTTACTAGGCTTGTAATGTGGTTAGGGATAATGGCTATGAAAGGAAGGATATAGTAGGCTCAAACAAGTGTTTAAGGGTTCAAGGTATCAAGGATCAATAACTCCTCTTTCTTTCATGAAAGTAAGTGTTTAACTGAGACTCTTGAAGTCAATGATTCTACCACTTTTGATCATTATTATCTTTTATGCTTTTGCTTTTTTTCTTTTCTTTTTTTTAACGCTTTTGACTTAACATATCATTGACAAAAGTTAACTTTACTTTGTACCAACCCCAGTGTGTGGTGATCCTTTTCTAGGGTTATTTGAAAGGAAAATTTAGGCTCAAGAGGGACAACTAGGGATATTCATTTGATTTTTCTTTTTTTTTTTGGTAGAGAAAGATGGCCATCATCATCTCAACTCATGATTGTTCTTTTTCAGACTTTTAACTTTGAGACCAAAACCCTAGATTTATCTTCTATCCCTCAAAACAACTTCTTCCTTAGACTAAAAGATAAATCATCTCAAGGATACATAACTTTGATACACATCTTGGTCTCTAACCCTCAAAATTTAGGGGGCCTTTTTCCTTGTTGTTGTCAAACCTAGGCAACAATTTAATGGATTTTCTCATCATCCTTATTGGCATGATTGATGGACTATCAAAATTGCAAGATGAGACATTAACACTTTCATGAGAGGAACACATTCAGATTTACATTATTTACAATGGCACAAGGAAGAAATGAAATGAATGAGATTAAGGCTGGAAGCAAGGAGCTGGAAAATTCAACATGCATCTTTGAAAACATATGCTTAAAGAAAAATGTGCGCCCTATATACAAAAGTCATCCTAAAGCCTTGGGCAGAGCAGTAGGATCAGTATTACAAAATTATTTTGACAAACCCTACAAACCATAGGAAATTTGGAAAACTCTCAATTACTGAGCTTTGATAGCATTAACCGCGAGACTTTCTTGATTTGGCGGAGGATTGGGATTCTCTTCCTTGAAGCTTCACATCATAAAATTCCTTGTGCCAACAAGATAGCCACATTTGACATTTGGAGCATAACCTTTTGGATGCAGCAACCCAACTAGAGGTAGTGGGTGAAAGACAATCAATGAGTTACGGGTAAGGTGGGATACTGACTCGATGTGAGTCATGGGTCAAACTAGACAAGTTTTTTTTTGTGGCAGTTTGGCCTTCTTGATTTGGGCTAGGGTTTGGCTTTGGCTTTCGGCTTCATGGTTGATAGGGTTGAGGTGGTTTGGATATGGATGGTTGTGATTGGGTAGGAAGTGGAGGGCAACCAAGCATCATTTGAGGGTGTGATTGGAGATATGATGTGGTACCATTTGGGGGATTTCTCATGATCAAATGTTAAGGCCTTAGCCCCTTTTGCCCTGTTTCCAAAAGGACTTCCTTGTAATGACTGCATCCACTAAGTTGTGAGTCATCTTTGCAACAATGAACACGACTATGCTCCACATTCATATACCACTGGTTTGCAATTGTCCCAATTTGGGATTCTAGCGCACCACCTCTCCTTAACTGATAATCTTGGCATATCTTATGCCCCAGTTGATGATCTCAACACCTCTTTTGCTTAACCCTAACTTTTTCCTGAGCTGCTCTTGCGAGTTTTCAACTCAGCGGGTCACTTTAACTTTTGCCTAGGTAGTCCTTTCGGATTTTCAACCTAGCGAGCTTTTCTTTCTTTCTTTTTTTTTCTTTTTTTAAGCATAGTATTTCTTCACAACATCAGAATTCATGGATATTGGAGATCTTTGCCATCCATGTTTGTGAGGATTATGGATCCTCCATGGTCATTTAGGTGGGTAGTGGCGCGGCTGAGGGGTATTTTGTGGCTTGGACGTTAGAGTCACCACTGATGCATCGGTCTCTTGGGGGTTGGTATTAAGAAAAGGTGCATGGTTGGGTGGAATTGACATGGTAGGAAGATAGGAAATGATTGTATGTGAGGCTTCTTCATGGGTTTGGGTCAGACTCTGGTGGTTGAGTTAGGTTGGGCTTCAGGCTTGGAAGTCGAAACTATGGACTAATATCTGTATAGCTGAGTGGAAGGTCATATGGTGGATGTTGGGTTCCTTGAGGATTGGTGATGGGTGGTTGGGTTGGGTTTGTTTGATGGATGCATTGCTAGTGGAATCAAGGTCCCTTGAGGATTCAATCTATGAAATTGCATATGCACTTAGTGCTCGGTGGAAGAGCAAGTATTATTGTCCATTTTCCCCTGAGAGATTCTCTCCCTTTTGCAATAATCCCAAAAGCTTGTCATCCGCCCCTCTTGTTGAAATCGCCTCTCAACTTCTCCTGATTGTGTTCAAGTTCATCCATGATCCTTGCTTGGCACAAGTCTTGTAAGTGTGATGAGGAAACAATCACTTGTTGGATTTCTTTCTCTCTCTGTTTTTTTATTTTTTTTATGCAAGCGAAACAAATTATTAGGATGGAAAAGTTATCATACAAGGGAAATGCAACCTACAATGCCTTTAAAATTTATGCAGATGCAACACTTTTTTTTACATGATTATTATGGACAGGGTAAGGAAAAATGCATGAACCCCCTTTTTTTGAGATATGATAGAACTAAATGATAACATGACAAACTAAGGATGCTGAAAGATGCATAGAGTGCCTGACATTATTAAAGGAGAATATGAGATAACACAATAATGATCATATGGCTGAAGATAAGATGTATGGGATGTTAGTGGAGAACTTTTTTTCTTTTCTTTTCTTTTATTTTTTTTGGAAAAAGAAAGATTTTCACCATCAATTTATTTGTTTTCTAAAAAATGAAATTTGAATTTTCTTTTTGATAAAATTATGGACAAATGTAACCGTGGTCATATGAACATGCATGGATTTAATTTTTTTTTCTTTAGACATGAAAGAACTAAATAATGACATAGCTAACCAAGGATGATTATGGTGTGCCCAAAAGATGCATGATGTGCATGACAATGTTAATAGAGAATTGGATTTTTTTTTAGATATGATAAAAGATAATTATGATATGAATGAAAAATGCATGAAAGTGACTACATGTCAAAACTAAATATGGGCAATGAAGATTGAAATAAAATGGAAGAGGAAACTCCAAATGCATGATTTTGTTTTTTAATGTCTGATGACATATCTAACTAAAGATGACGGAGAAGAAAATGTCTTTTTTTTTATTTGGAAAGAAAAAAAATCACAATCCACTCAATTTTTTTTGAAAAAAAGTTTTATGTGAGTACAAAGTAATGTCCTACTAATACATGCTACAGTATGTATGCACAATGAACAATGAAAGGAAATGAAGGAAAATGCTCCCCATGTGTCCTGAGTTAGGTAAAACCCTATGGCAATGTATCCCTAAGGTCATGATTCTAACTTTGGTGGTTACTAAGCTCATTTAATGTGCATGGTTCTCAAGGACGGGTCTAGACTTCTATAGATCATAGCTCCCAGATTGCCCTTATCACATAGAAAAGGACCCGATTCATAAATTAGCCATAAGTATGGAGGAACCCATCTCAATTATGATTAACCGATGAAACCGGTAACAATCTGAGTGATGAATCAACTATTGTCAAGTGAGCATAAAGCCCCTCAATTGACAATTGTTGAGACATCTCCTACTCCTCGGTTTGCACAGGCTCGGGTATAAAGCCCAATAAGTGTGTGAGGTAAGTGATTGTAAGGTGTGTGCGGGGAGCATACCAATCTATAGTCCTAAAAGACTACCCTCATCTGCAAAACAAACCAGGCAGCACAAATATATACAGAGAAAAAGTCTTATACCCTAGGGTTAAAGCATAATATAATTACAATATCAAGGACATACATTAGATAATGTACAAGGAAAAATATTTACAATATCAAGGACATACATCAGATAATGTACAAGGAAAAATATTTACAAAGATATGGAGAGAAGTATTTACAACAATATATACAAAACAAAACAAAACAAAAGAAAAAAAACAAAACAAAAGGGGAAAAATAAATACAAAAGTCAACAACTTTGCACAATTAATTATGACAGGCTTGACTCTCAAATGTCCCCAGTGTAGTCGCCATCTGTCGGAACCGGGGTCACGACGGGACGGTGAAACGAAAGGGTATCGAAAAATCGTTTTCAATGAAGTCGCCACCAATATTTATTTTTGAGGGAAAATATCGGAAAAATCCTTTTAAAGAAAATGGTCTTTGAAACCAGATTTGGATTCCGGAGTTGGTTATGTGTAGGGAAGGTATTGGAACCCTACGACATCCGTCCTAAGACGGTTACCTCTAATTAATTGTGCAAATTTATTAACTTTTGAAAAAAAATATTTATTTTACCCCTTAAAAAAATCTTTTTTATTTTTATTTACAAATTTTATTTACAAATTTATTTACATTTTTATTTTTTTGACTATGGGAAAATTTAGAAAAATATTTATTTAGGCTTGACGGGGCCGGTTCCCGCTCCTACGTATCCCCAACTGCAATAGGGAAATCAAAGCCACCTAGTTCTGAAAGAATGATTTGTTGATTGATTGAGAGTTTGGATTTTGATAATATTTTTGAATTTTTTTATTTGTTTTATTTTTGAAAGAGTTGATTTTGAAAAATGAATTCACTGTTGAAGGGTTTTTGTTACAATGAACCTTTCTGATTCAAATAATATTAAACGATAGAATTGCTATTCATTTAACATCACTTGATCATTGAGTGAAATTTATTTTTGAAGGAAAATTTATTATCAATTGAGTTTTAAAGAAAACTTTCTTTTTCTTATTTTTGAGAGACAATGTTATTGCTAAAAATGCTAGTCTTAATGTTGTTTATTTTTTGAAAAATACTTTTTATTATTTATAGGTATCAGGACTATTTTGTTAACAAATGGTTATACTCCATAGTCCCGTTAATGGCAGAAATGCTACTCGTTAACACTTTATTTTTTTAGGAAAATTACTTTTCTTAATTTTGGAAATAATTTGCAATTTGCGAGGACTATCTTGTTAGCAAATGACTATACTCCATAGTCCTATATAATTTGAATAATATTCACTATAGAAATGCTATTCGTTAATATTATCAAATTATTGCATCAGAATGTGTATTCTTTTTATTATTTATTGAGCTAATATACAATTTAGTCTTTGAAAATGTCATGTTGTTTACTTTTAGTCCCTGAAAGTTCATTCGTGTACAAATTAGTCCCCGAAAGTCTAAAATTGCTTACTTATTAGTCCATCCGTTAAACTTCGTTAGTTTAATGAAGAGTTAATATATAATTTAGTCCTTGAAAGTGTCATGTTGTTTACTTTTAGTCTCTGAAAGTTTACCTGTGTACAAATTAGTCCCCGAGAATCTAAAATTGCTTACTTATTAGTCCCTCCATTAACCTCTATTACATAAGTGAAAACATAATTGCTAATTCAGAACGTTAAATTCACTGTTGGACTATTAAGTGATGTCTACATGGAAGCTCAATTATTTAGTCTTTAATATTGGACAATTTTTTTAAACCATTTCCCCAAATTTATAACCTTCATTAATCTCCATTCTTTTCTCCATTATTCTCCCCCTACGAGATGTTGAGTCTCAAAAGTTATAGAATTATTTACCTTGAGTCTCAGTCTCTCAATAGGTTTTAATGAATAACAAATATAAATATTCAGATAAATTTATGACAAAATGCCTTCACAATACTCTATTTTAGTTCAGATCATAAGAGTGTGAAACATCATCTGAAAGTTTATCATCGTCTGAAGATCAAACATCATCTGAAGAGCGATTATCCTCGAAAGAAGTAAAGTGCATCTGAAGCATCCCTTGCATCTGAAACATGAAGTCTTCAGGACAATGGTTTGACCTTAGAAGACGTTGCTGAGTACGAGGAACGTTCAAATCAAGATCTTACCTACTTCAGCATAAGAGTCAGTGTTGCTTTTCTTCCTCGTTCAAATGTTTAGCACATTTAAAGAAAGTCTGCAACGCTGCTGCTCCTACCCAGATTGCTTTGTGTGCGCAGACCTGCTGCACCTGCTTCTACTCAGATTGCTTTGAACAGAGCTGTGTCAAACGTATTCTGAATGCATTAAATGCTATTTGGTAACGGGCATTTATCCTTTGGAGACTATAAATACGTCCCATGAAGAATTAAAGAGTAGAGAAGCATTATCAACCAAAAGAAACTACACACTGCAAAAAAAAAATCAAACTCTGATATTCTTTGTACAATCATTCATTTTCATATTCTGAGAAACTCTAAGCTTTTTGTACATCAAAGTTCACAGCTATCATATGAAGATAGTGAACTAATTCTCTTTCTTGATTAAACTTAGAACAATTTGGGTTGTGAAGCTTGGAGAGGCTTTCTGTCTGAAAGAATACTTGGGTTACACTTGGATAAGTGTCGGAGAGCCTGAAGAGGCTTGGTGAAAGAAACAATACTTGGTTGAGAGCCTGGAGAGGCTTGGTGAAAGAAAGAATACTTGTGGTAGAGCCTGAAGAGGCTTGAAGAAAAGAATACTTGTAATTCTTGCAAGAATAGTGGAAATCCATTGGCGAGTTACCTTTGGGACTGGACGTAGCTCACGGTGAAAGTGAGTGAACCAGGATAAATTTGGTCGTGTTCTCTCTTTCCCTTAAACTCTGTGAATTCAGTTTTTCTTCTAACCAAAAAAGGGGGCGTGAAAATCATTTAAATAGAGAACCTTAATCTTTTCAAAGGTACATTTACAAGCAAATTTTAAGTCTGAACTCAAGTTCAGAAGATACAGCAAAACTTCAGATCGTAATTCATCATCTGAAGATTTTCTGAAACGTCTTTCTAAAAAGTTTACCAAAAACTTAAGGTTTCCATTGAAACACTATTCAACCCCCTTCTAGTGTTTCCCTGTGTGTATTTTCAGTTGGTACCAGAGCTTAACCTCGGGGTTAGCACCTAATCAGTGCAGAGGTCAGATCAAATGGAACCTTCCAACAGAACCAGACAATACATCACTGAAGGAGCCTCTATTACGAGACCCCCTGCATTCAATGGAGTGGACTACCATTACTGGAGGGATCGTATGAAGTTGTTCATTGAGAGCAACAATATTGATGTATGGGATGTGGTCACTGATAGAGACTATGTTCCTATGCATGCTGGAGTGCCCATAACTAAGGCTGAATGGACCTTAGAGCAGAAGGCTAGAGTTCAGTTAAAAGCCAAGGCCAAACTCTATCTGATATGTTCATTGAACAAATCAGAATATGAAAAGGTTCATGGATGCTCATCTGCCAAGGAGATCTGGGAGACACTTGCAGCTGCCCATGAAGGGACAGAGACTGTCAAGCAATCCAAGATCAGCATGCTTATACATCAGTATGAGATGTTCAAGATGGAAGAGTCTGAAACTATAGACCAAATGTTTGGAAGATTTCAGACAATAACCAATGGACTCAGGTCTTTAGGTAGAACCTTTGAATCTGGAGACAACAATCGAAAGATTCTAAGGAGTTTGCCAAAGTCCTGGAGACCCAAAGTTACAGCCATTCAAGAGGCCAAAGATTTAAACTCTCTTAGAATGGAGGAACTATTGGGTTCTCTCAAAGTTCATGAGCTTGAACTTGGGGAAGATGACACCAAGAAGAAATCACTGGCATTGAACTCAAAGGCCAGACAGTCTAGGCATGATAGCATGAAAGCCATGCAAGCAGAGGACACTTCAGATGGTGATATTGAGTCTGAAGGTTGTTCATAAGATTATGATTTAGCTCTTCTCAGCAAAAAGATTAAAAAAATGCTACAAAGAAAAGGGAGATACAGAAGATCTCAACCCCCTAATATCAAACAAGGTAAGTCAGGTAAAGAATTCTTTAACACTGACAAAATTACTTGTTTTGAGTGCAAACAACCAGGTCATATGAAGGGTTGTTGTCCCAAGCTAAGGAAGCCAACCTTTCAGAAGAAGAAATTCTTTAAGAAAAAGAAAGGATTGATGGCAACATGGGAGGATCTGGATGACTCAACTTCAGAAGAAGAGGATGACACTTCAGAAGAAGCCAATCTCTGTTTGATGGCAAGCCTACCATCTTCAGACAGTTCAGATTCTGAGGTAATACCTCAAAACTTACAAGATCAGTATGATGACCTTGTTAAAAGTAGCAGAGAGCTGTTTAATGAATTCAAAGAACTTTCAAGAGCTTTTACTCAAGCTGCTTTAGAAAATGTGAATTTGCAAAAAGAAAACCTTGCTCTCAAAGAAAAGCTACTTCAACAAGATCCAAGTAGTTCTGATAATCTTGTTAAAGAGAACAAAAAGCTCAAAATCAAGGTTAGAGAATTAACTTTGGATCTAGCCAGATTTGTCAAAGGAACTAATAATCTGAATAGATTATTGGGCTCTCAGAGGCATTCCCTTGACAAGAGTGGCTTAGGTTATTCAGACACATCTTCATATGGATCTTTTATATTTAATATGCCCGATAAAGGACCTAAGAAAGGTAATGGGTGTTCTAACTGTGGAAAGCCTGGACATGTTGAGTCTCAGTGTAGACACAGAAGGAAAATAAGACCCAAAGCTAACAAAAAAGGACCCAAGAAGGTATGGGTACCTAAGAATTTGATTGTTCCTATTGCAGATGTGTTTAACAGGACAAAAGAAACACCACAAATGGTACTTGGACAATGGGTGCTCGCGACACATGACGGAAGAAAGGTGTTTGTTCCAAAGCCTTAGACCCAAGGCAGGAGGAGTGGTCACCTTTGGTGGAAACCAGCAAGGGAAGATCACTGGCATTGGGACAGTAGGTATGACTCCTCTTTCCCTGATAAAAATTGTGCTTCTAGTTGAAGGATTACAACACAATCTTCTGAGCATAAGTCAATTATGTGACAGTGGATATGTGGTGTCTTTCCCTAAAGAAGGATGTATAGTCAAAGATGCTTCAAATCATGTTCTATTTTCTGCTAAGAGACACAATAATGTGTATAAGATTGATCTAGAGGAACTTGTAAGTCAAAATGTGAAGTGTTTTGTTTCCATTGAAGATGAAAAATAGATTTGGCATCAGAAACTTGGACATGCCAGCTTGAGATTGATCTCAAAGCTAACCAAACACAACCTGGTTAAAGGCTTACCCAAACTCTCATTCAAATATGACATTTTATGTGAAAACTGTTTGAAAGGGATACAAACCAGAAACTCTTTTAAGAGTAAGAATATTGTTTCAACCAGCAGACCTTTAGAACTCCTTCACATGGATTTATTTGGTCCTACTAGAACAGAAAGTCTTAGCGAAAAGAAATATGGATTGGTCATTGTTGATGACTATACAAGATTCACATGGGTTATATTCCTAAGAAGTAAAGAGGAAACCTTTGAGAATTTCACAAAATTCTGTAAGAAAGTGCAGAATGAAAAAGGAATCTGCATATCTGCCATCAGAAGTGATCATGGTGGAGAGTTTGAAAACTCAAGCTTCAGACTGTTCTGTGATGAGAATGGGATCTCACACAATTTCTCTGTGGCTAGAACACCTCAGCAAAATGCGGTTGTTGAGAGAAAGAACAGAAGCTTGAAAGAGATGGGAAGAACCATGCTCATTTCAAGCAATCTACCTAGATCCTTTTGGGCAGAAGCTGTTCACACAGCATGTTACATTCATAACAGAATTTTGGTAAGACCAATTCTCAAAAAAACCTCATATGAATTGTGGAAAGGAAGAAAACCCAACATTTCCTACTTCCATATCTTTGGATATGAGTGTTTCATACTCAATACAAAAGATGATTTAGGAAAATTTGATGCTAAGTCTGACAAAGGTTTCTTTATTGGATATTCTGAAACTTCTAAGGCTTACAGAGTGTATAACGCAAGAACCTTAGCTGTAGAAGAATCTCTTCATGTAAGATTCAATGACTTCAAAGAGACTGATAGGGAACTATCAGATCTAGAAGATGATTTTGCAGGTATGGAGATAAACCCAGATGTAAAATCTGAAGGATCATCTGAAGGACCTGCTGAGCAAAGGACTGAACTTGTGTCTGAAGTTGGACCTTCTCAGACCAACATTGTTGAGTCTCAGATAGAGTGTGTACCCTCTCACAATCGCGATTGGAGATACCGAACTCATCATCCAAGAGAGCAAATTATAGGTGACACCTCAGAAGGAGTAAGAACAAGATCGAGATTCAGAAGCTTGAATAATCTTGCACTTATCTCTGAGATTGAACCTAAAAACATTGAAGAGGCTCTATATGATGAAGGTTGGATCCTAGCCATGCAAGAAGAGCTGAATCAATTTGCTAGGAGTGATGTCTGGACACTTGTACCTAAACCCCATGGGAAAACTATAATAGGAACCAAATGGGTGTTCAGAAACAAGTTATCAGAAGAAGGAAAAGTAGTCAGAAACAAGGCAAGACTTGTTGCTCAAGGCTACAATCAACAAGAAGGTATTGATTTTACTTAAACCTTTGCTCCTGTAGTCAGGCTTGAAGCAATTAGAATTTTACTCTCTTATGCAGTAAATAATGGCATCACCTTATATCAGATAGATGTAAAGAGTGCCTTTCTCAATGGATTTATTGAGGAAGAGGTCTAGGTTAGACAGCCCCTTGGTTTTGAAGATACTATTTTTCATGAGCATGTTTTCAAACTAAAGAAAGCTCTTTATGGTCTGAAACAAGCCCCAAGAGCTTGGTATGACAGATTGAGCAATTTTTTGATCAAAAATGGTTTTGAAAGAGGAAAAGCAGATACAACTCTTTTCAGAAAACTATCCAACAAAGATGTAATTCTAGTTCAGATATATGTGGATGACATTATTTTTGGTTCTACTGATTCTTCACTATGCAAGGAATTTTCTAAGCTTATGCAATCTGAGTTTGAGATGAGCATGATGGGGGAACTTAAGTTCTTCCTAGGACTTCATATTAAGCAACAATCTTATTGTATATGGATCCATCAGGAGAAATATACAAAAGAGATGCTTAAGAAGTTCAACATGAGTGATTGCAAGCCAATGTCAACTCCTATGCATCCTTCTATTGTTCTTAGCAAAGATGAAGGGGAAAAACCAGTAAATCAAACTTTGTTCAGAGGAATGATTGGCTTATTATTGTATCTAACAGCAAGCAGACCTGACATTATGTTCAGTGTGTGTCTTTGTGCTAGATTTCAGTCTGATCCAAGAATTACTCATTACAAAGTTATAAAGAGAATTTTCAGATATTTGAATGGTACTACTAATCTTGGTCTTTGCTATAAGAAAAGTAAGGATTGCAGGTTAGTGGGATTCTGTGATGCTGATTTTGCTGGAGATAGAATTGAAAGAAAATCAACTAGTGGAGGATGTCACTTCATTGGAGATAACATGATCAGCTGGTCCAGCAAAAGGCAAAGCACAATTGCCTTATCAACAGCTGAAGCTGAATATATAGCAGCAACAAGTTGTTGTTCACAACTGTTATGGGTAAAATATCAGTTAGAAGATTTTAATATTGATGTGTCTTCTATACCTGTTATGTGTGATAACACAAGTGCTATTAATTTGTCTAAAAATCCCATTCAACACTCTAGGGCAAAATATATAGAAATCAAGCATCATTTCATTAGAGACTATGTTCAGAAAGGAGTTTTTGATATAAAGTTCATTGATACTGAGTATCAATGGGCAGGTATATTTACAAAGCCTCTATCTGAAGATAGATTTAAATTCATTAGAGATAATCTGAAAATCTTGGCTTTGTCTAAAAAATAATTGGTTGCATCTGAACATACATCATCTGAATGTAAAGTTTCATCTGAACATGCATTGTCTGAAATATCATGTGCATCTGAAGTAACTATGTCTGATGACGTGGCAAGCTGAAACGTTTTGTCTCCTTCACTGAGTAACTTCTCTCAGCACGTCTGCATGTTCTCCAAGGCTGCAACTGCCATCATTGCAGTATGGTTAAAGGTGGTTGATGGCAATATATATACACATTGTGTGCAGACAGAAGAAAGGGGGGATACAACCTATTTTAAGAGTCAAATTCCAAGAAACCAAAGAAAATACAAAGGGGAATTGAGTTTTTTTTTTTAAAGTATACAGAGGGCATTGAAGAAAGGGGGGATTGAGTTTAAAAAAATAATAGAGGAGATTCAATCAAGAAGAACCAAAAGGACATAACAGAAAAATACAGGGGATTAGGGGAGACACTGATTATCAATTTTATCCCTTACAGGGAACTAGTTCCCTCACCAATCTAAACTATGAAACAAAATTTTGAACCTCCATAAGCATATAGCTAAGCCCTCATCAACCACAGTCCACAGCCTGGCTAAAACACCCAGAGTCAACATCCATTCCCGGCCATTAACCCAATAACCACCATCATTCATCATCATCCATTGTTATCAACTACCTGTACCCAAAAGCTTAAATCAAAATAATGAGGGGAAGAGTAAAAAGAAACCAGAAAACAAAGAAAGAGAAGAGGAAAGGAGAAGGGCCGCTGCTGTACGCGGCTGCCGTCATGAGCGGCCTCCAGCCACCGCGTGCAGCCCCATGGCCCGCTGCTGCACCACCGTTCCTCCCCTCCGACTACCCCTCACGGTCACGGCGTCTCTACTAGACTCCCAGCCCACGTCCATCGTTCGGACCATAGGTGTAGCCGCCGCACATCGTCACTCAGCCACCACTGCGCGTCGCTCCGTTCCACCGCGCTGCTGCCTCCGTCCTTCCCTGCAGCCTCACCATACGGTCGCCGCTCCATTCCCTCGTGACCGCCCCCCTTTCATTTTTCCCATTGAAACCCTAAGTGAGGTATGAATGGAATCTGAAAAAAAATAATTCTGCTGACCCATCCCTTTTGTTTTATTGCTTTGTTTCATAATCCCTTTTAATGTTTATTTTTTTTGTTGTTAAAATGGATTGGCCTGATGATGTTTCAACTGAAGCCCATACCATTTTTATTGTCTCATTTGCTTTGTTATGTGTTGGGCCAAGGAAGCCTAGCTGAGGCCCATCTTTATCATATTCAACCTTTTTTTTCCTCTGTTGGGCCAATGAAGTTATCTGAGGCCCAACTCGTTTTCTATCTGATTTTTTGTTGTTGTGTTGAGCCCATTTTCAGTTTTGTGTGTATCTCTTGTGGCATGAGCGACCAATGATGTGAGCTGAGGCCCAACCCATTTTTACTTAAATGTGTGTTAATTATTTTGTGATTATTTATCTCTTTTTTGTAAATTCTTTTAGATCCATCATCTTGAATTTCTTTTAACTATTTAGAATTGTTTATCTAACATTTGTAAATGTAAATATTTATTTAATTTCATCTCTTTGTAAATAATTGATTATTTGTAAACTTAATTCTGTGTTCGTGTAAATATTAATTGATTCAATTTATCCCTTTTTATCTTTGATGTTAATAGAATAGCACTTCTATCTCTTAACGTCGTTTAAATAAAAATAATTGAGCAGTCATTTACTAGCTCAATAGTTTGCCCATTTGTAAATAAGAAAACAGTTTTTTAAATAGATTTGTTTATCAAATCAATTGCGTTGACGGAATAACATTTCTATCCTTTAACGTCATTCAAATTGAAAAGTATTATTGAGTATAGTCATTTACTAACTCGATATTCTGCTCATTTTATAAATATGAAAAATATTTTTTTGAAAAATAAATTTGTTTATCAATTCAATTACGTTAATGGAATATCATTTCTATCTTTTAACGTCATTCAAATTAAAAAGAACCATTGAGTATAGTCATTTACTAACTCGATGGTCTGTGCTTTTGTAAATAAAAATTCCTTGAATATAAATTTGTTCACCAGTCCATTACGTTAATCGAATAACATTTCTATCGTTTAACATCATCCGAATTAAAATAATTTATTGAGTATAGTCTTTTACTAACTCAATAACGCATGCAATTGCAAAATTGTTTTCAAAATTATATCAAATTTGCACAATAATTGATGATGTTTATTGAATGCATTTCTATCAATAACATTTTTAGGGTTCATAGTATAGTCACTTGCTAACTTGAACCCAAATTCTTTTCTTTAAATTAAAAACATTTTCAAAATCAATCTTTCCCTTTTTCTTCTTTCTTTTTTCAAAAATAAAAAAATCCATTTCTTTTCAAAATTAAAACCAATCCTTTTCAAACACATTTTTTAGAACTACGTGGCTTTGAATTCTCCATTGCACCTGGGGATACGTAGGAGCGATATTTCCCCGTCGAGCCAAAATAAAACTTTCAAAATTTTGTTCCATTGATTGCAAATTAATTTTTCTCATCATTCTTTAATTTAAAGAATGTGAATGTAAATAATCTTTTTTTAAAAAGAGGGTAAAATAAACATTTTTTAAAGTTATTGAATTTTGCACAATTAATTAAAGGTAACCATTTTTAACGGATGTTATAGGGTGCTAACACCTTCCCTACACATAATCGACTCCCGAACTTAGATCTCTTGTTCGCAGACCAGTTTTCTATTTAAAATCATTTTCGGATTTTCCAATTTTCCCAAACCAAATAAATTGGTGGCGACTCCCCAAATCATTTCATTTTTTCAATATTTCTCTCGGCTCGCCGACCCGTCGTGGCCCCGGTCGCGACAATATCATTTTTTTTAATTCTCTCCCATTTTCAAACTATTTAGAGCTCTCTCTCTTTTTTTCTTTTTCTTCTTTGTATCTTCATAATTCTGTATTCTGTATTCTTTTTCTCTCTGCTTCTCTTTTCTCTGTGGTACTCTCTTTCTCCTAGTAACAGTGCATTTCAGAACTTTGTTTCTTCTGGCCCTCTGTAACCGTCCTCCTTTCTTCCACACTCTGTTTTTTTTTTGCCTTTCTCTGTTACTGCATATATTTTTTCTAAGTAACATTGACCCCTGAGAGTGTAGTCTGATCCCCTTTATATACTTAACTGAAAGGTAACTACCTCACATCCACTATATCTGAAACTACTCCCTTTTTTTTCTCCATTATCCATGATCCAAACAAATCTGATACTTATCCCATGGTTAGGGGGTTTCAACTAACAGATAAGGCTTTTTTTTATTTTTTCTAATTTTCGGATTTTTTAATATTATTTTCTGAATTCAATTTTTTATTTTTTATTTTTGATTTTATTTGATTTTTTTTTCAGATTTTCTTTTCTAAATATCAAATTAGTTTTGAACTAAATACCAAATTATTTTTGAATTTCTAGAATCTCTCCTTTTTTATTTTTAATTTAACTAAAATAATTTTAGATTTATTATTTTTTGATTTTTGAAATTGAAACTTTATTATTTTTATTTTTTTAAAATCATTAGGTATAACATTAAAAAAATATAAAAATTAGCCCGGATAAAATTGGGTATTCGCACCCCTTCTTGGAGAGTGAGGCCATAGTTGGGAAAGGGCATCGAGGGAATCAAGTAATTCATTATTGAAGGATGAGAAGATTGACGGAGTGAGTGTTAGGTTTTTTACTAAACCTTCATTTTGGTCCTTGAAAGAAATGAAGTCGACCATATTAGTCCTTGAAGATAGAAATTGCATTTTTGTCCCTGAAAGATGAGATGTTATTCAATTTAGTCCTTAAAACAGGAAAAATCGTTCAATTTAGTCCTTGAAGATTTTTTAAATGTCAATTTAGTCCATGAAAAGGACTAAATTGAATGTCTTTTTCATCTTTTAGTGACGGAAATACAATTTTCATCTTTCAGGAAATATGACTAATCTCAAATCTTTAAGGGACCGAAATAAGGGTTTACTTTAGGTTTTTTTTGATAAGTTGAGATAATGGGTAGGCAAGGTGAAGAGATAGAGGAGGGTAGGAAGCGTGAAGGGAGAGAGGAGGCATCAGAGGTTGCATTAAGCGTGAAGAAGAGGTTCGATTAAAAAATAAGGAGAATGTTAAAACCTACAAATTGGTTTTATATGAAAGTAGAAGAGGTTTACTCTAGGTTTTTTGATGAGATGAGAAAATGGGTAGGAAAGGTGAAGGGAGAGAGGAGGCATCAAAGGTTGCATTGAGCGTGAAAAAGAAGTCTGATTAAAAAATAAGGAAAAAGTTAAAACCTGCAAATTGTTTTTATGTGAAAGTTATCAAAAAAACCATGTGGCATGCGTTAGTTTCATCTCAGCAGAGTAATAATCTAGTGTATTATATCCATCCATGATTGGTTAAAAAACCTGAATCATAATTTTTTTTAGTAAAATTTTTGTTACATATAACATTGTTAAAAAAAATTAATGTAAAGCTTAATAAAACACAATTGATTGGATTCGTAGGGAATAACTTAAAAAAAAGCTGTGTAAAACTATTGAAAGATATTTTGTAAAAGCTACCTTTATTTGATAAAAATAAGTTGTTTATTATTTATAAGCAGTGTTATTAAACTCGGACCAGACAGGCCGGTTGGGCCGGAAATCGGGCCCATGGCCGGTCCGGTTAGGGAGTTGGATCGGTTCTCTGCACATAACTTGGGTACTGGGCGGTTGAACCGGTAATAATCTGTGTGACTCGGGCGGGCGGACGTGCGAATCGGGCGGGCGTGTGACTCGGGCGGGCGGACGTGCGAATCGGGCGGGCGGGTGGACTGACTGAGGTGTTGTGTTACTGTTAATTTTAACGGTAATAATCCGTGTGACTTGGGCGGGCGAGCGTGCGAATCGGGCTGGCAGGCGGACTGAGGTGTTGTGTTACTGTTAATTTTAACGGTAATAATCCGTGTGACTCGGGCCGGTCTGGTTAGGGAGTCGGATCGGTTCTCTGCACATAACTTGGGTACTGGGCGGTTGAACCGGTAATAATCTGTGTGACTCGGGCGGGCGGGCGGGCGTGCGAATCGGGCGGGCGGGTGGACTGAGGTGTTGTGTTATTGTTAATTTTAACGGTAATAATCCGTGTGACTTGGGCGAGTGAGCGTGCGAATCGGGCGGGCGAGCAGACTGAGGTGTTGTAATAATCCGTGTGACTCGGGCGGGCGGACTGACTGAGGTGTTGTGTTACTGTTAATTTTGATAAAAATGCTGATAGTTGCCTGTCCAGAATCGATCCTTCACCCATCAAGTGGTATTGTAATTCCAACACCACTACGCCAAGCTCTCTGCTTAGTATTACATTGCGCTTTTTTATATTAATAGAATACTTAGATGCTAAAAAACATGCCTGCACATGCAGTTTTCCTAAACGGTTTTTTTCTTCAAATGTTAACATTCTTTATAAAACTTCCACAAAATTAAATTAAATAATATTATTTTTATTATAATTACTTCCTTATTTTTTATTTAACTTTATAAATATTATATCAAAATTGTTCTTTTATTAGATAATTTTTTTTAATACTTTGTATCTCTTATTCTTTATAAGCCTTAAAAATTTTAATACAAAATGTATATAATTTATACTTACCGGTTTAACCAGTTCAACCTGTGAATCACTGGCTCAACCAGTGACCCATCAACCCAGTGCCTCGGCTGAGTTGATGGCCGATCCGAGTTTTATAATACTGTTTATAAGAGTTTTTCTCAAAATATGCTTCACTTTGCTTCACCTTATTATAAGGAGAAAAGAAGTAAAAAAGAAAAAACAATTCCACTTATATACAAAATGCATTGGTCTTACCAAAGAGTGATTGGTCACGTGAAAGCGGATTGTGACCTATGACTTTTTTTTTATTTAACCACAGGTATCTTCTGACTTTTTTTTTTTGTTTAACCACAAGTATTTTCCACGGGAGGCAATGAGATTTTTTCATCCACAAGACTCGAATCCGAGACCTTGCTTAAGGGGAATCAAGCATGTGCCACTTGAACCAACCCCGTCGGTGATTGTGACCTATGGCTTGAACTAATTAAAATATAATTTTAATTTCAATATAAAAAATCGTCCTACTTTCAAAATATTTTATTGATTTTTATTTTTAACTCAAATAAACATGTGATCATATCCTCTTTCACGTTCAATCACATTTTTAAAAAATAACTATACTGGCATCCTTCAATGATAGCACTTGTGTCTTGTTATATCAATATTTTTATTGCTTAAAAAATTATATTTATTTTTCTTTCTTTGTCATTTTACAAATAAATAAAATTTCGAAGAACATAAGGATATTATTTAAAGTGATAAATACACGGTTGACCAAAAAAACAAGTGATAAATACACGCGTAATTTATTAAACAAGAAAATTATTAATATAATTAGTATTATTACTTTCACCTAAATCAGTATTGATAATTTTTCGATTTTTGAAAGTCAGTACTAATATTTTCTTAAGTTAAAAATATTTTCTTAATTAAAAATCATATTTAAAAAGGTTAAAATAATTTAATAAGCTTTTTTAGAAAATAAAAAATCATAAAAAAATAATTTTAATTTTTTTTTATGTTTTTAATTAGGAACATTTTTAAAATCTTTTATTATCAAAATTATTTTATTTAAAAAAAATAAAAACTAAACGATTAATTTAAGTTATTAGTTTAAATAACTATTAACAAAATCTTTATCAAAATCTAAATCTTTAGCAAATCCGGCAAAATATTTTGTTTTTTATTAAAATCTAAATTTTCTTAAAAGGATATCTAACAATCTATTCGCACATGTCAATTTTAAAATAATTTATATAATTATATATTTTTTTTAAGAAAACAAAAACCTTAAAATAAAGTACATTGGTCGTATACGGTAGGCACCGTTGTTTTAAGTGTTTAGTGAGAACTGAGAAGGAATTGGGCCCAATTCTAGCTGCTAAGTGCAAGGTTCCCCAACCTATCCATCAAGTTTGAATTGTGAACATGCTAACCGACGCAACCGGACACTACCTATATATCGTGTAACGTCAGTGTTGCGTCTATTATGTGCTGTCACTGCACTCCACCCTCCGCATACAAGATTTCCCTATTTTCACGCACCCCACCACCGTCACCCAACGTAACTTCTCCTTCTCCTCAATTTATATTGAAAAGGTTATCCACTACCCCCCAAACACACCATATACTTCTAGGTTTTCTGTTTTGAATTCTTAACTCTTTCTCTCATTTTTCATAAATTCCTCTCTGTGCTGCTTAAGAAAAAACCGAAGCTTCTGTTAGTTTTGATTTTGAATTTTCTTTTCAGATTAATCTCTCTCTGCTCCCATTCATCGTCAATTGCGATTTTTCGGATACCTGTTCCCAAGTCGATTGTAAATCTGAGTGTGCTTTATTTTCTTTCATCTTCGATCTCTTTGAGATTTAATATGAGGCGAACGCGGAAATTCAACAGGGTTTCGTGGGCTACTGGTGGTAATCTGTGTCAGGTATATATCTGCAGCAATCTTTTAATCCAAGTTTCGTTGTTTAAGCAAAATTTAGCTTTTCAATTTAAGGTCGTTTATGGACCTCTCTGTTTCTACGTGCTTCGCAATTCGATCTCTTCCATTCTCCTATTTGTTTTGCATTATTGTTTTTAAATTTTTTCAACATTGTTGGCTGACATTTCGATGCATTGGCAACTATCGGAAAAACAGGGGACACTGCTGTCAAATAATAATAATAATAATATTAATAATAATAAGTACTCGATGAAAATTTCCATGGAAAAAAAAATTTACAATCTGGATAATAAGTCAGTGCTAAAAACCTCTTTAATATTTATTCAAAAAAATAAAAAATAAAAACCTCTAATATAAACGTAAACGTATATTTACTAAAATAGAGCTTGATTACAGTAAAATCGGAAATCAGAGTAAATTCAAGGTGCAATAAACTTTTAAATCAAAATTAAATGCTGAATATTGATTACTATAACGTGTGAATATGATTTCCGAAAGAGGAACTTTAAAACTTGGATAAACAAGTGCTCTGATCGGTTGCGCTGTTTCTTCGGCACTGTTTACACTCAACAGAGATGCTGCTCATGGTTGCATCATGGGAGTTGTTGATTACCACTATAATGAAGAATCATATGTAATGCAATGTTTTATCTTAGCCTGCAGAAGATGGTGACGTAACCCTTAAATTAACAGTAATAAGGATTACTGAGTGTTTTCACAGATTAAAATCTAGGAGCAGAGCCAGAGAACATATATAAAGCTTGCAGAAGATGGTGGCATAACCCTTAAATTAACAATAATAAGGATTTCTGAGTGTTTTCACAGATTAAAATCTAGGAGCAGAGCCAGAGACTTAATGTGAGGGGAACATATATAATATATAATATGAATAAATTTTTAAAATTTTTTATTACATGAGAAATTAATTTATTTTATCACAAGATCATCAGATAAATTATAAATATATGAAAGAGAAAATAAGAAAAATTACAAAACTGGGAAAGTCAATGCTGCCTTTCCCTCCACCCTTGTCAAGGAGGAAGTTTTCCTTGCCCTTTTCTTGATAAAGCTGATAGTCTACGCCTTCATTTCATTGTTGTTTAGGTCTTTTATAATTGCAAATTGGGATACATGTGTATAACTAATATATAATCTTTGAAGTTACCTAGCTTTTTCTGCATTGATATCCCTGTCCATAGAATTATCTTAAAGTTTGTTGCAATTTATTGATGATGAATGTAATTTTCATAATAGTCAATCTTGGATAGCATAGTAGCTGATCGCCCCAAAAATGATATACTGAAGATCACAGCTACAATCGAGTTAATTTATAATACACTTGTAAATCCTCAAAACTTTAGAAGTACTCAAAATTTAAGACAAATTCATCACTATTACTCAAAAGTCATAGCTTAAGGACATAGTCACCAACACCATCAATCTGTGGCATAACTAATAACAGTAACAATAATGAGCATAATGAATCACAGCACCTAGCCTTAATAAGTGGTGTGAAATAGAACTGAAAATGGGGTGAAACAGAGATCCTAAGTGGCTGCTCAAAGTAATGGGAGTTGGGAGAAAAGGCTAGACTTGGCTGGAATTAAGGGTGGAAAACTTTTGGGCTGCTTGGATTAGGCTGGAAAATGAGAGGGTAGAGACCTGTGAACAGAGCAATGGGAGAACCCCTTAGGTTTTGATGTGTGAACTAGAGGTAGGGCTGCTGCAAAAGGGCCAGGTTTGACAGGAAAATGAATTGCTCATCAGAAGATTGATGGAGCTGCAGTGCTGTCCTAGGGACGGGGGCTTGGAACAAATCAGAGGTGGATTATTAATTTAAAGGATGAAGGTATCTAACCTAAAATCTTTTTGATGGAGAAAATGGTAGAAAATCACATAAATCTCCCTAAAAATGCCCAGGAAATCAAAGATTGGGTATGGGCGAGGATACTATCCTATCCTATTTTATTCTATTTCTAGTGTTTGTTGCAGCAATAGGAAAAGATAAGTCTATCATATTGGGCTATCCTATCATTTTCTCGAATGTAATTTTTATACTTAGGTAAGGTCTGAGTTAGAGATTAACATGATGTGATAGACTTTTTTCTTCCCCTTTTTGTCCTAGCCTCTCAACACTTCTCTCTCCCAATCATTTTCTATCATGCTCTAATCCTATGATTTCCTTATCCAACTCTCTTATACTTTCTAACGAGCCCTAAATGTTAAATAGCTGAATGGTATGGTAATGAAACTTTTCATAAGGAAAACTGCATGGTTCTTCAACTTCTACCCAAACATGAATTTAATCACGTGTCAAAACTGCATAAAATGGAAACTTTGTGTCACGTTCAACTTGGCAAATTTTTGAATCTGACTAGTTTGTCACAATACTGTGATAAAAGTTTCTTTATGTCAGGTTAGTTATTTAATTTCTTGTCATATTCTTATGGAAAAAATATTATATAGTTGCCATTAGGGATGCTAATTTCAACTATCTATGTTCGTATGTGACAGATGGCTTAAATGCAGAGTTGTTAGATATTGTTATCAATTATCAATGTTTGTAATTTTGTGATGGAATTATATCTGCATGCTCACAATAGGAAAAAATATGTACATATTTATGAAAATAACAAAGACTGCTTAGGTAATTTAATTAGCTCTATATGCTGAAAGCATGTTTCTTGTAAAATGATCGGGAAGAGTAATCATGCTAATGATATAATTCCGTCACTGAAAACTGCAAAGTTTTGGCATGAAAATGTGTTGTTTTGGTGTTATGAGCATTTTCCATTAAGGCCATTATGGTTAAATATTTTGATTTTTGAGGGATGAGATTGTTGGGGATTTGATGTTTGAGGGGTAAATGGTAGTCAAATGCGAATGACAGTGATGTCAATAGCCAGCTGTAGCAGGGTAGCAGGCTAGGGGATCATAGCTTGGCCACTCCAGAATGCTCATAGTTGAGCACTTGAGTGTAGTTGCCTGGAGTGTTGCATTACCTGGTATTGCTGATGCCAATAGCTGCTATTATTCTCTCTCATCTCTCCTAAACCCTAAATGCCCCAAAATCCCTTCAACCATGTCTATTAGCTCTTCTCAGGTGTATTTGACCCCTATGATGTTGCCAACAACTCCTGAATGCTTTTTCAGTATAAAAGTTAAATAATAAAGGAGAACAATAGAGATGAACAGATTTTAAGCTAATCAAGAACTAATAAACTTATAAATAGCATCAAAATAACAAGACATATTTGTCAAGTAGTGTTATACTATACCTTCATGTTAACCTATTTGTGATGTATACTCTCTCTGTCTTGTGACACTAATACTAGTGTGATCTAACAGGTAAAATTGTTCTTGTCTGAGGATTACCCCTCAAAAGTTGGCCAGAAATTGCCAGATCATCTTCAAGCAAAGATATCATCAACATTACACTCTAGTACTAATGAATCTGATGATTTGCCCCCTGGGTTTGAAAGCAGTCATTTCCTGAACCGACGGAAGGTTGAATTCTCCCACATTTCCCAGATAAAATGGGAACGTCCTCCCCGGGTAATTCTCCAATGAATGTTATTTTGGAGCCTGCCTTTGCAAGTGACTCACTATTGCAGTATCTAGTTTTTCTTTTTCTTTTTGTATGTTTCATGCTCTGCTTTCCCTAACTGGTTGGTTTCCATTCTTTTATCACTTATTTGATTTCTTTACTTTCCAATGCAGCTTGTTTTCAGTTCTCACTGGCGTGTTGCAGCTGGTGAAGAAAGTAGGGAGAGAGAGGCTCAGAAGCTGAGAGAAATGAAAGTGCTTGAAGCAGTTTATCCCCGTATTTCTGCCATTCCTCCTAGGTAAAGAGTTAATATGGAAAGCCATGCAGTACTTAAATTTGTCTTGTTACTAACATTGTTGACTTGCTTTTGGGTGTGTAGCCCTTCTGTTTCCTTGGATGTAGAAGAGGAAGATTATGATGATAACATTACTCCTCTCGTCTCTATCATTCCCATTGAGGAGGAAGAGTCTATCAATTCCGTAACATTACCCCACAATGTGCAGTCACAGAACTTGCAGCAATATATATCAGCAATGACTCCAATTAGTTCAGACTGCAACACCTCCCATACTGTTTCCTTTGATGCCTGTGGAGCGCTCATATCTGGGGGGGTATCTCTTGGTTCGGAAGCAGACTTAGCAGCAGCTTCAGCTATTGTAGCAGCCATCGTGAAGAGTAATGAGCAAGGGAGGTTAGTAGATATGGATCTACTGGTTGAAATATTTAATGACCCAAAAATGATTGAGAAATTGACTAAAGAAAATAGAATTGCAACCACCACTGTAAGTGCATCCTCAAAAGCTGTGGATATACCCTCTTCTGGATCAAAACCTGCTATTCCATCCGTTTCATTGTTGAATCCTACACCTGATAAGCCAGCAACTGCATCAGTTCCATTGTCTAGGCCTGTGTCTGGTAAACCAGTATCTCCCTCAGTTTTGCTGCCTACTGTTACACCTGCACCTCACATGCTCAGGTCTGTCAACAATAATATTCACCATGTGTCAAATGGAATACCAACTGCTTTAAATACCCAGCCTCGGCAAGATACAGTTCTGGCTTCCGGAGTGAAGCGAGCTGCATCATTGCCCTCCATAGCTTCTAGTGAGCTAAGCTCTGTTACATTGCCTTCTGCTACTGGGAACTTGCATACTGTTGTGAATCAGGGGCAATCCACTGCTAGTACAATGCCTCCTTACCAACTAAACACAGGTTCAGAATGTGCTGTAAAGGATGCCAACTATTATAAAAACCTCGTTAGGCAACATGGTGCAGATAAGCAGGACTCACAAATAGGTATCCGTCATAGTAACTTCCAAGATTTGAAACCAGTACATAACATTAACAAAGGAGAAGTGAAACACAAAATCCAGAAACCATGCATATACTTTAAAAGCTCAAGGGGGTGCCGAAATGGTAACAATTGCCCCTATCAGCATGATGTATCAGTTCACTGGGGAGCTGGTAACGTCCTAGGGGCCCAGAATGCAAAAAGATTTAAATTATGATAAGAAATTTTGGGGAGAGCATAAATCTTAAGCGGCATTTTGCAACAGTAAAAATTTTAAACCTTTTGTTTCAACCTGTATAGAACTTGGAAACAGGGAGGAGGATGAAAGGAGACGGAGTGAGGAAGAGTGGGATATCAGTTTTATAGGTTTACCAATTTCTCTGGTTGTGCTTGGAATTGGTGGCCGGATTTTGATATGATTTTTGATCTTGAAGTAATTCCCTTACAACTGGGTGAAGGGTTCTTTTGACAGGTTAGTCAATTATAGAAATTGACAGTAGTGTGTTTTGGACAAAATGGTCCTTTCCTTTTTGAATTTTTTAGTTTGGGTAGATTTGTGCGTTCTCGGTCTAGTTGAGTGGTGGTCCATCCATGGAGTCCATTGGTGATGACAGCCATACATTTTCGTTGCATAATAAGAAAGTAAAAAAGGAATAATAAAAACATGGGAATATTTAAAATTTGGGAAAGAAGATCTAACAATTTAATGATCAAATATTAAAAACTTTAATTACGGCCTGTTTTTAAAAATAGAAAACTAAAAAACATGTATTTTTTTAAATTAAAATTCTGAAATTATTTTAAGGTGATTTTGAAAAATGTTTTTAATTTTTTTGATTTTTGTGGTGGAAATGTAAATAAATCATTTAATTTGTAAAAAATATTCTTAAAAATAGTTTTATAAACCGATTTTCAAAAATTAAAAAATAACTTAATCAAACACACTCTAATGACCTTTTCGGAATCAATACTTGATTTGAATGTATGGTAATTGATTTATGTTTATTTCTAAGTAGTTGAACTAATAATATATTGTTATGAAAAATTTTGAATATATGACTTTTCCCCCCAATAAATAGTTCTTTTGGAGTCAACCGTGACACAAGGTGTAGTTTTGAAAATATTATATTTTTCTTAAAAAAAATAAATAATATTATTTCATTCTCTTTTTTAGTTTTTTAGTTGAACTTTGTGTTTATAAATACACAAATGTTATTTTTGTCTCACATTGTTTATCAGTTTCTAAGATATTATGAAAGAAAAGGCAAAAAAAAGTTATTTTTATTATTTTTGTAATTTCTTAAAAACAAAAACTAAAATAAAAAAGTTGTCTTTTATAATTTTAAATGAAAATATGTAAATAAAAAAAATTAAGAATATATCAAACCACCTGGATGTCATTTCAAAGTAAAGTTGTTTTAGTTACCAAAAAAAGTAAAGTGTTTTTATCCCATTAAATATATAATGTCATATCAGGCACGTGTAGTTTTATTGAATTTTATGTTAAGATTTAGGTTTCAGTACAATCAGTTAATCTAGCTGGTGAAATGACATAAAAATAATTCACATAAAGAATTGTACGTAAACATTAATTAGGTTGGAGATAATGAAAATAAATTATTACTATAGGTGAATTAGCATATTTAAATTCATGTTTAAAATATTTAAAATTAAGTTCACTCCACTTTAATGTGATTTTGTGAAAAACTTTAGTTTGGATAATTTAAATTTAATTGATTTTGTTCCTAAACTTAGGGTCCCTATTGTTTGTAGTTGGGTAAAATTTATTTTAATAAATTTATATAATTAATGACAGGAAATGAATTATACATGATTTACTAAACACGTTGAATAAGAGTACTTTAAAATCAATTTAATAAAATTAATTCTGATTATTTTTAACTTGGAACCAATCAGGCTTTTAGGTTTGATTTAAAGTGATTTTGTTTCTAAATTTAAAATTAAAATTGATATCTTTCCTAAACCTAGGTTTGAATAAGTGTGATAAAATGATTTTGTCCTCAAATTTTATATTAAGCTTTATTATAAACTTATTTTTAAGATAAAATTGTTTAAATATAAATCGCTGCATTTTGAATTCGCTTTTAACTATACATCAATTTTATAAAATCACATGTTTAAATAATATCATGATAAGATTTCAATAAGTTATATATAATTAAGCGGTATACGATACAATAATGGTGTATTCATACACCATTTACATACAACTCAATATATTGTATTGTACATGTTTAGTTATATATAAACGGTGTACGTATATAATAGTGGTGTATTCATACATAATTTACACACAACTCAGTATATTGTATAGTACATGCTTAGTTATATATAAATGGCGTACGGATATACCACTATTGTATCGTAGAACTCCCTCAATATCAATATGATATCAAGACTTAGACTCTGTCTATAGCGGCGTCAATAAAGAACGTATCCATACTAAAATAAGGCTCAACCAAATTTATGAATAAGTTTTCTGTTTTTTTTTCTTTATTTTATTGAAGTACCTATCTCAAATTCATGCGGGTGATCATATATCATAGTTGCTTGTTGCTTGAACACAGCAACTCGCAACAATATATGCCATATGCATGAAAGTAAGCACTTAATTATAATATCACTTATTACCTACGCTATTCTTAGTCAAATTTTCAAAAATTTAATTTTCCCAACACAATTATTTCTATCATTGAACACAATTATTTCTATCATTGAAAACGTAAATTAATTAGTTTATGATGATGAACTAAGCTAATGAAATAAGGCAGCTGTGAACTCATGCCTTTGCGCATCTCTCTCTCTCTCTATATATATATATATGCACGTACGTAGAGGAAGCCTTAAAGCACCAACGACATGAAAGAGTTGATAAAGAAATGTCATAATCAAGCATGTTTTAGTTTTCAAAACATGTTTCTCCATATATAGAAATTAAATATATAAATATTCGACATCTTTTAGTTTTCAAAACATGTTTCTCCATGGGCGTGTCTAGAGTGAATCCACGCAGGTGAAATACCGGTGATTTACCCTCTCATAACTGTTAGATTTTCTTTATTTAGAATCAACGGTTGAGATTTATTCATGGTAACTGATTATTTCAGTTTTAGTGAATTTGCTGAATAGTCTATCTATCTTTTATTAAGTTTATAAAGATTGTTTTCTTTTTTTACCGTTGGCCATTATTAAAAACAACTAGCTTGTCCCCTGTTTCGTCTTCCATATGAAATGGAATGTTCCATTTGACGGCCAGGCACAACTATGGGTAAGAAAGTCATATTCGATACAAAGGCCCCTCTTCTGCAACAGTAATGACACAATGGCATGTGGAATCATAATTTAATTTTTTTTCCTGCCCCTATTTCGTCTTCTATTGAAGAATGAATGAAGCATCCCCTGTTCCACGACAAGGCGCGACTAAGAGTTGGAATCTTTTATAAGGTTGCAAATTACCAATTTCCCCTTCTTAATATTAGTTAAAAAATGAGGTGTGACACAGTACAAATGATTCAAGACACTTTTCCGGCATCTGACATATTTTGTGACAAATTTAACTCATTCTCGTTGAGTTCATGAGCTGTGACGAGTGGACGGTGAAAACGTCCTCGGCGGAGGTGTTGGGAGAGGTGGCTTTGGTTGAGAAAGACTTGCATCATGATCACAACATAAGTTTTAATGCTCAGATTCGTTGTAGAATTGCCGGTTTGATAAAAAAACTATCCACCCTTAAATAATTGATTGCAATTTCGAGCCTCTGTTTCTGGATTATATGGTGTGCTGCTTTTTTTTTTACTGTTAACGAGATGGTATGCCCATTAGCCTACACCAAGTTGTTTACCCTCCCTGAATTAAAGACAAGGTGGAGGCAAGAATTAAAGACACGTAGCACATGCAGAAAAAACAAAAGAATATGATTGAAGTCATGCCATAGTTACTCCAACAGAGCATTAGCACGGTCTCTCAAAGTGATGGATAAGATGTGCCCATTTAATAATTTTACTTTTCACTTTAACAAATAAAACTTGTGAAAATTCTGATCCCAGTTCTAGTTTGATTTATTTGTTTTGTTTACTATCTCTCATTTTATTTTGGTTCTCGCACCATGTATTTTTCAAGGCAAAAGTTTTGCCTTCTAAAGAGTGGAACACCGGTGTTACACCCATGAGATGAAACACTCTAGCATGACCCATGTTTTAAACCACACATTAAACATATATTGTGTGCACATGCTTGTGTTTTCTATATATAGTGAGATTAATGTGTTTCCGTACGTAATTCAAATCAATTCTTCTTCTTATTTTTATCTTACAAGATATATAAAATGAGATTTTATATTAACTTAAAATTTCATCTAACAATTTTTATTTTATATTAATTCTTTATGTATGTAAATGCGTGGGGGCATATACCACACTTCAACTACAACCAAACCAATAAATTCTAAACTTATGCATTAACTGAGCGTCTAGCGTAAAATTTGTGTATCGCTGCACAAGTAAAATTACCTGCTGCTACAAGTTCCGTAGGTATTTTTTTAACTTTTTAACCTTATGTAAATGAGCCCAAAAGTTTCCATTATTACTCTTTGAGAAAGGTCAATAGTCACAATAGAGAGTGAGTTAAATTCAAGTTTGGATTTCCCAATACATTATTACTTCAGATAAATGAAGGGTGAAGGTAGTTGATGACGCTTTGTGAAATCTCCAAATCCAACATTCAGAATAGAGATACATGGATTAGGGCACAAAAGAATGGTGATGGAAAGCGTTAAATAAGGAAGAGAGGTGCTCTGCTATCTGGATTCCACGATATATATATATATATATATATGGCGCGGACAAGGCCATCAGCAGCGGCTGTCGCGGCTTGGTGAGTTGAGGCCATGGAGGTTTGGTATAGGGGCTTAGCCTAGCCTTTGTGACGGTGACGCGTGCTTCCGTAGCGCGATGGTGTGGTAGCTCTAGGGTGCTCATCAGATTGGATGAGTGTGGTTTAGGACTTAGCTGTGCACGATGAAGGACGTTTGGACATCGAACGTGGCGGTGCGACAATGCAAGGGCACACTGCAGCGGTAGTGACTGGGTTGATGGATGCGCAATGGGAGAAGCATCATCGACTTATTCTCCACGACAGCGATGGAAGAAGCATCCTCAATGGGAATTTGGAGCTATCATTTTAGCACTTGTTTTTGGTGTATTTCAGCGATAGATGACGGTAGACGACGCGAATTGAAAATAAGTGTTGAAGAAAAATAGATTGGCATAATCACAATTTGCATAATTTTTCCACGCATAATTCCTCTCGAATATATGTTCAGCAACGATTTCACTGAAACTACTTTTTTACGACAAATAAGACAATGAACAATTGATGTATTGTGATGACACGCAAGTTATCACTTTCTTCCATTTCTCAACCATGGTTGCCACTCCAAATGCCACCCTTGTACACCTGTAAAGTGATGACAAACCAATACCCATTCATCAACTTCTTCATTTAGTTAGCCCTTGATATGGTTTATTTCTGGGGTTGGAAATCCATTTAGAAGTTTTGCCTCCAAAATATTTTAAAGGGTCCAAACCATCTTTGAAAAATTAAATATCACTTTATCATCGTTTGCAAATTAACTACAATTTTCTCACATTACATGCAACCGCTTTGTTAAATTTAATCAGGGATATTAAATAAAATTATAATATATCTTGTGTCTCAAATTGACTTGTGTATAGGTACATAAGCTTTTTACTTTTGTACCTTAAACAAGTCCATGCATTAATGAATTTTACGGACAATTCATTTTTAAAAACACTTATAATCATCATAAAACATTATATTAAGAAAAACACAAAAAGACATAATACGAATAAATCACTTAATCAAATCAATCCAACATGGAGGAAATCCCATTTGTTGTGAATTACTTCACAAATTTCATTCCACTCAATTGTCATAGGCCTCTATCTTATTAATCTTTAGACTCTCACAATATTTTTTCCCTACTATTCTTCTACATATAGCTTTTGTTTGGATATGAGAAGAAAATGGAAGAAAATAAATGAAGAAAAGAGAAAATGAACAAAACATGAGTGAATTGTTTGGATAGAGAGAACAAAGGAAGAAACTTAATCAAGAAAGAGATAAGTGAAGTGGTTCATAGAGTCATAAGAAGGGGATTGAATTTTGATCCATGAAAATTTTGGCATAACCTCCACAACTAAGTTCCTTACCGATTTTCTCAAGAGTGTTCTTGGTTATATCATAAAAAGTCTTTAAAAGATAGCGTTAATGTAGTTCAATAACTAGCTTTCACAAATATACCTTCTAAAAAATTTTATGATCATATGATGCTTATTATACAACTCTAATAATGTGAAAAAGTGCTACCAAATGAATATGACAACAAATATGCATGTGCTACTATTATATTTAGAAGAAAGAATAGTGTAAATAAGATTGACAATTTACTTCTAAAGGGCTAAAATTGTTGGAAATTTACAAAACTTTTATGAACCGTTATTTAGTTAATATTTAAACATTGTATAAGTTAAAAAAAAAACTCTTTATAAGAACGTATATACAGATTGGTAAAATATGCTCAAATTGTAAAGACAAACTTTGCTTTTAAAGGGATAAACTAATTCGGAACTTGATGTAACTTTTCAAAGTAGTTATTTTAGTGATGAGAAAGCTATTTATCAAGTTATGTATAAGGAAATGCAGATCAAACATAGTTTTACGTAGAAATTGGTTTTATTTCAAAGTAAAATAAGGATAAAATCCAGGAGGTATGAGAAAGTAAATAAAGTATAATGCATAAAAATAAAGAGAATAGGGATTAGAGATACTCTACAATGATTTTTATACTGGTTTACCCACAAAATACTATTGGGCTACGTCCCGTACCTATCTCAATAGGATTTTCCTCTACCAAACAAGTTTGTTTACACAAGGTATTCTTTCACACAAGCTTCCTCAGGCTTACTCAACTTAATATTCTTTTCACACAAGCTTCTCCAGACTTCACAACTACTCAACCAACACTAATTCTCATTTATTAGCTTGGGAGCTTCTCAACTAAAACTAATTCATGTACTAGTTAGCTTGGGAGATATACAACCTCTTTTCAAATAAAGTAGTTTTTTTTTTTTTTTTTTTTATAAATAGCTCACAAATCACTCAAAGATTGGATTATACTTTACAATATAGAGCTAATAACTCACTCCAATGGATTTAGAAACTATAGATCATATTTTTATAGTGATCTCTTAGAGAGAGTGACTTTATAAGGTAAAGAAAGTAATTTTTCACACTATGACAAAATAAGACCAATGAGGGCCCTTGTCAAGGCCCTCTTATTTCATGCCCTTGTAGTTATGAAAAAAGAGGGCATTTATAAAATGCCCTAAAAATAAATCAATGAGGGTGCTTCCGTCGAGAAGCACCCTTCCATTTTTTTTTTATATATATGCTTCAAGTGAGGGCCATTAACAAGAAGGAAACGCCCTTACTGAAAAGCCACTAAGGGTGTTTCCTTCCTATTACGCGCCCTCTTTGGGATTGTTTTTTTTATTTTATTGGTGAGGGAGCTTCTTACTAGAAGGGCGCCCTATCCAATTTTTTAATGCATTCTCTATTAAAGTCAGTGTTATAAAACTCGGATCAGTCATCAACACAACCAAGGTATTGGGTCACTGGGTCACTAATCGAACTAGTGAGTTATTGGTAGAACTGGTTAAACCGATATATATTTAAAATTATAAATTATATACTTAAAAATTAGGAAAAAAAATCAGAATATGGGTAAAATACATTTTTGGTCCCTATAAAATTCAAGACTTTTGTTTTTGGTCCCTATAATTTTTTTTAAAGCGTCCTTCCATTTTTCTTTTTGCAAATAGTCACTGTCCATAATGAGTATGTGTTTAGTGATGACAGTTGAATCTCTAGTAAGCGTACTGAAAATCAACTATATTATAGTGATGAGAAAAGGTTGTCGTATCCATAGGGAACATGAGATTTCTACTAAATTTCTTAATTAAAAAACTCACTAAGTGTATTTACAAAGAAACCGAAATTTATCATGATTTGGTAACAAGAAAATTAAACAAAGTTAAATTAAGCATAAAGTAAATGTGATAAAAAGGTGGTAGAGATTAAGTTGGAGAAACTAGGATTGAACTTTTGTAGAAACCACAGGAAACACTAGAAGATGGGTTGAATAGTGTTTTATATGTTTAAAAAGATTTTATGAAAATCTTTTCACAAGCAAAGTATTTCACAATAGTTTTGAGAAACTTGCTGAAACTGGTGTAATGGTACTTGCTGAAGTGACTTCAGCAGGTCCAGAAAATAGTTTTGTAAACTTGTTTTAAAGGACGTTTGAGATAGTTTTCAGTTTCAAACTTATAAAATAGATTATTCAGGACCCTCCTATTAGCTTAAATAACAGATATAAAGAGATAAGGGTAGAGAAGACTTAGCCAAGAAATTTATCCTGGTTCACTCACATTCACCGTGAGCTACGTCCAGTCCCAATGCCAACAAGCAAAGGATTTTCCACTAACTGATCACAGTTACAAGTATTCTTTGAACCACAACCTCTTCAGGCTAAAACCCAAGTATTGTTTGAACACACAACCTCTTCAGGCTAAAACACCCAAGTATTGTTTTACAGACAAGCCTTTCCAGGCTCAAAGGCAAGTATTCTTTGTTCCACCAAGCCTCTTCAGGCTCAAAGGCAAGTATTCTTTGTTCCACCAAGACTCTTCAGGCTCTCAGACACTTTGAAAGTGTTTACAATGAGTATAGTTTAAGTTCCTGAGAAACTTAAATAGAAATAATCTTGTACAAAGGATAACTGAGTGAAATTCAGGATACAAATGAAATTTTCTATGTACAAAATATCATAGAGTAGTAGTGAGATTTTTTGCAGCGTATTGGCTTGATAAAAACGTTCTTCTCTATTTTGTAATTCTTCATGAAGCTGTATATAGGAGTTCAGCTTGAGTCCGTTTAAGATTGATAAATTCATCGTTGAGAAATAACATTAAATGCTGTTAAGGCCGTTGTGATACAATCTCCTGAAAAGCTTCAGACTTTGTGTGTTGCAGGTGCAGGTTCCAGGTTCTGACACGTGCAGGTACCAGGTTATAGCAGTTTCCCTTTCTGGTAGAATGATTTGAAATGCTTTGAAAGAGTCTCTGTAACATTCCTTAATTGAATCAAACTTGCAGAGGATGTTTGTGATGCATTAAAGTCTTGAGCGAAAAGCCTTGTGACTTTAGTCAAATGCCACGTAGAGAATCTTCAGCAGATCTTCTTGATTCAAATAACACATCTCTTTCAGAGGGTTGAATACCTTCAACAGGTTCTCATCCTTCAGAAGGTTGCACCACTTCAGAGGGTTGCTCCTTCAGATAGTTGCTGAAACACAATGAAATACCCTTAAGAGAATATGTACTTTTATCAATATACTTTAACCAAATTTGTTACTCATTAAAACTTAGGATTTGTGAGACTTAGACATTATTAATCTCTTAATAATATTTTGAGACTCAACATTCTCCCCCTTTTTAATGATGAAAAATTTGCTTAAACTACTAAATATCTTAAGGGAATTAAAGAGTATAGGTTTAGAGTTTTCTCCCCTATTTCAGATACTCGGTCGGTCAAAATACCATGCTCCCCCTGAATCAGTGATTTCTTCTGAAGGATGAAAGCATTTTAACTTCAGATTTTTGTTAGTTTACATATCTCTCCCCCTTTTGTCATCAATCAAAAGGGTTAATCTAGGAAATGAGGGTAGAGAGAAATAGTAATATCTCTCCCATTGAAATAATTGAAGTAAACTGAAGTTACCAAAGCATTTAATGTATATTAAGGATATAGATGCAGGGTAAGTATTCAATTAATTTTAGAAACGTGTAGATAATTAATGTCAATCATTTCCAATCAGTGTACACAGAATAAATGCACACAAAACAAAGTATCACATAGTAACACAGAATAAATGCACAAGTGAGTCAAAACAACTCATTCATTAAAATCATTCAGATATTCAGAGAATAACAACATAACATTTTAATGAACACAAAGACTTTTTGAATATTGGCATATTAGAAACTGCTAGTTCTCTTAAGCTTAGGCTTATATTCTTGATCATGCAAACGAGCAAGAGCAGCGTTGAATTGCCTCATTAAAGATTGAAGTCTCAGGTTCTTGCTTCTCAGTCTCTGAATCTCTCTTTCTCTAATCTCCAGGGCTCGTGCAAGATCAGCTTCCATAAAGATGAAATTAATGTGCTTCCAAGTAAACTCCTCCCTTCCAAACCCAACAGAGATCCCATATTCAGCAGGGTTGACTACTTGACGAGTGAAGATAGTAGGAGAATACACCACCATAGCCCAATCTTCATGAAGCTCATATTTTGAACCCGGAAAGGTTCCAGGGAACCAAGTCCTGAATTCTTGAACAGAGAGGGAGTTCTTGGTAACTGAATCAGCAAAGTCATAATGTGTACCAGAGCACAATCCTTCTTTTTCCATTTCATGCCAGTATGACTTCCATAACCAATCTCTGTAGGAATGGTCAAAACCACCATAAGTTTTAGCATCTTCAGGCATTCTTTCCCATTCTTCAGCAGTCATGGGTTCAGGATCTTCTAAGTATGTAAAGTAAAACTTGGGTGATTTATTCTTGTCATAATTTCCTTTAGCAAAAGGCAACTTTGGAATGATCTTATATGGTTGCCAAAAGATGGTTCTAGAAGGCTTCAAGGTGAGAGGCTTGGGAGGCTTGAAATTGACACACCCAACAGAGGCAACAATGTACCTTGCATACAACTCAGTTTCCATTTACAGATGCTGTGACACCCTTCTACCCCAATCTCTTATACATTCGTCAAATAGAAATATTTAGAACATTTACAAACCACATCGGGTAAAAAGGTTCACATTCTCTTTCTACAAAACTTCATTGATTCAAAGCAACTGAATTAAAACAGAAATTAAGGTCAACTGTTTTCAAAGTAATTAAAACATCAAAATCTCAATTATCAACATCAAAACATCCTTATTGGCCATGTAAGGCACTAAAAATAGTTTTCATAATCTCTTCTTAATAACATAAAATAAAACCCCTATTACTAAGCCCTGATGTCACAAGTATCAGAGCGACACCCCTTCAATTCAATACTCGGCACCTGATGTGCCATCATCATTGCCTGTAAATAAACCACAGAGAAAACGGTGAGGAAAAGAATACCATCTCATACATGCACACAAAAGGCTACCCTATCCTCACCCACATATAATCATCATCATTATCAAATAATATCATACTCATATCATTTCATACTCTTATTAACAAATATATTATCTCATCACCAGTTTATAAGTCACACTCGCAAATCACCAAGAAAACACATTCTCTATTCTCAACACATAATACTCATATCATCAATAATACTCATATCGTCGCAATATAATTCAATTTCATCATCAAATGCAATGCATGTTCATCTATCATCATGCACACCAAACCTCATCAACTTCATCCCAAGGATCATGACTTGGAACTCCGCACAATGGGCGCACCTCATCAATCTCCCTAGTTTTTACCGATTCTGGCCCTACCATTAATCACCACACAGGCCGATAGGTTGCACAATGCCCCACTCTAGGCTCGTGCGAAGACATCCGCCCCGCAATGATGGCCCTACCGTTAATCACCACACAGGCCGATAGGTTGCACGATACCCCACTCTAGGCTCGTGCAAGGATGTCCCTCATCATGGTCTCTGCACCCCCTCTATGGGTCCGTGCAGTTCACCTCCTGAGTTGCACCGTACCGTTAGTCACCACACAGGCCAGTAGGTTGCACAACACCCGTCTCTTGGGCTCGTGCATCCCAGGTACCACATCTCATACGCTCAATGCATAATCATCATCATATCACACCTCATGTGCTCAATGCATCTATATCATCATTATCACATATCTCATATGCTCAACGCATCAATATATCATCATCATCATAACACACATTGTATGCTCAATGCATCAATATATAATCATCATACACCTCATATGCTCAATGCATCAATATATAATCATCATACACCTCATACCTCATAAGCTCATTACATCAATATGTCATCATCACACATCTCATACATCATCATCATACACTCAATACATCAATACATCATCGTTATCATCATACATCACAATAGTATAAACATCTATCATCAAAGGAGATATTCATATCATCACACTCACATCACAATCAATGTATAAAAATCATCAACAAACACAAGGGTCACAAATCCACTCTGGTAATCGATTACAAGCCTCCTGTAATCGATTACCAGCCAATCACCTATTTGGTAATCGATTACAGGACCCCTGTAATCGATTACCTGCAAGCAAAACCTCTGGTAATCGATTACACACCCTCTGTAATCGATTACCAGCAAACAAACTCTCTGGTAATCAATTACACACCCTCTGTAATCGATTACCTGCAAGCTAACACCCTGGTAATCGATTACAAAGCAAGCCAAATGCACTCCAGGCTCCCTAGAAGGCCCTGGTAATCGATTACAGACTTCTGTAATCGATTACCCGCGACGCAGATGACAGTTCTCGCGACTTTTACCCCCTTTTAAACCCCCTTATTCAACCTCTAATCAATCCTCATTGTTAAGACATCAATCATATGCTTTATATCAAACAGACTCAACAAAAACACCGATCTTTACACAGATTTTCACAGTTATTCCATCATAATCCCCAATCATCAAACCCTTATTTACCCCTTTTCGCTATTCTCGCTATCCTCTTCTAATTCAATCAAGATTCACAGAATTAATCATCAATCAACCGGTTTTCATCATACAATACTCAATATATATATATATATATATATCAATTTCGAATTTAGTGTCTTAGAGGGTCTTATGGTTGCCTTCACTACCCAAGCACTCCCACATGTACATACAAGCAGCACCCTTTCACCCACCGTACCTTAGAGTTGACGATTAAAAAAATAAAAAGCAGCACTCCACTCCCTTGATGATCTATTCTGCTACACTTTCCCCCTGTGAAGTTGCTTCTCTCCTCCTAGGGTTTGGTTATCTGACGTTTGAAGCTAATAGGGTGAAATAGATACCCCTCCCCTATTTAAATATCTAACTGAGTTGGGCCTACTCCTACCACTCATTACCCTTTTTAATTAAATATATCTGAAACATAATAATATAATGATATTATTATTATTTTCTTCATAAATCTTATTTTATTTTATTTATTCATTATGAATTATTAGGATATTATAGAGTCCTTATCCATATACATTCAAATTTAAATTCAAATCTTATAATTAAATCTTATCTTAAATTTGTATTGATTCTTACCCTTAATCCTTGTGATCTGAATATTCCTAAAATCTGATCCTAATTTAAAACACTAACCATATTTCTCTCATAAGATTATCATTATTAATTCTGATATTATTTTATTAATATAACAATTACTATATTTATAACAATTAATGTTAATTGCAATCTTATGATTTATCCCTTAATAATATTATTATTATATTCAATATAAACATATTTGATTAAGATCCTAATAATCTGACGTCTCTCCTAATATTTATAATATTATATTATTATTATCTCATAAATACAGGTATATTAATATTTACTATTATTATTATGTAACTTCTATTTTTACAGCTAATGTTATCGAAATATAATTATACGTATTTAAATTATATTTCTAAATTTTGGGATGTTACAGATGCCTGATGAGAATCCATTCTTCAGCAGGTATCTTCTCATGGTCAGGAGAGCATACATCTATCTTCTTCCAGTAATGATTGGGTGGTTGCACTCCTTGCCTTATCTTCTCAAGTTGATCAGATAGAACACACCACCTGAATTCTTCTGTGCAGTACATCTTCTTGCTCTTGCCTCTTTAAGAGAGTCTACATGCAACCTAGAGTGCTTGAACAGAGGCGGAGAGTTCCTGAAGTACAACAATTCTTCATAGAGGTTGGGAAACTTTGGGATTCTATGCCTCTGGTTGTAGGGAGTGGAGTAGAACTTATGTGGAAATTCTGCAGCCTTTAACAGATCCTCAAAGTTGTTGATTAGAACTATAGGATCACCAGTTGGCATTCTTGAGAGATTTCTGGTTTTTGGCTTCCACAGCTTCTCCCTAGCAGTCAGGTTTCCTTCAAAAACAAAATCTCCAGTGTCTTTCCTGACATAGCTTCCCTTTGCATCCCAATCAATATTCTCAGCTCTAATTGGAGCAGCTTTAGGAACTTCAATATTATTAACAGCAATAGGAGCTTCAAAATTCTGCACAACAATAATGGGTTCACTGACCTTTTCAGCAACAGGTTTAGTGACCTCATTAGCATATGGTATTTCAACAACTAGATCTTCAGCAGGTTCACCTATGGTGCTATCAGCAGGTGCAACCTCTTCAACCTTATCAGCAACAGGTTGGATGACTTCCTCAGCAGCAACAGCAGTTGGTTCTTCAACTATAGGATCAACACCAAGAAGTTCAACATCCTTTGCAGTATCAACAAATGCAAGAACCTCATCAGTAGATGGATCAGACACCTTATCAGCAATAGCAACAACTTCTACCACCTTTATTGGGACTTTGGAGGGACTCATATCATCTTCCAAATCAACGGGATCAAGGTTCCCAAAATTAACTTTGACCTTTTTGTAAGGTTCCTCTGTAGGCAAGGGCTTCATGGCAGCTTCCTGGAGCTTCCTCTTGTATAGCTTTGTCTTGGTAAGATCATAGAGAACAAATGGTGTAGCAGGTTTGACTTGTCTCTTAACAATTCTTTTGTTTTTCAAGTCCAAAACAGACTGAGTTCTTACTTGTTTTAATGCTTGTTGAAAAATCCCAGCATCATCCTTTGGGATTGATTTGCTCCTAGTGATCATTTGGGGAGGAGCTTCTTCTCTAACAGGGGATAACAACCTCCTGTGTTTAGACCTTGCTGCCTTTGAAGGCCTCTTTCTCTTTGTCACATCAGCTTTCTCCAATTGCTCATCTTCTATCATGGCCTTTTGAGCTGCTTCAGCTAAGGCTCTGTCATTTTCTTCTTATTCTTTTCTCTTAATAGCCTCTTCTTCTTCAAGGGCAGTAGCAATTTCCACTACCTTTTGGATTTCTCGATCTGGATGCATAGAGGCTAGAGGCATAATGTTGAGTGGTTTTGAAGAGCTTTCACTATGAGCTTCATCCATCATAGCCTATCCCTTGGGAGTCAAGGTAGGCTTAGTAACTTTAGCAGGCACTTCAGTAGCCTGACCCACAATTTCAGTAGGTTTATTGTGAACCTTCTGAATAGGTTCAAGGTCCTTTAGTGTTGTTGCTTCAGCTACATTTTCAGATGGAGTTGCTTTTTGATATGATGCCTCCACCTCTCTTACCCTTTCAAGGTCAGTAGGGGTAAGGATCTTCTGAAAAGTCTTGGTTTTTTTTCTTTTCACAATCTTTTTCTCAGGAGTTACCTCGGCAGGTTGGAATTCTACTTTTTTGGTGTCTCCTTGTAGCTTATCTTCAAGGATCTCCAACATAGACTTTTGGAACTTCTCAGCAAGTTCCTTCTTCCTCTTTTGTTTTGGTTTCTTCAAGGTAATCCCCACTTGCTTAATAGTGGTTGCATTGAAGAAAGTGGGAGGTTTCTGGTCAAACAACCTCTCAACAGGAACCTTGTGATGCATCAGAATCTTCATGATCAAGGTATTGTGGGGCAGGTTGGCAGCTGAATCTCTTGCCCTTCTAATCATGCCATACAAAATGGTCCATGGCAGATTAATCTTCTTCTTCTGTAAAAGATGAACGAGACAGAATCTCTCTAACTCCGAGATATGATCCTTGCCTCCTCCTTTGGGGATAATGCAATACCCCAAAATTGCGAACAGCAGCCTTGGAATCTCCAGCAACCCAGTGCCCTTCATGTTGGATGGACCTTCTGATCCAAACAACAACTGATTGAACTTCCTGGCCCCACCATTTTTAATCTCCCATTCTGGTACGAAAACAGCTCATTCAGCCTTCACGCCAGTCACTTGTTCCAGAACAGTGTTGTTGACAGTAATCTCCTGACCCATCACTTGAGCCTTTATGTAAACTCTTCTATTTCCTTCAACCTATCTTACGGTCCTCTAAAACTCGTAAACGCTGGCCTCATGCCATCCACAGAATATATTGTCGAAGAAGGGTAACCAACCAGCACATTTGAAATACTCAGAAAGGTCATACCCGTTTTCAGCAAGACTTGCAAAACTGACACACTTGGTTGGGACAATCTTCCCACCAACCTTGGATGAAACAAAACTTGATTTCTTGGATGCCATTGTAGTACCAGAGAGAAACTTGAAGAAATTAGGTTAACTTGAGAGGCTCTGAAAGCTCAAGGAACGCAGGAGAACTTGGCAGCAGAGGGAATGCAAAGAGAGAGTAACTTTTAAACAGCTTCCCATGCGATATATATAGACTCAGATAACATTAATGATGGCAGTTACAGGCTGCGCAGACATAGGGAGTCGTGCGAACGTGCAACTTCAGAAGATAGGTGAAAAGCCAATAGTCTCAGAGTGACACGTCATCAAGTGCCAATTTCAGAAAGTATGTGTGTTCAACAAGTTCATATATTTTAGCAAGTATAAATTTCAACAGACACACATATTTCAGAAAGTTACATGCACACGCATTTTCACAAATTTACACATAAGACAAATAATCTCAGATATTTAAATTGCAATATCAAACAATGTTACCAGCAGGGATACTTAGGAATTTGAACTATATTTGTTGAGACTCAACATTGCTTTCAGAGATGGGATAAATGTTTTTAGCATCTTATGTTGAATGCTCTTGGAACATAAACCTTCTTTTCATCAAGAGTTCCTCTCATCCATTCTTCAGTAGTGATTATGGGAGTTCTCTTTGATTTATTCAACACATTTGCAAGAGAAATAATAAGGACTTTTGGTACCCATATTTTCTTGGGTCCACCTGGGTCAGTTTCTGGTAAGGGTTTCTCTTTCTGCTTGTTCTCAGACTTAAAAAGCCTATGTTTATCGCAGTGAGGACACCCATCAATCTTTTTCTTATCCTTTTTAGGCAACTTAGAATCTGATGTTTTAGATTATAGTTTTCCAAAGAAACCTAAGCCTTTTTTATCATTTAACCTTTTCTGAGTTTCCAATAATCTGTTAAGATTATTAGTTCCTTCAGTAAAGTTGGCTAAGTCTTTAGTAAGTTCCTTAATCTGTCCTTGAAGTTTCCATTTTTCTTCAAGTAGACTTTTAGAGTTACTATTCTCTTGTTCCTGAAACTCTTCTTTAAGTATAAGATTTTCTTTTTCAAGATCCTTGTTTATAGTGCATATAGCAGTATATGCATTTGAATGTTTCTTATACTTTCTGAAAAGTTCCTTGGAACTATCAACCAGATCATCATATTCATCTTGAAGAGTTGAAGATGTTACCTTAGAATTTGTTTCCTCAGGGACTGATTGATTTGTCATTCAGCACAGAGTTGTCTCTTCAAATGAGTCCTGTTCATCTTCTGAAGTGAGATCCTCTACAGACTTGTTATCTTCATCATCTTCTTGAGCAGATGAAGCTAGCCAATCCCATATTTCCTTAGCAGAGTTGCATCCTTTAACCAGTTTTGTTCAGAGAACAAATCAAGTACAGCTTGGCTTGAGCATTCAGTTGAACTTTTATTTTTTTCTCATAGGACCACTCAGCTTTGGAAATAGGTACTCCATTTCTCATGGGAACATAGTCACCATCAGCAACTATATCCCAGAGATCTAGATTATAGCTTTCCATGAACAGCTTCATATGTTCTCTCCAGTAGAAATAATCTTTCCTATTGAAAACTTGATGATTGGTTACAGATGCTCCTTCAGAGATGTTAAGACCATAGCTTGTTGCAGTTTCCATCTAGATCTTCTTCCCTCAGCACTTGTTAGATGCTCAACCCGAGCTTGAGCTCTGATACCAACTGTAGAAACCACAAGAAACACTAAAAGGGGGGTTGAATAGTGTTTTAAATGTTTAAACAGATTTTATGAAAACCTTTACACAAGCAAAGTATTTCACAATAGTTTTGAGCAACTTGCTGAAACTGGTGTAATGGTACTTGCTGAAGTGACTTCAGCAGGTCCAGAAAATAGTTTTGTAAACTTGTTTTAAAGGACGTTTGAGATAGTTTTTAGTTTCAAACTTATAAAACAAATTATTCAGGACCCTCCTGTTAGCTTAAATAACAGATATAAAGAGATAAGGGTAGAGAAGACTTAGCCAAGAAATTTATCCTGGTTCACTCACATCCACCGTGAGCTACGTCCAGTCCTAATGCCAACAAGCAAAGGATTTTCCACTAACTAATCACAATTACAAGTATTCTTTGAGCCACAGCCTCTTCAGGCTAAAACCCAAGTATTGTTTGAACACACAACCTCTCTAGGCTAAAACACCCAAGTATTGTTTTACAGACAAGCCTCTCCAGGCTCAAAGGTAAGTATTCTTTGTTCCACTAAGCCTCTTTAGGCTTAAAGACAAGTATTATTTGTTCCACCAAGACTCTTCAGGCTTTCAAACACTTTGAAAGTGTTTACAATGAGTATTAGTTTAAGTTCCTGAGAAACTTAAACAGAAATAATCTTGTACAAAGGATAACTGAGTGAAACTCAGGATACAAATGAAATTTTCTATGTACAAAATATCAGAGAGTAGCAGTGAGATATTTTGCAGCGTATTGGCTTAATAATCATGTTATTTCTTCATGAAGCTTTATATAGGAGTTCGACTTGAGTCCGTTGAAGATTGATAAATTCACCGTTGAGAAATAACATTAAATGCTGTTAAGGCCGTTGTGATACAATCTCCTGAAAAGCTTCTGACTTTGTGTATTGCAGGTGCAGGTACCAGGTTCTGACACGTGCAGGTAACAGGTTACAACAGTTTCCCTTTCTGGTAGAATGATTTGAAATGCTTTGAAAGAGTCTCTGTAACATTCCTTAATTGAATCAAACTTGCAGAGGACGTTTGTGATGCATTAAAGTCTTGAGCGATAAGCCTTCCGACTTTAGTCAAATGCCACGTAGAGAGTCTTCAGCAGATCATCTTGATTCAGATAACACATCTCTTTCAGAGGGTTGAATACCTTCAGCAGGTTCTCATCCTTCAGAAGGTTGCACCACTTCAGAGGGTTGCTCCTTCAGAGAGCTGTTGAAACACAATGAAATACCCTTAAGAGAATATGTACTTTTATCAACATACTTTAACCAAATTTGTTACTCATTAAAACTTAGGATTTGTGAGACTTAAACATTATTAATCTCTTAATAATATTTTGAGACTCAACAACTTCATCTCGATCTCACTCTTCTGTATTCTAGTAATAATTCAAGGATATATAGAAATCAAAACTATTGATATTGATGCAATACTCTAATGCCCCTATATTGATTCCTCAAATATAGGTTTATAAGAATATCTCCTAAATTCTGATTCCTTGGACACTTAATAGATAATCCAACATTACAAACATGTATTACAAAGCAATCGATATATTGAAATCTATTCCTAGCATAACAACATATTGTGTAATTTCATTCGGATCAGATTCCAGGCAGTACTTTCCAGTTAAAACTTAGAATTGAAATTAGGAAACTATTGATCATATGAAATCAAGTAATAAGAATAGAATGAAATTACCAATATCCAATAGAAATGAATAACTACATATATAAATCACCAGAATACATTTGAATTCGATACGATTACGTTCAATCCCAATGAAGAAATTAGCCGCTCATGGCAGCCATAATAACAGAAGAAATAGGAGTAGAAATGATTGGAAATAAGCTTTTGGAGCTTTAGTCACTTCCACACTTCGTCCTCTGAGTTTTTCTCCTTCCGAATATGTTACGATCCCTTTTTCGTTCTGTTTTTGCCCTATTTTACATCTGAGAAAGTGAATTCTCGCTTGAGCGAGCAAATTCTCGCTCAAGCGAAAAGAATTCTTTAATATAAAGAAACGTATTCTCGCTCAAGCGAGAAATCCTCGCTTGAATGAAAACAGGGCAGAGGCAAAACTCCATTCTAGAACATTTTCGCTCAAGAAAGAGTTTTCTTGCTTGAGCGAAGAATTGGCATAAACATATTTTCTCTAATTTTGCTCCTTTCTTCTTTCTCCTCACTTTAATCACTCTACAAAACAAACAATTAGTATCAAATAGAGTTAATTTTCAATCACATCTCGGAATAAAGCAGTTAGATTCAATAATTCTTAAATTAGGAGATTTTGACTTATCAATGACATGTCACACTTTTTCCTAATCACCATTCTTAGGTGGAATTTATATACCATATGTGGAATTTAACATAATAAATTAATCCTAATCATCTCTAATTCCTTCTAATCTCCCTCGACTCCTACCTCCCTCCTTGCTTTTATTTTCTTCTCCATTTCTCCCTCTGCTTTTGTGTTTGTCTCTCAGTAGTGAAAATGGCTTCAAAGTAGAAGAAAAATGACCAACGTGAGGCAGATTGTCTCCTAACACCGCTCTGTCACGATTTGGATGCACAATGAAGACAGTATAGTGTTTGGTGGGTGGTGACCATACTCGATCATGGAAGAGAAGCGACATCGGTATACAACCATGATTGGGTACGTGACACGGCTGCTTGAGCGGCCAAGAGTTGATGATGAAGAGGTGAGGAATGGCTATGGTTCACGACCATGGGTGTGGTGCGGTGTCTGTAACAGAATAAACATTTTATTTTCTCCAGCCCCTTCAACCCAGGTGCATTGTAGAATTCAAGTCCAACCCATTCAACATTTTAAAACCTTTTGGGTAGTTGCCATCTAACCCTCATTTCTACATGGGCTTTTCATTCATTGCATATCTTTTCGAATTTCAATAAACCTAACAATCCTTTTCGACGTTCGCCCTTTGCAGGCTCTTGATTATGGCTCCTCCTCGAGGTAGCATAAGAAACTTAGCTTCCTAGATTCATTCTATGATACTTAGTTCTTCACCCCTGAGGAAAATTTGATTGAAATTGTACCTAGAATTTGTCAAGTTTTCCTCTATTTTCTTTTTTTATTATCATTTTATGATATGGGTTTCTGAAGTAGTTTACTAATTAAAATTTTGTGTTTGAGTTTGATGAGAATATTTTTAGTTGCTTATATGTGTTAAAATTAAATGGGTATTTTTATTTTCAAAACTGCAGATGCTAATATGCTCATAGGAGTGATTTTTACTAGCCTTATAGTGTTTGGAAAATTTTGCTGTCGGTAGAAGAATGTAAGTCACCTAGCAGCGTTTTTTGTGTTAATGGTGTTTGAATTTGTGCAGGTTATGGTGGTGCTCGTGGAGGGTTCACGATGGAGAAGAAGAACATTGACACTCACGTTACTTTCTTTAAAAAAATGGATAAAGCCACATTGGATATTAATAAGACACATGATATATAAGTAGGAGAAAAAATGTGCCACATCATCAAAAGACACACTCATTTGGAGGGAATGGGCTATTTGCAAAAAAAAAAAAGGAAGGACGCTTTAAAAAAAATATAGGGACCAACAACAAAACTCGTTAATTTTACAGTAACAAAACATATATTTTACCGTTAGAATATTTATCTAATAATAAAAAATGAGTAAACCACCAATATCGTTTTAATAAAGTTAAGTTGAAAATAAAAAAATAAAAAGGTAGTTGCATATTATTTACTATATTTTACTATAAAAATATTATTCACTATATTTATAATTTTATATTATTAAAAATTATGTAAAAAATATTATTAAAAGTTAAATTAAATGAAGTGTAATTACTTGGTGCATCGTGATACATGAAGTTATATTGAAAAATTGAAAGTGTTTGTAAGCATTGTTATCATGATTCGTAAAGTGTGAGTATTGAAAATTACGTTAGTGTGTTTTCTCTCTCCATTGTAAATGCAAAACCAAGTGAATAACCTTTCTACATTTCGTCTCTTTCTAACCTCTTCCCCCTCTTTTTTTTATTGTGTTTCTCTCATATTTCCATTCTTCTTACCACAAATTTCAGTCACGGGAAGCTCTTTAAATAGAGAATTTCTTTTGAACAAAGACATGGGAGGCTTACAGTTTGGAAGGGTGGTGCTGCAACATGCAACGAATATGCTTTGTGGCTCTGCGCAATGAATGGAGTGAACACAGACAGAAATGGAACGACCAACCATCAAAAGGAATCCAGTGAACGAACAATGCGGTGTTATCGATGGTGGAACAAGGAAGATGGTAGAATGAATAGCACAAAGGACTCGTCCGGTTCATCTAAACCCAACTGAGTCATCGGTTTTTCCTTGAAATTGGTCAAGTCAAACTGGTTTCCACCGGTTTACATGCATAGTCGATCTGATAAGAGGCTTGGACCGGCCGATCCGAGCTAGGTTTGATAACACTGATTAAATTTGTTACATTACTGAATTCCTTTTTAGGTAATACCTTAAGTTTAATCTTCTAAAAAATGTTTGCACATTTTGATAATTCTAAAGAAGGCCAATAAGTGCAATTTTCTGTCTTTTATACTTCTAAAGCATTAAACATGCTTCTAATCACTCGTTCAACCTTCTTTTGCTTTGTTTGCATCAATAATAACTTGAGAATATGCTTCTAGAGTGATTGCACTAGTTATCCATGTTCAATTGCTCGTATCCTTCTTTCTACTCATCAATTTTTTCTTCTAATGGTTCATATTGATCTTCTACAGAGCTTTCAACACCTTTTGAAGTTTGATTTGATTGAGTTTAATGTGCAATAGATCTCAATGATAATCTCTTCCATTTTGAAGTTTGGAAGTTCCTTCTTATAGAGGTTTCATTATAACGTCTTAATTCTGTAAACCTAGAAATAATACCTGTTAGAAGCATATTCCCAAATTTACACAATTATTTTTCGTGACATTCTCAATATCGTTAAATAATTCACAATTAGAGCGCTTAGGTATACCAACTAAATACATAAGCTTCAATTCAATTACAATTATATCAATACTGTTTAAGGCCCCAAGGGAACCAAAATACATGACAAATCATATAATTCCACAATATGAATATCCATGAAAAATTTGGTGATAAGCAAAAGAATGGAACAAGTGGAAATCCACTAACTGACTCCCAAATCCTCCGGTCAAGCATCCGGTTGAGAGCCCTGCACATATAAAATAAGCCACACATGTGTGGTGAGACTAAAGTCCCAGTAGTGATCATACAAGCAGTGTAGGTGTACATGAAAATGAAATGCACAGCAGAAACATACATCATTACATAATTTTAAATGTATGAAGATGCAACAATCAACCTCTGGTGTTTAACCCAACACCCGGGGTCTTGTTACTTAATCTCTGTTCGGACCTCAGCTCAGAATATGTATAAGGAACGTCTTCCTTGCGGTCAATCTAGATCTGCCATTTAACCTCCTATCTTAATTTCAATCAACATTCCTTTTTACTCTTACATTAATTCCTCTTGGTCAAAGGACCTATAATTTCCTCTCATACAAATGTATGCATTTAACTCATAATGTAAGAGCAATTGAAATTCATATTTGTTTCTTCCAAAAATTCAAACTAAAGTGGTCCATGAGGATAAACATGAGTACATGCGTAATATAGTTCCCAAAAAACCACAAAATTCCCAAAATTTCAAAAACCCTAGAACACAATCAAGTCAACCATGGACATCAAACTTCATCAACCATAGTTTAACAATGCACAAGCATAAGGGGAAAAGGAATGAAGGAAAGGGATCATATAGGGTTTACACGCAAATGAGAGTGAATGGGTAATTCCCACTCATCTCTAGAGTAGTCAAGAGTGAGCTTGAGGAGATAGGATAGCCTTCTTCCTCCTTCATCCACCTTGGGTGAGCTTCCTCTCTTATCTTCTTCTCTTATTCTCTGCTAGGTCTCTGCTAGGGAAAGGAATAGGGGTTGGGGAAAAGTTTTAGAATGGGTCAAATGACCCTAGGATTCTGTTTTTAAAGCTGATTCGCGCGTTCTCGCTCAAGCAAAACATTTTCGCTTGAGCGAGAATCTGGTTTTCGTTTGAGTGAGTTCTGTTTCGCTTGAGAGAAAACCAAGCAGAATCAACCCTGCCCTCTGCCTCATTTTCGCTTGAGCGAGATATCCCTCGCTCAAGCGAAAATATCAGAAAAGGTTTACCCCAAATTGTATGATATTTTCGCTCAAGCGAAAATGTCCTCGCTTGAGTGAAAATCTCACAGACTGCAAACTCCAAATTTCCATCTCCACTCGCTCAAGCGAGCCATTTCTCAATTGAGTGAAAAAGGGATAATGTTATGCCCTTTTTAACCGTTTGAAGCCCTCTGCAACTTAATTTTTTCCATAAAATCTCTTTTTATATAAATTCAATCATGAATTAAGCTCATCCCCTTTATTTCCTTACTCCCATAAACTTCATTCTCACATCCCAGCTTTATTTCCTCTAGGTTCCTCTATGATTGATAGTTAAGACCTAATACTTGATTCTACCCTGACCCTTAAAACTCTGACTTTCTATTAATACCCAACCTTATATCTTAACAGAGTTATTAGCCTATGATTTTCGTTATACTTCCTAAAGCCCTAACTTTTGGGATGTTACATTCATCACTGCTGAAGAGTTTCATCATGCAAGGCAAGCTTTGAAACTTGTTGCTTTGACTCAATGATGCTTCTGAATAGTGTATCGTGCTTATAATTTTCTTCTAAATGTATGAAATGTTCATGTACTTTCTCAAGTATTCTCAAGACTAACATTAGTAGGATTTTCACTTAGAACACTTAAAATTTGAGAATGAAAGCTTGTTGTCATTAAAATATTAAGTAGGAGGGTCTTGGTGTTTTGGACTCAACAATAAGTTGGTTAAAACATGATGGTAAAGTGAATATGAGTGAGAATCATGATTTTTAACATAAATTTCTAAATGGTAGCTAAATATTGTCACTTATCATACCACTGGCTAACAAGTCTGTGTTAATTACTAATACAACTGTTTTCGTCAATGGAAGGATACCATCTTAAGTTAGAACCTTACATATGTGTGTTAATAGTCTTGAATTAAATTTTTAGACTCCAAGTAGCTTTTTTGGTTGATTCATCTAACTTTCTTTAGCTTTGATCCTTTTCTCATTATTTTTCATCACAATGTCACCAAATAATGCAAAAGTTATTCACAACTCCTTATTCTCCACTTTTGTAACAAAATAAGGGAAATTGGATCAAAATCAATCACAAAGTTATGAAAATCATAGAAAAATACTCCAAATTTCCCATAGATAAGTCAATAGAATGGATGTTTTTCATTAGAATCTAGTTTCGTCTTTAAGAGCCTCTTTAATTATCTTTGGTTCAATTTTAAACAAAAGTGCTAAGTTGTTATGTTCTCCAATTGTGAGAAATGATATGTCCTAATTCTTATATTAGAGAGAAACACCCGTCGGAGGCATTTCTATATAATACTCAAATTAAAATATGTGGCATTATGCATATCAAACATCCCATAAAATAAATATCTCATATGAATAAAAGAAAACTTAATCTAAAGCTTATGTAAAGCTGCAAAGTTTAAATGGCCAACTAAAAATCAAATATTGAGACAAAGCTTCGGTACTAATGTTTACATTTGAGAATGCTTGAAAGAATACAAGAAAAGTTATTGAAGGACGGTACAAAGATCAAAAACATCATTTAACATCAGAACATGTGTCCAAAAACATATTACACATAGATTTTAAGTCAAAAGTGATGAAACGAGCTCAAGAAGTAGCTTCTAAGCTTTATGAAGGTCAAGACAATTTATCTAAGATCCCAAGAACATAAATTGAGTTTTATCTAGCTTCAAAAGAAAATGTGAAGCTTTAAAAGGATCATTCAAGACCACTAGAAGCATGAGAAAGAGCTTTTAATGAAATCTAAAACTTTATGAATGTGAAAGATTACTTAAGAATTTCAAGCATCTTTATTTGAAGTGATAATGATGCAAACAAAGCAATTGGAGAAATCCAATATAAATAGAAACATAATTTTGGCTTTAGAAGCAGAACCTATAGTTTATGCAGTAAAGTTATCACTCTGCAGAAGCATTAGATTCGAATTTCAAGTTGTAAGTATGTTTAGAAGCATTGAACAAGTTCCCACACTCCTCAAGCTATTATCCTTGAATATTTCAAGTTGAAGGGCACTCAAGAAAGTCCTAGAAGGATAATTACTTTTGTTACAATTGTTAGTTGATTCAAACAACACAAAAGAAAAAGGTTGGAAGCTTTATGAGAATGTTTAAAGCTTCAGAAGCAGAAAGCAGAATTTCTGCATACTTCTAGAAGCATCAGTTTTCTCCATAAGTAGGAAAAACGCCATGGATTCTTTTTTTTTCAGAAGCTTATTCTTGTTATTTATCAAGGTTTTGGATGTTTTTTACATGTCCAGAAGGAAAATTTCGTGAAAGAACAAAAGAAAACCTTCAGAAGCATTGATTGGTCAAAGAATAAGATGGCAAAAGTTGTCCTATGATAGTGATAACTCCTACAAGGCCAGCAAAGAGCTTGACCAAACTTTGAACAACTCCAACAACTAGTTTGACAACCAAAATGCTATAGATACATGCCTTTGGTTGAACAAAAGCAAGGAGAAGAAATCCAAAGAGCCATAATGCATAAAATTACCTTCTGAAGTGAGGTTCTCCTTCTAAACACTCTAAAATATAGAGTTGTTGTTCTTAAATCTTAGAGCGTGTCTTAGCTCATATTTTCAAAGATTAATCCACTACATGAGTGTTTTTTTAGACAACTATAAAAAAACCCCATCTCTTGTTGAAGAGTGTTTGTGATCTCGTGAGCTAACTAGAAAGAGTTAGTGCTGGTTGAGAGTGTTAGAAGGAGCGTTAAGAGGCTGTAGAAGAATACTTGGCAAAGAACCTGAGGAGGCTGTGGGAGAAAAGAATACCTTGTAATCAAGATTGATTAGTGGAACATTCTTCTGAGGTAGGTAACGGACGTAGCCCAAAGATTATGAGGGTGAACCAATATAAAAATACTGTGCAACATCTCTTACCCTTACTCTCTTTATTTTTCTACATTTATATTGATTGATTTTATAGTGATTGTTCATTCCTTATTTGGCAAGTTACAAACCGGATTTTGATAAATTTGGTTTTAAATTGATATTTTTACACAAATGACATCCATATCAGTTGAAATACTAATAAAAGGTTTATTAAAATATGATAATGTTTGATGCTTCAAAAGTACAATTCTTGAAATATGTTTATAGACCTGGTCATAGAAAACCAGATCTAGGAAAACATGTTTTTGAACTTGTATTTTAAAATATATCACATCCACATCCGTTCCAATACTGATGAGGAAAGTTTCATTAAATTATGAAATTGTTTGGTGCTCCAGAAGCACATTTCTTGAAATATGTTATTCATAGACTTGGACATAAAAACCCGATCAGTGAAAACTTGTTTTAAACCTATATTTTTTTGCATAAATCACATTCATATCAGTTCAAATATTAATTTGAAAATTTAATTAAATTATGAAATAGTTTGGTGCTTCAGAAGCACATTTCTTGAAATCTATTCATTTTTCTAACATTGAAACTTGGGGTGGAAACTACCATATATTTATAGACTTGGTTTTAATTTGACTTAACTATATATTCTGATTGTTTATTATTTAAATATCTGGTGTGGAAAGTTTCATCAAGTTTCAAGTCTATTTGATAGAAGCATCATTTATCAAATCTCACTGTGTAACTTGATTTAAAATATCAGATTGTAAGCTTGGTTCTGAACAACTTTTCTCATATAATATTATTATTTATTGGTTAAAAATAAGTATCCCAGAAAGTTTTACTAAAATATAAACTCATTTAACCTTTCAGGAGCATGTTTTAAAGTGTCAAATTCACTGTTTTGCTTCTATATAACTGCAGAAATATTATATCATTCTTCTGAACCTTAAGTTGTTTCTGTATTAAATACACTATTTTAAAGGATAAAATCTAGTGATGTTAATCCATGTGATATTGCTTTCCTTTGAGAAGATAGTTTTAATCAACTTAGTTGGCATACTACACTAACCACTATCTTTTAGAAGTAACTTCTAATAGCCAAGATATTCCTTGAGCAAAGATCAATAAGTTTCTCAAATAACTTGTAGGTTGGACCAAAATTTTTCAAGGGTCACAATTCTACCCCCTTTTTGTGACTGTCTGAACCACTTCAAACTTAAAATAACATGCAAAATATCTAAGCCAATAAATACTATGCTTTACATTAAAGCAACCTAATAGTAGTCTCATACTAAAACAAGGACAATAATATATTCTCTTAATTGCGGCCAACTTGGACAATAATATAGTCTCATAATAAAAATAATAATTATCAATTGAGTTCATTTGGTGATTTCTGATAGTATGTTCCCAATATTTTATAGAATTTTTATTTTCTAATGTAATAAATATTATAGGAGCGAAGGTATAAGGGATCCTGCAACTAAGGTGCATTAGGGAACCAGTGTGGTTGATACTACTCATTTTCTTTTATGAAGATTATGTTTAGGAGCTCCTAAAAACCATTGTGGTTATTCAGTTCAAAAGTTCAATCACTGGAAAAACTTGTGCTAAAAGACTCATAATATAGTAGCCAAGCCAATCATTTAATAGTCAATAATACCATGGCTATACTATGTGTTCCAATGACAAATTTTACCCTGAACCTAATAAATTCAATTTCCTGGTTAGCAAAGTATACATTTGGATTTCTATCACAACTACTGAATTCCTTTTTCTATCATAACAATTATATTCCTTAGATCCTTTTACTATTATAACAATTGAATTCCTTAGATGGAAATTTTATATGGTGCTCTTTAAATGGTTCTAGGTTCTATTATCTCTACCTATAGCATGTTTAATTAACCCTCAGGTTCTATGAGTAATGTGACTTAGAGATGCCCACTGATTTTAATAGGAATATGGGCTTTTGGCACTATTAACCGTATTCATGATTTCTTTGAACCCAACCATAAGATCTTTTGGCTCTCACTTCTTGATGTTGGAATGGTTTCTCTTATGGTCTTTATGAGTAACTATCTTTTAATGTGCAATATAGCCAATAATTTCTGATTGTAAGAGCAGTAGCTAATGAGACTGTTACATTCTTTTTTTATTAATGGACCAGAAATATAATGTCAAAGCTGGCTGACGAGAGTGAAAGCAATCTCAGGAAAGCATTTGAAGAAGCTGAAAAGAATTCTCAGCAACAGTGAGTTTTGGCTTCTTTACTCTTAACCAAAGTGGTTTTAGGATTCATTAATCTTATTTGGAGGCTTAGAGAATGTCAAAAGGGAGCTTCAAGAACATAAATTTAATTTAGTGGATTTTATATTGATCCCACAAATGTTAGTCCTTTTTTGTTTACTTTAATTTGTCTTATTTTGCCTAAATTGCATTATATTTTCTAGACCTACAGAAACATCTTTTTAAATTTAAAGTTTAAACTTTAATTGTTGAACAAGGGCTGGAACAGCTGAATAGAGAAGCTGAACTGAGGGCTAAGTCTATCACCTGGTTTGCAATCTACTTAAAGAACATCTAAGTTTTCCTACGTTTTTGTTTTAGAAGAAAAAACAATCACAATGAGTTTTCAAGTAAGTTTTTGATATTTGCTTATATAATTTAAAAAAATGCCATTGGTATGACCCTAAATGCTCTTTAATATTTTTCCAAGTAATCACCCTAAATGCTACTATTATGACCTTATATGCTCTTTAATATTTTTTCAAATATGTTGAGGGATTTGACATTTATTTTTCATGAATTTTTCTTAATGCATTTATTGTAGGATATATCTATTTTGTAGGATTCGACATCTATTTTTCATTGACAAATTAGTTATGAGATATATCTCATGTTTATTTTTGTTTATGCACAAATATCTCCCTTTTTCCATGAATGCTTCCAAGTAAGAGATATATAGCAAAACTACGCAAATGATTATATTGGTTCATATATATGTTTTTCCTCTCTTGTGAGTGTGATATCAAACAATTAGGGGGAAATGGAATTCTTTGTTATGCTTTAACTACTACTAACAATTTAAAAAATTGGTTTTGTATGGATATTACCCTTGTCATTAGAAATTTCATTCACACCATCATCAATTATATACTTAATTTAATTGGCCTATTGATATTCATCATTTGTTTAAGTGGAACTAGGAGATGTGTGTGTGTTTAGAGGAGTCCACAGTTTATGATCATCTCTAACAACAAATGTTGGCTTGTCATGTTGGTAGCCTAAGGTCTAGGTTAGATAAGGAATCTAGAGACGGAAAAATTCCGTCTCTAAAAAGCTGACTTAGAAGGGTTACTTTTTACATCGGTTGTTTTATAACCGATGTAAAATGGTTTATCTTTTCACATCAGTTATTAATAACCGATGTAGAATCGTTTGACATTCTACATCGACTCTATACACATCGGTTGAAGAACCAATGTAAAAAGCCTATTTTAACCGATGTTAAATGTGTTTTTTGTACTAGTGATGGGTAAATTCTCATTTTCGCTCTTGCAAGCCTAGATTGTAAACCACGCATGAGACCGGCGTCCTAATGAGTATAACCATACATGCATTATAGGAAATTTGGTTTACGACTCTATGGGGTTCAATCTCTTCCCTTCTCTATGTACAATCACTCTTTAACCTGATTTTGTTTACGTAGATCACATATTTTGGGTTTTCCAATTTTCCCCTAGTAAATTTAGTTTGGAATCCATTTTCCTTTTAAAATTTTTTATTTTTTGGCTCGTTACAAGAACCATTGAAGATAGTCACTAATGAGGGAAAAACCAAATCTCATCATGCAAGTATATTGTGAGCATTATAGATTTTTAGGTCACAAGGCTGAAGATTTTCTAACCGACAAAGCAACGTAAGAGGTAAACTTTGTTTAAAAGCCTACTCCCTATCCCAATAACTATTAAAACAAGAGCAAGTATAGACCACATCAGAATCAAAACTTATACAGACCACTGTCGTTGCAAAATCGGAACTAGAGACATGAACCAAAGAAGCCTACACTCAATGAGATAGTAATCTGATACAGATAGGCCATTGAAGTTAGATTTAACAACGTTGAGGAACGCCTAAGGCACCAAGCCAAAGACCGTAAAGACTACTCACAAGTCAATTTGAAGCAAATCCAAAGGAATAAACCAAGGTTGCATTCTATGAGGAAGGATTTGATGTTGAACTTGAACTTCTAGCACCAAAACCAATATATACGTTAAGTTAATCTGTTTTTGAACCAAAGCTTCAAGATGAATTAAAGGCCAAAATTGAACCTGATCATTTGGAGCTTGGCATGCCAAGCAATCACAAGTTCATGCACCTTCATAAACTTGCTTGCAAGATGCATTTTGATGCACCTCGGATGAAGCTTATGACAAAGCAGTAAGGTTCATAAACTTTCTTCATGAGATAGCTAAAAAAGGGAAGAAACTTGACTGGTATCTTAAGTTACCACCACAAAAAAAAGATTTTGGTAACTTTTATATCCTTTGCTCTCTATATGGTTAGCATTACAGGAATGTCTTATGTGATTTAGGTGCCAGTATTATAATATAATACCCTTGAATGTATTTAAAGAACATAAATTACCAGAACCTAAAAGGACATCCGTGGTAATAATTAAATCAGCATATGGATCTAAAATTACACCACTAGGAAAATTAGAAAACTTATTTGTTAAGGTTAATAAATTTGTTTTCCCAATGATCTTCCGTCTACAATTCTTTGCTACTTCAAGAGCACTAATTGACATGGCCAAAGGAGAATTGATCTTGAGAACATAATGATAACATATATGTTTCCTTGAAGACTAACAAGAGGAAGGATGTCATTTTTGTGAAACATAATGTTATGCCAAACTAGAGACCCAAGAATGGGAAGCACGTTGACCCAAAAGGTCTAGTTATGTAGTACGAATTAGACTCTCCTAGTCGCCATAGTCAAATAGGGAGACCTCAGTCCAGCTCCCCACCAATGAATGTTGGTGACTTCTGTTCCAACTGAACTGGGGACAGTGCACCCGTTGGACCTGAGGGACTAGGGTATAGTCCGGTCCATTTTTCCCGGTCCAATGTTCTACACACAAGAAGGACTGCACTAAAACTAAAAAAAAAGAAACCGTGAAAAAAAATTTATGCTAAATTATATCCTTCGCAGTAGTTTATGTTTGACGGCTGTCTATCTCGTACAGTGTCTCCGATCACAAACCACTATTCTTTCCATCCCAGAATTTGTTATAACTTTCTTCGTACAAGTTTTTTTTTTTTTTTTTTGCGAAATGAAAAAAGAGCTTTTTTCTTTTCATGCTAATTCTTCTTCTCATTTTCTTTTTTTGTGTGATCTTTCGCTTCTTCATTTTTGAAAGGACGGCCTTATCCACTTTCATTTGGAAGGTTTCTTCCGGATCGAATGAAAGTTGAAATTCAGGCGGGGAAACAAGTCTTCCGGCTTTGGAGTCTTCCTCAAGCAGTGAATCACTGGCTACGTTTAGAGCTGTAATAGCAGCCGAAAACGAAGCTGAGATATATGCTCGGATCAGAAATTTAGAGAACCGAGATTTCTACAACCTTCCTCCGCAGAATCCGCCGGGAGAGTATGAAGGACTTGTTCGCTAGCACTTCGATCAAGCTCTCAATGTTCCACATTTTAGAGAAATCCTAAATATGGAATATTTTGAGCTCACAGTATTGGAGCGAAAGGGTATTTTGCAAGATAGACTCTTCAATCTTATGCTTGGTGAGAAGAATATTGACCGTATCATGGAGCTTTCTAAATATACAAATGTACGCAAGGAAGCATACTACTTCATTCACTATAAGGTGGAGCCTTTGAACTCTTTGCAACATTCCTTTCAGCGCCATCTCATGGATGGGAGTCTGAATTCTTTTATTCAATAATTAAACCAGCACGATAGACAGTCAAACATTTACCAGGAATTCTACTGCTACTTTACGGACGAAGAATTCCGCCGTGCAAATAAATGGCTTACTCGAAAGCACAAGTCTCACTGCCGGGGTGAGCTGCGCGAAAGAACTCTTTTGAGCCGTAGTTTGACTTCTAAGAATAAGCGATCGAAGGCACAATTTTCATCTCCTTGAATCGAATCGAATGCGATAATCTTCGATTATCACTGATGGCAAAGGACGATGCCCACACTTCAGGTCGATCAGAAAGAAAAAAAAAAGATCCGCTTTGGTCTGGTGCCATTTTCCTGAATTATAGTAATTGAAGGACATTCTGCCAAATCTAGCAACCCGATAGACAACCGAGGAAAAAAAACTATATATTTTCAATTTACCGAAGTAAAAGTAAATAAGACTAAACTGCTTGTTTCAAAAGAAAGAGAGGATGACCTCGATGCGTTCCCACTCCCAACTTTCACTGAAAAGATCCTATCAATAGACGAATTCTCATCCCCCGCGGATAGCACCCTCAGATTGAAGATCAGGCCGAGGAATTTGTTGTCGAGTTGATTGGGACGGTTAGCTTTAAATTATGTTGCAGCGAGTTGCAGAGAAAACAAGAAATGGGCTGGCTTCACTCCAAAAAACAAAAGAAATAGAAATCCCCCTTTGAAGTGAAATTCCCAGTTGTTTTTGGTCATATTCCATCGAAAGCTGCGAGACCAATGAGGAATTCTGTAAATGCATGATTATCACCGCCACCCAGCTTTCAATGTTATGGGTTTGCGACAATAGCATAAAGATCTGCTGTTTTATCAGTTGCTGGCTTGGTGGGATGAAATTCCATATGATTCGTGGACTGATAGCCCTAACCTTCTTCTTATTAGATTTATGGACGAATAGGAATTTCCCCTTTCTTCTTTTTTTGCGTTTCAAAGCAAAGTCTTGTGACTGTCAGTTACTCGGAAAGGAAAGTAGGCTCACCGGAATCTCTCCTCTCTTCTTAGGTCTTTTCTGTTTCTGATCCATGCATGGGTCGCATGAAAAAGGAGATCGATGGAGCTTTATTATCTGATTCCTATCACTATGATGACGATCTTTAAATAACTAAAAAAAAAAGATTACCCTAGTGGTACCAAAACGGATGCTCATTCCAGGATAGTTTGAGCATATCCTTCTCCTCGAGGATCTTCCCCTCAGTTGTGTTCCAAGCTTCACCCTGTGAAGAGAGATGGGGGAGACTCGTCACTCAACCCAATCAAATCAGGTCTTTCGTTGAAAATCTTTTTAATTAAAAAAGTGCGAGTTTGGTGGCACTGAGACAGATGACAATCCGGATCCTGGTACTACATAATGAGAGAATCCTTTCACCAAAAATGTATAGAGATGAGTGCGCTTTAATTCAATAGAAATGGCCTTGAATGAACTACATTCGATTCTTTTGATTTTCCCTTGAAGCCTACCTAAGTGGTTTTTGATTTGAGCGCTCTCGGGACGCAACGATTTCCTCTCTTTCGTTTCGGGGCGTACTTCTACTCTCGCCCTTCTCACCGGTGTGGCGATTAGGCTAATGGTTTAACAAACCACGGTCCAAGGTTTCCGGCCCCTCCACATCAAGATAGTCAATCGAGAGAAGTGTTCATCCGAGAAGTCTGCGACTACCTCAAGTTAGTTATCCGTATCGGTGAAATGACTCTATCCTTAACACATACGCTTTGGTAGACTTTTCCAACAAAATAGGCTAACGTAGATCCCTCTCCCCAGATACTACCCGTGAGATTAAGATTAGAGCAGATTCGCTTGTCGTTGTATTGTGTCACATTGACTGAAATTTTTGAATCTATTTTCTATCGGTTGAATCTCGTATCAACAGATTCTGAAAGAACTACTTTCAAGTAGACAACATTGATCTCTTATTTATTTTATCGCCTCTCTTTTCTTTATTACATAGGGCGGGGGATGGATTTTGAAGCAAGTTAAAGACAGAGTTGCATCATAGATATGGAGAAAGTCATTTCTATTCAAAGAGAGGGTGAGATGAGACTTCTTCAGCTCAATCTTGATTTACTTTGCTAAAACGTTTATGTTGATAATCTCATTGTTACCGGGAGTGATGCTTCCTTCATTTCCAAGTTCATTCTTGATTTCTCTCGTCGTTTTTCCATCAAGGACTTGGTTCTTTGTTCTTTCTGGGTGTTGAGGTGATTCCCACGCCTGCTGGTCTCTTTCTATCTCAACACAAATATATTCGTGAGCTGCTTGAACGAACTCAAATGACTGGTGCAAAACAAAAGAAGTAAGCACCTCTCTTCCTACCCATGGCTCTCTTGTTCTTCATGATGGGTCTCCACCGGCTAATGGCACTTAATTTCGTAGCACCATTTGATCTGTGTGCCAATCCAGTTTTCCATTCTCGCATGAAGCACATAGCCATTTATTATAATTTTGTGCGTGATAAAGTATCTAAATGCTTGCTTGCTTCAAATGTCTCATGTCTCAACCAAACCAAGGATCAACTCGCTGATGTTCTCACGAAATCATTATCCCAGCAATGGTTCTCAATCTTACGGTCCAAGATTGGTGTCTCCAATGAGAGCACCGTCTTGCGGGTGCGTATAAGTGATAAGGGTCCAAGGTTTTCATCACCAGCAAAATCCTATATAACTTAGGACTAGATAACCAACTAACAGAGAGAAAGACTATCCTGTAACTTAGGACTCTACAGATATGGTTGTAATCTTTTCTTTTTTGTTTGAAATTGCCTAACATGTTGTATCATATACTATATATATACTGTTTATACAAAGTTGAGATCAATGTACAATTTTCCTTTAATCTCAACCATTCTGTTCTATTCTTATATACTAATATGATCCTTGGTGCTTTAGTAGGCGCAGGAATTACATGATCTACAGATACATAGTTTCCTTCATCTGACCATAGACTAGAGCCACTTTTGATTCTGCAATGTTTTTTTTAATTAATTACTCCAGATTCTTTCATTTCCTTCACGAGTACGCTCACCCACTCCGCCGAATAGTCCGATTTTTCCTCCACGGGGGGCTAAAAGATCTACTACTTTTATTACTATTACATATATATGCGTAATTTTATAGGTGAACCAGGATTAGAAGTGATTCCGCCCTAAAGGAGGATTTTTTCACTGCGGGGCCTATTACACCACCATCAAATGAGACTGCATGCACCACTTACAATAGCACAAGAGGAAGAAAACACAGATAAGAAGATCATTAAAAACCCTGCAAGAGCAGTACAATCACATAAAGGAAAGACTGTCCCCTCCCTATTTGACCCAAGATCTTCGGCTTTGCTCACGACGTTGAACAAGATCTTATGGGTTCACTCTTGACTTATTTCCAATATAATTATTGCTTATCCCCTTCCTTAGGTTCCCCAGTTTTCCTTTGATGATACCAAATTGTTCCTTAGGGACAAGCAACAGGAAAAGTACGAGGGAGTCATTAGGATAAAAATTCATAGGTTATATTAATTGGATAATTTTGAAGTTGGTTGAATGTATTTAGAAAGGGGGTTGAATAGAGACTTGAAAATTTTATACCTGAAACCTCAAATTCAATCTGAGGTAAATCTTAAGTCTACGACTTGGAACTCAAATTGAATCTAACTTACTAGAAAGTTAAGGATTCAAAACAGATTCAGTTTGAGATAAAACTTAAGTCCGAAACTTGCAATATAGATCAAATCTTATCTTAACGAAAAAATTAATATTTAAAACAAATTCAGTCTTAGGTAAATCTCAAATCTGGAACTTAGAACTTAGATCGAATCTTAACTCATAAAATTATGATTCAAAACAAATTTAATCTGAGGTAAGTCTCAAGTTTGAGACTTAGAGCATAGATCGAATGTTAACAGATTGATCAACTCAAATAATCAAGAATGAGAGACATACTTAGAGATCTGAGTTATGCAGAAACAGATCTAAGTTATGCAGAATCGTCTTTAAAAGATTTGATCTTTAAAACATTAATTGCAACAAACAGTAAAAGATAGATAGAGAGCACTCAGATTTATACTGGTTCAGCTACAACCTTGGGCTATGTCCAATCCCCACACACTGTGATATTTTCCACTAACTTCGCAAAGTTACAAGTACTATTAACTCTGCCTCTTCAGGGTTGTTCCCATGAGTATTCTTCTCACCGAGCCTCTCCAAACATCTAAGTATTCTTTGTTCTCAACTGGCTCTTTAGGAAATACATGCATTATTCTTTGTTTTCAATTGCCTCTCCAGGAAAATCATGCAGTATTCTTTGTTTTCAACATGCCTCTCCAAGAAACTCAATAAGTATTCTTTCAATACAGCCGCTCCCAGTTGATCTCATCTAACAAAGACTAGCACAACTCGCTAACTCATATCTCGATCTCTCAAGATCCAATATTACAGTGAGTGTATGATAATGGGTAGCTCTCTAAATCAATCAAAGAGTGTATATAAACCATTACAAAGCAAGAGCAAAACCTACTACGTGATATTAGCTAGGATAGCATACGTAGGTAATAAGAATAGATGTTAGAAGAGGTAAGATTGGATATTTCTTCTTTAATCTGGTCCAATTCTTCTAACCTTTGATTTTTCACCTTAGATCCTTTATATAGGCTTAGTAAACTAGTTGTTATGATTTTAGAACTGATCTGAAGATTATGGATGCAAACTAGCTGATATTAGCCGATATTTTGTCTTTTTCAGCGTGTGAGCAAAAGTGGCTTCGCAAGTCTGAGTTACGCAAGTCTAAGTCTGAAATCATAATCTAAGCCACCTTTCTGATGTACATTCTTATGTGCAATATGAGTTGTCAATTTGATGTACCAGTCTTAAGTGTTAGTCTGAGGTGCCGGTCTGACCTTCCAATCTAAGGTCTGAGTCTGACAATCATATTTGAGGTCTTCGTCTGACCTTGCACTCTGAGGTTTCAGTCTGAGATACCAATATGACGTATGAATCTGAGTTAGTTGAGTTTTGTTTCATTCTTTCCTTATGATTGTACTCTTTTGTAAATCTCGAATCCACAAGCAGTGTAGTAGTTTCAAACCATAGAGATAATCTTTCTTTTGAATTAAAAGAATAGAGAAGAATAATATTTCTCTCTCATTGTTAATTGAAAAATACAGCCACCAATTTAAAAGGCAGGATTGGTCCTAAATATGAAACCAATCATTAATACATAAAACATAATCAATCATAAATAACTATCCTATTTCCTAAGATCTCATCAGATATCAAATTTGACTATGATATGATACTGATAAAGATTTTTTTTACAAATAAAATCAGAGCATTTATTAAAAATAAAATCAAAGCAAATATTATGTAATAATCACGACACTCCCCTCAAGTTGGTGCATAAAATCTATCATACCCAACTTGCTTACAAGAAATTCAAAGTTATTTCCGAAGAGTCCTTTAGTAAGAACATCCGCCACTTGTTGTGAAGTTGGGACAAAAGGCAGGGAAACTGCCCCATTTTCTAGCTTCTCTTTAATGAAATGCCTATCAATCTCCACATGTTTAGTTTTGTCATGTTGAACTGGATTTTGAGCAATGTTAATTGCAGCCTTGTTATCACAGTACAACTTCATGGGTAGATTGATGGGCATTCCTAATTCTTCAAGAACTCCCTTTAGCCAAATCATTTCACAAATTCCCCTTGCCATTGCCCTGTACTCTGCTTCAGCACTACTCCTAGCAACCACACTTTGTTTTTTGCTTTTCCAAGTGACAAGGTTGCCCCATACAAAAGTGCAGTAGCCCGAAGTTGATCTCTTATCAATGATTGAACCTGCCCAATTAGCGCAAGTGTAGGCTTCAATTGATTGCTGAGTGGTTTTTTTGAATAACAAACTTTTACCCGGTGTACTCTTCAAATACCTTAGGATTGTATAAACTACATCAAGATGTTCCTCATGGGGAGAGTGCATAAACTGACTTACTAGACTTACAGAGAAAGCAGTATCAGGCCTTGCGTGGGACAAGTAAATCAGTTTCCCAACCAATTTTTTGTAGCGTGCAGTGTCCACAGAGTCCCCTTCCTTGCCATCTCTAAGTTTTTTTATTTGAATCAATGGGTGTGTCAGCCGGTCTACAACCACTCATACATGTTTCTTTGAGAAGATCAAGTATATACTTCCTTTGTGAGAGAACAATTTCTTTCCTTGACCTTGCTATCTCCAACCCAAGAAAATATCTTAAGGATCCCAAATCTTTTATCTCAAATTCTGTAGAGAGAGTTTTTTCAGCCGACTCATTTCTTGTAAATCATCTTTGGTATGGATGATGTCATCCATATAGACAATTAGTATAACAATTTTCCCTTTAGTTGAATGCCTCATAAACATAGTGTGGTCTATTTGGCCTTGGGAATATCCTTGTTTCTTGACAAATTGAGTGAATCTTTCAAACTATGCTCTAGGAGACTACTTTAGTTTATATAAAGCCTTTTTCAGCTTGCAAACCTTTGGATAGTGCCCTTGTTCAAAGTCAGGTGGTGCATCCATGTATACTTCCTCTTCCAAATTCCCATTTAGGAAAACATTTTTCACATCTGCCAAACAAGATTTGAAGCTAGAGATAATAGGGCTCTAATAGTGTTAAGTTTTGCCACTGGTGCAAAGTCTCCTTGTAGTCAACTAGGCGGGCTTTGTATCTTTCAAGAGTACCATCTGAATTGTTCTTTCAACTCATTGTTTTCTTCCCCTTTGGCAGCTCCACCATTTCACAAGTCTAATTCTTTTCAAGAGCTTTCATTTCTTCTAAAACAACCCCCTTCCACTCAAGAACCCTTAGAGCATCTTTTATATTACTTGGAATTTCCCTGCATGACAACTGTGAGGTAAAAGCTCGAAAGGAGGGTGAGAGTTTATCATATGAAACAAATTTCGACAAAGGATGTTTGGTGCAAGAGTACCTTGTGGTTCCTCGGATTCTTGGTAATGCAAGGGATGATCTTTGGACTCATCTTCTTGAGCTTTCTTCTTTCTTGAGTACACAACATCAATATGGTTTATGCATCTTTTCTTATTATTTCCACCCGTTCTTATAGCCTCACTGTCCTCATTATTTGGCACAATGTTGCCTTCACAATCTTTTGAACTTGGAACATTACAGTCCTTGAAATTTTCAAATTCATTTTCAACTAAAATGTAGTCAAATGACGAGTTATCTACAAGTTCAAAAGATTGTGTCAAATTTTCACAAGTGTTCCCCCTGAAGATGAGTCATAAAAAAAGGTTGAGACTCAAAGAAGGTGGCATCCATGGTGACAAATATGTTGTTAGAATTAGGGTCAAAGCATTTATATCCCTTTTGTGTGGAAGAATAACCAATAAACACACAATTCTTTGCTCTAGGACTTAGTTTATTCCGATTTGGTTAATGATTATGAACGAAAATAGTGCACCCAAAAACCTTTAGAGGTATGGTTGATAGCAACCTATTTTGTGGAAAGATGCTTAAGAAGACCTCCAAAGGAGTTTTAAAATCCAAAACTTTGCTTGGCATCTTGTTGATCAAATAGGCTGTTGTAAGCATAGCATCACCCCAAAGGTATTGAGGTGCAAAATTTTGAAAGAGTAAATTTCAAGCAAGTGTTTGTTTTTCCTCTCTGCTACCCTATTTTGTTGGGGTGTATTCACACAAGAGCTTTGATATACAATTCCATTTCTGTGAAGAAATTTTTTAATATTTTATTAAAAAAACTCCTTACCATTATCACTTCTAAAAATCTGAATTGTTTTTTGAAATTGTGTCATCACTATTTTGAAAAAACTTTTGACAATAGATTCAACTTCAAATTTTTTCTTTCATCAAATACACCCAAGCTATCCTAGTATGATCATCAATAAAGGTGATGAACCAACTTTTACCCAAAGGTGTTGAATGCCTACTAGGGCCCCAAACATCATTGTGAATAAGGGTAAATGGGATGGATGATTTGTATGGTTGTGATAAATAAGGGGAATTGTGATGTTTAGCCAATTGACAAGTTTCACAATTTAAAGAGGACATATTTTTATAAAAAATCAGGAAACGAGTGTTTCACATAGTTGAAACTTGGATGGCCTAACCTATAGTGCCATAACATAACTTCACTGGCCTTAGAAACTAGGCTAGAATGGAGACAGGTACTTTGGTTTTGTGATAAGTGCCAATTATATGATATATTCTTGTATTTTTACAACACTTATCAAGGGTAAAATAGTAATTTATGCCCCAAAATAATCCCTTTTTATTAATAATTGTAATAATTGTGTTTATTTATTTTGAATTTGAATTTGATGCTATTTTAATATAAAATCTGTTGATTTTGCAGATTTATGAGAGAGATTTAAAAGAGAAAAGAAGATAGCATTATTTGAGAATAGGATTTGCAGATTTGAAGTTTAAATGAGAGCAAATAAAGATAAGATCAACAACCATTTAAACAAGGATTTTGCGGATAAGCTTCCCAATTTAAATTCAAAGTCAAGATAAACACAGAATCAGATCAAAAAGAGGGAAACAAGGAAAACCAAGCAAACAAAGATAAGATCAGGAAGAGATCAAGCTAAAAAAGGGAGAGAATCAAGAGAAGCTGATCGAGAAATACGCTCCACCTGCGCTCAGCGCAGGTGAAGCGTAACTATCAAGATTCCTCTTTGGATCCTGCGCTTCAGATGCGCTAAGCGCAGGTAAAGCGCAGGAACACAGATTTGTTTTCTAATCTGATTTCAAAACAGATTGCTTCCAGATTTCAGATAACTTTCCTTCATCTATAAATAAGACCCTTTGTAAAGATCATGGGAGCTTTTGGAGAGTTTTAGAGAATAGAGTTTAGGGCTCAAAGTTCAGAGGAGACCCCGAAGGGCTGCTGAGATAGCAATACAAGGATGGAAGAAAAGCATGACAGTTTCTTCATTGGTCTGTAATGGCTACCATGCGTAGCTAAACTCTCCAATAGGGTTGAATGTAGTTGATTCAATCCCCAAATGTATGTAAATTCTCTTTATTAATTGTAAATCCATTCTATGATATCGGTACTTATAAAGTTTACTTAATGCGTAGCTTCCGCCTTTGTGCCAGAGTTATAGGTTAGTTTTATAGGATGCATGTGTGACAGATGGTTGTATAAGATTAACAATGAGTTTGGGGGAGCCTAGGCCTGGGAAACTTAAATTTTAATTGGTAAAAGTACTCATAGTAATCGCTATAGGAATATAGGGGGAATCGATGATTGAAGAATTGGAATGTGACAGCCTCTTCATAGTAGTCCCTACAAGAATATACGGTGAATTGATAGTGTTAACGAACGAAAAATTAGAACAATCAAGCCGGGGTAATTTGTCGCCTGGGAGAACCCGCATGGATTATCTTCGAGTGTTTTACTGCTGGTTACTCGGGGTAAAACAATATAGTTTGGCTAAGGTATCATAGAAATATATTTATAATTAATATTGGAATTCACATATGTAAGGGGTGCAATGATACGAAGTTCAATCCTAATCCAAGTAACGTTATCTTACTCTATCTCTATTATCTCTATTATCTCATTTATTTTATGCAATTTACTTTCTGCACAACAATCCTCCAAAAACAATTTCTCACTTGATAGTCTGATCACTAATACATACGAAGTGAACCGTTCCCTGTGGATACGATACTCTTTACTTACTATTATACTGCTGGAATTTTGGTACGCTTGCCTAAATCCCATCATTTTGTCTACTCATGTCATTGTCATCTTCAAATAGATAGAGTCCATCAATCTCTCTAGCATTGCCAATCATCCTCCCCATATTCAATTACTGAAATTTGCAACCAAAGGAATCAAATATGGCATGACGGTTTAAGTCAAGAGTAATTTTGCTGACGGAGAGTAAATTGCATGATAAATTAGGCACATGAAGGACATTATGTAAGGTTAAAGAAGAAGACAAAGGAATTGATCCAATTCCAACAATTGCAGAGAAGGTGCCATTTGCAACTTTTATTTTTTGTTTCCTGCACAAGAACTATAGGAGGAAAATAGTTTTGAACAATATGTCATATGGACAGTAGCTCCAGAGTCTATGATCCAAAGCGGTTTTAGATTATTTTTTGAACTACAGAGAGTGGCAATGGGATGAGTACCTTTTTGGGCCAAAGAACAAGAAGGATTTATTGTCATTTTGGGAGAAAAAAACTTGTATAGGTGCTCCAATTATTCTTTTGTAAATGGAGTTGTCTCAGCAGAAGACGATGGCTCCTTATTTTCCTCAGATGTGGTTTGGAATGCGCTGCCCTCTCTATTAGACTTCTTTTTAAAGTTTGTTGGTTTTCCATGAAGCTTCCAACAAGTTTCTCTTCTGTGCCATGGTTTCTTACAATGATCACACCATGATTTTTTCTTTTAGAATCAAACCCCTTTGTTGCCAAGGCTGATCCTTCTATTTGCTAGGTGATAGGTGATTTAGATCCATGCAACATGACCCTCCTTCTAGCTTCCCCACGTCTAAATTCTGAGAATACTTCTTGAATGGAGGGTAACGGCCTTTGATTACTTCATCTAGACTTCTATCCAAGCCAGCAAGGAACATGTATACTCTATCACTTTCTTCTCTTTTTTAAATCGTGTTGCATCCTTGGGGTTTTCCCAATCATCTTCATAGCATTGATCTAACTCCTGCAACAGGCTCAACATCAAATTATAGTAGGTGGTAATATCTTGATCCCCTAGTTTGGATTGCCACGGCTGAGTTTTCAGATCATATATCTGAGATGAGTTCTCCAAATCTGAGTAGCATTCATGAGAAGCTTCCCAGACTTCTTTTGTTGCAGATAAAAACAAATATGGCTTCCCAATTGTTGGCTCCATGGAATTGACCAACCATGATATTATTAGGGAGTTTTCAACCTTCCATTTTGCCCAAGAAAGGTCATCCTTTTCTGGTTTCTTCACTTCTCTAGTTAAGTATCCCAACCTGCTTCTTCCCTCCATTGTCAGTTTCACGGATTGAGCCCATTCAAGATAGTTTTTCCCATTGAGCCTGTGCACCGTGAGTGAAATATTCAGGTTTTGGGGAAAATTTTTATTCGCACATGGTTGAGTCTCCACTTGATCAATTTTTGGTAGTGGAGTCTCCTTCTCCCTGTGCTCATCTTCTATGGTCAAAGAACGGGTACTAGTTCCGGTCATCGCCGTTTTCACCATGGGGAATGGCAAGGTTCAGAGCACGAAGCTCTAGTACCATAAAAGAATAGAGAAGAATAATATTTCTCTCTCATTGTTAATTGAAAAATACAGCCACCAATTTAAAAGGCAGGATTGGTCCTAAAAAGGAAACCAATTTGTTGTAAATAAAACACAATCAATCAGAAATAACTATCCTATTTTCTAAGATCTGATCAGAAATCAGATTTGATTCTAGTCTGATACCAATACATATTTTACTACAAATAATATCAGAGCATTTATTACAAATAAAATTAAAGAAAATATTTTGTAATAATCACAAGATGAATCAACTTAGATTTATTCATTGTAAGGTGCTTGATATCTCATAGTGATTTTGACCTTTCTCATATGATTTTCACGAGTTACTATCTTGAAACTTGACTCCATCAAGCAAATCTTCCATTTACATAATAAAAGATAGATCTCTTGTTCCATGAGAGTATTTCTTAGGTATACTTCAGATTCATTCTTAAGTGTCTTTCTTTGTTGCGCATTCACCTTAGACTCATTCTGATGACTGGCATTTCTGATAAAGATCTTTGCTGACTGTAGTTAAGACTACATTCTGTTGTGTTGAGATTTCTAATGTGCAACATTATGAACTCGGGTTATCTTAAGATTCAACCATTTTGATCTACTGAAAGCTTTCTAATTAAGGATTTGTCTTAGGCTTTCTTTTGAAATTATATTCACCATATAGAACATTTTGAGCTTTGCCCAATCTACATGAATCATTCTAAAGTTTGATCCTTCTTAAGACAAGGATTCTGATCTTTTGAGTTCTTTACGCAACAAAAGATTCTTTTCTTTCTAAGATCTCACATAAAGAACATTAGTAACTTCAAGAACAGAAAATGTTAAGTTTGATCAAAGGGTTTGTTGTCATTAAAACCAAATCACAAAGGGTTTTGTGCCTACGAATTTGTTATACTTTTTATTATTTTTATCAGATAATTAATCCGATTAATTGACGGAAGAATTGACAAATTAGAATGGCCTATATTGAAGAGCACAAGTTTTGGAGGCCCAAATAGACCTAGAAATCCACACGTCTGTGGCTCTATGTGATCCAAGGCACATGTCCATTTGAATAGATTGACACGCTTAGATGAACTCATGACACACGTAGGAGTAATCCAACGTTAGCACACTTGTGCGTTAATGGTGACTAATTAACGAATTCTCTAGAAGTAGGCCTCAAACACACTTCTTCACCTCATAATTTGTTGCTTAGTTGTTAAAAGTTTCCAAAATATTATAGTTAAAAGTTTCCAAAATTAAATAGAACCCCAAATTAATAATTGCCAAATTTCCACAATACCTTAAGAGGTCTTTGACAAATATAAGGAAGATCCACACCCATGACAATGAAGATACTTACCAAGATAATAAAGATCTTTCCCAAGAACACTGTTAAAGATTTGTTGTTAGTTATTGAAGATTATGGACAAGCTTATTACCAAGCTATCAGTTAATACCCAACCTGGCCTTGCCTAATGCGGGTAGTAGTTTTTTATAAGCGGGGCTAAAACGCCTGGGAGTTATTAGGACTTCTAAATTAAAGGCCCAAGCCCTACATTTTTACGGGTAGCCAAATTTTTTAGGGTTTTACATGCTACTCGGTATTTTTTGCAGGTTTTGCGGGTAGAAGTCTTTATCGGGTAGGGCTAAAAATCCTGGAAGTTATTCGAGCTTCTAAATTAAAGGCCTGAGCCTTACGTTTTTGTGGGGTTTTACGGTCTGGTCCGATCGGGCTAACCCATTATGCCGATTCTATAGTTAATGAAGAAACTTGCCGTAAAACTCATACTTGCCAAATAACTCTACTTAACTTTCAAGCTACCTTCATCTAGAAATATCACTTGAAAAAGAGTATCTCAACAATATGAATCCAAGTGACGACACGCTGATTGTCCACTTCCTTTTTTATTGTGATATTTTACTTTCTTTTTAATTTTCTTTGATTTTCATTATATTTTGTATGGACAATTGAAAGAGGATTGATATTGATATTTGAAATGCTTAGCACATGATAAGTGTAAATTATGTGATGTTTTCCTATGTTTTTATTACACTTATCAAGGCTAAAATAATGATTTATGCCAAAAAATAATCCCTTTTTATGAATAATTGTAATAATTGTAATTATTTGGTTTGAATTTGAATTTGATGCTATTTTGATTAGAAATCTATTATTTTGTGCAGATTTATGGAAGATTTGAAATAGAAGAGAAAATAGCATTAAATGGGGAGATTGTTTACAGATTTAAAGTTTAAATGAGGACAAAATAAAGATGATATCATCAGCCATTTAAACAAAGGATCCTGTGGATAACTTTCTCCAATTTGAATTCAAGTTCAAATAAATACAAAATCAAGCCAGAAAAGGGAAACAAGGAAAACCAATCAAGCAAAGGCAAGATCAGAAAGAGATCAAGTGGATAAATGAGGAATTGAAGAAAGTCTACAGTGTGTTTCACGCTTCACCTGCGCTTAGCGCAGGTGGAGCGCAGCTTACAGAGGGACACGTTTCATCTGCGCTTAGCGCAGGTGAAGCGCAAGTCATGCACCAACTTTTTAAATTCAAATACAGATTGATCTCTTCCATATTTAAATTAGGGTTTTCCTTAGTCTATAAATAGTACCTTTTGCACAGATCTAAAGGAGGCTTTTAGAGAGTACAGAGGAGGCTTTTAGAGAGTACAGAGGAGAGAGGCATAGAATAGAAAGATAGACGCATAAGGATTGAAGAAGGTGACAGATTCTTCAGTGGTTTGTGATGGCTACCATGAGTAGCTAAGCTCTCCAGTAGGATTGGATGTAGTGGATTCAATCCCCAAGTGTATGTGAATTCTCTTGTTTTTAATTATAAATCCCTATTTTTAATTATATCGGTACTTTTATGCTGTTCTTAATGCATTACTTCCGCGCGTGCGCCAGAGTCATAGGCTAGTGATCAGGATAACACAAAATGAGATTTCCGGCTAGTATTAGAGTTTAGGGGAGCCTAGACATAGGAAACCTAACCTCCGATTGCTAAAAGTACTCGTTAATTATATGGAAATATAGGTGGAGTCTGATGATTGAATTGTTTTGGTGAGTGACTGCCCGTTCATAGGAGCATCTATAGGAACATATAGTTAATTGATAGTAACATAATTGAAAGTTAATTGTATGTGAGGGATAAACGGGATCTTGTGATTGATGGGGTAGTGACAACCCTTGAATGAAGAGCGTTTATAGGGAAGTACAATTAATGGATGATTCAAACAAACGGAACAATAATTAATTAATTAAGAGCTTAATGAGCTGAGGGTAATTTGTTGCTTGGGAGAGCCCGCATGGATTATCTTTGAGTGATAGGCTATTGGTAACTCAGGGTTTTATCAATTCAGTTTGGCTAAGGTATAATTAATAACAAATTTATAATTAAAAGAAGGGATTCACATACATAAGGGGTGCGAAGAAGCGAAGTCCAATCCTAATCCAAGTAAATCTACCTTCCCTTATTTTATTGCTTACTTTTCTTTTTTCCATTTAAATTCCGCACATTAATCATTCTCTTAAAAAGTTGCTCACTTGGTAATTCGATCACTAAAATCTTGCAAAGTGAACCTCTCCCTGTGGATACGATACTTTATACTTACTATTATACTGCTGAGTTTTTGGTACGCTTGCCAGAATTTCATCAAGCATTTTTGGCGCCGTTGCCGGGGAGCGGTGTTTCACTTCTTATAACCTTGGGAGGTCGAATTATCAAGTTTATCTTTTTAATTTTCTGTTAAAAAAAATTTGAATTTAAATTTGAAGTTAAAATTCAAATTTATTTTATCTTATCTATTACCTTATCCTTTTCAAGTTCTTTTTGTTTATGCTTTTAAGAGACCAGGTGTCCCCAAGCCAATTAAATTTCGATCCAAAAATCGAGAGGACAGCCATGATGAATAGAAGTAGAAACCAAAGAAAGAGAAGAAGGATATTAGCTGAAGAACTAAGGACATGGCAGAGGAACAACCCAGAAGAAGGACTCTAGGAGATTATGTTATGCACCAGGGCCCTCGCTATCATTCTAGCATTGTAGTACTTGCAACTGCAAAGACCTAGGAATTAAAAGCTGCACATCTCAACCTCATAAATGCTAATCAATTCGCAGGATTGGATCACGAGGATCCACATACTCACCTTTCTAATATTTATGAATTGATAGGCACTATGGGATTTGAAGAAGGAGACTTAGAATCTGCTTACTTACGTCTTTTTCCTTTCTCTTTGATAGGTAAAGCGAAGGAATGGTGGTAGTCCCATCCAAATCAAAGTTTAAATGCTTGGAGAATTGTAGAAGACAAGTTTCTAAATAGATTTTTCCTAGTAGGGAAACATATCCAAGCAAAAACAGATATATCTGTTAGAACCACAGGAAACACTAGAAGGGGGGGTTGAATAGTGTTTTAAGCTTTTTTGTGTCAATCTTGAAAATCTTTTGTTTAAATCATGAAGATGAATAATGTTTAAAATGAATCTTAAGATCAGATATAATTAAAACGTGCGGAAGATAAGAAAACAAATAAAGTTTCTTTTAGGTCTTAAGATTATTTTAAACAGATACTTCTCAAGATATCTTCTGAAGATTATTACATTGAATGTTTTTCAAAACAGTTTCTGAAATACTTCAGATGACTATAGGTTGTCTGAAGTCTGTTCCAGATTTCTGAACTGAGGTCTTTCCAGACTCACTTCAGATAATTGTTTCAGAAGTAATTCAAAAGACATTCTTTGTAATGCTTCAAGTGATGTGAGAAACATCTCATGTTTTGTTCTTATGAAAGATCATTTTATTGAAATCGTTGTGTTAAGTTTGTTATAAAAATAACTTTTAAATCCCCAACATAAATAAGAAAACTGTAAATAGAGAAGTTAAGGGAAAGAAGACTTAGGCACAAAGTTTATCCTGGTTCACCCACAAATCCGTGAGCTACATCCAGTCCCAGAGGCAAACAACCACTGGATTTTCCACTATCTGAATATTCAGATTACAAACTTGAATATGAGTACAGTCTCTCCAGACACAACGAGTACAGTCTCTCCAGACATCACGAGTACAGTCTCTCCAGACATCACGAGTACAGTCTCTCTAGACATCACGAGTACAGTCTCTCCAGATATCACGAGTACAGTCTCTCCAGACATCACCAAGTATTCTTTCTTCCACCAAGCCTCTCCAGGCTCTCAGACACTTATCCAAGTGTAGAGTATTCTTTCTTCCACCAAGCCTCTCCAGGCTCTCAGACAGTTATCCAAGTGTTGAGTAGTTTCACTACTCAATCCAAGTTAGATGTTCGCCAGAACCTCTAAACTTAGATTCTACTTGTACATAGAGATTACTGAGTACACACTCAGGATACAGACATTACAAACTAAGTACAAGGATAGACAGTGATACAAGTGTTTGAATTAAGTCCAATCCCTGTCTTTCTATGAGGAATACATCCTCTGAGAGTAGGCTAACTAAGATGTGAAATGATGCTCCAGCCTTGTTCTCAAACCATTAGTTTCCATGGGCTACATTCTCACCCATATCATAGGAACACCAAGGTATATCAAAGCTTCAAACCATACCTAGTTTGATAGTCATTTGTTCAGCATGATTGCGTTTCGAACAATCAACTTACTTGATCAAACAGACCAACTGAACAACCTAACTAACTGACCAGCTAGTCAGTAGCCTGATTGAGAACCAACTCTCTGATCAAACTTCGTTGACATCTTCATGATTCACTTAAGCTCAAGTCAACTCTTGTTAACCATTAGGCATTCAGCCTGATTAACTAGTTTGATTCTGTTGATCAACAATTTTGTCTGACTGACCAATAGGTCGGCAGCATCTTCAAATTCAATCTTGAGGCTATTTATATGTTCTGATGAAATATAGCCGTTTGAAGATGATTCATAATACCGTTGAGATGTTGGTGATGTGGCTCATATAGCCGTTGTGTAATAGCTTCTCAAACGGTTGCTTCTTCTTAAGCGAATGAGTGTTCAGACGATCCCGTTCTGACACTTGATATTTTCTTCTTCATGAGAGATGTTTCTTGATATAATTCTGCGAATACTCTCTCTTGAATCTGCTTCTTTCTGCTTTCATATGTTTTCTTCTGCTTTCCTCTGTTTTCTTTTAGGAGTGTATATGAGGAGGTATCCGTTGGATTTGTCCTTTTTCTTATTTTGTATATGCTCCTTTTCTGTTTGCTTCCTGACACCATTTCTTCTTTCTTCTTTGAGTGAGGTGTCTTGTCAGATAGTTGTTGCTTGCAGATGATAAAATATGTTTGAATTAAAATATTTAATTCAAACATTTTCCTTTGTTGCTTCTGCTTAGTCTCCTGAGCTTTTCTTCTGCTTTCTTTCAGATTGGTGATGATGATATTTCCGTTGTGATACCACCGTTTAGAGATAGCATTGAATGCTATTCAATCCATTGCGAGACACGCTTCTGGGTGTTCTGACAATTCTGATAAAGTACAACGTTGGTGCTGCTATAAAGTTGCCACCGTTGTTGCTGCAATTTCTGCGTTGCAGAGATTTCCTTAGTGGTGTATGAACTTCAAAGGTACCAAGAAAGGTCTCTGTGACTTTGCCAATTTAAGCTTTGAAAGAGTTGCGTGTTTGTGGAGGACGACTTTTCTTCAGTATACTTCAGAGAGCAAAAGTCTTTGTTGTCTTCAGTGAGTGTGCCACGTCGGATCTCAGACGGATTCAATATTTTAGACGAATATTGACACTTCAGATAGCTTCTAGTCTTTCAGACAGCTCCGTTGCTTCAGACAGCTTCTTTGCTTCAGACGGCTTCTTTGCTTCAGACAGCTTCTTTGCTTCAAACAGCTTCTTTGCTTCAGACAGCTTCAATGCTTCAGACACCTTCTTTGATGTAGATAAAGATGTTGAATTGTATGTGCTTCATTCAATCATCTTTCTTGCTTGCTTCTGTTCGGTCTTCTATCATTTTCTGATTGACAGCAGGTGTGGATGTAGTAGGTCTGCTTATACAAATCCTTTTGTTGCAGGCATTGTGGAAAGTCTTTGCAATATTTCCTTATTTATGCAAGACTTTAGTCGAGGTAGAAAAGCATGTCTGGCTTTATCTACTGAGTGAGTGATCTTCATGTGCTTTACACTTTGCAATGTCTTCAAGAAGTCATTTCTTGATTCTGATATGTTCAATCTTCAGAATGCTTCATGTTGTCTTCATTTCTTCGAGTCTTTAAGTAGTCTTCTATTCTTCAACTCTTTTTAGATAGCCTTCGAGTCTTCAACTTGGTTGTGGATTACTCTTCTTCGAATTCTGCACTTTGTTCATCAACACTTCTTCTTCTTCTAATGAATATTTCAACCTGAAGCATAATCAACAAACCAATACCTTTCTCAGTAGAATCTGTTTATATAATCTTATTTGTTCTTATATAATCTTATTTGTTCTTATATAATCTTATTTGTTAATCATTAAAACTAAAGGATATTAAGTCTTATAATCATGTTTAAATACTTAAACCGATTTATAGACTTCACAATCTCCCCCTTTTTAATGATGACAAATAAATTATATATTACTTACAAAATATGTACAAAATTGAAAATATTACTCCCCCTATTTATATTACTCCCCCTGAGTCATGCATTGATTCTTTTAGTTATCTGCTGAGACAATTAGATCTTTTCTATGTCAATTGTTGGTTAGATATATTTTCTATACCAATTGTTAAATTATTACCGATTTGTTAAATATTCAATAGTTAAATAACTATACCATTGTTACAGATAGTATTTAACATCATTTTGTGAGATTTGTATTTCTCCCCCTTTTTGTCATTAATTAAAAAGGTTTGGTGATTAGAGTTCTTACTTATTTCGTGAGATTTATCCCCCTTTTCTCCCCTTTTTATAATTAACTTTCCTGTGTATCTTGGATTAGACAGGGTAAAGTCTTAAAGCTGATTAAAAAGATAAACATAATATTAGTATATAGCGATTGAAGAAAAACCAACCATGGTTACAGCATCTTAAGAGAAATGACATCTAAGATTAGCAACAGATAGGGAAAGACATAAAGGCAGACAAGAGAAAAATATTGACAGAGGTTGAAAAGCAAAGATATTAAAGGATCTTTTCTCCTTTTGGCTTCTTTAAACTCCCAGACCGCCTGTAATTTTGAACACAGTCCTCCTTATCTTCTTTAACTTATGACCAAGTTGAGCGTTCTCCATCCTTAGTCTTTGAACCTCAGAGATGTCATTAGTTTCCTCTGTGTTCCGATGATTAACCTTAAGAAGACCGGGGTTTCTGTGATTATACAGATGATCAATGACCACATTGTTTACCATAAGAATCTTCATGATCACAGTATTGTGAGGTAGAATAGTAGAGTCTCCCAATTTTCTTCTAGCCATATCAAATAGAATGATCCACGGAAGATTAATCTTCTTCTTTTGCAGAAGATTGATAACACAGAACCTTTCCATCTCAAGGTTGTGGTTATCCTCAATTCGTGGGATCACACAATATTTTAGAATGTTGAAGAGAAATTTGGGGATAACTTTCATTCCTCGCCTGTTGTAGATCAGATGGTTAGATTCTTCAGTACAATGATGTAGGTCATTCCAGCCTGTTGAGAACAGTTCCCCTTTTGCTTTTACTCCTAGAGCTCTTTCAAGAATATCTGTAGTCACAATCACCTTTTGATTCATTACTTAGGCTTTGAGGCAAGTCTCTTCTGCTGAGTTTTCCAGAGATAATGTGTTCCAGAATTGGTACACACTTTCTTCATGCCATTGATTATCAATGGCTTCAAAGAAGGGCAACCAACCGGCGGCTCCGAAATTGGCAGTTAAATTAGGACCATCTTTAGAGAGATTGGGAAAGTCTATAGTTTGGGTTTGAAAAATGGACTGAGAGGAGGACATTTCTAGAGATGAAAAAGAGAAGACTTTTGATGATTTCTTAGAGAGACTTTGAAGATTGAGATGAAGCGAGCAGATATACTGAAGATAAAGATTTAGTAGGAATATATATATACACAAAAGGCATTTAAGAGGTATTAATGATGACATTGACAGCGCCTCTTTAGGGAAGAGTGTGTTGATTGACAGACAAGTGAAACGTCGTGACCTTTGCTTTCTCAAGATTTGTGACGCTACAGATGCATGAAACCCTCCCCGTTTTAAATGACTTATCTTATCAAAGAATTTAGTAATTAAGAAAAAAAAATTATAATAGATAAAAGAGAGATATTACCCACAACTTTTATTGTTTTGTGATTTGAGAGATGCATTTCCTTTTCTGAAGACTTTCTTCTTCTGAATTTCCTTGATGCTCTCTACGATTGAGTTGGATTTAAGTGACCATCCCTTCAGCATTCTTGGCTCATAATTTCAGCAGGTCCATAGGAAGCTTTCTTATTAGAAGATGTTAATCGACAATCTTCTTAAAGCCTGTTTCCTGAAATAAGAGCAACTAAAGATACCTTTCAGTAGTATCTGATGTTTAATCCTTATACCAATTGTCTTAAATTCCTGATTATAATTTAAAGGATTAATTAATCATTAAAACAAATGGTTTAGGTTTATGGTTTTAATTTTATTATATTCCAGTAATCAACTATCTTATGTTAAGGATATGACTAACTATGCACAAATAGAAACACATATAAACAAGTAGAGGGTAAAGAAATCAAACAAAATAAAAATATTTATATTATAAGAGACATAAAAACAAATTTTTTAAAAGACATGGACACAATGATTCTGAAACAAAACACAAGTTTGTCATTGATCATTTGATTGGTTCTCGTTTCCACTGGCTTTCTTCTTTTGTTCTTTCAGCATTGTCAACTCTCTTTGATAAAACTTGAGTGTGTCTTCCAATCGTCCAATCCGTTCTTCCAATCTCCTTAATTTACATTTTTTGAATATTTCTTTTAAAGAACCAGATTATCCCTCTTTGTTCTGAGAAGATAAGGAAGTATTGTCGATGTGAATATGACCTTTAATTTTCTCAGCTGTTATTTTCTTGATTTGCTCATATTCGCTCATAGTGAAAGAGGATGAGGAGTCTTGATTGAAGAGTCTTTCAATAGGAAATCCTTCATGTTGTAGGATTTTCATTATCAGTGTAGTATGGGGAAAATCCTTGACTTCTTCTAATTTTCTTCTCATCATATGATAGAGGATGATTCTGGGAAGGTGATAGCCGGACGGGTGTAGGATCTAGAATTGAGCAAAACCAACCGATTAGAATCAATTAAAGACACCAAAATTGTGAATTATAGTGGCTGGAACAGCAGCTATAATGCGCAAGAAAATGCAAGAAAATGAGAGAAAATGAAAGAAAAAGTGGAGAGGAAGAAATGGGAAGGACGCCACTGAAGCAAGAATCCACTTGCAGCAAATAAGTCCAATGCCAGACGCCACTAATTCAGGAGAATTAGATAAGTCTCAGTATGGTTTGAGCAACAACCACCAAGCCTCACTCAACTCACAAAGGAAGGAGAAAATTTGGCATAATGCCTTTACTTCAAAATTCAATGTGTCTAAATACAAGAGAGGAGGCCCCTTCATATAGGAGAAGGGGAGTGAGGGGGAGGCCACTTACATGAGGGAAGGGGGAGAAAAATAAAAGATGAGTGAAAACACTCCTAAGTGGGTTTTGAACCCAAGACCCCAAAGGTTTATGGCTAAGCTAAGTCTTAAGCCATTAAACCTCTAAAATGCGCCCCACTCATGTAAAAAAATTACAAGACGAAAGAAATTCTATCCTAGGTGGGAATAGAACCCATGACTCCCTAAGCCTTATAGTGAGGCAACCTACTAACCAATAAACCCATACAATTAGCACCCAACTAGGTTGAAATAAAAAGGAAAATACAAAAGTAAAAAGAAAATACAAGAGAGTCCTAATTAAGGGTGGTCCATAGGACAAGGGTCCTATCCAGGGTCAAGGTGTCCTTCTGTAGGGTAGTGACCCTTATTTTGTAGGGTAGTGACCTTTATTTGTAGGACACTAATTTCTCCAACTTTTCCTTGCTTGAAGCTGAGGCTTGCAGTTGGTGCATATCCTCCAGTGTAGGTCTTGCAGGTCCAAGCTTCTAGCAGAGTGCCATCATTCCCTCCCCCTTGAAAAGGATTTGACCTCAAATCTGAAAATTCAGAAAGGAGCCGTAAAAATAATGAACTGGGTAGAAGAAGGAGTTGGATGACAAAATATAGGAAGTAAGAAGATGCTTCCCTTCGCTTTTGGAGAGTAGAGTCAGAGATCCACAAGTTGAACATCTTCCTTGAGCCTAGACAATAAGAAGAAGAGCCATAAGTATTATTCCAAAGCATGCAAAGTGAAGGCTCATAACAAAAATACTTGGGGATCATAAAGATTAGCAAAAGAAAAACATAGGAGATGAACAAGAGGTATTTGAGATAAGGGTTAGAAAACTCCCTCAATAAAGATTGAACCATCTTGTCCATGTACTCTGCGGATTTAGATCCTGGATCAAAGACTAATCTTTTGAAGCCCTCATTTGCAAGTAATACAAGTAAATGGTCATGGAGAAAGCTTAGGAAATAAATTCCACTCGAGTACAAAAAGTGTTTCAATGTGCGATATCCATCAAAGTATTCTATACTTTGTTCCCAAATAAATGCACATGTGAAACTATGTGGCATGAATGTCTTAATATTTTTCAATAACATCCCAACATTTTTATTGAACATAACACATGCATCTTGAGTATGATTGTCAAAATCATAGTGCATATGTTCATGCCATGAAGTATTTATGCAAGTTTGTTCAAGAGCCATATCCATACTAAAGCACTCACTCAAGTAAGATGACACCTTTTGCATATTATCATATGTGTTCATGAAAGGTGAAATACCAAAAGAACCACAGTGAGTATGCATATCAAGAAGCATATCATCATTTGAATTAGATGTCAAACAAGTTTTCCTACATGTGATAGCTTCATCCAAAATTTTATCCTTTTTACTAACTAGTTCAAGAGCATAATACACATCTTTGTATGAAATAATTATTTTTGGTCCAAAATGTGTATTCATTCTATAAACACAAACAAAAGGCACATGCCTATTCAATCCAACTTTGTTTTCAATCTTATCATGCAATCTAAAGGAATTGAGTAAGCATGCATCTTTAGTAAGTTTCATGGTACTCTCATACATAGTTGGCTTTTCTAAACATGCAATAGGTTTCAAAGCATCATCAATATTGTTCATTTCTTTTAAACATGTAATGCTTTGAGGCATATAATTGTGCATAGAAAAAGGCATTTCATGCATAAAGAAAGTTAGTTTAGGAAACTCCCTTTCAATAGCTTGAGTTGTCTTCTTTCCAACACTAGAAGTATTTTCCCTCAACCTATTCATGCTTTCACTAGAAGAGTTAGCATTTAAATGATCACAAGAAAAACATACTTTCTCTTCTTTCACTCTTAATTTATTTTCCTTGTTTTCTCTTTCAAGTTTCTCTTCTTTCTCTTTTTCTAATTGTTCTCTTTTCTCTTGTTCTATTAACCTCTTAAGTTGGATTTGATCTTCCCTAATTTCACTAGAGGTCATAGGCATTAAGGTGAATTTAACCCCTTGGTGGCGGAACCTATAGGTGTTGGAATTCCCATCATGCTTCACCCTTCTCTCATATTGCCATGGTCTTCCTAAAAGGATGTGAGAGGCTTCTAAGGGTATGACATCAAAGGTTATTTCATCTTGGTAATCCCCAATTTTGAACCTTAAGCTCACTTGCCTATCCACCTTAAATTCTTCCTCATCACTCACCCATTGAAGTGTATAAGGTTCTGGATGTGGGGTAGTAGGTAAGTTTAGCTTGTTAACTAACCTAAGGCTAGCTAAGTTGCTACTACTTCCTCCATCTATGATCACTAAACATACCTTATCTTCAATTTGGCACCTAGTGTGGAATAGGTTCTCTCTTTGGCTCTCTTCTTCACCCAAAGGTGTTTCTAAGGCTTTCCTAAACAACATGGTTGCCCTTTCCCATTGCCTCCTTCCTTCCATTCTCCTAATTGATTTTATGTTAAAACTTTTAAAGGACCTCACCACTCACTAAGTGTTTACACTCAAAGGAATGTTAACACTCGTGTATGTCACTCTTTTTGGGCTTTTTCTATAATGATACTCTCTTGCCTCTTCTACTCGGTTGGAGGTTGATTAGAAGTTTCAAAGACCAACGTGAGTCTAAGTCTTAACCCTTACCCAAATAGAAGCGCACTAACAAAGAAAAATACCTACTGAAAGAAGATTGGAAAAATCCTAAGACAAAACAAAAGAATTGATATGACAAACAAGAAAAGCTGGCACTCAAACAAGCTTATACACAAGAGCAGACAGCAAACAAGACAAGACGAAAGAAATTGCCAAGAGAATTGTTTTTGGTGAGTTTTGAAAAAGAGTTGCCAAAAATTGTCGTTTTTAAGAAAACAACAAATACAACTCAATTACGGTATACAGGGAAATGAAACAGAAAAATTACAGTAAAAATGTTACTGTATTGTTGGGATACTTCTTTGTTTTTGTTTTTCTATTTTTTTGAATTTTTTTGAATTTTTGACTCTTTTTGGGTGTCTTTTGACTTTTTCTTCCTTCTTGTTGACTTTTGCACCCTTTTTTGCTTTTTACACCTCTTTTTGTATTTTTGGCACGTACGTACCTTTTGTATTTTTCTTGCCTTTTCTTTCTTTTTTTGTCTTTTTCCCCAACAGAAAATTACAGAAATTTTTACACAATGAAAAGAAAATTAACTGTACCTACTGTAATATTTTTGGAATTTTCTGACAGTAAACTGGTCCAAGTGGCCCAAAAAAGCAAAAATAATGAATAAACTGATTTCTAAAACTGTAAAAACGTGATGGCAACTTGATTTCAAAAATGGCCAAAAAATTTGCTTAGCACTTCTTTGTTGATTATACAAAACCGGTATGGTCACAAAAACGCGCTTGGTTCAATTTTAAGATTGGAATTAAAATTTGAAGGAAAATCAACAATTAGAATTTGTTGATCTTCTTCCAATACTATGAACCAAAAAAGATCCTATAGGTGAGCGTTTTGCACAATCAAACAGGGAAAGTCCAAGGTAGAGATAGCAGTCAATCCAAATTTGCAATCAGAATGCCAATCAAACAGACATAACAAGAGTAGGAAATTGAACAACACAAGAGCCCAAAAATGCGCAAAAATGGCAAACAATAAAGAGGAAAAATTGCGCAAAATTAAATGGAAAGAAAATAAAGGGGGAAACTGAAATTAAAAGGATGGGGAAGACAGAAATGTAAATGGCAGAAAGTAGAAGGGGATGGCAGAAAGTAAAAGGATGGGGAGAGCAGAAATGTAAAGCGGGAAGCGGAAATTAAAAGGATGGGGAGGACTGAAAGTAAATGACTGAAAGTAAAGGGGGAAGCGGAAATTAAAAGGATGGGGAGAGCAGAAATGTAAATGGCAGAATGTAAAGGGGAGAGCAGAAATTAAAAGGATGGGGAGAAGCGGAAATTAATTGGCGGAAAATTAAAAGCGGAAAGTAAAGAGATGAATATGGGGGATGAACAATTAATGGTGAAGGGGAGAAATGTAGGTGAACGATCTTTGGAAAAATGAAGACAACAATGCCTCCTCTTACCACACTTCACCACAAACAAGCAGTTACATCAAGCAATTTGCAAGAATTACTCAAGAACAAGTATGAGCAATTAAAGAGGCATTTAAACAAACACCTAGGGGGTGGGAATTAGCGGCCCAAAACAGCCCCCAACTAGCAAGAAATCAAGTAATTCAATCAAGACAGACAAGTGCTGATAGCAGCAGAAAGGCACCTCGTGCCCGGGAAACAGTCCAAGTCCAAATTACAATTGAAAAGAGGGATGAAATTACACTAAAATGATGAAAATTCTGCACAAAATAGGTGCAGTTTTGCGCGCCCAAACAGCCCCAATTTGCTCCAAATTTGCTCAAATTCAACAAGCTCTGATGACCAATTGATAGCCGGATGGGTGTAGGATCTAGAATTGAGCAAAACCAACCGATTAGAATCAATTAAAGGCACCAAAATTGCGAATTATAGTGGCTGGAACAGTAGCTATAATGCGCAAGAAAATGCAAGAAAATGAGAGAAAATGAAAGAAAAAGTGGAGAGGAAGAAATGGGAAGGACGCCACTGAAGCAAGAATCCACTTGCAGCAGATAAGTCCAATGCCAGACGCCACTAATTCAGGAGAATTAGATAAGTCTCAGTATGGTTTGAGCAACAACCACCAAGCTTCACTCAACTCACAAAGGAAGGAGAAAATTTGGCATAATGCCTTTACTTCAAAATTCAATGTGTCTAAATACAAGAGAGGAGGCCCCTTCATATAGGAGAAGGGGAGTGAGGGGGAGGCCACTTACATGAGGGAAGGGGGAGAAAAATAAAAGATGAGTGAAAACACTCCTAAGTGGGTTTTGAACCCAAGACCCCAAAGGTTTATGGCTAAGCTAAGTCTTAAGCCATTAAACCTCTAAAATGCGCCCCACTCATGTAAAAAAATTACAAGACGAAAGAAATTCTATCCTAGGTGGGAATAGAACCCATGACTCCCTAAGCCTTATAGTGAGGCAACCTACTAACCAATAAACCCATACAATTAGCACCCAACTAGGTTGAAATAAAAAGGAAAATACAAAAGTAAAAAGAAAATACAAGAGAGTCCTAATTAAGGGTGGTCCATAGGACAAGGGTCCTATCCAGGGTCAAGGTGTCCTTCTGTAGGGTAGTGACCCTTATTTTGTAGGGTAATGACCTTTATTTGTAGGACACTAATTTCTCCAACTTTTCCTTGCTTGAAGCTGAGGCTTGCAGTTGGTGCATATCCTCCAGTGTAGGTCTTGCAGGTCCAAGCTTCTAGCAGAGTGCCATCAGAAGGTTTAGTCTTTTTCTTTGAAGAAGATGAATCAGCACGAATCTTTCCATATTTGAGATAATGACTGCATCTTTCCTTTTAGGGAGAATACAACAATTAATAATTGCCAGCAAAATTCTGGGAATTTCCAGTAACTGTGAGCACACTGGTATTTCAAGAATTCTGCGACCAAATAACATTTGATCATGCATCTCTTTCTCTCTATCATTGATTTCCCAATTTGAAGAGAATTGTTCTCCAGTTGCTTCAACATCAATGACCTCCCTCAGAACTTTGAAGTCCACTTTGAGAGACATACCCATTACAGATGAGTTCAAACCACGAGTCTCTTCAATGAACACCTCTGAATTGTTCCAGAAATCCAGAACACTCTATTCATGCCAGGGAAATGATGCCTTTTCTAGATAGGGAATCCAGCCAGTAGTTATGAAATACTCAGAGATTTTGAGTTCTCCTTTGTCAAAGTCACTAAGTCTTACCCCTCTTGTGGGAATAATTCTTTCATCGTACATACATGAACCTTGAACACATGATATTGGAGATATTGATGCCATTGAGATAGATATAGAGAGATTGGTAAGGTATTTTCTTCCAGAGGATTGATTACTTGTGAATTCCTTCCAATGACCCTCCAATCCTTAAATAGGCAGTCAAGCATTGCTTCATTTCATGAGAGGTGACGGTTACATCCATAAGCAGTTATGGAGAGTTGTGCTTCAAGCATTTATGAAGTGGCGGTTGTGCACTGAGCCGGTGTGGGAAATAGTGCATCGTGCTGGTTGAGAGAAATCGTTTAATGATGCAATGATTCACATCGTGTCGTTTTATATATTCAAAATTAACATCCATGACTCTTCATTTATTTATTGAAAACACACACATATTCATGTAGTTATTATTAGACATATATGACTATTCGCTTTCAACTAATTTAATTTAATAAGGAAAACATACAACATGTATATATATAAAACAGATTAAAGCACATAGCAAGCAATAGTTTATTTAGAAATAAATACACATTTAAGATTTTGTGAGTTCAAACAAGCAGATCATGAAGAAGATTTTTATTTATCACATTTAATAACCAATTTCAAATAAAACAACAAATACGTGAATTTAGATTTAGACTAAGATAGGAAAGATGTTACCAGTTTGTGATCTAGAGATAGATACACTTTCCTTTTCCAATTATATCCTTCAGGAGGATGCCTTGTATGAATAATGAGTTTTAAGAAAATTAATTTTCTTTTCTCATTATCATTCTTCAGAGTTGCTTCAGCTTGGTGAGATTTCCATCTTCTGAGGATCTACTCCTTCTGCATTTGTTAGATGCTCAACCCGAAGGTGAGCTCTGATACCAATTGTTAGAACCACAGGAAACACTAGAAGGGGGGTTGAATAGTGTTTTAAGCTTTTTGTGTCAATCTTGAAAATCTTTTGTTTAAATCATGAAGATGAATAATGTTTAAAATGAATCTTAAGATCAGATATAATTAAAACGTGCGGAAGATAAGAAAACAAATAGAGTTTCTTTTAGGTCTTAAGATTATTTTAAACAGATACTTCTCAAGATATCTTCTGAAGATTATTACATTGAATGTTTTTCAAAACAATTTCTGAAATACTTCAGATGACTATAGGTCGTCTGAAGTCTATTCCAGATTTCTAAACTGAGGTCTTTCCAGACTCACTTCAGATAATTGTTTCAAAAGTAATTCAAAAGACATTCTTTGTAATGCTTCAAGTGATGTGAGAAACATCTCATGTTTTGTTCTTATGAAAGATTATTTTATTGAAATCGTTGTGTTATGTTTGTTATGAAAATAACTTTTCAATCCCCAACATAAATAAGAAAACTGTAAATAGAGAAGTTAAGGGAAAGAAGACTTAGGCACAAAGTTTATCCTGGTTCACCCACAAATCCGTGAGCTACATCCAGTCCCAGAGGCAAACAACCACTGGATTTTCCACTATCTGAATATTCAGATTACAAACTTGAATATGAGTACAGTCTCTCCAGACACAACGAGTACATTCTCTCCAGACATCACGAGTACAGTCTCTCCAGACATCACGAGTACAGTCTCTCCAGACATCACCAAGTATTCTTTCTTCCACCAAGCCTCTCCAGGCTCTCAGACACTTATCCAAGTGTAGAGTATTCTTTCTTCCACCAAGCCTCTCCAGGCTCTCAGACATTTATCCAAGTGTTGAGTAGTTTCACTACTCAATCCAAGTTAGATGTTCGCCAGAACCTCTAAACTTAGATTCTACTTGTACATAGAGATTACTGAGTACACACTCAGGATACAGACATTACAAACTAAGTACAAGGATAGACAGTGATACAAGTGTTTGAATTAAGTACAATCCCTGTCTTTCTATGAGGAATACATCCTCTGAGAGTAGGCTAACTAAGATGTGAAATGATGCTCCAGCCTTGTTCTCAAACCATTAGTTTCCATGGGCTACATTCTCACCCATATCATAGGAACACCAAGGTATATCAAAGCTTCAAACCGTACCCAGTTTGATAGTCATTTGTTCAGCATGATTGCCTTTCGAACAATCAACTTACTTGATCAAACAGACCAACTGAACAACCTAACTAACTGACCAGCTAGTCAGTAGCCTGAGTGAGAACCAACTCTCTGATCAAACTTCGTTGACATCTTCATGATTCACTTAAGCTCAAGTCAACTCTTGTTAACCATAAGGCATTCAGCCTGATTAACTAGTTTGATTATGTTGATCAACAATTTTGTCTGACTGACCAATAGGTCGACAACATCGTCAAATTCAATCTTGAGGCTATTTATATGTTCTGATGAAATATAGTCGTTTGAAGATGATTCATAATACCATTGAGATGTTGATGATGTGGCTCATATAGTCGTTGTGTAATAGCTTCTCAAACGGTTGCTTCTTCTTAAGCGAATGAGTGTTCAGACGATCCCGTTCTGACACTTGATATTTTCTTCTTCATGAGAGATGTTTCTTGATATAATTCCGCGAATACTCTCTCTTGAATCTGCTTCTTTCTGCTTTCATCTGTTTTCTTCTGCTTTCCTCTATTTTCTTTTAGGAGTGTATATGAGGAGGTATCCGTTGGATTTGTCCTTTTGCTTATTTTGTATATGCTCCTTTTCTGTTTGCTTCCTGACACCATTTCTTCTTTCTTCTTTGAGTGAGGTGTCTTTTCAGATAGCTGTTGCTTGCAGATGATAAAATATGTTTGAATTAAAATATTTCATTCAAACATTTTCCTTTGTTGCTTCTGCTTAGTCTCCTGAGCTTTTCTTCTGCTTTCTTTCAGATTGGTGATGATGATATTTTCGTTGTGATACCACCATTTAGAGATAGCATTGAATGCTATTCAATCCGTTGTGAAACACGCTTCTGGGTGTTCTGACAATTTTGACAAAGTACAATGTTGGTGCTGCTATAAAGCTGCCACCGTTGTTGTTGAAATTTCTGCGTTGCAGAGATTTCCTCAGTGGTGTATGAACTTCAAAGGTACCAAGAAAGGTCTTTGTGACTTTGCCAATTTAAGCTTTGAAAGAGTTGCGTGTTTTTGGAGGACGACTTTTCTTCAATATACTTCAGAGAGCAAAAGTCTTTGTTGTCAGTGAGTGTGGCACGTCGGATCTCAGACGGCTTCAATATTTCAGACGAATATTGACACTTCAGATAGCTTCTAGTCTTTCAAACAGCTCCGTTGCTTCAGACAGCTTCTTTGCTTCAGACAGCTTCTTTGCTTCAGACAACTTCTTTGCTTCAGATAGCTTCTTTGCTTCAGATAGCTTCTTTGCTTTAGATAGCTTCTTTGATGTAGATAAAGATGTTGAATTGTATCTGCTTCATTCAATCATCTTTCTTGCTTGCTTCTGTTCGGTCTTCTATCATTTTCTGATTGACAGCAGGTGTGGATGTAGTAGGTCTGCTTATACAAATCCTTTTGTTGCAGGCATTGTGGAAAGTCTTTGCAATATTTCCTTATTTATGCAAGACTTTAGTCGAGGTAGAAAAGCATGTCTGGCTTTATCTACTAAGTGAGTGATCTTCATATGCTTTACACTTTGCAATGTCTTCAAGAAGTCATTTCTTGATTCTGATATGTTCAATCTTCAGAATGCTTCATGTTGTCTTTATTTCTTCGAGTCTTTAAGTAGTCTTCTATTCTTCAAATCTTTTTAGATAGCCTTCGAGTCTTCAACTTGGTTGTGGATTACTCTTCTTCGGATTCTGCACTTTGTTCATCAACACTTCTTCTTCTTCTAATGAATATTTCAACCTGAAACATAATCAACAAACCAATACCTTTCTCAGTAGAATCTGTTTATATAATCTTATTTGTTCTTATATAATCTTATTTGTTAATCATTAAAACTAAAGGATATTAAGTCTTATAATCATGTTTAAATACTTAAACCGATTTATAGACTTCACAATATCCACTTTCAGGCAGGGAGCTGATGAGCCACTTTGTTAAGCCTAGGAAAGATACAAGACCTTGCTGCGGAAATGTTGTTAGGGCCACACGAAACACTAGAAGGGGGGTTAAATAGTGTTTTAAAGACTTAAGAAAATTTTGGAAACCATTTTAAAATATCAAACGAATTAAGATAAATTGTTATGAAAAACTTAATTGAAAGATAATTAAAGTTATCAAAGATTTGCAGAAGATAAGAAAATAAGTTTTTTCAGTGATATGATAAGAATGATAAAGCTGTTACAGTTTCTAAGATCACTTCAGAGGATAAAAAGATGTTTATCAGAACTTTACTTAAAAAGGATTTTATTAAACATCAAGGACACAACAAGAAGTTTGAATATAGTTGATATTGACATACAAGTAATTTATCTTCTGATTTACAAACTGAGTTATTTGAGAAAAACCTGAAACACTTCAGAAGGTTATTTCAGAGGATCTTTAAAGATCAGTTTCTGAAATACTTAAGACGATAGGGATCATCTCAAGTTCATCTGTACCTTGTGAACTGATTTCAGACGCAAGTACAGTTTTATTAAAAATACGTTGGTTTAAAGATAAGTTTTGATATTTAAAACAACTTTCAAAATAATTGATAGACTAAATTAACAGAGATTAAGGGAAAGAAGACTTAGCCACGAATTTATCCTGGTTCACTCACCAACCCAGTGAGCTACATCCAGTCCCAGGGCAAACCACCACTGGATTTCCCACTATCTAAACACAGATACAAGTATTCTTTTACCACAGCCTCTTCAGGCGTAACTACAAGTATTCCTTTGTTTTCAACTGCCTCTCCAAGCAACATATGTAGTATTATTTTACAAACAAGCCTCTCCAGGCTCAACAACAAGTATTCTTTTGTTTTCAACTGCTTCTCCAGGAAACATATGCAATATTATTTTACATACAAGCCTCTCCAGGCTCAACAACAAATATTCTTTCTTCAACCAAGCCTCTCCAGGCTCTCAGACACATATAGTGTTTACAACATAAACTAAGTTTAAGTTTCTAAGAAACATAAAATCAGATTCTTCTTGTTCTAAGGGTTAACTGAGTACTACTCAGGATACAGTGGATAATTCTAAGTACAAGGATGTTACAGAGAGATAAGTGTATGAATTTCTAATTGGGTTCTTCTCTATATTTTTCTTCTTTAGAGAGTTGGCTTGATAAGATATGGTTTGAGCTTTAGCAGGTTCTCTCTTTGGCTTGACCATTGGCAGTCCGGGATTACATTCTCACCACTTAACCGTGGGTTTGTCAATTCAGATTCTAGGATCTTGGTTGACTGATCATATATTATAAGAAGTTCAACCCATAGGCAGATCAGCATCTTCAAAGACTTTCTTGGGACTATTTATAAGTTCTGGAAATATAGTTGTTGAAGATTGTTTGGTTACCATTGAGAAGAAGTGATTTGGCTCAGTATAGCCGTTGTGAAATAACTTCTTAAACGGTTGCTTCTTCTTAAGCAGAGTAGGTGTGCAAATAGCTTAGCTCTGGCACACTTTTAGATGAGTTCTTTAACCTTGAGAGATTTTCCTTTAATAAGTAGATACTTCTTTTCTCTCTCTGCATCTTCTTATTCTTTCACCTTTCTTTTCTGTGAGTGTGAGGAGATATCCGTTAGATTTGTCCTTTTGCTCAATTTGTGCTATCTTCATTTTTGCTTAGCTTCTGAGCTTCTGATGTTTTATCCTTCTTCTTTCTTAAGAATATTTGAATAATATTCTAGCTGTTGAACATATGGTCTTTGCCTTTGTTGAGACTTCTAGTAGTTTGAGATTTGTCCACGTAGTCAGATTTGAAAGTCTTCATGTCTTCAAATAGTCTGATATATCTCATCATCTTGTTCAGAGAGTATGTGTTCAGAAGGTTTTAATCTTCACATACTTTCAGACGATTAGTGAGCTTTCAATTGGTTGCATTGTTTAAACTTGATGTCATCAGCTTCAACATATGCTTATCTCAGATGATTGTTTCAAGCATTTCTTAGTTCTTCACACTAAGGATACTTTCAGCAAGTTCCTTTCTTCTAGCAAAAAATTACTTCTTCTTTTCTTCAGATGATCACAACTTTGTTCTTCTTTGTCTCTTCCTATTGGAGATGATTACTTGAAATGAGTGTGCTTGGTCCAGATAGCTTTTGTCAATTTCTTGTTCAGTCTTTTGATATGTTCTGGGCAGCAGTAGATGCAGTAGGTCTGCGCATGCCGTGCTTTTTCGTTGCAGGTGCAACAGTAGTTGCAGAGTTTCCTTATTTGTGCTAACTTTTTGAACGAGGCAAGAAAGTAGTTCTGATTTTTGTGCTGAAATGAGTAATTCATTGGGTAGAGTGTTCTTCACACTTAGCAACGTCTTCAAGAGGTCAACTCTTGATTCTGACACATTCAGCCTTCAGATATACAGAGTTCTTTAGATCGGCTTCAAATCTTCCGATGATAGTCACTCTTCAGACGGAGTCAAGTCTTCAGTTTGTCTTCAAGTCTTCAGATGATAGTCACTCTTCAGACGAAAGCTTGTCTTCAGATAGTTGAGATTCCTCTTCTCTTCACTTTTTGTGCTTTTCTGAGCTTATCTTCAGATAGTTGAGATTCCTCTTCTCTTCACTTTCTGTGCTTTTCTGCAGATAATCTACCATAGCTTTTTCGGTTTTTTGTTGCTCAGATTTGCTTCATCTATCTTTTGGATTTCCTCTTCCTTTGTTGTCTTCTAGGCTTAAGATGATCCTGAAATACAATATACAAAACAATACCTTTCTTAGTAGAACCTGTTTATATATGATCTTATTTGTTAATCATTAAAACCAAGGATAATAAATCTTGAATGTAATTTAAATGCTTAAATTAATTCTGAGACTAAACATTCTCCCCCTTTTTAATGATGACAAATAAGATATATATATATATCTAACAAAAATGTATAAAGGAAATGGAATGAAAGATGATACATGATTTACTTTGCTCCCCCTGTCTATATTACTCCCCCTAAAAAAAACATTTTTCTTTACTTATTTCTCTCCTTTTACTTATTTCTCCCCTTTTGATTATGTTTTCTTCTCAGACTAAAGTGTAGTTATATTGCTTTTGTCTTTCTGTTATGTTCTTTTAGATTTCTTTTATCTTGAACTTCTTCAGACTATGTCTTTCTTCTTTTAACTTTGTTATTTTGTTGGTTATATATTTCTCCCCCTTTCTTGACTTAAGATATTTTGTTAGTTATATATTTCTCCCCCTTTCTTCATTAATTAAAAAGGTTTAATTAGTTTTTTAATTCTTGATTCCAAATATTGATAAGAGATTCTGAAACATATAACAGAAACTTACAGATACATACGGATTCATATAAACACATACGGTGAAACGTATTTCAGAAGAAAGAAAAGAGATATATATAGCAAAAAGAAATTACACAGAGAAATAATCTTCAGAAAGATTTCATTAACAAAAAATAAGAAGGATTTTTAGACAATCTTTTGAAAAACAAAAAATACATTTATCGATGCTAACTCTCTTGATTCCTATGATAGGCTGAGGCATAGCCTTATCAGCACCTTCCCTCTCTTTCAAAGCTACCACTACTTCTTTGACTGAAAAGCATCAGAAGTGCCTCTTGAGCCTGTATTCTATTCCCAACTGTGCGTTCCGCACGCAATCTCCCTTTGAGGACTGGAATGGTGGAGGTTCATCATTTAACACGGTGTTTCGACCACCAGCAACAATCTTTATCATCAGGACCACATTTGAAGTGGTTCCCTTCATAAGATTGGCTATTCTGGGTTCTCCCAGTGATCTTCCAGTGTGCTTGTGATGCAACAAGATCTCCATGGTCCAAGTACAGAGAAACAAGTTTTCAGATGAAGCCTTTCTCGTACTTATTATTCCACACATCATCCATGATGACTTGATCTTCTCCTCACAGTGTTCCAGAACTCTTTCTTCTGTTTTCCTTTGGTTCTTCATTGTCCTTCAGAGAGCGAATCACTCAGACCCCTTTTCAAAGTTTGTAGAGAACTTTGAAGTGAAGAGTATGAGTCAAGAGCTCTTGAGTATTTATAGGACTTTGAAACAAGAGATAGATGAGAGAAGTGAAGAGATTGAATCCTTTGGATTGTTGTTCACGATATACATTAGGGCTCAGATAGCATTAATGATGACAATTTCAGACCTTGGGAGTACCGAAAAGTACATAATTGATTGGTCATAGATGAAGTGCTATTGGTCATAGGGAATCGAGTCATCAGTGTTGATTAAAAAGAAAGAATAAGAAAAACGTTTTTAAAAAATTTAATAAGAAAAACGTTTCAGCTGGTAACAAGATACGTTTTATTAAAGGTTGAAAAGAAAAATATTTTTGAAATTCGTTTTGAAAGAAAGAGAAAAGTAAATACAGAGATAATATTTTAAAAGAAAAACAACAGTAATAACAAAAACAAAGAAAATATTTTAAAAAATAACCAAAAGAAATTTTCAGACACAAAATTTTAAAAAGAAGTTATTGCTTTCAGACAGATTGATTAAATTAAGTCTTTTAACAGAAATTCCCTTTTTAGAGAGTTCAAAATGTTTTAGCAAGTGTTCACGTATTAGCAGGATGCACTGTTGACATAAACATAGATTTCCAAGTTATAAGTTAGAACAATGTTACCATCAGAGATACTTATTGATCTTGGGTTGAAGAAGCATATCTGCTGAGACTCAATCTTGTCTTCAAATTCAGTCTTGTTATTTTCATTCTATGAGTTGTTTGTAGCGCATCAGCAGCATAATCTTGATCTTCTTGCTTTAGGCGTTTCTTCTTCATAAGCAGCAATCATCATTATCTGATCCTCAAGAATTAAGATAGACTTCAATGGCTTGAGTATCAATCACCTCAGCATTCCTGACCCACAATTTCAGTAAGTTCATTGAGAACTTTCTGAACAGGTTCAGAGAATAGGGATGGTACTAAGTTAGAATTATCTTCTCAAGAATTGAGGGCAGGCTTAGTGCATAGAGTATCAACCTCCTTAACATTTCTGACCCACAATTTCAGTAAGTTCATTGAGAACTTTCTGAACAGGTTCAGAGAATGGGGATGATATCGCACTAGCCATCCTTTCAGACAATGTTGTCTTGATCTACCCTTTTAGACGATATTGCCTTCTGATGTTCCATCTTCATCTTATGATTATCTTTAAAATCTGTTTTGCTGAAACATACACAGTCTAAAAATACCTTTCAGTAGCATCTAATTTTATTTAATTAAATTTGTTAATCATCAAGGAAATATCTAAAGTTAATAACAAAGTTAAGGAAAACTAGTAAGGAAGTTGTTGTAAAAGTTTAAATTTTATTAATTTAAAGTAAGATTATAACAAGGCACTTTGAAAAATCAATGATTATCAGCAGATGGGTCCTCATTGGCATTGGCAATCTCCTTTTCCGAATTCAGCTTCTATAACTCCTTCTCAATTACCTTCAGCCTCTTTTCAAGCCGTTTCATCCTCTTGTGCACCCTTTTCAGATGATATGCACCCAACACCATCCTTGACCTTCCATGAGCGCTCAGATGAATAGAAACTGTTTTCTCTTTGGCTTGGGATGCAAAGAGAGAAGGGATAGCCACCTGGTTCTCTGGAGCTTCTTCTTGTTCAGATAAGGTCCGGTCTAACTGAGATACATTCCCGGAGTGAAGAAGTAAGGAGGCGGTTGATCAAAGAGACTATCCATAGGAAAGCCCTTGTGCATTAATATTTTCATAATCAGGGTGTTGTGGGGATAGAGGTTCTTATTGCCCAATGCTTGTCTGAACATCATCTGATACAGCAGAACAAAAGGAAGATTAATTCTCCTCTTCATCAGCAGATGACCCAGCACAAACCTTTCTAGTTGACTGATCACCAAGTTATTGCTTTCTTTTGGAAGGAAGCAGCAGTTTAGCACAGCAAGGAGAGTTCTGGGGATATCCAGAAGTTGAGAATGCTTATAAGGAGCAAGGCAACTTCTGCCAAACAATTGTTCATCATAGGCAACTGTTCCACCATTCAGTGACTCCCATCTCTCAAAGAAATTGTCCCCTCTTGCAGGAACACCAATCACTTTAGCCAACAAATTGGTGTTAACAAATAGAGTTCTTCCCTGCACAATCGTCTTAATTCCAGTATGACCAGGTTCAGACACTAGCTCAGAGTTGTTTCAAAACTCTATAACATTTTCCTCGTGCCATGGGGAGGAGATGTTGTTGAAGAAGGGAGTCCAACCGACTGTGTCAAAGTACCCAAAGATTCTGTGACCAGCCTCATCGAAGTCAGAGAGAGGAACCATCTTTGAGAGGATGATTCTCTCATCAATCAATGAAGGGTTTGAGTCACTTGAAGAAGCAGACATGTTGGCCATTTGAGTACGATTGAACTGAGAGATTAAGAGACTTGGAGAAGGTAGACTTTAGCTCTTGAGAAAAGATTGATTGAAGTGTAGTTCACATGATGATCTTCCAATCCTTATATATGTAGCCAAAGGAGCATGCTTGATACATTTATGATCACGGTTTCATGCACTGAGCAGACATGGAGAGTTGTGCATCGTGCCAATTATGAGGAACCGGTTGATGATCCATTAATTCTCACAGCGTCGTATCATGTTTTTTATATAAAATGTTTGAGTTTTTTTTTTTCAAAGACTTTTCAACTTCTTAACATATGAAGAAAAATAAAACTGATCAATTATTTTCAGCAATTAAACACATACCACATAAGCATTTATTAGCAAATCTATTTCACATGCAACAAAAACTATATGCAATTTTAAAATTAGTTTCAAATATATCAAATAATTATAGTTAGATTAAGAAAGGAAAGATGTTACCAGTGAGTGATTTGGAATGAGCGTACTATCCTTCTTTTATCAAGCACCTTTGATAATTTGTTCTCAGAGTTGCTTCAGCTTGGTGAGGGTTCCATCTTCTGAGGATCTACTCCTTCTACATTTGTTAGATGCTCAACCCGAAGGTGAGCTCTGATACCAACTGTTAGAGCCATAGGAAATACTAGAAGGGGGGTTGAATAATGTTTTAAAGACTTAAGCAAATTTTGGAAACCATTTTAAAACATCAAATGAAAGGAGATAAATTGTTATGAAAAACTTAATTGAAAGATAATTAAAGTTATCAGAGATTTGCGGAAGATAAGAAAATAAGTTTTTCAGTGACATGATAAGGATGATAAAGTTGTTACAGTTTCTAAGATCACTTTAGAGGATAAAAAGATGTTTATCAGAACTTTGTTTAAAAAGGATTTCATTAAACATCAAGGACACAACAAGAAGTTTGAATATAGTTGATATTGACATACAAGTAATTTATCTTCTGATTTACAAACTGAGTTATTTGAGAAAAACCTGAAACACTTCAGAAGGTTATTTCAGAGGATCTTTAAAGATCAGTTTCTGAAATACTTAAGACGATAGGGATCATCTCAAGTTCATTTGTACCTTGTGAACTGATTTCAGACGCAAGTACAGTTTTATTAAAAATACGTTGGTTTAAAGATAAGTTTTGATATTTAAAACAACTTTCAAAATAACTGATAAACTAAATTAACAGAGATTAAGGGAAAGAAGACTTAGCCACAAATTTATCCTGGTTCACTCACCAACCCAGTGAGATACATCCAGTCCCAGGGCAAAGCACCACTGGATTTTCCACTATCTAAACACAGATACAAGTATTCTTTTACCACAAACTCTTCAGGCATAACTACAAGTATTCCTTTGTTTTCAACTACCTCTCCAGGAAACATATATAGTATTATTTTACAGACAAGCCTCTCCAGGCTCAACAACAAGTATTCTTTTGTTTTCAACTGCCTCTCCAGGCAACATATGCAGTATTATTTTACAGACAAGCCTCTCTAGACTCAACAACAAGTATTCTTTCTTCCACCAAGCCTCTCTAGGCTCTCAGACACATATAGTGTTTACAACATAAACTAAGTTTAAGTTTCTAAGAAACATAAACTCAGATTCTTCCTGTACAAAGGGTTAACTGAGTACTACTCAGGATACAATGGATAATTCTAAGTACAAGGATGTTACAGAGACATAAGTGTATGAATTTCTAATTGGGTTCTTCTCTGTATTTTTCTTCTTCAAAGAGTTGGCTTGATAAGATATGGTTTGAGCTTTAGCAGGTTCTCCCTTGGGCTTGACCATTGGCAGTCCTGGATTACATTCTCACCACTTAACTGTGGGTTTGTCAATTCAAATTCTAGGATCTTGGCTGACTGATCATATATTTTAATAAGTTCAACCCATAGGCAGATCAACATCTTTAAAGACTTTCTTAGGACTATTTATAGGTGTGCAGATAGCTTAGCTCTAGCACACTTTTAGATGAATTCTTTAACCTTGAGAGATTTTCCTTTAATAAGTAGATACTTCTTTTCTCTCTCTGCATCTTCTTGTTCTTTCACCTTTCTTTTCTGTGAGTGTGAGGAGATATCCGTTAGATTTGTCCTTTTGCTCAATTTGTGCTATCTTCATTTTTGCTTAGCTTCTGAGCTTCTGACGTTTTCTCCTTCTTCTTTCTTAAGAATATTTGAATAATATTCTAGCTGTTGAACATATATGGTCTTTGCCTTTGTTGAGACTTCCCGTAGTTTGAGATTTGTCCACGTAGTCAGATTTGAATGTCTTCATGTCTTCAGATAGTTTGATATATCTCATCATCTTGTTCAGAGAGTATGTGTTCAGAAGGTTTTAATCTTCACATACTTTCAGACGATTGGTGAGCTTTCAAATGGTTGCATTGTTTAAACTTGATGTCATCAGCTTCAACATATTTGTATCTAAGATGATTGTTTCAAGCATTTCTTAGTTCTTCACACTAAGGATACTTTCAGCAAGTTCCTTTCTTCTAGCAAAAAAATACTTCTTCTTTTCTTCAGATTATCACAACTTTGTTCTTCTTTGTCTCTTCCTATTGGAGATGATTACTTGAAATGCGTATACTTGATCCAGATAGCTTTTGTCAATTTCTTGTTCACTCTTCTGATACGTTCTGGGCAGCAGTAGATGCAGTAGGTCTGCGCATGCAGTGCTTTTTCATTGCAGGTGCAACAGTAGTTGCAGAGTTTCCTTATTTGTGCTAACCTTTTGAACAAGGCAAGAAAGTAGTTCTGATTTTTGTGCTGAAATGAGTAATTCATTGGGTAGAGTGTTCTTCACACTTAGCAACGTCTTCAAGAGGTCAACTCTTGATTCTGACACATTCAGCCTTCAGATATACAGAGTTCTTCAGATCAGCTTCAAATCTTCAGATGATAGTCACTCTTCAGACGAAGTCATGTCTTCAGTTTTTCTTCAAGTCTTCAGATGATAGTCACTCTTCAGATGCAAGCTTGTCTTCAGATAGTTGAGATTCCTCTTCTCTTCACTTTCTGTGCTTTTCTGAGCTTGTCTTCAGATAGTTAAGATTCCTCTTCTCTTCACTTTTTGTGCTTTTCTGCAGATAATCTACCATAGCTTTTTCGATTTCTTGTTGCTCAGATTTGCTTCATCTATCTTTTGGAGTTGCTCTTCCTTTGCTGTCTTCTAGGCTTCAGATGATCCTGAAATACAATCTACAAAACAATACCTTTCTTAGTAGAACCTGTTTATATATGATCTTATTTGTTAATCATTAAAACCAAGGATAATAAGTCTTGAATGTAATTTAAATGCTTAAATTAATTTGAGACTCAACAAATGTCTGAATCACGGATATGAAGACATTGCTCAGTTAAACATCTTTTGCAAGGGACTCAGACCGGATTCCAAATCATTTATTGATGCGGCAGTAGGAGGGACTATCTTGTCAATGGATGCTGAAAGGGCTATTGCATTCATTGCGAATTTTGCCCAAAACGATCAACAAGCCCAATGTGGACAACAACCATCTAAGATTCAGAAAAAGGGGATGCTAGAAATTAATTCAAGTGATGTCATCTTAGCTGAAAATAAACTGATTAAGAGATAAATGGAGGCACTCACAGAGGCATTGAAAGCACTCCCTCAGCAACTCAAAGCTGTTGAATCTCAACCAGTCCAAACCCAACCATTGATATGTGACTTTTGTGGAGGAGACCATCCAAATGGTCAATGTTCTTTTCAAGACACACAAGCAGAGCAAGTCAATTTCATGGGAAATCTGAGGGGGCAAGGAAGTTTCTCCAATAACAATAACCAATATTCTCAAGGGTGGAGGAACAACCAAAGCAACTTTGGTTGGGGGCAGAATGGTGGAAATAGACAGACTCCTTATCAGCAGCAGCAACCATCAGTGCATGACAAACTCGCTAGGTTGGAAGAAAATATTGATACCTTCATATCAGGATTTGAAGGGTTTAAAAAGAATAATGATGCATCAATCAAAGCGTTGGAAAATCAAGTGGGCCAGCTAGTCCAAGAGATGGGAGAATTTAAGAAAGGTCACTTTTCAGCGAATACTCTTACCAACCCCAAGGAACATTGCAACTTGATTGCTACTGATGGAAACAAGTCAGAAGATAGTGAGGTAGAAGAGGAGAGCCTTATCTTTGAAGAACAGTTACCCCAAGAGGAAAGAGTCCAGATACAGTTTGAGAAAGAAGAAAGCCAAGAGGCAGCATCAGATAAAGAGGAAGAGGAACCCAGGGAGGTCTTCATTACAAGAAAGTCACCTGATCCAGGTAAGTTTACTATTCCCTTGTCTATCGGAGACTTACCTACCACTCATGCTTTACTAGATCTTGGAGCGAGCATCAACTTGATGCCGCTATCGTATTTTAATAAGTTGGGTGTTTTGAAGGTTAAACCTGCTAATGTAAAGTTATTGCTTGCAAATAAGTCTACTCAAAGCCTTTATGGGATTATTGAGGATCTACCAGTGAGAGTGGATAAGTTTGTATATGCAGTGGACTTTTATATTGCAGAGACAAAGGAGGAGGATACTGATGTCCCCCTCATATTAGGAAGACCATTTATGAAAGCTGCCAAAATAATTGTTGATGTTGATAAAGGGGAGTACCAGGTAAGCTCAAATAATGAAAGTATCATCTTTCACATTGATAGAGGAAGCCCCAATATCTTGAAAACTCCAGAAAAGATGGAATAGATCCTACTGATGGGAAATACCAATTCCAAGCAAAGCTGCGGAAAGATAAGAAGAAAGGAGTGCTCATTGCTGATAATGAGCCAAAGAAGAAAAAGAAGGTTTCCGGATTTCTGAGGAAACCAAGAATGAGAATAATGCAGCCAGAATCTATTTGGGAGTTCAAGTATAAAAAGAGAAAAAGATCATCATCAGACACTGAAGAAGGAGAAAGTAGTGAAGGAAGTGAAGGAAGATTGAACAAGTGGCATGGAGGATGGGAGCTTAAAGGAAGGACAGGAACAGAATCAACCATCATCCTCCAATTGAGGCCACCATAAAAAATAAAAGAACCAGGCGTCGAGCTAGAAGACGTTAAACAAACGCTTTCTGGGAGGCAACCCAACAACTTTTAATTTGCTTTCATTTTGTTTTTGTTTTTAATTACTTAGTTTTTGTTTGTTGAGTCTATACCTGTATAGAATAGGACAAGGTTAAGTAAAGGATTACAATTTAAAAGGGTATGAATAACAGTGAAAAGTAGGGAGAGAATAAAATTCTGGCACCTGCGCTTAGCGCAAGTAAAGCGCAGAATTAATGTTGCTCTCTAACTTTCCCGCTTCACTTGCGCTGTAGCGCAAGTGAAGCGTGTGCGCAGCGCTTCAACTTCCTGAAGCACGCGCTGTACCTGCGCTAAGTGAGGGTGCAGCGCAGGTGCGCGCGTTTAGGTTTTTCTTAAAACCTAAACGAGGGAAGGTCATTCAAACCTTCCCTCTTCAGTTGCTTGTCGTTTTCTCTAAGTGTTCAAACCTTCTTTGACCCTTTTTACTTCCATATTCCTTCCTTTACCTTTTCTGAGGCTATACTAGGTATGTTTTTATAGTTTTGGTCATTTTGCACCGATCAGAATTTTCATTTTTGTTTTTATTTGAGAAGAAACCTTAGGGTAGGAAACTTAGGCTTTCAGGACCCCTTAGGATAGAAATATTTGTTCATAAAGTCTTAGTTTAGTATGTATGCTGCTAGGAACTTATTTGTAACATATTTTGCATGTTTAGGTGGTATTTTTATAGTGCTCAATGCTTTATTGAAAATTATTTAATTTTGGTACATGAATGCTTAATAAATGTTATGATATTTTTGCATGACCAAAATAAAAATGATTGTGCTAATATGCATGTTTTAAAGAACATGATTTTTTAGCCTAATAGTTGTTACCAACTCTTGTCTGTTAAATAATTGATTAGGGCTTGCTTTAATTGATCACTTTAGCTTGTTCTTAATAAATTAATTAATTGACAATGAGGTAATTTTAAAATCGAAAATATTTGTGCAAGTGCTTGATTTGATGATTATTTTAAATGTTGATTTAAATTGGCCATTTATTTCAATAATTATAAATAATCTAAATTTAAATTGCATAAATAAATTTGGTAACAAATTTTGCAGATGGCACGCACAAAGTTTGTTCAGTCTCGAGCTAATAGGAGAGGCACCGAGGGTGCCAAGAGAGCTAGACAGTCACCTCAGGAGGAGCCTGAGTTTGACCCCCATAGATTCAGAGATGCCAGGGCTGCTGAAGCTTACAGTTCCATTGAGGATTGTGACTTCATTAGAGAGAGGCCAGTCAGACTATAGCCTGAGGAGTTCGAGGAGTTTAGGGCTGAGATTCACAGGAGACACTGGGTTCGCCTCAGCAGCCCAGACAGTCACTTTGACCCTACCATTGTGCGGGAGTTTTATGCTAACGCCATTAGAGCCTTTAGCGTGGATGCTGACATGAGGTCTTATATGCGAGGCCATGAGATTAGATTTGATTGCGATGCAATCAATGCATTGCTGCAGTATCCAACACCTTTGGATAAGGCACTGATAGAGTGCCAATACCACTTGAGGATGAGAGAGGTAGGGATCAATGGGAACGATCCCATGGATCTTGAGGCTACACAGGAGCTATGCTTACCAGGGCATTCCTTTGAGAGGAATGTATATGGACAGGCTGCCCGCATCTATCGGCAACATATCAAGGCACGAGGATGTGGACAGTGCTGACCCTAGCCAATGTCAGCCCCACCAACCATGTTTCTGATATTCAGATGCCGGTAGCTCATCTCATCTTTACCATCCTTACAGGTGGCGACATAGATATCTCTAGGGTCATTACCCAGAAGATATCAGATTTTGTTTCAGCCATTTCACACTGCATCGCCACCACCAGGATGAGTCTAGGCTTCCCTGCACTCATCACTGCCCTCTGTAGAGCTAGGGGTGTGGAGGTGAACCCCACGGTTCACATCCTCAACCCTATGAACAGGGGATATATTGAGGCCCATTGCATGCCATATGAGGAGGATGAGGATGAGCAGCAGCAGGCACCACCACCACCACCAACAGCAGACCCTACCTTTAGGCAGTGGGCTCAGCATACCACTTTGCAGCTGATATCACTCCATAGATCTCATGTTCATCTGCAGGAGTATCTTTACTCCATTAGACCAGAACCTTACCCAGGCATGACACCTGCTCAGTTCAGAGATTATATTCAGTGGCCTGGGGACAGGCCTATTCCTCCGGGAGAGGGTGGAGCAGCTGCAGATGGAGCTGATGCTGACCAGGACTGATTTTTTTGATTTGGTGCTTTTCTTTTCTTTTTCTTTTCATTTTATTTCTCTTTTATTTTATTTTCTTTTATTTTGACATGTTTTGTACATATATTCTCCACTGCTACACTTTATCTATGATGCAGTACATTTTTTGTATATTATTTTGTTTCCTTTTCTAGTTATTTTAGGATTTTTAGGATTTTTTTAAAAAAAAATTAGGATTTAGGAATTAGGAAATAAAAGAAAATTTTTTCAAAATTTCTGAAATTAGACAGTTTAACTAACCAGATTAGGAAAGAAGAAAGGGTCTTGTGATTAATTCCATAATCAGTTAGGATTAGGATACTTCACAGGAGAACCTATCAGGGTAGTTAATTAAAACCAGTAAGTGCTTTATCAAGGAATTTAGCCAAGAAACCGGTGAGTTGAGAGCCCAAACACTTGAATTGAGAGTTTTTCACCGCTGCTTGTCAATTTTTATTGATTGAGTTTTTGGACCTTATTTGTTTATGGAAAATATGGAAGTGACAAAGGCAATTTTTTTATTTTCTGTAACACCCACAATTTCCCCTACAGGTATATAAATAAAATAAAGAAAGTTTTAAAATGATAATAATAATAATTTAATTATGAAGTATTTGGGAGCTGTTAATAAACAATCAAATTCATATTTTTGAAATTATCCAACCATAATGATAAATAAATTTTTTCTAGAGAGGTGTTTGAGAAAATAACCTATGATACCCTTAGTAATTATACAGTTAAGGAAAATATAGATTTAATTATGAAAAATAGGAAAAAAACTTAAAGGGGTCTATATTTTTAGTCAAAATAGTCTTAATATAATTAATAATGAATTTTAGAAAATTATTTAGAATTTTCCGGCGCTTTTGGGTAACAAGACCAAAATGCCCCTGGTTAGCAGTATAACCCTAACCAACATATGAAAATTTGTGGAATAATATGGAAAATATACTTTGAACCTTAAAAGTGGATTGAAAATGATGTTTATAACTTTATAGAATTTTTGTATGTAAAACCATAATTTTCTATCTGCTTACTCTTATTAAAAATTAACCGTTGTGTGCGAAAACTGGAAAAAAATTGGGAAATAAGAAAGTTTAAGTTAGAAGTGAGTTCTAAGCACGTTTTTAGGCTTAAAATAGGTTAGAGCAATTATAGGAATTTTTCTAGAATTTTTGGGAAATTTTGATGTGAAATTTCCTTTTTACCCCTACTCTTCTAGAGTCGGGCCCAAATACTCTTGACCCGGGCCCGAAAATCTGCATCATCCTTCCTTTTCCTTCTCCTAGAAGCCTTGCATGTGTGAGTGTGTGCATGTGAGACACTTGTTAATTTTCACTTTCTTTCTTAAGCCAAGTGTCATGGGAAAAGCTTTATGTCATGAAAAGCCTTAACATTTGTTCATTTCTTTCATTTCACCTACATGCAAAAGGAAAATAACTCATTTCATTCTATCGTTTCCTCTTCCTAGAACCGTGAGACTCCTATCACTCTTCTCTACATCTTCCATTTTCCTCCCAACACTTTCAAGCCTAAGGTTCCATCTTTGAACCCTAAGCTTCACAATCTAGCCTTCAAGCCTTGTAGATTCTTGTTTTGGAGATCAAAGGAGCTCAAAGGAGGGGCTGTTTTGGAGCTGTTGCTGCACCTTTTTCTTGGAGATTTTTCTTAGGTAAAGGGGGGGAGAACCTTGAACTCTAGTAGGATTGGTGACTAGAGCCAAGGATTGCCCTTGATCCTTGTCCCTAAGCCTTTTTCCCTTTGAAAAATCATTTCTTGGAACCTATTTCTTGAGTGAAATGGTTCGGTTTGTATATGCCTTGACTGTATGTGTGTTTCTAAAATTGTTTTGATGCTTGAAATGTGTTTGATTGGTGGTTTTGGATGCATGCAAGTTGTGAAATTGGTTGGAAAGAAATTTTTCCCGTTTTTACATAGAGCTGCGACCGTAAAATAGAGACTGTAGATTCATTCACCGTTGGATCGGGCTGAAATTTTGGTAGCTGGTTCATAACATCTGAATCTTCATTGTGAACGGTCAGATCGTTGATACAAAGTCTGGGTTGGGAGATATTTGATCTGCACAGTGGCTGTATATTTGGGGTTTTATTGATAAACTTGCTTGTTAATGTGCTTGTGGATGGTCATGCTTGGTTTGGTGAATTTGAGGTTGCTGGATTTTTGGTGTTTTTTATGAACACTCATAGTGTTCATCCTTGTTCTTGATGTTCTTGAGTTTGTTCATGAGAAACTCATGAAAAATTTGGTTTGATCTTGATGTTGGTCAAGAGAAATTGTTAAAAGTGTATATGGGCCCTAGTGGCCCAATAAGCTAAAAGTGTAACTAATTAAATTAATAACTAAACCAAATGGAAATGAATTTTTGGAAAACTCTAATAACCAAATTCGGATACAAAAATGCACCTAATAAAAAGTCACTCTAAAAACCCTAATATTGGATGGTAATGTGCAAAAATAAGTTCCTAAGAGTTACCTAACCATTGGGCCTCTAGTTTAGGCCCAATGCCTTCCAAAAAAAGTCAAAAGACTCATCAAAAGTCAACCAAAAATATTTCATGGATTTGGGCTTAGGTTAGAGTTGGGCTTCAACTCTAATCCATCCTATTAAGACTAAAACTTAGAAATTTAATTAGTGGACTTGCAAACCCAATTTGACTGAGTTAAATTAATCCAACCCACTTAAGTTAATTAAGTGAAGAGTGATTAATTAAAACTAAATTTAATTAACTTTAATGAAGATTAATCTTAATCTTAATCTTAAATCATTAATCACTAATGGGGTACTAATCAAGTAATTAAGACTTAATGGTGATTAAGAACTAATTAATTGCAATTAACCTTAATCGATTATAATTAAAAGCTTAATCCAAGGTTAAGGAATAAATTAAGGAATAATTAAGAGTTAATTAGGATCTTAAGTAAAGATTGAGACTTAATTAAGGAGAATTAGGGTTAATTATAGTCTAATTAAGGAAGATTAGTCATGATTAAAGAATAAACCTAATCCTAATTAGACATACAAGACGAATTAAGATAGGTAACATTATCCATAAGACACAATCATAAGTCTTAGTAAGCTATAGGACTTAAGTGAAAGTGGTCACTAATTTTAAGAAGAACATTAGTACAAATTAACTTAAAAGCCTATAACAAATATACTCTTTCTACATAAGACTTGAGAAGCTTAGTGAGAGAGTGCGGTTTAACCCGAGATGGGGTTTGGTTTTCCTTGTGAAGGAAAGACATTGAATCGGGCCGTACCACGGGAAGTGGTGACGTAGAATGATTCAATGGGCTTTGCCTGTAAGGACTGTGTATGCTGAGAAAGCATTGTTTGGTTTTCCTTGTGAAGGAAAGACATTGAATCGGGTCGTGCCACGGGAAGTGGTGACGTAGAATGATTCAATGGGCTTTGCCTGTAAGGACAGTGTATGCTGAGAAAGCATTGTTTGGTTTTCCTTGTGAATGAAAGACATTGAATCGGGACGTGCCACGAGAAGTGGTGACGTAGAATGATTCAATGGGCTTTGCCTGTAAGGATGTGTATGCTGCGAAGCATTGTTGTCTGACATGCATCATAAAGCATTGATGATGTTTAAGGTTGAAAACCTTACGACCTATATGGCAGTGACACTTGGTAGAGTGTGAAATCGGCTGGGAAGGGTGCACTGGGTTTTGCAAAGAACGCCATCGGGTCTCAAAAAGGGACGCCAGCCCTGAGGATAGCCTAGCTCCTGGAAGATCTCAGAGGACGTAGGTTAGCTCCCTACTGTCGAGATCGTGGAACCCAGCTTAGCTATTCCTGTCGCTCTCATGATTTTCGGGGTCAGTTGAGATTGTCTGGAAGACGGATAAAATGATTTGGCCAAAATTGAGCAATGCTCTTTGTACCGGCGCTAGTACAGACTCTAACTCCTGATACGTTGTACATATATGGTTGGGCAGTTGTTGTGTGCACTGAGGTGGTGATTTTCCCTGGGCCCTCATGCATTGTATGGTACATAGTACTTGCTTGAGATTCCTTGGTGAATGACGTGGTTGTTTGCATTGCATGAGCATATCACATCATTTTATGACGTTGTGACCTTCTATGTGAATGATTGGATTTTGTTGTGTGAATTGTGTGAATTCCCGCGTCTGTTTGCTTTAGTTATCATATCCTGCGTTAAGTGAGTTCATGTAAAGTGTTCTCACCCCGTTGTCTTTCTTTGTTGTCTGTTATTATTTTGGCACCTAAAGGGGCATGGACTCTGGAAGGATGCACGTGGTTCTGAAGATAGGCGTGGTGTTCTGGTCGAACCGGATCTTGTTTAAATCAAATGGTGGTGTTTAGAGGTGTACATGAGTAACAATACCCTGTATAGGTAGAGTGTAGTCAAATGGATGATTCACTTCTTCTATAACGTAGTATGTTAAAACCCCAATTTAATGTGTATTACTTCTGTTGTAAATTGGAATAACAGTGAAATGAAAATTGTTGTATTGACATGTTCTTATAGTTCCATCCCAATTATAATTTATTAATATTAAAAAAAGAAAAATCACCGATTTTCTTCACTTCTTTTAAAAAAAAGAATTTTACAAATCGCAATCGAGTTAGTCGAGTGATACCCGTCATGGGATGAGGGTGTTACATTTTCAATATATTTGCTTAGTGCCAAAAAGCCAACCCTTGATATAATTTTTCCAATTCTTTGATAACCCATTTGAGCTTTAATGATTATTCTTGTGCACCCAAGCCATAATTGATATATATATATATATATATATATTATGTCCTTACACATTTGGGATAGAGAGCAAGGTGCAAGTTGAGACAATGGGAAGAAAAGGTTAGTAAATTGAAAATCAAGAAATTCAAAGAGCAGGTACATGAAAGCAAAAAGAAGATCACTTCCCCAAAAATCAAAAAGAAAAAAGTGAATAAATTGAATAAGTTGGGGGGAGTGCAATTTCAAACAAAGAAAGAGGCCTGCAAAAATGAGAAAAATCAAGAATGAGATGGTGGAAGGAGAGAAGTTCCAATTCAAGCAACATCAAAAGATGCTCTCTATTCTAGGTGTTCATCGTTTATCCAGAAAAACCATGATTCCTTGATAGCCCAACCTCATTACAACCAAAGAAAGACCTTTTGATCCATATTGACCATGAACATGTTTAGGAACTAGAAACGACTATCAATCTTAGTTGTTCAACTGTGGTGAAAATATTGAGGGAAACAGTACCTGTGAGCATGAGTGAAATTCCTTGGTTTATCATTTATTGCTTTAATTGCTACTTTTGAAAAAGTTCAACCGTTGATTGTGTTCTGTTTTTTATTGAGGATTGGTAACATCTCTTGATTATGATTTTTTCTGATATTTGGAAAGTGACTTCTGCCTAACAAAGAGATGATGTAAATTTTTCCTTGTAGTTGATTATGAGAATTTTACATGAGGGTGATTTGATTCTGATTGCAAAAGATATCTTGCTTGAGGACAAGCAAGAAGTTAAGTTGGGGGGTATTTGATAAGTGTAAATTATGTGATATTTTCCTATGTTTTTATTACACTTATCAAGGCTAAAATAATGATTTATGCCCCAAAATAATCCCTTTTATGAATAATTGTAATAATTGTAATTATTTCGTTTGAATTTGAATTTGATGCTATTTTGATTAGAAATCTGTTATTTTGTGCAGATTTATGGAAGATTTGAAATAGAAGAGAAAATAACATTAAATGGGGGGATTGTTTGCATATTTGAAGTTTAAATGAGGACAAAATAAAGATGAGATTAGCAGCCATTTAAACAAAGGACCCTGTGGATAACTTCCCCCAATTTGAATTCAAGTTCAAATAAATACAAAATCAAGCCAGAAAAGGGAAACAAGGAAAACCAATCAAGCAAAGGCAAGATCAGAAAGAGATCAAGTGGATAAATGAGGAATTGAAGAAAGTCTACAGCGTGTTTCACGCTTCACCTGCGCTTAGCTCAGGTGGAGCGCAGCTTACAGAGGGACACGTTTCATCTGCGCTTAGCGCAGGTGAAGCGCAAGTTACACACTAGCTTTTTAAATTCAAATACAGATTGATCTCTTCCAGATTTAAATTAGGGTTTTCCTTAGTCTATAAATATACCTTTTGCAAAAATCTAAAGGAGGCTTTTAAAGAGTACAGAGGAAGCTTTTAGAGAGTACAGAGGAGAGAGGCATAGAATAGAAAGATAGACGCACAAGGATTGAAGAAGGTGACAGATTCTTCAGTGGTTTGTGATGGCTACCATGAGTATCTAAGCTCTCCAGTAGGATTGGATGTAGTGGATTCAATCCCCAAGTGTATGTGAATTCTCTTGTTTTTAATTATATCGGTACTTTTATGTTGTTCTTAATGCATTACTTCTGCGCGTGCGCCGGAGTCATAGGCTAGTGATCAGGATAACACAGAATGAGATTTCCGGCTAGTATTAGAGTTTAGGGGAGCCTAGACATAGGAAACCTAACCTCCGATTGCTAAAAGTACTCGTTAATTATATAGAAATATAGGTGGAATTTGATGATTGAATTGTTTTGGTGAGTGACAACCCGTTCATAGGAGCATCTATAGGAACATATAGTTAATTGATAGTAACATAATTGAAAGTTAATTGTATGTGAGGGATAAACGGGATCTTGTGATTGATGGGGTAGTGACAGCCCTTGAATGAAGAGCGTTTATAGGGAAGTACAATTAATGGATGATTCAAACAAATGGAACAATAATTAATTAATTAAGAGCTTAATGAGTCGAGGGTAATTTGTCGCTTGGAAGAGCCCGCATGGATTATCTTTGAGTTGTAGGCTACTGGTAACTCGGGGTTTTATCAATTCAGTTTGGCTAAGATATAATTAATAACAAATTTATAATTAAAAGAAGGGATTCACATACATAAGGGGTGTGAAGAAGCGAAGTCCAATCCTAATCCAAGTAAATCTGTCTTCCCTTATTTTATTGCTTACTTTTCTTTTTGCCATTTAAATTCCGCACATTAATCATTCTCTTAAAAAGTTGCTCACTTGGTAATTCGATCACTAAAATCTTGCAAAGTGAACTGCTCCTTGTGGATATGATACTTTATACTTACTATTATACTGCTGAACTTTTGGTACGCTTGCCAGATTTTCATCAGCACACTCCTTGTAGGATTTGACATTTCAGAGTCTTAGATATACTCCACTCTTTTACCTGTGGACAAGGTATATTTGTCTTGGGATTTCATTTGTTTACTCTCACCCTTTTGTAGTAGGTGAACACTCTCTAATCCCCAACATAGTATACCAATGCACCTTGTCATTTTTTTATTTGTTGTGCCCGAGTTAAAATAAACTTAGCTTTACAGTTGAGTTTTATTATGGACATTTGGTCATTTGATCATTGAGCTCCAAGAATAGCATTTCTTACATCATATGTTGGCTTCTAAGGATAATTCTCAATTAAAACCCACATATCAGTATGCGACGGTCAAATAAAAAGCCTTATCCTATGTACCAATAGTGGTAGTCCTCTCTAATAGTGGTTAGTGTTAGGTATATGCACTAGAGACTTATATGTTTTTGAAACATCCATCACATGTATCATATTATTTTATAAAGGCAATTCATTCTTTTAAGAATACAATTAATGTCCTTAGAATAGTAAGCTCAAACTTCATAAGAAGTCAAGTAGATGACTTGATCGTGAGATCTTATGAAGAACTATTCTTAAAATAGTCCCTAGTCAAGTATCATCTTAGGACAAAGATGCATTTAGATTAGTATGTGAGTTCATTGATGATCACATCTCACGGATCATGGATATGAGATATCATGTGCTCACATAGATACACATTAAGAGTAATGGTGTACTGGACAGACCCACCTTAAGAACGTTGCATGGATTGTTACATAAGTGTCATGAACGTTTCTTAAATTGATAAATATTATATGAAGTCTTTCAACCTGAAATCACTACGATTCCTACATAAGGAATTATATGTTTTAATTATCATCAAACGTTGCCTGTAACAGGGTAATCATAAAGTTGGTATTTGGACATATAATAAATTATGTGGAGGAATGTGAGTGACCTGGATGAGATTTGTCCCTCCTATGTAACAAGAGTTATATCTGTAGGCCTCTTGATAAAGTGAGACTGCAAAATGCATGGCCATGCTCAGGAGGATAAACATGAGATGTTTATTTTCTGTACAGTCTACTTGGGGATCAAGAAAACATAAATTGAACTATACAAGGTTGACACAATCCATGCCCTTGTGTTCAATTAGATATTTGGATAAAGGGACAGATCATATAAATTATCATAAAATAGGATTCGTCAAAGTTGTTGATAATCTCAATATTTGGATAGTGATGTATTGCTAGATACCGCTCACTATTTATGATATTAAATATAAAAGGATTTTATTTTAATATCATAACCAAATATTAAAAGCCTATTGGGTCACACACATACAACAAGCCGCTAGGAAAAGATAATAATTCTAATCTGATTAGAATTATAACCTAATGGGTCAGACCCATATATGTTAGGGATAAGTGAGCGAGGGGGTAAAACCCTAGCCACCACTCTATAAATATAGCATAAGATGCATTACCCCATACACATGAAAATATGAGCAGTCGCTCTTACTCTCTAAACGCTACTAGCAGAGTTGAGGAGAGTTTCCTAGTCCGGCTATTGGCGTGGACACCACTAGAGACGTGGCTACTATTGCCTCGTTCGCAATCCTTAAAAGGTGCGACCTTTTGTTTTATAGCTTTTATGCCTTAATTCGTGTTTTCACATTAACGATCATAACAAGGGAGGTAATTCATTTATTCCGCTTTACCCTAACCACATGTTTGATTCCCTTCAGTTAGGGGATGAGAAACTAAAGCTCCTTTAACAATATAGACGTTGATACTTGTATTGGTTCTAGTACCTACCATTTCTTATATGAATCTACTCCTCTTCAATTACTAAGAACCCAACCCAAACGTTAAGTGGTTAAGCTACCATTTGAAATAAATAGAAGGAAAGGAGACAATGTTTAATTTAGCTTTCCACAATAAACAAGTTCTTTTCTTTTTAAAAGTGAGGTTAATAGCTTTAGGAACATAATTAAGTTTCTTATTATCATACCTTTTTTTAGTTGTTATGCACTGAGTTTGCCCTTGATGCCATCATATTTACTTTTGCAACATCCTTCTTGTTTGTGTCCTTAAATATAATGTAAACGATCAAATCTGCAATAAAATGTTATTTATTTTTGTATGAGCTGTTACTTGTAATCCTTCCAAAATCTAGCAATAATTTAATAAGGGGACTATAACAAATTGGTTTAATTATGTTTTTGGTCCCTAAAATATCACGATTTTCTCATTTGGTCACCATTTTTTTTTTTAAATAGTCCTCCAAAAATGAATTTTTGCTAAATCGTCCTCTGTTATTTACAATTATTTCTTCCCAAATAATTCCTAAACAATATCACGATTTTCAAATTAGTCCCCTAAAATATAACGTTTTTTCCTAATGATCACCCTGTTTTTTGTGCCACATCGACACTTTATGGTGAAAATAATCACGGGGACCATTTGAGGAAAAAAAATCATTTTTAGAGGATTATTTTAAAAAAAATTAACAAAAGGGATAAAAACTTAATTAAACCTAACAAATTTGTCTGAAAAGGTGGTTTTTAGCTATCAAATCCTTCAGCAAGATAACGATTGATTTGCATCATAAAATCCTTTGTCATCTATCATCTCATATTTGTAGTAATTTCCACCCATGAATTTTTGCTTCCAGTTTTAGTTGAGGTTCTTGGAATCCTAAATCTCCTTGGCTTGTTTGTAGGAGCACTAAACATCAAACAAACTGTTGGATAGGGTGTTCATAATTGTGTGCCCACATACCTTATTCACATCAACCCAAGTCTCCACCATTTGTTTAATATTTCACAGATGTTTAGGACAACATGGGTTTGGAATGGTTAAAGGCCACAACAACACACCGTATATTAAAATTTGAAATGATGCGCTAGTCCTTCCATCTCCCATAGTTCTGGTCTCTGAATAACTAAAACTTGGAGATGTCTAGAAAGAATTTTGCATAGGCAACAGCAGTAGGTACAGGAGTAATAACGAATAGCAGCAGCACCATCGTTAGGAGGAGAATTGTTGGTAATGTTCACAATAAATCATTAAGACTGTTAAGAACACTCATTAAAAATTTAATCGCCCACAAAAAGTGTATTTGATATTGCGAAAAGCCCCCCAAAATTAGTGTACCCTTCCAAGTCAAATCCAAGCGCATAGAACAAAAAAAAAAAATATTATTAACCAAGAAAATATTGCAAAAATGAAATAAGAGTAGGAGGAAGAGGCACTAGATAATGTTAATCTAAAAAATATAAATTGATTTCGCAAGAGTAAAGCAGATTGTGAGATTCGCCATTATTGTGCAAGGGGAAAAATATTAACTGGTTGCACGTAAGGAGGGCAAATATTGGGAGAGCAAGCTCATTCCTCTCACAGAACTATATAACAATAGCCACACATAAATTAGCTTATAAACTCCTAAGGATGCCCCTTACCCAGACAATGTGGGACATAGCCCCAGAAATACCTTCAAATACACCCAACAATATATCTCCTTGTAGCAAGGGAGGTATATTGCTGTGAAAACAGAGTACAAACCCCATGAATGTCATTACATGCATACAACTACAAGTTTTTAATTGCTGTAAAACAATATATCATCCAAAAACATGGCTCTGCCATGTCTAAATCATCAATATATCAACAGATCTTGAGCTGAACAAGAATCCTGGGAATCTTCTACGAATGTTATTGTTCTCCCTAAAAGGAGAGATTACTCCGTGTAATGATCAACTTGTTCTCTTAATTATGTGGACTCCACTGTCAGTATCCACAATGTCACTAATCTCACCAACTTTAAGAGCAAAAGTTGCTTCTTCAAAAGGCTTCTGCATCTGGCCACGACCAAAAGGACCTACATCAAATTGAATATTTCAGTTTGATTGATAAATTATGTTTTAAGTTAAGGGAAAAAAAAATAGGCATATATTTCACTCCAGATATGTGTGATGACTGAATGTAGAACCTATCCTTTAGGATTATGTAAAAATGAATTTAATCAATGAAAGATCAGAGGTTTGAATAACTGCATTCATGAAGACATCACATAACCAGATAAAGCATACTAGTCAGTTTTACATAGATTGAAAGATTAGTTGTCTTGATAGCCACTTGAATAATAGTCCTTTAATTTGCATTCTAGCAATATTTGTTTGCCCACTACAGCTTAGCTAAAGCTAACTTCAATAAGACAATAGCAATATCAAGCCCATGAAATATACAATCACTACACCACATCAAAAAGCCATTTACACAAACTAGAAACAGAGTTTCTCATACAATCAGCAGCCTTCAGTTCTTCCAATTTATATTAAATTAAATACCCTAGACAGACAGGGGTTGAACTAGAATACAATGTTTTTATGTGCGAAATAAAAAAAAAAAATTAATTACTTTAAAAACATTTGAGGGATGCTTTATATTTTAAAAAAAATTGAGGGATGCTTTAAAAACATGTGAGGAAGCCCCCCTGGGGTTAACATTGTTCTTTCCACCACTATTTGTAGAAAAGATCAGACAAAATTATTTTGACAAATTGGTAAAAGTCACATTGACTTTATACTCAATTCAGAACTGTGTGATATAAATTCAGTAAATTAGGTAAAATGGAGAAATTTTCATAGAAAAGACAAAAGAAAGTACAAGCTTGATATCTATGTGTACTCATGCATGTATGAGAGAGAGATGTAATACAGAGCTTTCCTATGGAGCTACCACTGTCATAACAGCAACAGAAAGAATGTCATTGAAAGTTAAATTTGATGCGCTGTTAAAACACTTGCAAGTTTGTTGATATAATACACAGAAAATCAGGTAGCATCACAAGTTCACAACTGCAGCCAAAGTAAAATTCTTAGATAATCATGATTATGGACCTATTCTTCTTACTCTATTCTTTTAGGATAGGAGCAGGAAAATTCAAACTAGCACTAGTGAATGAGAAGGTAGAGTAATAACTTATCAGCGTTACAGTTGTTCTGTTTTGTTACAGTAACAGAGTATCGTGATTCATGATTTTGGTTACCAATCTCACTTAACTAGCTTAGAGAAAGATTCCAATAACAACTTACAATCAACAAATTGATCAACGACAGTAACTCAGTCAGTATTAACTCAGTCGATAGTCCTAGGGTTCACACCATTGTCCCAAATTCGAGTTCAAAATCACCACTATCGAACCCTCAGAGGCACTAATTTGAAGAATTACACTACTCTTAATTTCATATTTTTCATCAGAAGAGGGAAAACAAAAAATAAATAAATAAATAAAAATTACCTAAACAACCGTGAAATGAATAAACAATTTTATCAGCAACCAACCAGATGATTAATATAAAATATCAAATAAATATTACCGAAAAAGACAATGAAATCCAATAGCAATTATTTTATATTAGAAGAAAGAAGTTACTAACCAAGATCGCCGCCGCGCTTGGCAGAGCTGCAATCAGAGACGCGAGACGCAACGTCCTCGAAGTTGGCCTTGCCAGAAACGATGTCGTCACGGAGGGCCTTGAGCTGAGCAACAGCACTTTCTCTGGTGGTGTTCTTGATGACACGGCCTTCTGGATCCTTCCACGAAGCCTTCCTTCTAGAACCTCCATGCTTTATCAATATGTGCGATGCCCTAACCTCACCACTACCCTGTCTGTTCGAGGACGACATATTCGCCTTCTTGTCCTTCTTCTTCTGGTTTTCCTTCTCCGCTCGATCCGACGCCGAGATCGACGCTTTCTTCCTCTTCCGATCGGACTCTATCTTCGCCGTCCTTGCTCACCCTAGTTGCAGTGAGAGAGAAAGGAGAAAACTGAATTAACTCACAGAACTTCAGTATTTATAGACTGGTCTAGGATCAATGGTGCGAATGTTTCTGCGCATCTGAAACGTCCGTTCAAATTGAATCGTGCGGTTCAGATTCAATGTAGTTCCTGTATTGCTTGAAGAACCCAACCGCCTAACTCCCTTTTCGACACGTGTCACTTAATCAGCCTTGGTGCTAATTAATTACAAGAAGAAGATCTTCAAAAAACATACTACCATTTTATGTCACCGTACTTCTTTGTTTTGTATAGATCTCATGCAAACATTCGTAGCCGTTACATTTATGAAGGATAAAGTATTTTTGGATTTTTCATAAATTATGGCGTCTCATCTTCGATTAATGTCCCTATTTCTCTTTTATTTACTTTAGGAAAGATAAAAAAAATTGGAAAAGTTATGAACTCTTTATAAATTGAACTGAGAATTCATTTATTTGAACATTAAAAGCCTGTATCGTTTTAGAAAATGTCAATGGCGCCTCTGGCCTTTTCCCTTTGGTGTGATTGATTTCACTAGAAGTGGAATTGAGTCATCTTAGATTGGATTTATGAGGGACAAGAATACAAACTAATTAAAATTTTTGGGGTTGAGTTGGTTGGATTTCATTGAAATTTTGTTTATTAAGCTGAACATAATCAACCCAATTGTAAAATGCTAAATGATACAAAGCTTTTTCTTTATAATTAAAATTTAATTAAAGAGAGCACTAGGGTTGCTCTAACCCAAATACACAAGTGCTAAATTAGCTAATTCCAACAACCTATACAATCAGTAAATACATCCACCACCCCAATCCATATTAAAACTCTACCCAGTGCATCACAATTGGTCAATTATAAAAGAGCCCAAGACAACACCAAATAAACAATGCACGGAAGCATGATAGACAAACCGAGCCAGCCACATATAATCTAATATAAAGAGTAAAAATCCAGACAGAAAAGAATACCACCGGACCACATCACAAAAGGATATTTAAAAGAAGAAACCTTAGCTTTCAAATACCACCAGCTGGAAGGAATCATACCCGGGGTCGGAGGGAAATATAGGATGGTTAAGAGTAAGGAAATGAGGTTAGATAAAGAAGAATTAAGTTGAAAGGAAGGGTCAAAAGAAAAAGTTAAGGAGAAGAGCTACATCGAGATTTTAGCCATTAAGTGTGGGATAATGAGCTTTGCGGTCAAGGGAATTGATTTATCAAGAATTAGAGTGGGGAAGGGTTTGGATGAGAAGAACTAAGTTAGAAGAAGGTTTTCATGGAGAGGAATTAGGTTTGAGAAGGAGAGAATTGAATTGGAGCCAAGAGGGGCACAAACCGAGGTTATTGCTTAATTTTCGGTTTTAGGTCTAATGACCTTAGTGCACTAATTCACAAATATCTAGAGCTATGGGTGTCCAATTAAGATTATTCCACTTGCATTAGAAAGCTTAGATCCGGGGCTTCAGTTTGATAGGCTATATAATAGTATTTCAAGCTCGTTTGCACCTCCAAACGGCAAGTTTTCAAGCTCAAACGCGCTGATACGCGCGCTCAAGCGCCCAGGAGCGCGCTCAAGCGTCCGAACGCGCCCAGGATCCTTTTAAAACGCGTTTTTGAGCCGGTTTCTTTCATTTTTCTCCCATTTTTCAGTTCTAGAGAGATAAAGGAAACCCTAGAGAAAGGAGGGAGCTTGGGAGCTTGGAGAAGGAAGAAGAAAAGGAACAAGGAGCTCGATTGAAGCCTCAAACCACTAGAGGAGCTTGAGAACTTTCCCCCTCCATCATCTCCATTTTCTCCCTTGAGGTGAGTGTGGTTCTCACTAACTTGTTTTTTTATTGTTCTCCTATGTATGCTCCCTATTCTTCCTCCTCTTGCTATTATTGTTGATTAGAGTTAATTTTATGCAAACCTAGGGTGGATTATTGGATTAGTTGAATGTGTGACTTTTTGGCTCAAACCCTAGGTTAGAGGATTTGGGGATTTTTGTGAAATTTTTGATTGTTGATGTTGTAAGCTTGGAATTGTTGTTCATTCATGCACATTTTCATGCTCATGAACTTATTGTCATTTCTCTTGTTTCTATTCATGCATGTTTTGAAAGAGAAGGAAATTGGGTCTTTGGACCTCATGTTTTAAAGAAGAAGGATTTTGGGTCTTTGGACCTCATGTTATAAGGAAAAAGGATTTTTGGGTCTCCCAGACCTCATGTTTATTTTAATGACCTTGAATCCTTGGACTTCATGTTTGAAAAGAATTATTTTTGGGTCCTTGGATTTCATGTTTAAATTGATCTTGTTACACACTCAGACTTTTGGTCCCTGGACTCATGTTTCTGAGATTTTGTCTCCGGTCCTTGGACTCATGTGAATTAATGAGGTTGATCCCTGGACTCATGTTTCTGAGACTTTGTCTCCGGTCCTTGGATTCATGTTGTAAGAGAGGCAATCACATTTACCTCTAGGCCAAGGGGTATATGGGATCCCTAAATTAAAAATAAATCATGCATGTTTAATGATAAAAACTTAATGAGGGTGTCCCTGGACGACGGTCCTTGGTCACATGGCCGAGCGCTCAAAGCACGTGACAGTGAAAAGACCCCCTGGGTGTTGGGGAATAATGAAACACTTCAGAATAAGTACGGTAGATAGATTGGATGTTAGTTGCATTGACATGTTCATTACCTTGCATAATCATTACTGCACATATGATTGTTATGGAATGATTGTCATTATGAATTATTTTCTGAGTTGTCTGAGTTATGCTGTAGTGTTGTATATCATGTGTTGTCTCCCCACACATGCACACACTGTTACCTCACTAACTGGGACGTAGTCTCATCCCACGTTGTGGGAAAACATCTTCAATTGTGCAGGAAAGGTTTTCTTAGCATTGAAGGACGAGTCGTAGTCTTGAGGCGGACCCTCCCGTCTCCCCAGCTGCCAGTTGCCTTAGGACGCTTAGATTTAATAAAGTCATGTAATGATTAAGAATTGTGTATATATGTATATGCTTATAGGTTATTGGACTGTATTATTTTAAGAGATTGATGTGAATGTTTGGTTTGGCCACGGAGGCCTCCTATTACTAAAATAGATTAGTGCTTCTGTTATTATGAACTGTACTGGTGTTTTGCTGGTTTTCAGGCGGATCTGGAAATTGGGAAACATCCAGTTTTTAGGGGAGACTCTGCCAGATTTCTGGCAGGAGTTTTATGAACCTTAAACACGCAAAGTGTGGGTCCTTCCCTGTCTTTCTTGAGGGAATGTTTAGAATTGTGTGTATTGAATGTTGAGGTAGCCTAAGCATACGTTGGACTGTTTATGCAATTGTGCTTGTATGCCGATACACGAAATTGCGCAAAATAATTTCAGAAATTTGGAATAGTGTTTCCAACGGACACTTATTCTTGAATTGAGAAATTAGGACGTTACATTTTGGTATCAGAGCAGTTCAATCCAATTGGATTGTGGTTAGGATAGTTGCCCGTGACTCACTATAATTCCACCGTGCCTCATGCTCAGTATAGGGACTGATCACCCCTCTACTGGGTGCATTTTACACGGGATTATGGTGAGTGACGTAAACAGGATGCCTTGTTAAGGGAGTTGGGACACTTCCCCAACAAGGTTAAAGCCACCCATTTGCAGTTAGAGGGAGAGTGACATAGGTTCATTCCCAAAAGTAAGACCTTAACCTTAAAGTCTTATAGGATGTCATTTTATCTCTTAGTGAACTGAGGCACATTTAGAAGGAAAGGTAAAGTGTAGGCTTTGAGAGAGAGTGCATAGTTGGATTTGGAAAGTGTAAGCAAGAGGGGGAATGTAGAGGGACATGAGGAGTAGGCTCCCTAGTAGGGAGGAGAGTGTTGATTGCTTGTGTTTGCTCCTTGAGGGTGTGACTTGTTTGATTAATTATGATGATTGTTTTGGTTGGAATGCTTGCATGACATGCCTGTCTATTTGCGTTGCTTGACTTTATTGTATGTAGAGGTTAATTGAAATTTTCTAAGATTGAGGATTCTTTGGCAGGTAAAGGTTAGAAGGGAAGTGTGAAATTCATGGGAGGTTAGAGGAACCTAACACCTTAGGTGAGGGGGTAACCTCAACTCTTGGGTTAGGTTTTTTACCGTGGGATACATGTAATCTCAAGGTTAATTCAAGAAATTTAATTAGAGCCTTTAATCTCACATTCTTGTTTCCTCTCTTGGTTTCCCCGGTTAGTGTATGCCAATGTTGATTGTTGTTGTTATCCCGATCCTATCCTCTTCAGTAGTTTCCTAGGCCATTATGTAAGCCTGGTTAGATATCTCATTAAGTGGTCAATGATTTTAATCTAGTGGTGGTGAGACTACTCAAGTCTTTTGATTTGGTTTTAGTATGCAGGAGGCAAGTTCAATCATTTGTTCCCTAAGACATTAGACTAATACTCCTAGAGTCCCTAATTGGCTATTAGAAGTAACCTCGGTTCTGATAGGTACATGTTAAGTATCTAGCTATTTAGTGTATTATTGTGACATGAATTATTGGAGGGCTTCCTAGCTTAGGAACCAAGTTGGAATTTGTTGTGCCTTGTCACTCTAAGACTCAATACCCACCTTATCCCACCTTAGAGCCCCCTATTGCTGCTCCAACCCCTTTGTGTCTACCACCTTGTGGTTCATGTTTGAGCTCCGGTTGGGCACTGTCACTTAGTTGGAGTCTCATGATTAGTTCCGGTCAAGTTAGGGAGTAAACCCAAGAATGTAAAGGGAGTGAATGACATTGGAAACTGGGATGGCTAGAGGTACTTAGCAAGTTGCACTCATGGTCAGTTCTTTTCAGTTTTAGGCCTACTTGGTTGTTAACACCTAAAGGATAGGGTTCCTGGTTGTTTTAGCCAATGTGTCCTTGGGGTAGAAGTCTTATAGCTAATGGTTTTTTTGCTTAGTGCATCATTGCCTGTCTTCCCATGTGTAAGGACCTCTGTTACCTATGTCTAGGACTATGTCGTTAATACATGGGTAGTTACCTACGTTCTCACTTATCAGTGGTAGAGCTAAGTCTACAGGGTGGGCTCTCTAGTCAACTCTTTGTTGTTCCCCTGGACGGAAGAACTCAAATCCTTAGGGTTCATAGAAAAAGAAAGATCTTGCAGAATTTAGAACAGTTACTCAGTGCATAACTCCTACGAGGGTCAATGACCAGTATCGAATTAAGGTTTTGTTAAGGATTAACGTTGAGTTCGATGTGCTAAATTCATTATTAGGTGTCGCACATTCTCCTTCCATGTCTCTTTTAAAAGTTTCCACCCTCCCATTAGATCTGTATGTGTCCCTTGACTCACCAGGGCAAATTGATGTTCTTCCAATTGCTGCGGTGGTCAGCTTCATGCGATAGCTTCTGATGTTTTAGTACATGGGTTGCACTCAGCCTCCTAGGTTAAGATGATAGATAATTATGTTTTCCTTGTTGGTGCACATGATTAGAGTGCTAGGTACAAGCAGACCTACACTCTATCATGTTCTGTTTGAAGGATGGTTTTTCTCCGGATGAACAACAGGAGTTGTCCATCCCTTGTCATATATGTATCAGAGAAGCACCACTTGGCTGCAACTTTATATTCTTTTAATTGAGACCTGTGTGTTGCTGTTCCAGAAACTAGTGGTGAGATGATGTTGTTTATAAGACGAGGGTTCAGACCAACTAGATGTTAGGAGTCACAGTGCTGTTTTGTGGAGTAAACTTAAACCTTGAAGGTTATTAGAGAGGGCCAAGCCCCTGAGGGGGGTAGCCTTGTGAGAAAAACACAGACACCCATAGTATGACATAGAAGACCACTTAGAACTACCCTGAGCATAGTTAGGTCGTTATCAACCCAAGGCTTAAATCGACTAGTAGCTGCCAAAAGTCAGGGTCCCCAACAACTTAGACAACTTCCAGGAAATTCCCTAAGGTGTAGTACGTGGACCAAGTAGTAAGTTAGTGGCCATGACCAGGAGTTTTGTGCAATCCTTCGATATCTTAGCTAGATAGTTAATTAAATAAAGTAGTTAAGTCATCTCAAAGTGGAAAGACCGACGCGAAGTTCCTTAGAAATCCATGCTAGGATGGTAAGTGACGGGGTGTCGACGAAAGGAAGAATGGGAGAATTAATTGGTTTAGGCATAAGTTAGGCATGAAACCGTTTAAGGATTAGTTCCAGATAAGAGGAATAGAGGTATGAGTTGTTGAGCAAAAATTAGGAGATGTCGAAAGTATCGAACCTAGCTAAGAATAGGAGTGTGATCCGGCGTTAGGGTAATTGCAGCAAATTTTGAGGACAAAATTTATTTAAGGGGGTAGAATTGTAACATCCCCAGATTTAAACCTAAAGGACGTAACGAAAACCTTAGGCTATGGATTCAAGCCAGGAGAAGTTGGACAAGGGTAGAGAGGGAAATCAGAGTGGGATGTGGAATTAAGTAACAATTGAATATCTAAACTAAGAAGGTTGGGTAATAGGAGATTCTAGAGGAATAACCATATGGTAAGTCAAACAACTAAAGATTGGACCTGGAAGGAATCACACCCGGAGTCGGAGGGAAATATAGGATGGTTAAGAGTAAGGAAATGAGGTTAGATAAAGAAGAATTAAGTTGAAAGGAAAGGTCAGGAGAAAAAGTTAAGGAGAAGAGCTACATCGAGATTTTAGCCATTAAGTGTGGGAGAATGAGCTTTGCGGTCAAGGGAATTGATTTATCAAGAATTAGAGTGAGGAAGGGTTTGGATGAGAAGAACTAAGTTAGAAGAAGGTTTTCATGGAGAGGAATTACGTTTGAGAAGGAGAGAATTGAATTGGAGCCAAAAGGGGCACAAACCGAGGTTATTGCTTAATTTTGGGTTTTAGGCCTAATGACCTTAGTGCACTAATTCGCAAATATCTAGAGCTATGGGTGTCCAATTAAGATGATTCCACTTGCATTAGAAAGATTAGATCCGGGGCTTCAGTTTGATAGGCTATATGATAGTATTCCGAGCTCGTTTGCACCTCCAAACGTGATATGAATCCAACCAGGCATAAGAAGGCTATAGAAGAAGCTACATGTGAGCGGCCAACTTGGAGTTATTTGGCTGACTTATTTTGTTTGGACAGTTACAAAAATTGTTGCGGCTGAATCAATGCAAGGGGACAAAGAAATTTCAACCATCAAGAAGAGAGTTGTTACAAATTGAAGGGGGGAGACAAGCATTGCAATGCAGCGGTTATACATTGAATGGAGCAGCCACAATTCAATATTGGAGCTGTTATGTTTCTCCTAAGGGGAGACCAATTGATGGCTGAATTATGTCACTTTAATCCTTTGTTGGTTGTTACTAAAAGACTTGTAAATGTTGCAGCCACATGCTGAATTTTGTAGGCTAATTTTTGTTAGCTTTTCATTTCCCAAATTAATAGATATTAGTAGGAATTAAAGAGGCTGCATGGAAAATGAATGGGAGAGGCGTTTATGTAAGCTTTGTGGGCGGCTACATAGCTGATTGTAAGGGTCCTTGCATGGTTTGCATGGGCTATAAATATTCATGTACATGCATGCAAGAAAGACAAGTTAAGAAATATTCAGAATTTTATCATAGAGAGTGTTTCTCTAATTTTCTTGTTAATCAAGAATTTGAGGTTTATCAAAGGTTCAACTACCTTTGTGTGTTCAATCTCTTAGACTTATCTTCCATCCTTGGAAGTGTGATGTCTTTCAATTTCCATTCCATCTTTTACCTTTTTCCATTTTCTTGTTTATCAAATTTCCCAAATTTCTTAATTATGAGCATTCCATTTTCTTGTTTATCAAATTTCCCAAATTTCCTCCTCCGTCTCACCATCATCTCCATTTTCTCCCTTGAGGTGAGTGTGGTTCTCACTCACTTATTTTCTTGATTGTTCTCCTATGTATGCTCCCTATTCTTCCTCCCCTTGCTATTATTGTTGATTAGAGTTAATTTTATGCAAACCTAGGGTGAATTATTGGATTGGTTGAATGTGTGACTTTATGGCTCAAACCCTAGGTTAGAGGATTTGGGGATTTTTGTGAAATTGTTGATTGTTGATTGTTGATGTTGTAAGCTTGGAATTGTTGTTCATGTTGAGTCTCAAAAATAGATTAAGAAATTAAACTCAATTTGAGTCGCACTCTCTTAAGATTTTAATGAATAACAAACATTAAGTAAAAAGCTAATTTATAAGATATTATGCTTTCATGGTATATCTTATGCTTTCAGAACATAAAGAAGGAAGTCCATCTGAAGCAGTGATTCCCTCTGAAGCCTTAAGATCATCTGAAGGCCTCACTCCATCTGAAGAATGGTGAAGCTGATCCATCTGAAAAGCTTGTTCCGTCTGAAGACCGGAAGCATCAGAAACCTGTTGGCTCAACGCTTTGCTGGAATCAATGTATGTACATCCCAAAAGTCTAACCGCTTTCAGCATACAAATCAGAACTGCTTTCTTTCCTCATTCAAATGATTTGCACAAATAAGGAAAGTCTGCAATGCTGCTCTGAGGCTGTCTAAAAGTACATGTGCGCAGACCTGATACCTAAGGATCATCAGAACGTCTTTGCAGCCTTTGTCTAAACGTCTCTTATGCATTAAATGCAATTTAACAACGATCAACTTCTCCTTGAAGATTATAAATACCCATGCACGTAAGAGAAGAAGAGAGAGAAAAGCTAAAAAAGAACAACGCAAAAACGCTGCTGAAATACACTCTGATATTTTCTCTTGTACAATTCAATTTTCAGATCCTGAGAATATCTCAGTTACTTGTACATTTCTTTGGTTCAAGCTAAACTTGTTGATCTTGCTTGAACTTCTCTGTTTATTTTTAAACAGTTTGGGTTAACAAGCCTGGAGAGGCTTATTGTACAAAAAGAATACTTGGGTTACACTTGGATAAGTGTCTGAGAGCCTGAAGAGGCTTGGTGGAAGAAAGAATACTTGGTGTAGAGCCTGAAGAGGCTTGGCAAGAAAGAATACTTGTAATCTTGCAAGATTAGTGGAAATCCAGGTGCTGGTTTTTGCCCTGGGACTGGACGTAGCTCACGGTGGTTGAGTGAACCAGGATAAATTCATGGCCGAGTCTTCTCTATCCCTTAACTATTTCAATTCAGTTTATACTTGACAAAGGGGATTGAAAAGTATTTTAAGTGAAAAATTTCATTCTGAATTAAACACGTTTTTGAGATATACTTTAAATCTGAACTGAGTTCAGAAGATAAACAAAATTTCAGATTGAGTTCCATCATTTGAACCTTTTTCAGAAGCTAATTTTGTGAAGTTTTTAAAAATAGTAAAAGTTTCTATCGAAACACTATTCAACCCCCCTTTTAGTGTTTGTCTGTATTTCCAACAGTTGGTACCAGAGCTTATCCTCGGAATGAGCACCTAATCAGTTCAGAGGACAAAGATCCCATGGAAACTTCTACTAGCAACAGACAGTACATCACTGAAGGAGCCTCCATCATCAGATCCCCAGCATTCAATGGTGTGGGCTATCACTATTGGAGAGATCGTATGAAGTTGTTCATAGAAAGCAACAAAATAGATGTCTGGGATGTGGTTACTGATGGTAACTATGTGCCAATGCATGCTGGAGTGCCCATACCTAAGGCAGAATGGACCTTGGAGCAGAATGCTCGAGTTCAATTTAATGCCAAGGCCAAACTCTATCTGATATGTTCCTTAAACAAATCAGAATATGAGAAGGTTCATGGATGTTCGTCAGCCAAGGAGATCTGGGACACGCTTGCAGTAGCCCATGAAGGGAATGAGACTGTAAAGCAGTCCAAGATCAGTATGCTTGTACATCAATATGAGATGTTCAAGATGGAAGAGTCTGAGACTATAGACCAAATGTTTGGAAGGTTTTAGACAATAACAAATGGACTCAGGTCATTGGGAAGAACCTTTGAATCTGGAGATAATAATCGAAAGATTTTAAGAAGCTTACCAAAGTCCTGGAGACCCAAAGTTACTGCCATTCAAGAAGTGAAGGATCTTAACACTCTTAGAATGGAAGAACTATTGGACTCTCTCAAAGTTCATGAGTTAGAACTTGGCGAGGACGAAACCAAGAAGAAATCACTGGCATTGAACTCCAAGGCCAGGCAGCCTAAGCATGGTAGCATGCATGCTATGCAAGCAAAGGAAACATCAGATGATGATATTGAATCTGAAGGTTGTTCAAAAGATGAAGACCTTGCACTCCTCAGCAAAAAGATAAAGAAAATGCTGCAGAGGAAAGGGAGATTCAGAAGATCTCAACCTTCAAACTTCAAACAAGGTAAGTCAGGTAAGGAATCATTTAACACTGACAAAATTACTTGTTTTGAGTGCAAACAGCCGGGACATATGAAAACTGAATGTCCAAAGTTGAAGAAACCAACCTTTCAGAAGAAGAAATTCTTCAAGAAGAAGAAAGGATTAATGGAAACATGGGAAGATCTAGATGATTCCACTTCAGAAGAAGAGGAGGATACTTCAGAAGAAACAAACATTTGTCTGATGGCAAGTCTACCTTCTTTAGTCAGTTCAGACTCTGAGGTAATTCCTCAAACCTTACAAGATATGTATGATGACCTTGTTGAAAGTAGCAAAGAACTATTCAATGAGTACAAGGAGCTCTCTAGAGCATTTTCAGAAGCTGCCATAGAAAATGAAAAATTGAAAAAAAAAATCTTGTACTCAAGGAAAGGCTGCTTCAACAAGATCCAAGCAGTTCTGATAATCTTGAGAAGGAGAATAAAAAGCTCCAAAACAAGGTTAAAGAACTGACATTGGATTTGGCCAGATTTGTCAAAGGAAATGATAATCTGAATAGATTATTAAGCTCTCAGAGGCATTCCTTAGACAAAAGTGGTTTGGGTTATTCAGAACATATACCCTCTGAACCTATTAAGTTTACTGATAAGTGCAAATTATATGATATATTCTTGTATTTTTATTGCACTTATCAAGGGTAAAATAGTAATTTATGCCCCAAAATAATCCCTTTTTAGTAATAATTGTGATTATTTGATTTGAATTTGAATTTGAAGCTATTTTAATAGAAAATCTGTTAATATTGCAGATTTATGGGAAGATTTGAATGAGGAAAGAAGATAGCATTATTTGAGGAAAGGATTTGCAGATTTGAAGTTTAAATCAGAGCAAATAAAGATAAGATCAGCTGCCATTTAAACAAGGATTCTGCGGATAACTTCCCATTTAAATTCAAAGAGCAGAATAATCACAGAATCAGATCAAAAAGAGGGAAACAAGGAAAGCCAAGCAAACAAGGATAAGATCAGGAAGAGATCAAACTGCTAAAAGAGGAAACAGAGCAATCAGTTACGCGCTCCACGCTTCACTTGCGCTTAGTGCAAGTGAAGCGCAAGTATCAGAATTTGTTTCTGTTTCCTGCGCTGCAAATGCGCTGAGCGCAGATGAAGCGCAGCTGCGCGGATCAGTTTTAGATCTATTTTCAAATCAGATTTCTTCCAGATTTAAGATAGCTTTCCTTAGTCTATAAATAGGACCCTTTGTAAAGAAGTAAAGGAGGCTTTTACACAGTCTCAGGAGGTTAGCAAAGGATCATTTAGGAAGGAGATTAGAGAAACGACAAAGGCAGAGCTAGGATTGGAGTAAGGTGACAGCTTCTCCATTGGGTTGTAATGGCTACCATGTGTAGCTAAACGTCTCAATAGGATTGAATGTAGTTGATTCAATCCCCAAAGTGTATGTGAATTCTCGTATTTATTTATGAATCCCTATTCTATAATATTGGTATTTTTATCTTTACTTAATGCATAGCTTCCGCCTGTGTGCCAGAGTTATAGGTTAATTTTATGATTCAGGTGACAGATGTTTCTATAAAATTAACAGTGAATTTGGGGGAACCGATACTTAGGAAACTCAAAGTCTGATTGGTAAAAGTACTTATAGTAGTTACTATAGGGTTATAGGAGAAAGTGACCATTGAAGAAGAGCTAGGCAATCTCTTCATAGCTGACACTATAGGTCTATAGGGCAAATTGATAGTATTAAACAAACGGAAAGATAGAGCAATCAAGCCGGGGTAATTTGTCGCCTGGGAGAACCCGCATGAATTATCTTCGAGTGGTTTACTACATGGTAACTCAGGGTAAAGCAATATAGTTTGGCTAGGATATTATAGAAATATATTCATAAATAATATTGGGATTCACATGAATAAAGGGGAGCGATGATACGAAGTTCAATCCTAATCCAAGTAAAGTATTTTATCTTCTCTCAATCGTCTCTTTCTTTTATGCAAATTTACTTTCCTCACCACAAACTCTCAAATACCATTTTCTACTTGATAATCTGATCACGAGTAAATACGAAACAAACCGTTCCCTGTGGATATGATAAACTCATACTTACTATTATACTGCTGAAATTTTGGTACGCTTGCCAGAATCTCATCATTTACTGTGCCTGAAAAAGGGAGAGAGAAAGGCGGTGGGTGTTCCCACTGTGGCAAACCTGGACATGATGAGTTCCAGTGCAGACACAAAAGGAAAACAAGACCCAAAACTAACAAAAAAGGACCCAAGAAGGTATGGGTACCTAAACCTTTGATTGTTCATGTTGCAGATGTGTTTAACAAGACAAAAGAAACTCCAAAAATGGTACCTAGACAGTGGATGCTCGCGACACATGACGGGAGAAAGGTGTTTGTTCCAAAGCCTTAGACCCAAGGCAAGAGGAGTGGTCACCTTTCATGAAACCAGCAAGGGAAGATCACTAGTATAGGGACAATAGGTATGACTCCTCTATCCCTTATTAAAAATGTACTTCTTGTGGAAGGATTACAACACAATCTTCTGAGCATAAGTCAATTATGTGACAGTGGATATGTTGTATCTTTTACTAAAGAAGGTTGTATAGTCAAAGATGCTTCATATCATATCCTCTTTACTGCTAAGAGACACAATAATGTGTACAAGATTTATCTAGAGGAACTAGCCAGTCAGAATGTGAAGTGTTTTGTCTCTATGGAAGATGAAAAACAGATTTGGCACCAGAAACTTGGGCATGCCAGCTTGAGATTAATCTCAAAGCTAACTAAACACAATCTAGTTAAAGGGCTACCCAAGCTTTCCTTCAAATATGATATTTTATGTGAAAACTGTCAGAAAGGAAAACAAACAAAAAGCTCCTTCAAGAGCAAAAATGTTGTTTCAACTAGCAGACCTTTAGAGTTGCTTCACATGGACTTGTTTCGGCCTACTAGAACAGAGAGTCTTAGCAAAAGAAGTATGGATTGGTCATTGTTGATGACTATACTAGATTCACTTGGGTTATATTCCAAAAAAGCAAGGAGGAAACTTTTGAGAATTTCACAAAATTCTGTAAGAAGGTGAAAAATGAAAAAGGAATCTGCATATCTGCTATCAGAAGTGATCATGGTGGAGAGTTTGAAAACTCAAGCTTCAGACTGTTCTGTGATGATAATGAGATCTCACACAATTTCTCTATGGCTAGAACACCTCAGCAAAATGGGGTTGTTGAGAGAAAGAACAGAAGTTTGCAAGAGATGGGAAGAACCATACTCATTTCAAGCAATTTAGGTAGATCCTTTTGGGCAGAAGCTGTTCACACAGCCTGTTACATTCAAAACAGAATTTTGGTAAGACCAATTCTCAAAAGGACCCCATATGAATTGTGGAAAGGAAGAAAACCAAACATATATTATTTCCATATCTTTGGATGTGAGTGTTTTATACTTAACACTAAAGATGATCTAGGAAAATTTGATGCAAAGTCAAACAAAGAATTCTTTATTGGATACTCTGAAACTTCTAAGGCATACACAGTGTATAACTCAAGAACCTTAACAGTTGAAGAATCTATTCATGTAAGATTCAATGACTATAAAGAGACTGATAGGGAACTATCAGATCTTGAAGATGATTTTGCAGGTATGAAGCTGAATCAAGAAGTCAAGTCTGAAGGACCTTCTGAAGGATCATCTGAAGGACCTTCTGAGCAAAAGTCTGAACCTTTATCTGAAGCTGGACCTTCTCAGACCAACATTTTTAAGTCTCAGACAGAGAATGTATTTCCACACAGTCGTGATTAGAGATAGAAATCTCATCATCCAAAAGAGCAAATTATTGGTGACACCTCAGAAGGAGTTAAGACAAGATCAAGATTCAGAAACATGAATAATCTTTTACTTCTTATGAGATTGAACCCAAAAGCGTTGAAGAAGCTCTGCGTGATGAAGGATGGATCCTAGCCATGCAAGAAGAGCTGAACCAATTTGCTAGGAGTGATGTCTGGACACTTGTGCCTAAACCCCATGGGAAAACTATTATAGGAACCAAATGGGTGTTCAGAAACAAGCTGTCAGAAGAAGGAAAAGTGATCATAAATAAGGCCAGACTTGTTGCTCAAGGATACAATCAGCAGGAAGGTACTTATTTCACTGAAACTTTTGCTCCAGTAGCAAGGCTTGAAGCCATTAGGATTTTACTCTCTTATGCAGTAAATAATGGCATCACCTTATATCAGATGGATGTAAAGAGTGCCTTTCTCAACGGATATATTGAAGAAGAAGTCTATGTTAGACAACCACCTGGTTTTGAAGACTCTACTTTTCCAGAACATGTTTCCAAATTGAAAAGGGCTCTGTATGGTCTGAAACAAGCCCCAAGAGCTTGGTATGACAGATTGAGCAATTTCTTAACTAAAAATGGTTTTTAAAGAGGAAAAGTAGACACAACTCTTTTTAGAAAAAGGTCTAACAAAGATTTCATTCTTGTCCAGATATATGTGGATGACATTATTTTTTGTTCTACTAATTCTTCATTATGCAAGGAATTTTCTGAGCTTATGCAATCTGAATTTGAGATGAGCATGATGGGGAACTTATGTTTTTCCTAGGACTTCAAATTAAGCAACAATCTGATTGTATATGGATCCATCAAGAGAAATATACAAAAGAAATGTTGAAGAAGTTCAACATGAGTGATTGCAAGCCCATGACAACTCCTATGCATCCTTCTATTGTTTTAAACAAAGATGAAGGGGAAGAACCAGTAAATCAAACATTGTATAGAGGAATGATTGGTTCATTATTGTATCTAACAGCTAGCAGACCTGACATTATATTCAGTGTTTGTCTTTGTGCTAGATTTCAATCTAATCCAAGAATTACTCATTACAAAGTTGTAAAGAGAATTTTCAGATATTTAAATGGTACTACTAATCTTGGTCTTTGCTATAAGAAAAGTAAGGATTGCAAGTTGGTGGGATACTGTGATGCTGATTTTGCTGGATATAGGCTTGAAAGAAAGTCAACTAGTGGAGGTTGTCACTTTATTGGTGATAACATGATCAGTTGGTCCAGCAAAAGGCAAAACACCATTGCTCTCTCTACAGCTGAAGCTGAATACATTGCTGCAGCCAGGTGTTGTTCACAACTGCTATGGGTAAAATATCAGTTAGAGGATTTCAATATTGATATATCTTCTATACCTGTGATGTGTGATAATACAAGTGCTATCAACTTATCTAAAAATCCCATCCAACATTCTGGGGCTAAGCATATAGAAATCAAGCATCATTTCATTAGAGACTATGTTCAGAAAGGAGTTTTTGATATAAAGTTCATTGATACTAAGAATCAATGGGCAGACATATTCACAAAACCCCTAGCTGAAGATAGGTTTAATTTCATAAGGAATAATCTGAACATTTTGTCTTTATCTGAAAAATAAATGTATGTTTGATCTGAATGCATTATCATCTGAACATGTTTATCATCTGAATTAATGCATCGGAAGTCACTGCATCTGAATATATGTGATTGTCTGAGATATATGAGAATCTGAAGTAGTCACAATCTGAGTGACGTGGGAAGCTGAAACGTTGATCTTCTCCTCTCCGTAATTGCTCTAAGCACGATTGCACGATCTCCAAGACTGCAACTGTCATCATTACTGCCTGTGACGGCTATTTAAAGGACGTTTCATAGCAGTTGTTGGTTATTCTCTCTCTCTCTTCTACAAGTTCTCATCCAGAGTTGTTGCTTCCTTGTGCCCTAAGTTCTCAGTGTTTTCGTCTCCGTCAAGCTCAAAAGAAATGGCTTCTAAGAAATCTGCTGGTGGTCAAATTGTTCCGAGCAGGGGTGTTGACCTAGAAGCTTTGCGTGATGGTGGTGTGAACTTGGTTGAAGTATTTGAAGTCTCTGGTTGGTCAAATTTCTTCACCTCAATCATCTGTGCATGGCACGAGCAAAGTGTCATTGATTTCTAAAAGAATGCCAAGGATACTTCCATTCCATATGGAAAGTATCAATGCTTTGAGACTACTGTTCTGAATGTAAAAGTAACTGTTGATGCAGATGTCATTGCTTCAGTAACAGGAGTTCCCAATGAAGGTGATATGTTTGTTCCTGACTGGGAGCAGAAGAATGGTGGAGTAAAGAAGTTCACAAAGATGCTGTATGGCATTGAAGAACCTGGAGATCTCAGAAGCTCCTACATGCATCCTAAAGCCAGAATCCTTCATGCCATCTTGGGATGCTGTGTTTTGCCCAAGCATGGTAGCAAAAACCATGTGTCTGAATTGGAAAGATTCTGCGTGATCAACCTATTAGAGAAGAAGAGGCTGAACCTTCCAAGGATCATTCTCTACAACATGCTGGAGAGAGTGAATGATTCTGCTGCAAGTTTCACTCACACTACTCTCATCACCAAGATTCTCCTGAAGTTCAATGTTCCTATTGAAAGATTATACGACCATGCAGGTCCTACTTTCTTCTCTTGGGGTAACATCAAGAAGATGGGCATTGCTGTGAAGAAGCCCTCACCTGAAAGAACCCTCATGGAAGAAGCTGTCAGAGATAAAGCTGCTGCAACTGGGAAGAGTTCTTTCGATATTCTGGAGAATGAGCTGAAGGGAGATACTCACAAAGATAAGTTTGTCTCTGCTCAAACTCCAACCAAAGTTGTGAAGAAGAAGAGATAAAAAAACTCTTCAGAAGGCTCCATCGTCTGAAAGGGGTGTTCAACTCAAACTATCTGAACCTGCTCAGAATGTGTCTACACATGTTCCTGAGATTGTGGGTCAGGTAACTGGGGATCTAATAGTTACTACTCAGCCTACTCTTACCTTGGGAGGACAGGATGAGGAAAGTAACAAGTTAGGAACTGCATCAATTGCTCCTGAGTCCGATGACTCACCTAGAACCATTAATGCAATCCCCTTAGCCTCCAGTCTTCCTGAATCTGATATAAGGCAAGTGGTCCTTGAGATTGAACAAGAAGAATTGAGGCAGAAGCTTGAACAAGAAAAATAAGATTTTGCTTTAGCTGTGGCTTCTCAGCAAGCCATGTTGGAGGATGAAAGGCTTGAGCAAGCCTCTTCTAGATTGAAGAGAAGAAGGGCTAGTGCCAAGACCAGAAGGAATCAAAGAAGAAGACTTTGTTGAGTCTCAAAGGATTAAATATATGAAATTAAAAATATTTTGAGTCTCACTCTCTTAAGTTTTAATGAACAACAAATATAAAATATAAAAAGCATTTATATGATACTATGCTCTCACAGGATGTTGCACTGTTTCAGATCATATTGTCTGGGTAAAGGATCATCTGAAAGATCAACTTCATCGGAATAGTGTTTATCATCTGAAGACTTGAAGATCATCTGAAGCACTCTTTGCATCTGAAGGCTGAAGGTTTGACCCGTGAAGACGTTACTATGTAAGAAGAACGTTCATCCCAATGGTCTAACCCTTTTAGCATAAGAATCAGAGCTGCTTTCTCTCCTCGTTCAAATGTTTAGCATTTTAGGGAAAGTCTGCAAAGCTGCTGTACCTGCTCAAAAGCATTGTGTACGCAGACCTGCTGCACCTAAGACTGCTCAGAACGTGTTGGACAGAGTGTGTCTCAACGTCTCCTGAAGAATTTAATGCTATTTGACAACAAGCAACATTTTCTCGAAGACTATAAATATGCCCACACTGATTGAAGAAACAAAAGAAGAAAAGCTATCAAAGAAATCTTACTCTGCGAAAACGCTGCAAAAATACTCTGATATTTTATGTACATTTGCTTATTTGCTTATCCTGAGTAAATCTCAGTTACTTGTACACTTCTGATAAGTTCAATCTATCATCTGAAGCTAGTTGATTGAACTTTATCTGTTTTTATCTTAAAACAGTTTGGGTTACAAGCCTGGAGAGGCTTATTGTCTGAAAGAATACTTGGGTTACACTTGGATAAGTGTCTAAGAGCCTGAAGAGGCTTGGTGGAAGAAACAATACTTGTTGTAGAGCCTGAAGTGGCTTGACAGAAAAGAATAATTGGTGTAGAGCCTGAAGAGGCTTGATAGAAAAGAATACTTGGTGTAGAGCTTGAAGAGGCTTGATAGAAAAGAATACTTGTAATCTTGCAAGATTAGTGGAAATCCAGTGGTGGTTTGCCCTGGGACTGGACGTAGCTCACAAGTGGTAGTGAGTGAACCAGGATAATTCTTGGCTAATTTTCCTTTCCCTTAAACTCTTTCAATTCAGTTCTTAAACTAACAAAGGGTTTAGAAAAGTTTTCAAGAGCGAAAGTCTTAACATCAGACAAAACTATTTATCAAAATTGTCTTTGTGTCTGAGCCAAGGTTCAGATGGCAGTAACTAACGTCATACGATCTATATCATCTGAAGTTTTTACAGAAACTTTTTAAAGTATTCACTAAAAAGAAAATATTTCCATTGAAACACTATTCAACCCCCTTTCTAGTGTTTCCCTGTTTTCTCACAGTCGGTACCAGAGCTTATCCTCGGGGTTAACACCTAATCAGTGCAGAGGACAGAGATCCAATGGAAACTTCTACCAGCAACAGACAATATATCACTAAAGGAGCCTCTATCACGAGACCCCCAGCATTCAATGGAGTGGATTACCATTATTAGAGGGATCGTATGAAGTTGTTTATTGAAAGCAACAACATTGATGTTTGGGATGTAGTTACTGATGGAGACTACGTGCCCATGCATGCTGGAGTGCCCATACCTAAGGCTGAATGGACCTTGGAGCAGAAGGCTCGAGTTCAACTAAATGCCAAGGCCAAACTTTATCTGATATGTTCCTTGAACAAGTCAGAATATGAGAAAGTTCATGGTTGTTCGTCTGCCAAGGAGATCTGGGATACGCTTGCAACAACCCATGAAGGGACAGAGACTGTGAAGCAATCCATGATCAGCATGCTTGTACATCAGTATGAGATGTTCAAAATGGAAGAATCTAAAACTATAGACCAAATGTTTGGGAGGTTTCAGATGATAACAAATGGACTCAGGTCATTGGGAAGAACCTTTGAATCTGGAGATAACATTCGAAAGATTCTAAGGAGTTTACCAAAGTCCTGGAGACCCAAGGTTACTTCCATTCAAGAAGCCAATGATTTAAATTCTCTTAGAATGGAGGAACTACTGGGCTCTCTCAAAGTCCATGAGCTTGAACTTGCGGAGGATGACACCAAGAAGAAATCACTGGAATTAAACTGGCAAGGTCAGACAGTCTAGGCATGATAGCATGAAAGCCATGCAAGCAGAGGACACTTCAGAGGATGATACTGAGTCTGAAGACTGTTATGAAGATGATCTTGCTCTTCTTAGCAAGAAGATTAAGAAAATGCTGCAAAGAAAAGGAAGATACAGAAGATCACAACCTTCTAATGTCAAACACGGTACATCAGGTAAAGAAATTTACTATCACTGACAAAATTACCTGCTTTGAGTGCAAACAGCTACGTCACATGAAGACGGATTTGTCCCAAGTTAAGGAAGCCAACCTTTCAGAAGAAGAAGTTTTTCAAGAAAAAGAAAGGATTGATGGCTACATGGGAAAACTTGGATGATTCCACTTCAGAGGAAGAGGAGGTACACTTCAGAAGAAGCTAACCTCTGTCTGATGGCAAGTCTACCATCTTCAGATAGTTCAGACTCTTAGGTAATTCCTCAAACCTTACAAGATCAGTATGATGACCTTGTTGAAAGTAGCAGAGAGTTATTCAATGAGTTCAAGGAACTTTCAAGAGATTTTACAGAAGCTGCTTTAGAAATGAAAATTACAAAAGAAAACCTTGCTCTCAAAGAAAAGCTACTTCAGCAAGATCCAAGTAGTCTGATAATCTTGTCACAGGAGAACAAAAAGCTCAAAAACAAGGTTAGAGAATTAACTTTGGATCTAGCCAAGCTTGTCAAAGGAACTAATAATCTGAATAAATTATTGGGCTCTCAGAGGCATTCCCTTGACAAGAGTGGCTTAGGTTATTCAGACACATCTTCATCTGAATCTTTTATATTTAATATGCCCGATAAAGGACCTAAGAAAGGTAATGGGTGTTCTAACTGTGGAAAGCCTGGACACGTTGAGTCTCAGTGCAGACACAGAAGGAAAATAAGACCCAAAGCTAACAAAAAGGACCTAAGAAGGTATGGGTACCTAAGAATTTGATTGTTCCTGTTGTAGATGTGTTTAACAGGACAAAAGAAACACCACAAATGGTACCTGGACAGTGGGTGCTAACGACACATGATGGGAGAAAGGTGTTTGTTCCAAAGCCTTAGACCCAAGGCAGGTGGAGTGGTCACCTTTGGTGGAAATCAGCAAGGGAAGATCACTGGTATTAGGACTGTAGGTATGACTCCTCTATCCCTCATTAAAAATGTGCTTCTGATTCAAGGACTACAACACAATCTTCTAAGTATAAGCCAATTATGTGACAGTGGATATGTGTGTCTTTCACTAAAGAAGGATGTATAGTCAAGGATACTTCAGATTATATCCTCTTCTCTGCTAAGAGACACAATAATGTGTACAAAGTTGATATAAAGGAACTTGCAAATCAGAATGTGAAGTGTTTGTTTCCAAGATGAAAAAAATTTGGCATCAGAAACTTGGGCATGCTAGCCTGAGAATGATCTCAAAGCTAACTAAACACAACTTAGTTAAAGGCTTGCCCAAGCTCTCATTCAAATCTGATATTTTATGTGAAAATTGTCTGAAAGGGAAACAAACAAGATGTGACACCCTTCTACCCCCTCTTATATATTAAGAAATTTTAGTTTAGAAAAGGGAAAGTCCACGTTAGGTAAAAAGGTTCACAATTACTCTTATAATATCTCATAGTTCGAAAATGACTTTATTAAAGGAAATTAAACTTTCAAATATAATTTAAATAATAAGCAGCGAAATCTGCAATTCATAAAAAGAACTACTATTAGTCTACTGCCATACAAGGCATCCAAAAGTTCACAAAATACTCCTAATCTAGAAACATATTAAAACATCCCGAATACACCCTGATGTCACATCTATCAGAGAATACCCTTTTAATCATAGTCGACACCAGTCGTGTCCTCCTCAACACCTGTAAAATATATCCACAGAATACGGTGAGGAAAAGGAATACTACCTATACATACACATAGAGAATACCCATCCTCACCCACATCATTACATCATGCCATCAATACATTAAATCACCCATAAATAACATTCATCTAAACTAACATATATTTAACCATCTATATCAACATATACATTCCATACTATCATTTCTATTTTTAACGCATAGACATCATTATACATTCACCCAAGCTCATCATCATCGTAACATCATTCATATATCATCATATAGTTCTCATACCATCATTCACTCAAGTAATCATATATTCTATTCTCACACATAATACTCATCATCATCAGTCATCATTTAATAACACAATTTCGTCATCATATATCACACACCAATACTCCTCTCATCATCTACCCAAAGATCATTACTTAGAACTCCACACAATGGGTGCACCTCTTCAATCACTCTAGTTAGTACCAAGATAATCTATCGGTGTTACCATACACTATCCGATAGGTTGTACCCCCTCTATGGGCCCGTACAATCACTCCTAGGTTGCACCCCCTCTATGGGCCCGTGCATCGAACGCCCCATCTTGGTCCCCTGAGTTGTACCCCTCTATGGGCCCGCACAACTCAGTTCATCTAATCTCACTCACTGACTTAGGGGACTCCCACTTAAGCACGACTTCTACCTTAGAAGGATCTACACCTATACCTCCCTTAGAAATTACATGACCCAAGAAACTCACTTGCTCTAACCAGAACTCACACTTGGACATCTTAGAATACAACTATTTATCCTTAAGAACCTGAAGCACTACCTTTAGATGTTCCTCATGCTCCTCCTTAGTTTTGGAATAAATTAGTATATCATCTATAAAGACAACTACGAATTTATCCAAATAAGGGTGAAAAATCCTATTCATGTAATCCATAAAAATGGCAGGAGCATTCGTCACACCGAAAGGCATTACCAGATACTCATAATGTCCATACCTAGTCCTAAAAGCGGTCTTAGGTATATCCTCCTCCTTAACTCTAATCTGATGATAGCCTGATCTAAGATCTATCTTACTAAACACAAATGCTGTAACGCCCTAATTTCTAAATTTAGAACTTAGTCCATTGGAAACTAAATTCTGAAAATTCGAAATTAAAACATACAATTCTGGTTATCCAAACCTCAAATTTACATAAATATCCAACAAAACTCATATAAATGTGAATAACTTAAACCTTATTTTTATAATCAGAGTCCATATAAACATCTGGTCCAAAGATTATAAACTAACATCAACAAAACTATTTACATATATCAGCTCTCTAATATACATATATACATCAGGCCCGAAGGCTACAAACTGAACAAACTTAAATGAAATGCAGGAGATACAACTTGCATATACAATCCAAAAAGAGAAATGTCTAGATCCAACATTTCCAGCTCTAAATCACTTATTTTCTCCTGGAGGTACCTGCACACCTAGATTATATCCACAAAACGCGTGGTGAGACTAATGTCTCAGTGAAGTATAACTAAGCATACTGAGTGTACATGAAACAAATACCAATCAAGTATTTCAAACTAATAAACATTCAACATCATTATATATATATATATATTCATATTCATAAAATAACTAACTTAATCATAAACAGTAAAATGCAACTCACTGCTTTACTTAGCAGGCATGATGATTTCACTTAACTGGAGTTAGAACTGAGCTCAGACTACGGGAAACGTCTTTCCCGGGGACGTATCCCACCCATTACTAGACCGAAGTCAAGTTTTCACATAATTATTTAGTTTTCTTAACTCACAGCGCAAAGGCCGACTTGAATTTACTCATGGTCGAAACCGGTAAACATGAATCGATAGTTAAAACCAGAATTTCGTATATTTCGAGTGTTTCGAGACTTTCGCAAGTTTCGTAACTTTCGTAACTTCGAAATTCAATAGTTTTACCATTGATCCCAGCATAATGTAATCAATTCTAGTGTAATCCACATAATTCCATTCAATCTAACTATATAGAAAGGGATTCAAGGGGGTAGGGTTCATACATCGAGCATTTCGACAATTTCGCTATTTTTGTAAATCTCGCTATCCTAAGGTTTCAATGAAAATCACCGATTAAACTAATCAATCTTACACAACTATCAACAATCCAACTACAATTTACAATTAGAAAAGGAATCAAGAGAGTAGGGATCATACAATGGGGAGAAAATCAAATTCAAAGAAAGTTAGAGTGTGTGAGTTATACTCACCAATTTCTTGAAATTCTTAAGAGGAATTGATGAATTGGGAGTTCCTTTGGTGAATCCTAGCTTTGATCCTCCTTCCTAAGCTTCCAATTGGTGTTTCTCTCTCTAACTCACTCACTCTCTCTCTAGGGTTCGGTGGAGAAGAAGAAGAGAAAAAATAGAATTCCAGATTTTACATGTCCGAGTATATATACTGGACAGCTGGTAATCGATTACAATCGTGCTGTAATCGATTACCAGAGGTAGAATTCACACTAGAAAACGTTTCTGAGAATCTGGTATTCGATTACAACCCTTGGTAATTGATTACCAAAAACTCAGCTCTTAGGTAATTGATTACCACCCTGTGAGTAATTGATTACACAAAATCAGCTCTCGGGTAATCGATTACAAAATCCCTGTAATCGATTACCAAAAACTTAGCTCTCAGGTAATCGATTACATCCTGTGAGTAATCGATTACCTAAAAACTAGCTCTCGGGTAATCGATTACAGACTCCTTGTAATCGATTACCAGAACTCAATTTTCTCAATTTCTCTTAAGTTAAAACATAACTTGGTTTGTGATAGGGTTTTAACCTATAGTTCCTTAATTTTCCTCCCTTTACTTACTAATACTTAATTCTCTTGTATGCAATCTAAAATTAATTAAGTTCCTAATTTACGGGATGTTACATTCTACCCCCCCTTAAGCAATTTTGACCTCAAATTGAACACGAAACAAAATTCAGAAATACCTCAACTGAAAAGTTCCGGAATTGACCCCGAATATCATCTTCCTTCTCCCATGTGGCCTCTTCTGGAGATTGACCCTCCCAAAACACCTTCACCAAAGGAATTGTCTTACTCCTTAGAGTCTTGACACTCCTGTCAATAATCTGTGCAGGTCTAGAAGGAATAGTGAGATCTTCTCTTAATTGTATTGATGCAGAGCTAATAATATGAGATGGATCATGAACATATTTTCTTAACTGGGATACATGGAAAACATTATGTATCATGGACAACTGAGGAGGCAAAGCTATCCTGTAAGCCAGAGGGCCAACCCTCTGCAGGATTTGAAATGGACCGATGAATCTAGGGTTGAGTTTTCTGGTCTTAATGGATCGTCCTAAGCCCGTGACGGGAGTTACCTTTAAAACACATGTTCCCCTTCCTCAAACTCTAAGTCTTTTCTTCTTTTATCAGCATAACTCTTTTGACGACTTTGAGTAGTTACAAGTTTTTCCCTAATGACCCTTATCTTCTGAAGTTTCCTGCACTAGTTTTGGGCCTAAAAGTGTTCTCTCACCTACCTCATACCAACACAAGGGAGACCTGCATTTCCTACCATACAGTGCCTCAAAGGGTGCCATGCCTATACTGCTATGGAAACTGTTATGTAGGCAAACTCAATAAGAGGTAGAAATCTATCCCAACTATCTGACTCTTCTAAAACACAAGCCCTGAGCATATCTTCTAAGGTCTGGATGGTTCTTTCAGACTGACCCGTCAGTCTGAGGGTGGTAAGCAGTGCTAAACCGAAGTTTGGTCCCGAAAGCCTGGTGAAGGGCATTCCAGAACCTGGAAGTGAATCTAGGATCCCTATCTAATATGATGCTAGATGGAATACCATGAAGCCTGACAATCTCTCTAACATACATATTAGCTAACTTGCTAAGGGGATAAGTGTTCTTAATTGGTAGAAAGTGGGCTGACATAGTCAGTCGGTCCACAATTACCCAGATAGCATCAAAGCTAGCTTGAACTCGAGGCAAACCTACCACAAAGTCCATAGCCACACTCTCCTACTTCCACTCAGGGATATCCAAAGGTAAAAGGGTTCCAGATGGTTTCTGATGTTCTATTTTAACTTGTTGGCATATTAAGCACTTAGAGACATAATCAGCTATGTCTCTCTTCATATCATCCCACCAAAACATCCTCTTCAAATCCTGATACATCTTGGTAGATCCAGGATGTACAGAAAACTTGCTCCTATGAGCTTCCTCCAACACTTGCTGCCTAAGGCTACCCCCCTTAGGGACACAGACTCTCCCTTGGAAGAGAATCATCCCATCTTCTGATTCTAAAAATCCTAATTGTTGTTTTCTCTCTTGAAGGCTTGAGTCCAAACTCTGAGCCTCCCTGATTAGAGCTCTCAGCTCACAGGTGATATCAAGCTTATGAAGAATAACCCTATGTTCACCAACTAAAACACCTAGGCTTAGGTTTCTGAACTCCTCCAGCAAACTCAATTCATGAATCATCATTGAAGATACATGAAGGGATTTCCTACTGAGGTCATCAGCCACTACATTGGCCTTGCCAGGATGGAATTTCAATTCAAATCATAATCTTTGAGAAATTCCATCCATCTCCTCTGCCTCATATTGAGTTCTTTCTGATCAAAAGGTATTTCAAACTCTTATGATCACTAAATACCTCAAATCTCGCACCAAACAGGTAATGCCTCCAAATCTTGAGGGCAAACACCACAGAAGCTAACTCTAGGTCATGAGTAGGATAATTTTCCTCATGTGGTTTCAACTGTCTAGATGCATAAGCTACTACCCTCATATCCTGCATAAGAACACAACCTAAACCTTTCCCTGAAGCATCACAATATACCTCAAAGGCCTTGGTCAAATCCGGTAATGCCAATACCGGAGTGGTGGTTAACTTTTTCTTGAGCTCCAAGAAGCTCCGCTCACAAATCTCATCCCACACAAAGGCTTGCCCTTTTCGAGTTAACCTGGTGAGAGGTAAGGCTAGCTGGGAGAATCCTTTAATGAATCTCCAATAGTAGCCGGCCAATCCTAGGAAACTCCTAATTTCCGTAACGGTATTAGGCCTTTCCCATTCAAGGACAGCTTCTACCTTGCTAGGATCAACAGACACACCCTCACTGGTAATCACATGTCCTAAAAATTGAACTCTATCACTCCAAAACTCACACTTCTCAGGGTTTGCAAACAACTTCTTCTCTCTCAAAACTCCTAACACAATCTTAAGGTGTCTCTCATGCTCTTCTACACTAGGAGAGTAGATCAGAATATCATCAATGAATACAACAACAAACTGATCCAGATAGGGCCTAAAGATTCGATTCATGTAGTCCATGAATACAGCAGGAGCATTGGTTACTCCAAATGGCATCACCAAATACTCATAATGCTTATACCTAGTCCTGAAGGCTGTTTTTGGTATATCCTCCCTCTTAATCCTGATCTGATGATAACCGGACCTTAAATCTATCTTAGAGAAAACTGAGGCTCCCCTAAGTTGATCTAGAAGGTCATCTATTCTGGGTAAAAGATATTTGTTCTTAAGGGTAACCTTGTTCAACTGCCTATAATCTACACACAGCCTCATACTCCCATTCTTCATTTTCACTGAAAGCACTGAGCCCCCCAAGGTGACACACTAGGCCTAATGAACCCCTTAGACATAAGATCTTCTAACTGGGCTTTAAGTTCACTAAGTTCTAGTGGGGACATTCTGTATGGTGCTTTAGAGATAGGTCCCGTACCTGGTACTAAGTCTATGGTAAACTCAATCTCTCGGTCTGGAGGTAAGGTGGTTACCTCACTAGGAAAAACATCTTGAAACTCTCTAACTGTAGTTATACTGCTTAAATCTATCTTGGACTCTAGAGTTGAGGAAAGTAATAAGACAAAACACTCACTCCCATCACTAAGGCATTCAGACAATTCAGTGACACTGGACAAAAGAATTGATGGTCTCTCCCTTAAAAGAGGAGGAAGGAGTGGGAAGACAACCTGTTTGTTAAAACAATCAAGCATGACTCTATTTGAAGACAACCAATTCATACCAAGAATAACATCTATACCCCGTAAAGGCAAACAAACTAGGTCAACCTCGAAGGCCTTCCCTTGTATCACAATGGGCACTGAATACACACAAGGGAGTAGAAATGGCCTCCTTGGCGGGAGTAACAACACTCAGAACATAAGGTAAAGATACAACATGCAAATTCAACTGTTTTACACAATCAAGAGAAATGAAAGAATGAGTAGCTCCTGAATCAAACAATACAATTAAGGTTCGATCTCCTAGGGTGCACATACCTCGCATCAGATTATCAGCAGAAGCTGCCACTTTCCCGCTCAGAGTGAAGACTCTTCCAGTGGTTTGGGGTTTTGGTAGATCCTTCCTCTTGGGACATTCATTCCTCATGTGACCAGGTTGCTTGCAAAAGAAACACACGTTCTTTCCCGTCAAACATTCTCCAGAATGTTCCTTTCCGCACTTGGGGCAAATGGGTACCCTTGGCGTTGGGCCGGTCTAGTGGTCAAAGCTGAGGTGCCTTGCCACTTAGGCCTCGGGCCCTTAAACTGATTAGATCCCTCTATCTTCCGCTTTCCTTTATTATCAGTAGGTGGTGCTGAACTAGTGGTTCCTCTGATGTTCTTTTCCGCAATATAACACTTGTTGATTAAAGTGGGAAAATCCTTGATTTCCAGAGTTCCAACCCGATCCAGCAATTCAGGTCGGAGACCTCCTTCAAACTGATTACACCTCCACTCCTCATCAGCCACTGTCTGTAGATACCTGGAATACTTAGCTAACTCCTCAAACTTGGCCACATATTGGCCCACTGACATACTCCCTTGCTTTAGTTGTAAAAACTCTGCTTCCTTTTGCCTTCTGACCGTAGAGGAAAATACTTATCCAAGAACAAAGTTTGAAAGACACCCCAAGTAATGGGAGCCTCCACCACAGCAGTCCTAGTGCTAGCAGTCTTCCACCAATCCTCAGCTTCACCCCTCAGCATATAAATAGCAAAGCCCCCTTAGATTCATCCGCACATCTCATCACATCAAAGATTCTATTAAGATCCCTCAGCCAATTGGATGCCACGTCCGGATCGTATACTCCATTGAACTGAGGAGGGTTGTGCTTTCGAAACTCCGCCAGCCCTTGAACAAACGGATCCACCACAGGTGCATGTGGTGCCCCGTAGTCCTTCGGGCCAACTCCTGAAATAATGCAGCATTAGCAGCCGCCTGCTCTCCCATCATGTGTGTGAATGCCTGAAGAGCTGCTGCCACTGGGTCAGGTGGTGGATTCTGAGAAGAGGTATTGGTTCTGGGGCGACCCCTCCTGCCACTTGCCATAATTATCTACACATCATTAAGTAAACATCGAGGTGATCAGTCTCTCAATTCACAAAACAATGCATAAATTAGAATAACAAGTCACAAGAAAATCCTACTACCACAGTCCAATTGGATTGAACTGCTCTGATACCAAAATGTAACGCCCTAATTTCTAAATTCAGAACTTAGTCCGTTGGAAACTAAATTCTGAAAATTCAAATTAAAACATACAATTCTGGTTATCCAAACCTCACATTTACATAAATATCCAACAAAACTCATATAAATGTGAATAACTTAAACCTTATTTTATAATCAGAGTCCATATAAACATCTGGTCCAAAGATTATAAACTAACATCAACAAACTATTTACATATATCAGCTCTCTAATATATACATATATACATCAGGCCCGAAGGCTACAAACTGAACAAACTTAAACGAAATGCAAGGAGATACAACTTGCATATACAATCCAAAAAGAAAATGTCTAGATCCAACATTTCCAGCTCTAAATCACTTATTATCTCCTGGAGGTACCTGCACACCTAGATTATCCCACAAAACACGTGGTGAGACTAATGTCTCAGTGAAGTATAACTAAGCATACTGAGTGTACAGGAAACAAATACCAATCAATGTATTTCAAACTAATAAACATTCAACATCATTATATATATATATTCATTTCATAAATAACTAACTTAATCATAAATAGAAAATGCAACTCACTGCTTTACTTAGCAGGCATGATGTTTCACTTAAACTGGAGTTAGAACTGAGCTCAGACTACGGGAAACGTCTTTCCCGGGGACGTATCCCACCCATTACTGGACCGAAGTCAAGTTTTCACATAATTATTTAGTTTTCTTAACTCACAGCGCAAAGGCCGGCTTGAATTAACTCACGGTCGAAACCGGTAAACATGAATCGATAGTTAAAACCAGAATTTCGAACATTTCGATGTTTCGAGACTTTCGCAAGTTTCGTAACTTTCGTAACTTCGAAATTCAATAGTTTTACCATTGATCCAAGCATAATGTAATCAATTCTAGTGTAATCAACATAATTCCATTCAATTAACTATATAGAAAGGGATTCAAGGGGTAGGGTTCATACATCGAGCATTTCGACAATTTCACTATTTTTAAATCTCGCTATCCTAAGGTTTCAATGAAAATCACCGATTAAACTAATCAATCTTACACAACTATCAACAATCCAACTACAATTTACAATTAGAAAAGGAATCAAGAGAGTAGGGATCATACAATGGGGAGAAAATCAAATTCAAAGAAAAGTAGAGTGTGTGAGTTATACTCACCAATTTCTTGAAATTCTCAAGAGGAATTGATGAATTGGGAGTTCCTTTGGTGAATCCTAGCTTTGATCCTCCTTCCTAAGCTTCCAATTGGTGTTTCTCTCTCTAACTCACTCACACTCTCTCTAGGGTTCGGTGGAGAAGAAGAAGAAAAAATAGAATTCAGATTTTACATGTCCGAGTATATATACTGGACAGCTGGTAATCGATTACAATCGTGCTGTAATCGATTACCAGAGGTAGAATTTACACTGGAAAACGTTTCTGAGAATCTGGTAATCGATTACAACCCTTGGTAATCGATTACCAAAAACTCAGCTCTCAGGTAATCGATTACCACCTGTGAGTAATTGATTACACAAAATCAGCTCTCGGGTAATCGATTACAAAATCCCTGTAATCGATTACCAAAAACTTAGCTCTCAGGTAATCGATTACAGCCTGTGAGTAATCGATTACCTAAAAACTAGCTCTCGGGTAATCGATTACAGACTCCTTGTAATCGATTACCAGAACTCAATTTCTCAATTTCTCTTAAGTTAAAACATAACTTGGTTTGTGATAGGGTTTTAACCTATAGTTCCTTAATTTTCCTCCCTTTACTTACTAATACTTAATTCTCTTGTATGGAATCTAATAAATTAATTAAGTTCCTAATTTGCGGGATGTTACACATGCCCCCACTAACTGATCCATCAAGTCATCTATCCTAGGCAAAGGATACCTATTCTTAATGGTTACCTTATTTAACTGGCGGTAATCAGTACACAACCTCATGCTTCCATCCTTCTTCTTAACAAACAATACAGGTGCTCCCCAGGGTGACACACTAGGCCTAATGATTTGTTTCTCTAACAGATATTCTAGTTGCTTCTTAAGTTCTGCTAGCTCTATGGGTGAAATCCTATAAGGTGTAGCTGAAATCGGTCCTGTACCTGGCACTAAGTCTATAGCAAACTCTATCTCTCTCTCAGGTGGTAAACTAGACACATTATCAGCAAATACTTCAGGGTACTCATATACTACAGGTATCTCACTCACCACAGCGCTACTATCAGATTTCAAAGAATCTAAAAGCATGTAAACCTGGGCATCTTCCCTTAGAGACGCATTTACCTAATTGGCAGTCATAAAATCCTTACTCTTACACTCGACAGGGTGACCAAAAACAACAGACTTATCAGCACAGTTTAGAAGGACATGGTTGGACGATAACCAGTCCATACCAAGAATGACATCTAGTTGATTTAGAGGCAAACAAATCAAATCAACTAGGAAGTTTCTATCATTAACAGATATAGAACAGTTTAAGCAAACATTAGAAGTAGAAACTGACCCACTAGCTGGCGTTTCCACACTCAATACAAAAGGCAGGGAAGAACGGGCAATTTAAGTTTAGACACGCAAGCATGTGATATGAAAGAATGAGTCGCACCGGAGTCAAATAAAATCACTGAAGGATTACCAGCAATGAAACCCATACCTTGGATCAAGTCCTCGGATTGAGCAGCTTCAGTACCACTCAAGGCAAAGACCCTTCCTGTAGCCTTAGGTTTACTGGCACTCCCATTGGCATTCCCGCTTGCCGCTACCGTTCCTTGCGTCTTTTGAGGACAATCATGAGCGATGTGCCCCTTCTCCTGACAGGTATAGCAGGCGATCTCTTTGTCTCCGCATTGGTTTGCTCGGTGACCCTCCTTTCCGCACTTGAAGCATGTAATAGGAGTGGTAGAACCAACACTCCCACCCTTTGACGCTCGACCAGCTGCTGGAGCATAACTCTTCTTTTGCACTGTGCCTTCGCTGCCACCTCCAACCTTGGGGTTTCCTGTTGCTCGAGAGTATGGCTTGCCCTTACTAGTTGCTTGGAACTTGTTCTGACTCCTCAAAGGCCCTCCACTCTTGTAATGCGCTGTCTTTGCCCGGTTGTCTTCATCATAGATTCTGCACTTGTTCACCAGCTCGTGAAAGCGCATGATCCCTTGGTAGTTGAACACTTGTTTAATCTCGGGACGAAGACCGCTGAGAAACTTGACTCACTTGGCTTCTTCATTGGCTGCTCCCTCATATGTCGGGCAGAATCGTGCTAGAGCTTCGAACCTTGATGCGTAGTCTGCCACGGTGCCATCTCCTTGCTTCAGATCCAAGAACTCTATCTGTTTCTTGTTGCGCACATCATGTGGAAAGTACTTCTCCGGGAATAACCTTTTGAAGTTGTCCCAGCTCAAGGCGGTGCCCTCATCAATCATCCTTTGGCAGGTGCTCTGCCACCAGAAACCAGCATCTCTAGATAACATGAAGGCTGCTAAGGTCACCTTCTGAAGCATAGGGCAGTCCATTGCTCTGAAGATCTTCTCAATCTCGTAAATCCAGTCAGCCGCTCCATCCGGGTCATAACCTCCTCAGAACGTAGGTGGATGGTTTCTCTGGAACCGTGCAAGCCAGTCCGTCTCGTGGTGTTGGTTAAGGTTGCCAACAGCCTGTGCCATGGCCATCAAGGCATCGGCCATTGCTCGATCATTTCTACACCCAGCCATTACTCTTTCTTTATTTAAGAAAGGGTAAGCACACATACTAAGTAAAGCAGAAAAGCAAGGAAATCAAACAGAAAACAATCAACCAAGCAGACAATTCACTCAAGCAACCAATAAATTACTCAACCAATCAATCAGATTAACACATCAAAAGCATGGTAAACTCATAACTCAAGGCCGGTGAACCGACCTGCTCTTATACCAACTAATGTGACACCCTTCTACCCCATACTCTTATATATTTAAGAAATTGTAGTTTAGAAAAGGGAAAGTCCCACGTTAGGTAAAAAGGTTCACAATTACTCTTATAATATCTCATAGTTCGAAAATGACTTTATTAAAGGAAATTAAACTTTCAAATATAATTTAAATAATAAGCAGCGGAATCTCCAATTCATAAAAAAACTGCTATTAGTCTACTGCCATACAAGGCATCCAAAAGTTCACAAAATACTCCTAATCTAGAAACATATTAAAACATCCCAAATACACCCTGATGTCACATCTATCAGAGCATACCCTTTTAATCATAGTCGACACCAGTCGTGTCCTCCTCAACACTTGTAAAATATCCACAGAATACGGTGAGGAAAAGGAATAGTACCTATACATACACATAGAGAATACCCATCCTCACCCACAACATCATTACATCATGCCATCAATACATTAAATCACCCATGAATAACATTCATCTAAACTCAACATATATTTAACCATCTATATCAACATATACATTCCATACTATCATTTCTATTTTTAACGCATAGATACATCCATTATATATTCACCAAGCTCATCATCATCGTAACATCATTCATATCATCATATAGTTCTCATATCATTATTCACTCAAGTAATCATATATTCTATTCTCACACATAATACTCATCATCATCAATCATCATTTAATAACACAATTTCGTCGTCATCATATATCACACACCAATACTCCTCTCATCATCTACCCAAAGATCATGACTTAGAATTCCACACAATGGGTGCACCTCGTCAATCACTCTAGTTAGTACCAAGATAATCTATCGGTGTTACCACACACTATCCGATAGGTTGTACCCCCTCTATGGGCCCGCAAAACGACATTCGGCCCTAGGTTGTATCCCCTCTATGGGCCCGTACAATCACTCCTAGGTTACACCCCCTCTTTGGGCCCGTGCATCAAACGCCCCATCTTGGTCCCCTGAGTTGTACCCCCTCTATGGGCCCGCACAACTCAGGTCTCATCACATATGCTCAAGGAATCTCTCCTAAGTTGTACCCCCTCTATGGGCCCGCACAACTTAGATAACATCATCATCAAAAGGTGATATACACCTTCATCATAAATCATCATTATCATCATGCATTAACATGCTCATCATCAAACATCATCATTATAAAGTGATATACACTTATCATCATCATCATACATCAATATGCTTATCATTAAATATCATCATAATAAAGTGATATATACTTATCATCATCATCATACATCAATATGCTCATCATTAAACTTCATCATAATAAGGTGATATACACCGACATCATTATCATCATCACACTCATCATCAATTATCATCATAATATATCATCACACTCATCATCAAATATCATCATTATTCATCATCATAAGCATCGCAATCCTCATCAAACATCATTAATCATCAACACCATACTCATTATAAAGTACTCTTAAACAACATCAATCTTCATCAAACAGTTAGGATCTCAAAATCCACTCTGGTAATCGATTACCAACCTCTAGTAATCGATTACCCACAAACAAGGTCTCTGGTAATCGATTACAACCACCTTGTAATCGATTACCTGCAACCAAACACTCTGGTAATCTATTACAGCACCCCTGTAATCGATTACCCGCAAACAAACTCTCTGGTAATCGATTACAACACCTCTGTAATCGATTACCAGCAAGCCAACAGTGCTTCTGGGTTGCCCAGAACACTATGGTAATCGATTACCCGCGAAACAGATCGCAAAATTCACGATTTCAAACCTCTCTAAACTCAACCAATCAATCCCTAATCAATCTTTTACGTCTAAACATCATACATAATCATTATTAGCATCCAATACTCCGTAAATCAATAATCAATTACAGATTATACCATCAATTCATCAAAACCCCCAATTTCTCAATCCTTAATCACCCCTTTTCCATTATTCTCAATATCATCTTTAATCTCATCCAATACTCATCAATTTACATACAATCAATCATCAACCAACAGATTATATCTTCATTCTAAGTTATAAATTCATCAATTCAAAATTATACTCTTAGATTACTACCCAACATCCCCTACATGCATATACAGGCAATACCCTCTCCCCCACCGTACCTTAAGCGAAGCTTGATCATAGCAAGGAAGTCCTTTCTTGGATTCTTGGCGTTCACTCGACAGCAGCTCTCTCTTGAGACTCCGTTTCTCCCCTCCTTAGCGTTTCGCTTACTGACAAATGATACGAATAAGGATTAGGGTGCTCTGTTAACCCCTCCTTACTGAAATAACTAATTGGGCTTGGGCCCACTCTCACCCCCCATTATTCTATTTTCAATTAAAATTATCTTTATGAAATAAAACTAATAATAGCAATACTCCTATTATTTATTTTCCATTAAATTAATTATTTTTTAATTAATCTATTTAATTTAATTAATATTTATCCTAATAAAATTTAGGATGTTACACAAGACACTCTTTTAAGAGTAAAAATGTTGTTTCAACCAGCAGACCTTTAGAACTACTTCACATGGATTTGTTTGGACCCACTAGAACAGAGAGTCTTAGGAAAAAGAAATATGGATTAGTCATTTTTTATGACTATACAAGTTTCACATGGGTTATATTCCTAAGAAGCAAAGAGGAAACCTTTGAGAATTTCACAAAATTGTGTAAGAAGGTGTAGAATGAAAAAGGAATCTGCATATCTGCTATCAAAAGTTATCATGGTGGAGAGTTTGAAAACTCAAGCTTCAGACTGTTCTGTGATGAGAATGGGATCTCACACAATTTCTCTGTGGCCAGAACACCTCAGCAAAATGGGGTTGTTGAGAGAAAGAACAGAAGCTTGCAAGAGATGGGAAGAACCATGCTCATTTCAAGCAATCTACCTATATCCTTTTGGGCAGAAGCTGTTCACACAGCATGTTACATTCAGAACAGAATTTTGGTAAGACCAATTCTCAAAAGAACCCCATATGAATTGTGGGGAAGGAAAACCCAACATTTCCTACTTCCATATCTTTGGATGTGAGTGTTTTATACTCAACACAAAAGATGATTTAGGAAAATTTGATGCTAAGTCTGACAAAGGTTTGTTTATTGGATATTCTGAATCTTCTAAGGCTTACAGAGTGTATAACTCAAGAACCTCAACAGTAGAAAACTATCCATGTAAGATTTAACGATTTAAAGAGACTGATAGGGAACTATCAGATCTTGAAGAGGATTTTGCAGGAATGAATCTGAATCCCAAACTAAAGTCTGATGAACCTTCTGAACAAAAGTCCGAACCTGCATTTGAAGCTGAACCTCCTCAGAACAACATTGTTGAGTCTCAGACAGAGTTTGTACCCTCTCATAATCGCGATTGGAGATATCAAACTCATCATCCAAGAGAGCAAATTATAGGTGACACCTCAGAAGGAGTAAAAACAAGATCAAGATTCAGAAGCTTGAATAATCTTGCACTTCTCTCTGAGATTGAACCTAAAAACATTGAAGAGGCTCTGCATGATGAAGGTTGGATCCTAGCCATGCAAGAAGAACTAAATCAATTTGCTAGGAGTGATGTCTGGACACTTGTACCTAAATCCCATGGGAAAACTATAATAGGAACCAAATGGGTGTTCAGAAACAAGTTATCAGAAGAGGGGAAAGTAGTCAGAAACAAAGCAAGACTTGTTGCTCAGGGCTATAATCAGCAAGAAGGTATTGACTTCACTGAAACTTTTGCTCCTGTAGCGAGGCTTGAAGCCATTAGAATTTTACTAGCTTATGCAGTAAATAATGGCATCACCTTATATCAGATGGATGTTAAGAGTGCCTTTCTCAATGGGTTTATTGAGGAAGAGGTCTATGTTAGACAACCACCAGGTTTTGAAGACACTAGTTTTCCATAACATGTTTTCAAACTGAAAAAGGCTCTTTATGGTCTGAAACAAGCCCCAAGAGCTTGGTATGACAGATTGAGCAACTTTTTAATCAAAAATGGTTTTCTAAGAGAAAAAGTAGATACAACCTTTTTCAGAAAAATGTCCAACAAAGACTTCATTCTTGTTCAGATATATGTGGATGACATTATATTTGGATCTACTGATTCTTCATTATGCAAGGAATTTTCTGAACTTATGCAATCTGAATTTGAGATGAGCATGATGGGGGAACTTAAGTTCTTCCTAGGACTTCATATTAAGCAACATTCTGATTGTATATGGATCCATCAAGAAAAATACAAAAGAAATGCTTAAGAAATTTAATATGAGTGATTGCAAGTCCATGACTACTCCCATGCATCCTTCTGTTGTTTTGAACAAAGACGAAGGGGAAGAACCAGTAAATCAAACTTTGTATAGAGGAATTGGCTCATTATTGTATCTGACAGCAAGCAGACCTGATATTATGTTCAGTGTATGTCTTTGTTCCAGATTTCAATCTGATCCAAGAATTACTCATTATAAAGCTGTAAAAGAATTCTCAGATATTTAAATGGTACTACTAATCTTGGTCTTTGCTATAAGAGAAGTAAGGATTGCAGGTTAGTGGGATTTTGTGATGCTGATTTTGCTGGAGATAGAATTGAGAGGAAATCAACCAGTGGAGGTTGTCATTTCGTTGGTAACAACATGATCAGCTGGTCCAGCAAAAGGCAAAGCACCATTGCTCTTTCCATAGCAGAAGCTGAATATATTGCTGCAACCAGTTGTTGTTCACAACTGCTATGGGTAAAATATCAGTTAGAAGATTTTAACATTAATGTATCTTCTATACCTGTAATGTGTGATAACACAAGTGCAATTAATTTATCCAAGAATCTCATTCAACATTCTAGGGCAAAGCATATAGAAATCAAGCATCATTTTATTAGAGACTATGTTCAGAAAGGAGTTTTTGATATAAAGTTCATTGATACTGAGCATCAATGGGCAGATATATTCACAAAAGCCTTGACTGAAGATAGATTTAAGTTCATAAGAAATAATATGAATATCTTGGCTTTATTTGAAATATAGTTGTTGCATCTAAATATTCATCTGAAGTTGTTGCATCTGAACATGCATGATTGTCTGAATAACATGTATGTGTGAAGCAACTCAGTCTGATGACGTGGCAATCTGAAACGTTTGGTCTTCTTCTCTGAGTAACTACTCTAAGCATGTTTGCACGATCTCCGAAACTTCAACCGTCATCATTACTATGTGTGACAGCTATTTAAGAGACGTGTTTGCTACTGTTACTGGCTACTGCTCTCTCTCTCTCCAAGTGCAAACTGCTGCTTTTCTTGTGCCCTAAGTTCCTTGAAGCCTCTCTGTATTCTTCGTCTCCTTGATAGTTCATAACAATAACTTCTAAGAAATCGGCTGGTGGTCTGATTGTTCCTTCCAGGACTGTAGACCTGGAGATGCTCCGAGCTGGTGGCATTGATCTCACTGACACCTTCGAAGCATGTGGCTGGATTAATCTCTTCTCTGCCATTGACTGTGCATGGCATGAACAGAGTGTGGTGGACTTCTGGAAAAATGCTCGAGATATTTCTTCTCAGGATGGAAGGTATCAAGGTTTTGAACTAAGGTGATGGGTATAAAAATCTTTGTGGATGCTGACACCATTGCTGCTGTAACTGGTGTTTCCAATACTGGAGATACGTTCATTTCAGAATGGGAAGTAAAGAATTTTGGAGTTAAGAGATTTACCCAGAAGTTGTACGGGATTGAAGACCCAGGTGATCTAAGAAGCTCTTACATGCATCCTAAGGCAAGGATTCTTCATGCCATCTTGGGATGCTGTATTTTGCCCAAACATGGAAGTAAGAATCATAGTGTCTGAGCTGGAAAGATTCTGCATAATCCATCTTTTGGACAAAAAGCCTCTTAATCTACCCAAAATCATCCTCTACATATGCTGAAAAGGTTAAATGATTCTGCCTCAAGCTATACTCATACCACTCTTATCACAAAGATTCTGCTGAAGTTCAATGTTCCCATTGAAAGAGTGTATGACCACAAAGGCCTGCTCTCTTCTCCTTGACCAACGTCAAGAGGATGGGGATTACTATGAAGAATCCTCACCAGAAAGGACTCTGCTAGAAGAAGCCGTTCAAACCAAGGCTCACAGAACTGGGAAAAGTCCTTTAGAGATTCTGGAAGAGGAGTTGCAAGGTGACACTCACAAAGACAAGTTTGTGTCTACTCAGACTCCCACTAAAGTTCTGAAGAAGAAAAGAACAAAGCTGCTTCAGAAGAAAGAATCACCAGAAGGAGAAGTTCAGTTCAGACAATCTGAACCTGCTCAGAGTATGTATGCACATACTTCTGAGATTGTGGGTCAGGTTACTGAGAACCTAGCTTTTGCTACTCAGCCTACTCTCAACTAGGGAGGACAGGTAGAGGACAACAATAGTCTAGAGTCTAAACCAATCTCAGTTGCATTAGATGATTCAACTGAGCCTGTCAAAGCCATCCCTCTCGCTACGAGGCTGCCTGAAGCTGACATCAGACAAGTGGTCGCAGAGACTGAAGAAGAAGAAAGAAAGTAGAAGGAAGAACAAGAAAAGCAAGACTATGCTCTTGCTATTGCAGCTCAACAAGCTATTCTTGAAGATGAAAGGCTCGAGCAAGCCAAGAGGCTCAAAAGAAGAAGAGCCAGTGCTAATCGATTACCAGGTGTGGTAATCGATTACCAGAGTGTTCTGGGCAACCCAGAAGCACTGTTGGCTTGCTGGTAATCGATTACAGAGGTATTGTAATCGATTACCAGAGAGTTTGTTTGCGGGTAATCGATTACAGGGGTGCTGTAATCGATTACCAGAGAGATTGCTTGCATGTAATCAATTTCAGGGGATGTTGTAATCGATTACCAGAGTGTTTGGTTGCAGGTAATCGATTACAAGGTGGTTGTAATCGATTACCAGAGACCTTGTTTGCAGGTAATCGATTACTGGAGGTTGGTAATCGATTACCAGAGTAGATTTTGAGATCCTTAGTGATTGATGTTGTTTGATGGTGCTTTATGACGAGTATAATGATGATGATTGACGATGTTTGATGTTGTTTATGATGATTATGATGATGATGTTATTGATGATAGTGCATGTCACTTATGATGATGATGTTATTGATGATAGTGCATGTCACTAGTGATGATGATGTGAATGATGATAAGTGTATATCACTTTATTAATGATGATGTTTGATGTGATGTGTGATGATGTATTATGATGATATTTGATGATAAGTGTGATGATGTATTATGGTGATAATTGATGATGAGTGTGATGATGATAATGATGTTGGTGTATATCACCTTATTATGATGATGTTTAATGATGAGCATATTGATGTATGATGATGATGATGATAAGTGTATATCACTTGATAATGATGATGTTTGATGATGAGCATGTTAATGCATGATAATGATGATTTATGATGATGGTGTATATCACCTTTTGATGATGATGTTATCTAAGTTGTGCGGGCCCATAGAGGGGGTACAACTTAGGAGAGATACCTTGAGCATATGTGATGAGACCTAAATTGTGCGGGCCCATAGAGGGGGTACAATTCGGGAGGTGAACTGAGTTGTGCGGGCCCATAGGGGGTACAACTCAGGGGATCAAGATGGGGCGTTCGATGCACGGGCCCATAGAGGGGGTGCAAACCTAGGAGTGATTGTACGGGCTCATAGAGGGGGTACAACCTAGGGTCGAATGTCGTGTGCGGGCCCATAGAGGGGGTACAACCTATCGGATAGTGTGTGGTAACACCGGTAGACTATCTTGGTACTAACTAGAGTGATTGACGAGGTGTACCCATTGTGTGGAGTTCCAAGTCATGATTTTTGGGTAGATGATGAGAGAAAGTATTGTGTGTGTGATATATGATGATGAAATGGTGTTATTAAATGATGTTATGAATATTGATGATGATGAGTTTATGTGTGAGAATAGAATATATGATTAATTGGGTGAATGATGGTATGAGAACTATATGATATATGAATGAGGTTATGATGATGATGAGCTTGATGAATGTATAAAGGATATATTTGTGTTATAATAGGAATGATGGTATGACATGTATATGTTGATATAGATGATTAAATTATGTTGAGTTTAGATGAATGTCATTTATTGGTGATTTAATGTATTGATGGCATGATGTAATGATGTTGTGAGTGAGGATGGATATTCTCTATGTGTATGTATAGGTAGTATTCATTTTCCTCACCGTATTCTATGGATAATTTTACAGGTGTTGATGAGGACACAACTGGTGTCGATTATGAATAAAAGGGTCTGCTCTGGTAGATGTGACATCAGGGGTGTGCTTGGGGTTTTACCATGTTCCTAGATTAGGAGTATTTTTATGATTTTATGGATGCCTTGTATGGCAGTAGATTATTAATTGTTTTTATTCCTAAGGAGATTTCCGCTGTTTTAATTAATTTATATTTGGAGTTTGAGTTCATTTAATAAATTCGTTTTCGAACTATGAGTTTATTAAGAGTTTTTGTGTACCTTTTTACCCACCGAGGGACTTTACATTTTCTAAACTTCTATTTACGAAATATATAAGAGTATGGGGTAGAAGGGTGTCACACAATCAGCACACCAAGAAAATACCCCAACCTTCACCATCTTCTCCTCTCTGTCAGGTTACTCTGAACTTGATTCAGATGTCGAACCAGACTGCATCTGGTTTGGTGGAAATCTTCCTGTTAGCATTCTGCTGAAAGAAAAAGAAAGGAACCTATCATGGCAACCTACCTATGATCTAGCTTTACCTATTCGCAGCAATGAACACTTGAAGTGGGCTGTTGAAGTGCCTCACAGATACTACAATATGCTCACTTCTGTACAAACCAGAGTACCAAAGTTCCCAAACTTATATGAAGAATTGCTATTCTTCAAGGAAGCTACACCACTGCTATCTCACCCACCATCGAGGTTTTTGCTGGAAACTTCCTCAGAAGCAAGACAAAGGAGGATGCTCAGCTCAAGGGGAGGTGGTCTCTCAGACGCTCTTGAGAAGATCAAATATGGAGTCATCACTCCTTGCCATAAGTGGAAAGCTTTGGATCCTTTCTCACAGGATCAACTCAACCTATCTCCTGATGAGGGATCGCTGTCAGAATGCAGTGTCTTGAAGCTGAACTAATTGATCAAAGTTGTTCCAGATCCTTTGGCTGTAGAGATTTCAAACCCCCTCTACCTATTCATACAAAGTTGTCAACTACTATTCTGGTGCAGCCAGTCAGGATCATACCTAGGTATCCTTATGCTGACTTATTTTCTATCAAAGACAAAGGACCTGAGATCATTTCAAACGGTGTTGGACCTCCAAGGGTGTTATTTGAAGAAGACTGGAACAATCTTGCAGAATATATCTTCATCAACCAAGGAATGGATCATTCACTTTATAATGCCATGTGGGACTGTCACTGGAATCTTGTTGAGAAGGAAGGAAGCTCATCAGGAACAAGTTGGGATGACGCTGACTCTCAAGTGGTTGCAGGTTCAACTATATTAGAAACTGTTACCTTCTTTAGAGGACGCTTTCCATTGTCTGATAGGGATCTTCATTCCGAGTGGATGGTGGCATCTCCTTTTGTTCGCCCTGAATTTTATATCCGATTGAAGGATCCTTTGCAATATCACCTACCTACTGGTTTTCATTACTTCAGATTCACTTGCAAGCATATCTCTCTCGTTTTCTATGAAGAGAATCTTGAAGCCGAAGTCAGTGCTTTAGTTGAGGAGAATGAGGAAATTCGTCTGAAGAATCACCAGCTTATGCAGAAAACAGATCAGATTTTAGAGACTCAAGCTCAGATTCAAGCTAGTCAAACTCATCTCCGAGAAGTGTAGTAGGTGAACTGGAAAGGCAGAGACTGGCTATGCAAGAATTGCTTGAGAGAGCTCTAGGCAGCTTAAGACCCAGTTCATGATGATGTCTAGAATGATTCAGATTGTGTTTCACTGTTTATATCAATATGTGTTTTCCGTTTTTAATCCATAATGTTTTGATAGTTATCATTCTATGTGCTCTCTTTGCTGAAAATCAATCTTAACTGCTATCTGTCTGTTGCTTACCCTTTTTATTGATGCCAAAAGGGGGAGCAGTAATATGATGTAGTTAGTAGTTTGATTGGTCGTTAGTAGTTATGCAGTATGCAGTATTTACTATGCAGTATGCAGTATTTACTATGGTACTACTAACAAAATCTAAAAGCAATGCAGCAAGTACTTCAGAAGGAGAACAATTCAGAAGGAAATGATCATCTTAGATGAAATATCTGATTAAGGGGGAGAATTTTCTCAACTAAAACCTTTTTCAGATTTTATCACATTTTATATTTGTCATCATCAAAAAGGGGGAGATTGTTGAGTCTCAAAGGATTAAATATATGAAATTAAAAATATTTTGAGTCTCACTCTCTTAAGTTTTAATGAACAACAAATATAAAAATAAAATATAAAAAGCATTTATATGATACTATGCTCTCACAGGATGTTGCACTGTTTCAGATCATATTGTCTGGGTAAAGGATCATCCAAAAGATCAACTTCATCGGAAGAGAGTGTTTATCATCTGAAGACTTGAAGATCATCTGAAGCACTCTTTGCATCTGAAGGCTGAAGGTTTGACCCGTGAAGACGTTACTATGTAAGAAGAACGTTCATCCCAATGGTCTAACCCTTTTCAGCATAAGAATCAAAGCTGCTTTCTCTCCTCGTTCAAATGTTTAGCATTTTTAAGGAAAGTCTTCAAAGCTGTTGTACCTGCTCAAAAGCATTGTGTACGCAGACCTGCTGCACCTAAGACTGCTCAGAACGTGTTGGACAGAGTGTGTCTCAACGTCTCCTGAAGCATTTAATGCTATTTGACAACGGGCAACATTTTCTCGAAGACTATAAATATGTCCATGCAGATTGAAGAAGAAAACAAAGAAGAAAAGCTATCAAAGAAATCTTACTCCGCGAAAACGCTACAAAAATACTCTGATATTTTCTGTACATTTGCTTATTTGCTTATCTGAGTAAATCTCAGTTACTTGTACTTCTGATAAGTTCAATCTATCATCTGAAGCTAGTTGATTGAACTTTATCTGTTTTTATCTTAAAACAGTTTGGGTTACAAGCCTGGAGAGGCTTATTGTCTGAAAGAATACTTGGGTTACACTTGGATAAGTGTCTGAGAGCCTGAAGAGGCTTGGTGGAAGAAGAAACAATACTTGTTTGTAGAGCCTGAAGAGGCTTGACAGAAAAGAATACTTGGTGTAGAGCGTGAAAAGGCTTGACAGAAAAGAATACTTGGTGTAGAGCCTGAAGAGGCTTGATAGAAAAGAATACTTGGTGTAGAGCCTGAAGAGGCTTGATAGAAAAGAATACTTTAATCTTGCAAGATTAGTGGAAATCCAGTGGTGGTTTGCCCTGGGACTGGACGTAGCTCACAAGTGGTAGTGACTGAACCAGGATAAATCTTGGCTAAGTTTCCTTTCCCTTAAACTCTTTCAATTCAGTTCTTAAACTAACAAAGAGGTTTAGAAAAGTTTTCAAGAGCGAAATTCTTAACATCAGACAAAACTATTTATCAAAACTGTCTTGGTCTGAGCCAAGGTTCTGAAGGCAGTAACTAACGTCAGGCGATCTTTATCATCTGAAGTTTTTACAGAAATTTTAAAGTATTCACTAAAAATAAAAGATTTCCATTGAAACACAATTCAACCCCCCTTCTAGTGTTTCCCTTTTTTCTCACAGACTTATAGCTCCTGATGCTGAAGCTACTTAGAGAATTACATGTAGCAAGAGCATTCAGCAAGAAGATGCAATTGAGTTTCAGAGAATTGCAGAAGCTGAAAGAAAGAAGAAGCTTGAAGAGCTGAAACAGAAGAAGGTTGCTGCTGAAGGAACTAAGACCATTATTAAGAAGCCTAGAGTTCTGTTTGGAAATGTATCTTCAGAGGATGATACTCCTCCTTCACCCAAGATTATTAGAGCTGCTGAAGAAATCCCTAAGCCCAGTTCACCTTTATCTTCATCATCACTCTCTGGTTACTCAGAACTTGACTCAGATGATGAACCTGAATGCATTTGGTTTGGTGGAAATCTTCCTATTGTTGTGCTGCTGAAGGAGAAAACCAGAATCCGATCACACAGACAACCTACCTATGATTTGGCTCTACCCGTTCGTAGCAATGAACACATAATGTGGGCTGCTGAAGTGCCTCACAAGTTCTACAACGTGCCTTTAGAGGAAAGACCCAGAATTCCTCGTTTTCCAAATCTTTATGAAGAACTTATGTTTTTCAAATCTGCTGCACCATTGATCATTCATCCGCCTACAAGGTTTCAACTGGAAAACTCTTCAGAGGCTCGTCACAGGAGACTGAATAGCTCAGGGGGAGGTGCTCTTTCAGACTCTCTTGAGAAGATCAGACATGGAGTCATTACTCTTTGTCATAAGTGGAAAGCTTTGGATCCTTTTTCACAGGATCAACACAACTTGTCTCTTGATGATTGGATTGCTGTCAGAATGCAGTGTCTTGAAGCTGAGCTAATTGATCAATGTTGCTCCCGATCCTTTGGCTGTAGAGATTTCAAACCACCTCTACGTATTTATACAAAGCTATCAACTACTATTGGTGCAACCAGATAGGATAGTACCCAGGTATCCTTATACTGAATCCTTTTACAACAAGGAAAAAGGACCTGAGATTGTATCTGAAGGTGCAGGACCACCCAGAACTCTGTCTAAAGAAGATTGGGATGGTTTGGCTGAATATGTGTTTATCAGTCAAGGCATGGATCACTCCTTGTATCAAGCAATGTGGGATTATCATTGGGAGTTAGTTCAGAAAGAAGGAAGCTCCTCTAGGACTCAGTGGAATGATGAAGATTCTTTAGTGGTAGCAGGTTCTACTATTTTGGAAACTACAACATTCTTCTGGGGCCGTTTTCCTATGTCTAACAGAGACTTTCACTCTGAGTGGGTGTTGTCTTTTCCCTTTGAGCGCCCTCAATTCTTCATCAAAGTAAATTATCTGGAGCTGTTTTATCTGCCTAAAGGTTTTCAATATTTTCGCTTTTCATGCAAGTACATCTCTCTTATCTTCTATGAGGAAAACCTAGAAGCTGAGATTAATGCCTTAACTGAAAAAATCTAGATTTAAGAGTCAGAAACCAGGACTTGATGCAGAGAACAGATTATATTTTTGTCGCCCAAGAGCAAATTAGAGTTGGTCAGAATGAGCTCAAAGCACCTGTTGTAGCTGAACTTGAGAAGCAGAAGCTGGCTATGCAAGAAATGTTTGAGAAAGTTATGGGAGGATTAAGATCAAGTTCATGATGTTGTTCCTTTTACGTTTTTTTTATATATTTGCACACTGTTTAAGTTCTTATGTGTTAATGAAGTAGTTTCTCATTATATCTTCATATTTATTGCACACTGAATGCTTATGATTACTATTTGTTGACTCTGGACCCTTTTGACTGATGACAAAAGGGGGAGTATTTATGACTAACAAAAATCTGAAGTTTTAGCAAAGTTTTCAGAAGCATAACGGATCATCAAAAGGATGACTCAGATGAATGATCCGGTTAAGGGGGAGAAAATTTTAATCTTTATCATCTTTAACCCTTTTCAGATTTTAGTTTTACTTAATATGTTTGTCATCATTAAAAAGTGGGAGATTTTTAGTCTCAAAAATAGATTAAGAAATTAAACTCAATTTGAGTCTCACTCTCTTAAAATTTTAATGAATAACAACCATTAAGTAAAAGCTAATTTATAAGATATTATGCTTTCATGGTATATCTTGTGCTTTCAGAACATAAAGAAGGAAGTCCATCTGAAGCAGTGATTCCCTCTGAAGCCTTAAGATTATCTGAAGGCCTCACTCCATCTGAATAGTGGTGAAGCTGATCCATCTGAAAAGCTTGTTCCGTATGAAGACCGGAAGCATCAGAAACCTGTTGGCTCAACGCTTTGCTTGGAATCAATGTATGTACATCCCAAAAGTCTAACCGCTTTCAACATACAAATCAGAACTGCTTTCTTTCCTCGTTCAAATGATTTGCACAAATAAGGAAAGTCTGCAATGCTGCTCTAAGGTTGTCTAAAAGTACCTGTGCGCAGACCTGATACCTAAGGATCATCAGAACGTCTTTGCAGCCTATGTCTAAACGTCTCTTACGCATTAAATTCAATTTGACAACGGTCAACTTCTCGTTGAAGATTATAAATACCCATGCACGTAAGAGAAGAAGAGAGAGAAAAGCTCAAAAAGAACAACGCAAAAACGTTGCTGAAATACACTCTGATTTTCTCTTATACAATTCAATTTTCAGATCCTGAGAATATCTCAGTTACTTGTACATTTCTTTGGTTCAAGCTAAACTTGTTGATCTTGCTTGAACTTCTCTGTTTATTTTTAAACAGTTTGGGTTAATAAGCCTGGAGAGGCTTATTGTACAAAAAGAATACTTGGGTTACACTTGGATAAGTGTCTGAGAGCCTGAAGAGGCTTGGGGAAGAAAGAATACTTGGTGTAGAGCCTGAAGAGGCTTGGCAAGAAAGAATACTTGTAATCTTGCAAGATTAGTGGAAATCCAGGTGTTGGTTTTGCCCTGGGACTGGACGTAGCTCACGGTGGTTGTGAGTGAACCAAGATAAATTCTTGGTTGAGTCTTCTCTATCCCTTAACTATTTCAATTCAGTTTATACTTGACAAAGGGGATTGAAAAGTATTTTAAATGAAAACTTTCATTCTGAATTAAACACGTTTTTCAGATATACTTTGAATCTGAACTGAGTTCAGAAGATAAACAAAATTTCAGATTGAGTTCCATCATCTGAACCTTTTTCATAAGCTAATTTTGGTGAAGTTTTTAAAAATAGTAAAAGTTTCCACTTAAACACTATTCAACCCCCTTCTAGTATTTCCCTGTATTTCCAACAGTTCATTCATGCACGTTTTCATACTCATGAACTTATTGTCATTTATCTTGTTTCTATTCATGCATGTTTTGAAAGAGAAGGAAATTGGGTCTTTGGACCTCATGTTTTAAAGAAGAAGGATTTTGGGTCTTTGGACCTCATGTTGAATTTAATGACCTTGAATCCTTGGACTTCATGTTTGAAAAGAATTATTTTTGGGTCCTTGGATTTCATGTTTAAATTGATCATGTTACACACTCAGACTTTTGGTCCCTGGACTCATGTTTCAGAGACTTTGTCTCCGGTCCTTGGACTCATGTGAATTAATGAGGTTGATCCCTGGACTCATGTTTCTGAGACTTTGTCTCCGTTCCTTGGATTCATGTTGTAAGAGAGGCAATCACATTTACCTCTAGGCCAAGGGGTATATGGGATTCCTCAATTAAAAATAAATCATGCATGTTTGATGATAAAAACTTAATGAGGGTGGCCCTGGACGACGGTCCTTGGTCACATGACCGAGCGCTCAAAACACGTGACAGTGAAAAGACCCCTTGGGTGTTGGGGAATAACGAAACACTTCAGAATAAGTACGGTAGATAGATTGGATGTTAGTTGCATTGACATGTTCATTACCTTGCATAATCATTACTGCACATATGATTGTTATGGAATGATTGTCATTATGAATTCTTTTCTGAGTTGTTTGAGTTATGCTGTAGTGTTGTATATCATGTGTTGCCTCCCCACACATGCGCACACTGTTACCTCACTCACTAGAACGTAGTCTCATCCCACGTTGTCGAAAAACATCTTTACTTGTGCAGGAAAGGATTTCTTAGCATTGGAGGACGAGTCGGAGTCTCGAGGTGGACCCTCCCGCCTCCCCAGCTTCCAGTTGCCTTAGGACGCTTAGATTTAATAAAGTCATGTAATGATTAAGAATTGTGTATATATGTATATGCTTATAGGTTATTGGACTGTATTATTTAAGAGATTGATGTGAATGTTTGGTTTGGCCACGGAGGCCTCCTATTACTGAAATGGATTAGTGCTTCTGTTATTATGAACTGTACTGGTGTTTTGCTGGTTTTCAGGCGGATCTGGAATTGGGAAACGTCCAGTTTTCAGGGGAGACTCTGCCGGATTTCCGGCAGGAGTTTTATGAACCTTAAACACGCCAAGTGTGGGTCCCTCCCTGTCTTTCTTAAGGGAATGTTTAGAATTGTGTTATTGAATGTTGAGGTAGCCTAAGCATACGTTGGACTGTTTAGGCAATTGTGCTTGTATGCTGATACATGAAATGACGCAAAATAATTTCAGAAATCTGGAATAGTGTTTCGAACGGACACTTATTCTTGAATTGAGAAATTAGGACGTTACATGTTTGGGATGTTCAGGTAAAACATTTTCTTCTAAAATTCTCTATTCTGAGGATGAATGTTAGAGTTTAAATGATGAAGATTTTGTGATTTTATCTATATCAATTCTGTTCTGGTGTTTTTTGGGTATAGTGGTGTAGATCTTTGGTGACTTGCTGTGATGATTTGGGTGAGACAACACTATGGTGATGGTTACAGGGTGCTCGGGCACATTATTTTGATAGCTAGATGAAAACAATATATTAATTATTGAACCTTTACTTTTATATTACTATTTTTTCATTATAAACTATGGTACTATGACATGAGTGTGATATCTTCTCTTTTCTCTCTTATGTGCAGATAAAAAGAGTTGAAAGTCATTTTATTCCATATAATTAAAAGAGGTTGCTGAAATCTAAGAGTTTGTTAATCCTCCACTATTCAGCAAGGGACATTTAAGATAGTTTAGAGATTTGAAATTTGACATGGAAATCACAACTAAATACTAAATAACTTGTCCATATTGATTTTTCAGGTTTTGTGTATGGCTTCTCAGAATCTATTGTTCATCATTCTTGGTTTAGGTTGGTGTCTACAATTCTTATAAAAATCATTCTTGGTTTATGTTTAGACATTTTTAAATTTGTTGTCTTTTTTTTTTTAAATTTTTTCTTTTAATTAAGATCTAATGATTGAAACCTTAGTTTCCCGTTGAGATTCAATATTAATGAGTGGTACCTTACCAGGGTTCCACTAAATGGTGCTCCTGTGGTGCATCTTCAGTGTTACTCTGCTCCACACCCTATTTTATGTCATATTGTTCTAATATGTGATATTTCCTTTGCAGAATTCTAGAGCATCTTAATTGTTGAATTCAAATAGTTTCAAGCAAGACCAAATATACATTTCACAAAGTCAGAGGTAAGCTAGCAGTTGCATAATAACATGTTTTCTTAGTAAATGGTATTTGTTATATATCTGTGTTGTTTGTTAGTGGAGAGCTGGGCTCAATATATAAGGTGTGATCTTGTTTTATAAACAGGATGCTGGTTGTGTGCCGAGTATTCGTGTTTTATGTTTATGTGTTTTAACATCCTTTGATGAGACATTATATATTTTATGTTATGTTATGTGATGTTATGTTTTAGTTTACTATCATGAGTGATTATGTATTTCTTCATGTTAGTTAATTAGTTATTTTATTATGGACAATTATGTTGTCTGATGTGTTTAAAAGCATTGGCAGGTTTTATGTGATAAATATTTAAATTAATGGTTTAATAAAATAAGAAGGTTATTTAAAAAAAATCATGTGATTAGCGCGGCCAGCCCTAGCTAGCCTTGGTTGACATTAGCGTAGGCTGGCCCTAGCTAACTTTAGCGTAGGCCAGCCTCAGCTACTGTAGCGTCCACCTAACCTCCGCTACATTAGCATCGGCCATTTAGCAATTAGTTAGCTTCTACTTAGCGTCCCTGTTAGTGTGGGCTAGCGTCGGCTTGGATGCAAATTTTTGCCTCGAGGGTTTAGCAGGGCCACGACTTCGACGCTAGGCCGACGCTAATTTAGTGTTTAGCGTCCATTTTCGCTGATTAGTGTGGGCTTTTGGCCTACGCTAATGAGCCTTTTCTGTAGTGCATTTCGGAGTTTGATGAGATCCAACCATCATTAGGGTCAACTACTTTATTGGAGAAGACGCGTTCATTGCGGGCTAACCAAAGAGACCATAAAACCACAAACCAAACCAGGGACCAACGAAGTCTATTTGGTGCATTACAATCTGGGAGTCCACAAATTGTGAGAAATTTCCTAGACATCTCTTATGCAACACAGAACAGATACCACACCAGTTCATGCATAACATCCAAACTTTGTAAGCAAATGAACATTCGAAGAATAAATGTGTAGTAGACTCCCCTGTGTGGCCACACCAAATACACCCACCATCTGAGTCATTAATCATTTTTCTTTTGATTAAATTTGTTTAGTAGGGATCCTATTTAGAATGGCTCTCCATACAAAACTTGAGATCTTTGCTAGAGCAAACTTTGACCAAAGGAATTTTTGCAATGGAAATTCAGCATAAATATCCTCATGTGTAATCAATTATAAGCAGACTTGACCGTATATAGACCCTCGGAGTCAGCACACCACCTCCAACTATCTAGAGAATCCTCACATAATTGTACCGTCTGAATTTCACAAGACAAAACCTGCAACAACTCCTTTCCCATTGGAATAACTCTCGTCGCCAGCTCCAGTTCCAAAGATAACCACCCTCACTACGCTGTAACATATTAGCTAAAGACTCATTCTTATTATTAGCAATTAAGAATAATCTAGGATGTCGATCATATAATGCCTCATCACCTCACCACACATCCTTCCAAAATAATGTATCATACCCATTCCCCACTTTCTTTATACAACATCTAGAAAACCAGTCATAGGTAATGTTAGAATATAAATGGACCATAAATCAAACCACCAATTAGACCCCTATTCTGGCTCCCCCTTTCATTTCCACAACTCTCCCCATAAATAGAAGAAATAACCATGTGCCAAAGTCTATCCCTCTCCATTAATAACCGCCACCTCCGCTTTCCTAACAAAGCTAAGTTGAAACCTCTCAGATCATGAACACCCAAACCCATAGATATAAAAACCGGACCGGACCGGCCGGTTCAACCGGTCCGACCGGGAAACGGTCCGGTGACCGGTCCATATCATGCTAAAAATCGGCTGGTTCCAGAACCGGTTGGAACTGGTCGAACCGGCTAAGAACCGGTAAAAACCGGTTAAACCAGTCAATTTTTTCAAATTTTTTAGTTTTTTTTTTTATTTAATCTAAAATATTTTTATGATAAATAATAATAAATTTTTAAGAATTGCACATAAATATTTATTATTTAGTCAATTATTATTAATTTTTTATCTTATAATATATATAATAAGATCCTTTATATTTATTTATAATCTTATATATCTTGATTTCTTTATAATTTTATGTTATTTTATTACTTAAAATATCATATAATATTAAAAATATATATTTAATTATTACCGGTTCGACAACGGTTGAACTATTGAACCGTGAACCGGTGCCATCACCGATTCATTCACTGGTCCGGTTTAAAAACATTTCCCAAACCCCATGAATTTTTTCTTTACAGACATCCTCCCAAGCAACCCGACCACCAAAAGACAACATCTTACATCTCCAAGTTGATAACCTTTTCTCCACCTTTTGAAAAACTGGTAACCATGTCTTCTTCCTCCGTGGATTAGCCCAAATTGGTAAACCCAAATAGTAAAAAGGAAAGGATTCTAATTTACAATTCAAAAAATTAGAAGCCATTTGCAACCATCTCTCATCCATGTTAACATTTTACATTCTAATTAATTTCTAGGTAATTTTTTGGGTCAGAATGTGCAATGACCCAAAAAATTAATTAGAAATTTGCGAGTGTCAATTTAAAAATCAAGGTAAGTTTGAAAATTGTTGTATGCCACCCCAACACACTTACTGTAAAACATTATCCAAATTTATTGTGTAAATTATAGAAATTTATTTGACCTCTTTTTTCATAAATAAGATAAAAAATTAATTAAACAAATAAATAAAATAAAATTAATTTTGACTTGATAGGCAAGGCCGAGTCTACTCCTACTCTCCTAGTGTAATGAGAAATTCAAAAATCATGTAGATCTTCTAGAAAATAAGTGTAGGTTGGTTGATTTTAATTTGTAACTTTTTTATATTTTTCTTAATTCTAAAATTCAAATCAAGTTAATTTTTTTTAAAATTTTTATTAAAAAGCCTAAAAAACTTTCTAAAAAATTAAGAAAAATAAATAACATGCAAAGAAATTTAAATAATGATAAAAACGAAAGAGATGGTCAAACTTACTTTAAAACATACCACTCAATTTTATCTTTCAAATAGCACATATTTCACACTAAAATGATATCTGCAATAGATATGGCCTAAGGTTTACATAGTCCTCAACATCTTCTAACTACATCTCTATTTTGACTTCTAGACCTAATAAATTTAGTAGGCATTTAATTCAACTTCAAGGCTCTTGAACAAAGTTGTAGAGCTTTGTCTTAGCTTTTTAAAACAGTAAGAATCAATTCAATGCCATTTCTACAACCCGTGTTACGCTCATAATTCATAGGTTTCAACAGAAATTCTCACTCGAATGACTAATGCAATGTTCTTTAAAATGACCCACTCAAGCCCAACTTCATAAATAATTATTAAGGCCACTCAATTAAGAATAAAAGAAGTTTGAAATGCTTATTATTATGAAGGCCACAAAAGGTCTAGCAATGAACCTCTTTAATATCACATCTCTTCAAACATTCATCTTTTCTTTCTTTTCTCTCTTTTTTATATAATTAATTCTTAACTTTTTATTTTTGACATATTTATAAAAAAAAGGTTTCGATCAAAATGGGGTGTTTAAAGTTTCCCCTTCGTACTCGTTCTTCGTTACATGATATAAATAACTATGTATCTACATTATTGTGGTAACGAACAAGTAAAGAAATGAACTCATATTTTTACCGGAAAAATGCAAGAAAGCTACAATGAAAAGATCTAAATGCAATGAGGTAGGAACCAATAGAAAATAAACATGCAAAATGGTGAAATTTCCTCACCAAAAGAGAAAAGTTAATATGCAATGTGGTGGAATTAACCTCCTCTCCAAAAAGAAAATTAAGCATGCAATTGACGAAATCTCCCCACCAAAAAGAAAATTAAATATGCAAGCGACAAAACCTTCTTGCCAAATTGAAAAAATAAATAGGGAAAATAACATGACTTCCTTTCCAAAAAGAAAATTAAACAGGGAAAATGGCGGAACTCTTCACCAACAACTTTATCATTTTCTTGATCCATTTTTCCTTCCTCTTCCTCCTCCTCCTCTTATTGCCCTTATGGATTTTTAATCGAGCAGACTTTTATGTCATAACTTTTGCCTAGACCACTCTTGTGCGTTTTTCATTTAGCAGACTTTTTGTGTGTCCCCTAATTTTCTAGTTAAGAGAGTAAAAAATGTGAGTACTTCACTCTCCAAACTAAAGTCTTAAAAAATTAATATATAGAAAGTTAATATATAATAAGATATAAATACATACTTTTGTAATAATTAATAAATATAAAAAATATAAATACATACATATAAATATGTTATTAAAAATAAATAATTAAGATTATAATAAAATATAAATGCATATATAATAAATTTTGAATTTATTAAAGTTATAACTTATTATTTTTATCAATAATTATAGTTTAGAATGAAAAGCATTATTCTTCTAAAAGGGGAATAACTTCCGCAACAAAATCTTGGATTCACTTACTTTAAGGAAATATTTTCTGTTTTCATTTCTCGTTTTTTAGTTTTAATTACATACAGTGTCAACTTATTTTTTTCATTTTATTTCATATTTCAAAGTTTTGTACGAAAATAGAGAAACTAATACAAAATTATTTTCATTATTTTCTTATAAACTTAAAAACAGAAAATATAATGATGTTTTTATAATCAAAACTGGAAATATTTTAGTAATTAAAACTAAAAATAGGAGATAAAACAGAGACATTTCTCAAAGTAAAAGGGTTCCTAATTTTCTTTCTTTTCACTTTCTATCCTACTAAGTAAGTGGAGAGGGAACTTCATATTTCTTTCTCTTGACTTCTTTCATAATTCTCTTGTATTAAACAATCCTTTAAAATGCACGTTTGTTTTTCTAACCACTTTCTTTCCATCAAAATTGTTTTTTTTTCTATTTTTTTCTTTCCATTTTATTCTCAAATCAAATAAAGTGCAAGTGAGAGGGAAGATATTATAGATGGGAAGAAAACAAAATATATCAAATAGCAAATCCAGCAAGAAATGGTAACAACCTAATCAGTGATGCACTGAGCAAATGGATAACAGCATGATCAAGATGAGGTTGAGCACAACAGAGATGGCAACAGTTCATTTCAGGATAGGTTTCATCTTTGCCTTTGAATATTAAAAAATATATATTTAGTTATTGTTGATTTACCAAAAATAAATTGTTGACTAGGAATTTTCCTAGTTAGTATTAATCTACTTTTTTTTGTACTGAAAACTTTAGAATAAGAAGATGGGGATATTATAATCTGAGAGGAAAAGCTTTCGTAGTAAAAAAAACTCTTACAAATAACTTATCAGGTGCAAGATCTTATGCTCACTTCTACTAGTTCCAATGAGAGTAATGATTATCTCACTAAAATGTGAGAGTAATAATCTTACACGTTTTTTGTCATATTAACAAAAACTAAATTAACACACTACAACAAAAGAAGCTCCAGAAAAGTCTAGAAGTAGATTTTAAATTGCACGGTGGGTGATTCAACATATGCAACCCAGGAGTCAAATCTAAACCATGATAGCAGCCAATCCAGCAAAAAGGTCAAATTATCCATTTCCTTGAATAAAAGAAATAACAGGATAACTAAAGTATCCATTTACCTGCATAAAATTATGTGAAGAATCTGTGAAGATTAATATGTGGAAGTATTATTTTTTTTAAGTGAGAGGTTTCAGAAATATCAAGACAATTTATAATAAACTTTAAGTAAAATTCAATTGCTATCTTAGTGCTTAGAAAATTCAGAACTCAGAAGGGTCAAACACACGCACGAACGTAATTAGTTCTTCCTCCACTTGATGAATGGCAAGTTGGAATTACTAGTTTCCCTGTATCGTCATATTGCAAAACGGAATGTAAGACCACAAGTAAAAACTTTCTTTTTAGAGGGGTGACTGAGACTTAAGAGTAGGATGGCAATTATATAATTACGAAACAACAGTCTAATCAGCGAGCATCATATTCTTTGGTTCTCTTTTTGATATTTCGAGCCCTGCAACTGGTACAGCTATAGAACCAAACCTGTAGATGACACTGAAGCGAAGCATGTAGCTAAAGAATGACAACTCCGAGCAACTTCCCCCTTAAGGCCGATTACAATTCCCCTTAAAATGGGCCAACCCTTTTTAATAATCTCATTGATCTTTGCATCAATATGGCTCTGAATATTTGGAGGAGACAAAGCTCCGCAACATATCCATTCAATTTGTTGCCAGACTTGACCTCTCAAGCTCATCTGCAGGCAGATTCCCAATTAACTGAAGAAGGAAGGTATTTTGCTTGAGTTCAAATTTCTGCATATTTAGAACAGAACAAGGGTAATGTCAGTCAGTAATTACTGATTTAATGGGATGGAACTTTGATAGGAACTTTCTTTCCCCTGCTACAGAAAATTTAACTTACTAAAACGGACTCAATGTCCAACGGTATGTATGTTTTTTGGCCCACAATGACAACTATAGTAATCAATGCTTGCAATCTATTTACAATTATGTAAATGTATCAATGGTGGGCAGCTTCAAAGTAGAATGTAGGCTTATATGTTTAAGCTTAAAGAAAAGGTGACGATACAACATTTTTTTTAGTTGTTCCAAAACTATAATTGAGGTTTTTACTTTTTCAAGAAAACATAATTATTATAAATTTTTTAAACAGATCTTTAATTAAAAACATTTTTTTATTTATAAAAAGCACAAAGAAATGGATCCTTAATCCTCATGTTTCATATATTCTTTTAAGAGAAATGAGCACTTGCATACCTAAAAAATCCCAGTAGCCCTACTCTTGATTGCTCAACACCAAAACAGGTGGATTTATGAAATGTAACTAAATTACCCCCAACCACCCAGAGTACCAAGAATTTGGATAAGCAATTGCATCTTTATGATGCAACATATATGACAAAATTGGTGGCGTATTCATATTGAATTCATATTCCAATATCAATACTCATGATATTGCTGCATCCATATTTTTGGTATACCCCTATACTCTTGAGTGGATGCCCACTTCCCTCAAAGTATTGCTACTCGGAAAAACTGAAACACAGGTTGAAGTCCTGTTCTCACTTCTCACTGATTATCTCCCTTAAAGCATGTCTTCACTCTTCCAATCTTGAGCTACCCAAAATCATTACACAGTATAGCAGATTTTCATCCTCACCAAAAAGGCTAGAGAACACAAGGGAATTTAATATTTTACTTAACATGAATTGTCCTACCTATATCTTAAATTTTTTTAAAAAATCATTGTATTTCAGATATTTGTACCCAGATCCATGCAACATAGGAAAAATGGTTTTCTTTAAACATCAATATACATATACATTATTTGGAATAACAAAACCTGGTGCTCTGGCTCTGCCGGGTAAAAGTGTTTCCAAGTTGTAGAATTTGAGTAGTCACAATGCTGCTTCTTGACCTGGTTTGTTCCTGTTCTTGCTGACAGCCGCCATTCTTGATTCTTCAGTTCCATTAACAAAAATAATAGATCTGTCAGAATGTAAGTATAGTTCAGTACTTAGCACTTAGCACGAGGTTGGATCTGGAGGAAGATCACAAGAAACTGCAGCTTCCATCAATACTCCTCCTACCTGTACTGATTACCCACATCAGGACCCTGGCCATACACTTGCCTGGAATCATGGCTTGACCAAAAAACATCAAGGAGTTCCCTAAAACTAATCAGCCGTGGATCATACTCAACCTGCATTGTATTAGCAAACCATAATGGCAGGTTCAATAAAATCATCCATGTTCAACTCACCGTATTAATAAACCAACGAAGTTACATTTGAATTTCAAGATGTAGGATGGGTTGACTAATTTAGTTTGTTCATGGTATAAAAGCAAACCACACAATCTATTTCAATGTTATAAAGCATGTTACACCGTTATCTTTCCTGATCATATAATTAAATAAAACATGGTCTCTTCATGGACCTATGATTCCAAATTATTCAACAAATTTCACAGTCCTTGCCAGTTGCCACCCACAACCTGAACTGCTAACCATAATTCTTCCAAACACTTGACTACTCCATGTTTCATAAAAGCATGGGGAAATTATATAAATCATGGCAAACCAAGTGACCAGAAACTAATCCAGCCGTGACTTTTGAAGACTTTTAAGAAGTGTACAAAATTTCTCTCAATCTTGGGTTTTTCACACGCCTAACCGTGGCACCCTTCTTGGAGCCTTTACTAGACATTGTTAGCACTTGGCGTTTCTTTGAAAACAAAGACCTTTGGCTGTTACTGAGCGTAGATTCTTAGATTTTTAGTTTTGTTTCAGGGTTTAATTATTACCTAGCAGCTCAAATACAAAATATACAATCCAAGAACCCTTCAATGTCAGTGTTTGAATCCTGAAATTAGGGGAGGGCTTCACCTAAACACCACTAGTGAGAATTCCCGCTCAAAGACCAAAAGATACAATCCTAAAACAAGAATCACCAAATTTACTAAAATTACACAAAGGACATAAAATATCAAATTAGAGTAACTACTTACTAATCCTAACAATCATAGACATTATGAGATGTAAGGTGCGGTTTGGGAATAAATCAACCATAATTCGATTGCTAAAGAATAGACAGAAGATATTGATGTTTGGAAAATTTGCCAAGAAATTGAAGAAACTGAGAACCTGAAACGGACTCGCTGCGTGGTCACCCAAGCTTCGATATTCAGGGTTGGGCTTGGATCCGCCGGCGTAGCCAACGGTGGTTACGAAATGACGCCGGGCAAGCACCCGAAAAACCGCTTCGGATCTCCAGAAGCTTCCGAGAGGCGAAGACGGCAGTTTGCAAGTGCTGTTGATCGGGTTGCGTCTCGGGTGGGTTGTGGGACCCGATCCGGGAACCTGATGCAGAGGCATTGTCGACGATGAACGCAAAGAAGATGATGAATGCTGAGAAAACATGATAGTGGTTCCTCTTTGAAACTGCCATTTTGTCCGAGGCGTTGCGTTTTGTTCTGCTTAAAAATGAAAACCAAGGCGAGGGAATAAGTTTCAGTTGTCGTTTTTACGATATCGATGTGCGAATGGCCGAACGCGGCACCCTCCACAAATGTGTCGTTTTAACCGCATCTCTTCATAAAATATGATATATGATACAAATTCAATAGAGGAGGAGTTTTGGTTGAAGGAAAAAGAAAGGACTATAATTTTTTTCCAAAAAAAAGGGATTATTAGAATTTTAAATAATAAATTTTACTTTAAAAACACTTTAATTAATTATTAAAATGTTACTTTGTAAACTGCTTTATTTAAGCATACCTTTAAAATGATATACTTTAAAGAAAAAGGTTAATATTAATAAAAAATTAATTTTTTTTAAATAGAAACATGATAATTGATAAATTTATGAATATATACGAATTTAATTTTCTCCCTACATTTTTTATCAACAATATTATCAGCACATTACACTAGTGTAAGTTGAACCCTCCTCTATCCTCATATTGATAGCCGGATGGGTGTAGGATCTAGGAATTGAGCAAAAACCACCGATTAGAATTGAAAAACAAGCATTAAAAGGCGCAAAATAGGTGCAGGGCAGCAACTATTTTGGGCGAGAAAATGAAAGAAAATGAGAGAAAATGAAAGAAAAAGTGGAGAGGAAGAAATGGGAAGGACGCCACTGAAGCAAGAATCCACTTGCAGCAGATAAGTCCAATGCCAGACGCTACTAATTCAGGAGAATTAGATAAGTCTCAGTATGGTTTAAGCAACAACCACCAAGCCTCACTCAACTCACAAAGGGAGGAGAAAATTTGGCATAATGCCTTTACTTCAAAATTCAATTGTGTCCATTACAAGAGGAGAGGACTCCTATTTATAGGAAATGAGGGGGAAGGGGGCGGATTTTTAGGAGCATAAAATGGGAGAAAAATAAAAGATGAGTGAAAACACTCCTAAGTGGGTTTTGAACTCAAGACCCTAAAGGTGTATGGCTAAGCTAAGTCTTAAGCCAATAAACCTCTCAATTTAGCACCCCACTCATGAAAACAAATAAAAAGATGAATAAAAATTCTATCCTATGTGGGAATTGAACCCAAGACTCCTAAGCCTTTTAGCAAGGCAACCTACTAGCCAATAAACCCATACATGTGGGCGCCCAAGTAGGTGGAAAATAAAGGAAAATTACAAAAATAAAAAGAAAATACAAAAGAGTCCTAATAAAGGGTGGTCCATAGGACAAGGGTCCTATCCAGGGTCAAGGTGTCCTTCTGTAGGGTAGTGACCTTATTTTGTAGGGTAGTGACCTTTATTTGTAGGACACTAAATTCTCCAACTCTTCCTTGCTTGAAGTTCTGGCTTGAAGTTGGTGCATTTCCTCCAGTGTAGGTCTTGCAGGTCCAAGCTTCTAACAGTGTGCCATCATTCCCTCCCCCTTGAAAAGGATTTGACCTCAAATCTGAAAAATTCAGTAAGAAGACATAAGTATAATGAACTGGCAGAAGAAGGAGATGGATGACAAAACTCAGGAAGTAAGAAGGTACTTCCCTTAGTCTTTGGAGAGTAGAGTCAGAGATCCACAAGTTGGACATCTCCCTTGAGCCTAGACAACAAGAAGAAGACCCATAAGTATTATTCCACAGCAAGCAAAGTGAAGGCTCATAACAAAAATACTTGGGAATCATAAAGATTAGCAAAAGAAAACATATGATATGAACAAGAGGTATTTGAGAAAAGGGTTAGAAAACTCCCTCAATGGAGATTGAACCATCTTGTCCATGTACTCTATGGATTTAGATCCTGGATCAAAGACTAATCTTTTGAAGCCCTCCCTTGCAAGTAAGATAAGTAAGTGGTCATGGAGAAGGCTCAGGAAATAAACTCCATACAAGTACAAAATATGTTTCAATGTGCGATATTCATCAAAATATTCTACACTGTGTTCCCAAATAAATGCACAAGTGAAACTATGTGGCATAAATGTCTTAATATTTTTCAATAACATCCCAACATGCCCTACAACTCTACCACATGCATCTTGCTTAGGAGCATATCGCACATGATTATGCCATGGATCATTTTTACAACTTATTTCAAGAGGCATATCATTATGAATGTACTTACTCAAATAGAAAGATGATATCACCTTAAAAGTGTCATGATGTTGCATGCAAGGTGAAACAATTAAGGATTCATAATGAGTAAGCATGTAAGGCATATCAACATGTGATGCGTTTGTCATACAAGTGTTTTTACACGTGATATCCCTAATCAAAATTTCATCCTTTTCCATAACTAGTTTAAGAGTATTATACACATCTTCATGAGATAAAAAGATTAATATAGAATGTGTATGCAGGTCATGTATACAAACCAATTGTTTTTGCATATCCAATCTATCATGCAAGGCATGCAAGTCAACATGTCTAAATGGATTGGGTAAACATGCATTTTCAAAAGGTTTCATGGTACTCTCAAACTGAGTTGGCTTTTCTAAGCATGCAATAGGTTTCAAAGCATCATCAAAATTGTTAAATTCTTTTGGACAAGTATTGCTTTGTGGCATATAATTGTGCATAGAAAGAGGCATGTCATGCATAAAGAAAGTTAGTCTAGGAAACTCCCTTTCAACCACTTGAGTTGTCCTCTTTTGCAACACTTGAAGTACTTGCCATCAACCTATTCATGTCTTCACACAAAGGGTTAGCATTTACTTGTTGATTCAATGGAATTGGTTGCTTCCCTAAGTTTTCTTTGTCTTTCTTTTCTTCTATTTGCACTCCTTCTACCTCATTTTCTTTTCCTCTCTTAAGCCATTCTTCTTCTTCCCTTTCTAATTGTTCCTTCTTTTCTCTTCTATCTCAATTAAGGACTTTGAAAAGCATTTTGAAAATTTATCTTCGATTTCATTAGCAATTTTTTCTAACTTTCTTCCAATTCTATCTTCAAAAGAATCTTTTGTACTTTTCCTATTCTCTCTTTTATTATACCTTTGTCTTTCTTCTTCATACCTTCTAAATTTCTTTTCTTCCTCATACCTTCTCCTTTCATGGTTAGAGTTATCATAACTCCTTTCTTTCTTCTTACTATCTTCAAAATGATATCTACTTATTTCTCTCCTTTCTTGCCTATACCTTTCTTCAACTTTATCATGAGAAGAGTGTCTTCTCACTTCTTTTTCTCTTCTATATTCTCTCTTATCTTCTTCTAGCTCCTTTCTCCACATTCTATAGGACATTTTAAATTGATTTTATTTGAAAGCTTTTAAAGGACCTCACCACTCACTAAGTGTTTACACTCAATGGAATGTAATCACTCGTGTATGTCACTCTTTTTGGGCTTTTTCTATAATGAAAACTCTCTTGCCTCTTCTACTCGGTTGGAGGTTGATTAGAAGTTGCAAAGACCAACGTGAGTCTAAGTCTTAACCCTTACCCAAATAGAAGCGCACTAACAAAGAAAAATACCTACTAGAAGAAGATTGGAAAATCCTAAGACAAAACAAAGAATTGATATGACAAACAAGAAAAGTTGGTACTCAAACAAGCTTATACACAAGAGCAGACAGCAAACAAGACAAGACGGAAGAAATTGCAAAGAGAATTGTTTTTGGTGATTTTTGAAAAAGAGTTGCCAAATTGTCGTTTTTAAGAAAACAGCAAATACAACTCAATTACGGTATACAGGAAAAGAAAAGAAAATTACAGTAAAACTGTCATTGTATTGTTGGGATAACTCTTTGTTTTTGTTTTTCTATTTTTCTGAATTTTTTTTTGAATTTTTTTTTTTGACTTTTTGGGTGTCTTTTGACTTTTTTCTTCCTTGTTGTTGACTTTTGCACCCTTTTTGCTTTTTACACCTCTTTTTCTATTTTTGGCACGTACGTACCTTTTGTATTTTTCTTGCCTTTTCTTTCTTTTTTTTTGTCTTTTTCCCCAACATAAAATTACAGAAATTTGTACACAATGAAAAGAAAATTAACTGTACCTACTGTAATATTTTTGGAATTTTTGACAGTAAACTGGTCCAAGTGGCCCAGAAAAGCAAAAATAATGAATAAACTGATTTCTAAAAACTGTAAAACGTAAGGGCAACTTGATTTCAAAAATGGCCAAAAAAATTGCTTAGCACTTCCTTGTTGATTATACAAAACCGGTTTGGTCACAGAAACGCGCTTGGTTCAATTTTAAGATTGGAATTAAAATTTGAAGGAAAATCAACAATTAGAATTTGTTGATCTTCTTCCAATACTATGAACCAAAAAAGATCCTATAGGTGAGCGTTTTGCACAATCAAACAGGGAAAGTCCAAGGTAGAGATAGCAGCCAATCCAAATTTGCAATCAGAATGCCAATCAAACAGACATAACAAGAGTAGGAAATTGAACAACACAAGAGCCTAAAAATGCGCAAAAAAATGGCAAAAAATAATAAGGAAAAATTGCGCAAAAATAAATGGCAAGAAATTAAAAGGGGGAAACTGAAATTAAAAGGATGGGGAGGACAGAAATGTAAATGGCAGAAAGTAGAAGGGGATGGCAGAAAGTAAAAGGATGGGGAGAGCAGAAATGTAAAGGGGGAAGCGGAAATTAAAAGGATGGGGAGGACTGAAAGTAAATGACTGAAAGTAAAGGGGGAAGCGGAAATTAAAAGGATGGGGAAAGCAGAAATGTAAATGGCTGAATGTAAAGGGGGAGCAGAAATTAAAAGGATGGGGAGAAGCGGAAATTAAATGGCGGAAAATTAAATGGCGGAAAGTAAAGAGATGAATATGGGGGATGAACAATTAATGGTGAAGGGGAGAAATGTAGGTGAACGATCTTTGGAAAAATGAAGACAACAATGCCTCCTCTTACCACACTTCACCACAAACAAGCAGTTATATCAATTAATTTGCAAGAATCACTCAAGAACAAGTATGAGCAATTAAAGAGGCATTTAAACAAACACCTAGGGGGAGGGAATTAGCGGCCCAAAACAGCCCCCAACTAGCAAGAATTCAAGCAATTCAATCAAGACAGACAAGTGCTGATAGCAGCAGAAAGGCACCTCGGGCCCGGGAAACAGTCCAAGTCCAAATTACAATTGAAAAGAGGGATGGAATTACACTAAATTGAATGAAAATTCTGCACATATAGGTGCAGCAAAACAACGCCCAAACAGCTCCAATGTGCTCCAAAAATTGCTCAATCCATCAAGCTCTGATTACCAATTGATAGCCGGATGGGTGTAGAATCTAGAATTGAGCAAAAACCACCGATTAGAATTGAAAAACAAGCATTAAAAGGCGCAAAATAGGTGCAGGGAAGCAGCTATTTTGGGCGAGAAAATGAAAGAAAATGAGAGAAAATGAAAGAAAAAGTGGAGACGAAGAAATGGGAAGGACGCCACTGAAGCAAGAATCCACTTGCAGCAGATAAGTCCAATGCCAGACGCCACTAATTCAGGAGAATTAGATAAGTCTCAGTATGGTTTGAGCAACAACCACAAAGCCTCACTCAACTCACAAAGGGAGGAGAAAATTTGGCATAATGCCTTTACTTCAAAATTCAATTGTGTCCATTACAAGAGGAGAGGACTCCTATTTATAGGAAATGAGGGGGAAGGGGGCGGATTTTTAGGAGCATAAAATGGGAAAAAAATAAAAGATGAGTGAAAACACTCCTAAGTGGGTTTTGAACCCAAGACCCTAAAGGTGTATGGCTAAGCTAAGTCTTAAGCCAATAAACCTCTCAATTTAGCACCCCACTCATGAAAACAAATAAAAAGATGAATAAAAATTCTATCCTATGTGGGAATTGAACCCAAGACTCCTAAGCCTTTTAGCAAGGAAACCTACTAGCCAATAAACCCATACATGTGGGCGCCCAAGTAGGTGGAAAATAAAAGGAAAATTACAAAAATAAAAAGAAAATACAAAAGAGTCCTAATAAAGGGTGGTCCATAGGACAAGGGTCCTATCCAGGGTCAAGGTGTCCTTCTGTAGGGTAGTGACCTTATTTTGTAGGGTAGTGACCTTTATTTGTAGGACACTAAATTCTCCAACTCTTCCTTGCTTGAAGTTCTGGCTTGAAGTTGGTGCATTTCCTCCAGTGTAGGTCTTGCAGGTCCAAGCTTCTAACAGTGTGCCATCTCATATAGAGGAGGGTTCAACTTGCACTAGAGTAAGTTATACCAAGTCTTACACCGTCGAATAACTTTTTAACAGATCGAATGTGATTTTTATTAATTCAACCGTTTTATTATGTTTATTCATCATCTTGATCATCTGTGTAAAATTTATAAAATTTGAACACTAATAAACCGATAATCAAATGGTCCTTTTTTTCATATATTTCAAATGTATATATGACGTTAATTTTGAGACATCTCAATGACATATCAAATAATTTCAAATTAATGTAAAATTTTATATGTATGATCTATATGATAGTAACTTTCAATACAACGGTAGATTACTTAATACGATGATCTGTTAAAAAGTTATTCCACAGTGTAAGACTTGGTGTAACTTACACTGATGTAAGTTGAACCCTCCTCATATGGATATACTCTTAGCCCTTGTTTGGTGAGAGTGAATTACCATAGAAGTGAAATGTGAACCAAGAAATAGGGAAGAAATACACCTCCATGTGTGTTTGGTTCATCAACGAAATAGTGAGGAAAATGGGATAAAGTAGTGGGCCCCACTGTGAATTCATTTTTACGCATGTTAGATGAGAAAAGCGGAGAGATAAACTTTTGGCTCTTCTCTCAACCGTTTCTCCTAGCCGATTCTCCCAGGCGCCAAACTCCGCTTCTCCCAACTGCGAAAGGCACTGCTGCGTCTTCTCCCACCACCGACGTGGAGCTCACAACTGAAGGACGAGGCATACTGGTGAAGCTTTAGGCTTCGCTCAAGCTGAACTGCGGTAGCCATTGGGGAAGAAGACGACGGTGAAGCTTACGGCTAGGCAAGGAGGACGTTTTCTATTGATTTCTTCAACTGCAGCGGCAGATCTGTCCCTAGAGGGCGAGCAACCGGTCGATCTCCATCTTCCAGTGAGTTTGCAAACTTCAATTTAGGGTCCCTGCCCTATATATTTCTTCACCGATTTCTATATTTAGGTTTTCAATTGATTTTCTTAGCTGGTTTTCTAACATCAAGGATTGTAAATGGTACATTAATGATTGTAGAAAGTATGGTTGATTTCAGAACTTCTATTGAGACATCAAATCGTAGGTGGGGCTGCACGCTAACCTCAGATGGCATATAAACATGAACTTGTGCTTTTTCATGAACTAGGGTTGCACGCTCAAAAATAGAAATATTAGCAATAATATATAAAGCGCAAAGAATTTAGGATTTATTTCAACACTAAAACATTTGCATAAATTTTCTTTTTCTTTAAAATATTCATATACACTGCCAATCTCCCATAGTCTACACTATTCACATATACATTAACATCACAATCATAAATTGCATTTTAACTCGATATAATGCCTTATTCAGACAAATAAATTATCTAAAAAAATGAAATAATTGTGAATACTTAGTGAAAACATGCTTTGTCCATTTTGATTTAGAATATGGTATTTATTGATGGCTATACTTTTTTGCTGTATATACGAAAAAATATTTTATCTCCTTTATGAAGTGAGTGTTTATTCTACTAATCTGTATCATATTCAAAAAAGTTTTATGTGGAATAAAAGATTAATTTGGGATTTTCTAGAATTTGTATTTAGGTTTTCAATTGATTTTGTTGGTAGTCTCACCTCTATTTTCTGTCCAAGCGGCAAGCGTATAACCATTCCCCTCTGTTTCTATCTTCATAGTATTTTGTAACTTAGTTGGTGTTGGACTGGTTTGGTGCTGATTTTCTTATAGTTTAGGATTGTTAATTTTGTTTCTAAATTTCTCTTGTTTTCCTGAATTGTGCCAGCAAATTGTGAATACTTTTTATTCATGGTGAAGTACATCTCTGATGGCTTTAATTTTATTTCATAATCTGTAGTGATTGGCTTTTGGTAGTGTTAGTTATATCATTGTTGTGAAGTTCACTAGGCTAATATCATTGTTGTGTGGTGTTGTTGCAGATCTACACTTGTGAAAACTAATTTATGTTCTACGTTACTATCTTATAAAGCAAAAGCCTTAAATTCACAAAAGGTGAATTCTTAAACATTTATAGTGGTGTTTAATTTCGTCATTTTAACTCCATTCGTAATAGTTTGACTATAAAGGGCAAATTTTACTTTTGAAATGAATCAATATTGGTATGCTCCAGTTATATGTCATACTTAAAATATATATACTTGTAGAGCATTTCATAGTACACTATGTGTCTCTGTGTTTTGATGTATTTCCAATTTTGTTATGGAAGGAGAATCATTAGTTTAAGTGGACTATGGATAGAGTGGTGAATTTAGATAGTGTTGAAGAAGGAAATCCTGACGTCCCTATGGAAAGTATTGACCATATCGATATAGACAAAGATGAATATGTTACTTATGGGTTGCCAATCGAAATGAGAATTTTAAATCATGCCCGAGAAGAGTTGGAAAGGAGGCAGGAGGTCGAATCTCTTATTCTTTTGTGTTTGGTTGTACATGTTTTGCATTTGCTTATGTTATTATCTAGATGTTTGCGTAGTCATGTCAGTGAACTGAATCCGGACAAAGAGGATAGGCGTCGTCAATTAATGATCTATTTAGTTCAAACCAAAAAGTGTCGGGACATTATACGTATTGGCCCTAAAGCTTTTATTGATTTGTGTCAAATTTTAAGGGGAACTGGAATTGTAAAAGATAACTTGAATTCTACAGTGGCTAAGTTTTTGCACATTATAGGACACACTGTAAAAAACACATTGTTTCTTTCTTCTTTCACTGCTCTGGAGAGACTTTCAATCGTCACTTTCATCAAGTGTTACATGCCACCATTTCGTTAGAGGGAGATTTTTTAGTTCAACCATCGAGTAGATATGTCCCACCTCAAATTCTTAAAAATAGTAGATTCTATCATTTCTTTAAAGTACTTGTCTTGCTTGTTATCTTCACAATAATTTTACCCCTTTAAGTGCATTTTTTGCACAACTAACTTGGTACATCCTTTGTGTCCCAAGGATTGTGTTATAGCTATTGATGGTACACATAAACATGTGAAGGTTCCATGAGCAGAGCCCCTTATTATCGTGGAAGGAAAGATGTCTCCACACAAAATGTTTTTGCAGCTTGTAATTTTGACATGAAATTCACATATGTCTTAGTTGGGTGGGAAGGGACACCGTGTCTAAATCTAAACTAGTCCAACTCATTTTACCTAAATTACTATTTCAATAGATTTCTAAAGTCTTAATGTGTCTATAATTTGGGGCATGCGGGATTTATTCTTAAACGCCAATTGCTTACACCATATAAAGGTGTATGTTATCACCTGAAGGAGTATTCTTGTAACATCCCAAGTTATGGGTCTCGCTTGAGCGAGCATATCCGAAAAGGGAAGAATTATGGGTACTGATATTCTTGCTCAAGCTAGAGGGGCTCGCTTGAGCAAGCATATCAGTAAAAGTTGGGGAAACATGTTTTCTGGTTTGGTCGCTCAAGCGAGGATCTATTCGTTTGAGCGAAATTCTTGGTAAATTCCAGGATTGCTCTCTGGAATCCCCTCACTCAGGCGAGAATTCTTGAGTGCAATTCCAAGAGTTGCCCTCTGGAATGTTCTCATTGAAGCGAGAATTCTCTCGCTTGAGCGAGGACACTTTTGTTCCAGGATTTCTTTCTTTCTTGCTCAAGCGAGAAGGCCTCGCTTGAGCGAGAGTTCGCGTATCTGTTTTTCTAGAACTCAGATTAGGGCTTGACCCCTCATTTATTATGTCTCACCCACCATTTTAGAGAGAGAGAGAGTGAAGCTTCTAGAGAGAGAAACTCCATTGGAGCTTGAAGAAAGAAGATCAAAGCTAAGGACCTTGATCGAGGCCGTACCCAATCAAATATTATGAATTAAGTAGTGAGGGTTAGATAACCCAAAGTCGTCTTTCAAGGAATTCAATAGCAATTTCAGATTATAGATTTCAGAAAGAACTTCAGCAAGTTAAACTTCAGCAAGTATCTCGGAAGGTACACTTCAGCAGATACACTTCAGAAGGTACTTCAGCAAGTTACTTCAGCAAGTTCACTTGAGAAGGTTCTTGAAATGCAGAATTTCAAAAACTTTTTGAAAAGTGCAGAAACGTAACAGAAAACAGGGGGTTTTTGGTTGTTGTTTAAGAACAGAATTTCGCAAGTAAAGAAGAAGGAATAAAACGATGTAAGAAAACGGATTGATTCTCTTGCTCATTCACAATTGGATCCTTCATCAGTTAAAATACGTCGATCTCAAATTCCATAACAGATTTGAATTGACCGAACAAGCGTCAATCAATTCAACAATAATCTCACTCAAGAACTAAGCGAACTTGCGAGACCAGACTAAGCGTACTGGTGTGAGATTTCTAATCCTTTACCTCCTGAATTAAGCAAACAGTAGGTTATTCAGAATTAAGCAAACTAAACCAGAATTCTTAGTGAAGAACAGAATTGAATCATCAACAAGCGTTCAAATACAATTCAAGATTCAAAACCTGAATTCTAAAGGAGAAGATGAACTTGAATCAGTTGCAGAAATTGAAATACGAATTTGAATTGAAATAAACCTCAAAATCTGATTGGAAATCACTCAAGAATCAATCCTCAGAAAATTAACCTTCCATGAGAGGAAGAACAACAAAACGAAAAATGCAGAAGAAGAATAAGAAGAACAAACCAGAAAAATAGAGAGAAGAGAGAGCAAGCGTCTCTAAAACTTCAATCTGTGTAAAATGAGTAAAAGCTAAAAAAAGGTCCCTAACAGAATTGTAACTGCCTCTATTTATACTACTCTCCTAAACCACAAGATTAATCTGATTAAAGAGGCAATTGGGCCTTGGCTCAGGCCCAAAATACTAAAAGCACTTAAGAAGGTTGTTGTTTCCCGCTCAAGTTCTGACAACTTCTGAACGTCAACTTTGAATTGCAAACTGCACCTCGTCTCTCAGTGGAATATAGCCATATAGCATATCAAATTAAAGCCCCGGATCTTAGCTTTCCAATGCCACTGGAATCACCCAAATCGGACACCTATAGCTCCAGATATCATCAAAACAAGACAGATAGGTCAGTAGGCTTAAAAATCCGAATTTAAACAACATTTACAATTTAAGCTCAATTAAGTCCAATTAGGTAATTCCAATTAAAACAGTGGATATAATCACAATTAGAGTCCAAGAAAGCTGAGATTAATTATGCAAAGTGTGAATAAAAATGTGCTCATCAAATTCCCCCACACTTGCCCTTTTGCATTCCGGGCAAAACACCATATGAAGTTAAAGATCAACTAGGGAGCAAGATGGAAATACAAATGGCATAATTATCAAGAGATCCTAGGAATGCATAGGAGTAGGCAAAATACAACATCCAAGAAATCATGGAATCAAGAAATATATGAATGGAATTCCCACTAATTTAGCAAACAAGAGGGTGAATCAAATCAAAGGGGTGAATCAAGAGTGATAGAATCCTCACAAGACAAACTCTCTAACTCTCAAGTGTTTAGGCCTTTGTATACACTCAAAGCACTCATGTAAGCAAACACTACCATAGGCTTGGCAAGACTCTAATATCCACAACAATTGAAACACATGCAAGCAAAGATCAAGAGGACTTCATAAAGGATGTAATGGGGTCAAGGTAAAAGGTAGGGAAAATGAAGGATAAAAAGCTATAAACCAAAGAGAATAAAGGAGCAATGGTGAATTAATCCAAGAAGAAATGCAAGTAGCATACATCTCAAGATTACAATTAAACTCCTCTTTTCTACCTTTTGACCCATTTTTTTTTTATTTCAAGAACACTTTATTTCTTTGCTTCTTTTCTTTTTATTAACACTTTTCTTTTGAGCTTTTCTTTATTCTTTCTTCTCTTTTTTTTTTTTTTACTTTTCTTTCTTTCCTTTTCCATTTTTTTTTTCTTTTTGTATCTAGCCAAATGTCAACAATATAATATCCACATGAGGAGATAAGATAAGAAATTGAAGTACACCCCCACACTTATACAAGAACCTATTCCCAAAACAATTCCAAAGCTCCTTTATCCTCTAAGGCAAGGACAATCATGATTTTTCACTTTCAAGACTTGTAATGAGCTTTTAATAACAAGAAATGGGATCCATAGGCTCAAAGGGGCTCACAAGAGGAAAATTATCAAGGTAGGCTAATATGGCTAGTAGCTCAATTATCAACAAAAATGCCTCAATCATCTCAATTCATGCATGTGAACAAAGTTGCAAAACAAAGAGTCAAGCCAAGTTCTAGAGCACAAGCAAACATGAGTGTCACACAAGAAAAAGAGAGAATGGCATAGAATGGTCCATCCATCTATAAGGCTCAAAATCTCACCAAGGACAACTCTATCACAAAAGATTCAACCCAATAATTATCAAAACCAACTTATTCACCAAATTATAAGGAATCCAATCAACATAAATCAAGAAACCAATTATTCAAGAATGATGAAAATGCAAACTACCAACACAAATCCTAAAAAATCCAATCAAAAACATGCCAAGTATATTTTTCTACTGTCAAAAATCTATTTTTGCTGTCATAAAACGTACTGTCTGAAATTATGCTATAAACAGTAGCAGAAAAACGTAACAGCAACATACAGTAACAGTAAACAACAATTTCAGACAGTCTACAATAAATTTCAGACAGCAATAGCTATAGAAAAGCTACGCAACAGCTAACAGCTTCAGCAAACAGCAAATTTCAGCAAGTTAACAGTAATTTTTCAGCAAACAGCTATTTTTTTTTTGCAGAAACAACAAACAATATTTATTTTTCCTAACAATTCCTAACAACATACTAATTCCTAAAAACAATATATTTTTTTCTAACAACATATTAATTCCTAAACTACAAATCTCCTCCCCCACACTTAAGTCACACTTTGTCCTCAATGTAAAAATAATCAAATTATAGATCAACAGATAAAGTGTAATGAAAATGTGAGAAAAGAGAAACTCCCTCTTCATCCAACTCCTGTCCTAGGAATTCTTGAATCATTTGGTATCACCTGTACCAAACTCATCCAAGTGCTATCCGAAATAGAATATAGAATGCCAGTGTGCAGCAACTTGGTGAGCTCCCTTATTACTTGCAGCAGAGAGTTCTCATTCTGTTCATCCTCTACGCATGCATGCTCAAAATGGCTAGGTAGCGGCTTCTCCAAAAACGGTGGCTGCACAACATATGGGAGAAACATGGTAGTAGGAGGTGATTCTACAACCTGCACATCAACAAAGTCAGATTTATATGTAATTGCTGTAATCAAGCCTATGCATTCTGAATCTATTGAATCAGCAGCTATTGCATCAACTCCAAGACCTGCAGAATCACTACCAATATTAACAAACTTGTCAATTTCAGCACATGCACTACACATAAAAGAATCAGTACATGAATCACAATTGTAACCATTGCTGAAATCAGACAAGAATGGAAAATCAAGATCTCCTATGAATTCAGATAAATTTTGATCAATAACAAATTCAACATGCAAATCATTATACAATACAAAATGATCCTCAATAGGATCTAAACTCATAGCATGCGAATCCATATCATCTACAATCATAGAATCTGAACACATTGCATCTGAAATCATACCATTTGGACTTATGGGATTTGAACTCATAGAATCTGAACACATTGCATCTAAATCCTGTGATTGCATTTGATGCAAGGTAGTGGCCATTTGCCCAATCTGAATTTCCAGATTTTGAAATGTTGCTTCTGTACGCTGCTGGAAATTCAAGTTGTCAGCTTCCATTTGCCTTATCAACTCTTCCAAAGAAGGTTCACTCTTAGAAGGTGCAACCTGCTGCAATGGTGGGGGCTGGTATGGCCAGCTTGGCTTAGCAACCTGAAAATGAAATTGATCAGGCATATAAAACTGTTGCTGAGGAGGTCCATAATTATCATAAAAATTTACAGCATAAGGTTGGGGAGAGAAGTAATCGTCAGACTCATGCAAAGTGGGGCAGGAATCTGTGGGATGCTTAGGTGATGTGCAAATCCCACACAACTCCACATGTGTCTGAGGTACTGCCAACTGATTGATCAAAGAAGCTAAATCATCCATCCTATTCTCTACTTTTCTATGATCAACATGTTGAGTCTCAAAATGTTATTAAAAGGTTAATAATGTTTTAAGTCTCATAACCTCAAGTTTTAATGTATAACAAATTTGGTTATCGTTCTTATGAGAAAAGAACAGTATCTGTTGAAGGTAGTGTTAAGTTTTTCGCAAGGTATCAACTGAACAAATCCAACCCTCTGAAATAACGGAACCTTCTGAAGTAAAGAAGCCTGTTGAGAGACCACGACCTGCTGAAGTTGGAAAACCTTCTGAAGTCGTGAAAACGTCATACTGAAGCCTGTAAGTCTTCCATACAGTATTCTCTGCTTAATTCTCCTTGAAGACTCAAGTCAACCGTAGCTGCCTCAGTTACTTGTGCTTCTCATTCTTCTGGAAAGTCATAGGACTTACTTTTTGGCATATTTCAAATTTCTTTCACCAAAAAGGGAAAGTCTGCCGTAAAGTACATCTGCTCAGAAAAAGTGAAGCCTATGCTGCTGACTCTACTACCTGCTACTGCAGAGGTCTCAGGCTATGTGTCTCAACATGAGTATTTGCATTAAATGCTATCTCTCAACGGGAAATCAAATGGAGCTCAACGGACTAAAGTCTCCCAATCTATAAATACTAGACTCCATGCAGAAAAAAAAGAAGAGAACTCAGAGAAATCAACTTGTTGAAACACTGCTTAAATTCAAATTCATCCTTTTCATTGTTTCATCTTTGTACAACACTTCTATATCCTGAGTCTTACTCAGTTATTTGTACAAGTTTCTTAGTTCGAGCTCTAAACTCGTGCAGTTTAAGAGTTTTAGCATTTTCTTTCAAACAGTTTTTACATGGTTAGCCTAAAGAGGTTGTGTTCAAAGAATACTTGGGTTTTTAGCCTAGAGAGGCTGTGTGTTCAAAGAATACTTGGGTTTTTAGCCTGAAGAGGCTGGGTTCAAACTATACTTGTATCTGATCAGATAGTGGAAATCCAGTGGTGTGTTTGCCCTGGGACTGGACGTAGCTCTCTTAGTTTGTGAGTGAACCAAGATAAATTTATGTGGCTAAGTATTCTCAACCCTTATCTATTTACATTCAGTTTTTATCTAACCAAGAAGGGTTCTGAAAAGTGCATTTATAAATCCACACAGAAATCAATCTCGTCTTCACGCTAAAAACATTTCAATATCATTTTAAAAGGATTTTATTCAACCTGCTAAGTTGAATCAACAAGTTGCTGAACTTCCAGTTTCGGAAGGTTGATAAAATATTTTCTCAAAGTGTTTGCTTGTTTTCAAGGTTTTCATAAAATCTGTAAAGAATTATAAAACACTATTCAACCCCCCTTCTAGTGTTTCCTGTGGTTCCAACAGTTGGTATTAGAGCTCAACCTCGGGTTGAGCATCTAACAAGTGCCGAGGAAAAAGATCCATATGGAAGCCTCTACAAGCAACTCTCACTACATTGCTGAAGGTGCCTTAGTCTCCAAGCCCCCTGCTTTCAATGGCTCTGACTACCATTACTGGAGGGATCGTATAAAGCTCTTTATAGAAAGCAACAACATAGATCTATGGGATGTAGCCACTGATGGTGATTATATTCCTACCAATAATGGTGTGCCAATTCCCAAGTCATAATGGACTGGTGATCAGAAGGCACGTGTACAACTTAATGCCAAAGTGAAACTCTACCTAATTTGTTCTTTGAGTAAATCAGAATATGAGAAGGTGCATGGCTGCTCTTCTGCCAAAGAAATCTAGGACACATTGGCTGCAGCTCATGAGGGAACTGACAATGTGAAACAATCCAAAATCAGCATGCTGGTGCATCAGTACGAGATGTTCAAGATGCATGAATCTGAATCCATTGATCAGATGTTTGGAAGATTTCAAACCATCACAAATGGACTCAAATCCTTGGGAAAGACCTATGATTCAGGCGATAACAATCACAAAATCCTTAGAAGTCTACCAAGGATTTGGAGGCCCAAGGTGACTGCCATTCAAGAGGCAAAAGACCTCAACTCTCTAAGAATGGAGGAACTTTTGGGATCCCTTAAAGTCCATGAGTTGGAGCTTAGAGAAGATGCCCCCAAAAAGAAGTCACTTACCCTGAATGCCAAATCCAAACTGGCTAGGTCTGGTGCACAAAAGGCCTTAAGAGTGGAGGAGTCCTCAGAAGGTTCTGAAGACTCAGAAAGCTGCTCTGATGATGAAGATGACCTTGCTCTTTTGAGCAGGAGGATAAAGAGGATGCTTCAGAAGAAAGCCAAGTTCAAAAAACCATTCTCATCTGACAGCAAGATGGGTAAGTCAGGTAAAGAAACTTTTTCTTCTGACAAATTTATCTGCTATGAGTGCAGACAACCTGGGCATATGAAAGCTGATTACCCAAAGTTGAAGAAGTTGTCTTCAAAGAAGAAGAAGTTTCCAAGAAAGAAGAAAAACTTCATGGCCCCATGGGAGGATCTTAATGATTCAACCTCTGAAGAGGATGATAAAGCTGCTGAAGAGGCCAACCTTTGTCTAATGGCTAGCCTTCCTTCATCAGATAGTTCAGAATTAGAGGTAATACCTCAAACCCTTCAAGACATGTATGATGATCTGGTGGAAAGTTCTAAGGAACTTTTTCATGAGTACAAAGAGTTATCAAGAGCCTACACTGAAGTTGCAAATAAAAATGAAGCTCTTGAAATTGAAAATTTGTTACTCAAGGAAAAGCTCCTTAGTTCTGAACCTTGTGATTCAGCAAGTTTAAAAACTGAAAATGAGATTCTTAAAAAACAAGTTGTTGAACTCACAAAAGACCATGCAACTTTTGTCAATGGAACTAAGAACCTAAATAGGCTTCTGGGAGTTCAAATGAGTTCCAAAGACAAAAGTGGTCTTGGTTATTCAGAAACTTCCCCCTTGCCTGAAGTTAAAGTTAAAGGTGCTGAAAAGGCTAAGAAAGGTAGGGGATGCCTTCATTGTGTTAAGCCTGGACATGATATGTCACAGTGCAGACACAAAAAGAAAGGCAAACCTGCTTCTAACAAGAAAGGACCCAAAAAGATGTGGGTACCTAAAACTTTGATCATCCCTGTTGCAGGTGTGTTTAACAAGACAAAGGAGACGCCACAAATGGTACCTGGACAGTGGCTGCTCGCAACACATGACGGGAGAATGGTCTTTGTTCCAAAACCTTAGACCTAAGGATGGAGGAGTGGTGACCTTTGGAGGAGATCAGAAAGGCAAAATCACTAGCATTGGTTCAGTAGGTATATCTCTTTTATCTGTTATCCACAATGTCCTTTTAGTTGAAGGTCTCCAACATAATCTGCTGAGCATAAGTCAATTATGTGATAGTGGTTTTGTTGTATCCTTTACAAGGGATGACTGTATAGTTAGAGACTCCTCTGATCAAATCATTTTTACTACCAAGAGACACAGTAATGTGTATAAAATTGATCTTGAGGACCTTGCCTATCAAAATGTGACTTGTCTTATTTCTGTAAAAGATGAAAAACAGATTTGGCATCAAAAACTTGGGCATGCCAGCTTGAGATTGATCTCAAAGATTACAAAACACAATATTGTAAAAGGATTACCCAAGCTTTCTTTCAAATCTGATATTTTATGTGAAAATTGTTTAAAGGGGAAGCAAACCATAAATTCTTTCAAAAGCATAAATGTTGTTTCAACTGCTAGACCCTTAGAACTTCTTCACATTGATCTATTTGGTCCGACAAGAACAGAAAGTCTTGCTGGTAAAAAGTATGGTTTGGTCATTGTTGATGATTATTCTAGATTCTCATGGGTTATATTCCTCAAAAGCAAGGACGAGACTTTTGAGAACTTTGCCAAATTCTGTAAAAGGGTGCAAAATGAAAAAAGGATTTTGCATTTCTGCCATTAAAAGTGATCATGGAGGTGAGTTTGAAAACTCAAGCTTCAGCATGTTCTGTGATGAGAATGAGATCTCTCACAATTTCTCAGTGGCTAGAACACCTCAACAAAATGGGGTTGTCGAGAGAAAGAACAAAAGCTTGCAAGAGATGGGTAGAACCATGCTCATTTCAAGAAATCTTCCAAGGTCATTCTGGGTAGAGGCTGTTCACACAACTTGCTATATCCAAAACAGAATTCTGGTAAGGCCTATTCTCAATAAGACTCCCTATGAATTGTGGAGAGGAAGAAAACCCAACATTTCATATTTTCATGTCTTTGGCTGTGAGTGTTTCATACTCAACACTAAAGATGATCTGGGTAAGTTCAATTCAAAATCTGACAAGGGGTTCTTCATTGGTTATTCAGAAACCTCTAAGGCATATAAAGTTTACAACTCTAGAACCCTAACTGTTGAAGAAACCATTCATGTTAGATTTAATGATGCTAAAGAGACTGATAGGGAACTATCAGATCTGGAATAGGATTTTGCAGGAATGGAGCGGAATCCTACCTCAGAGACATCAAAGGCTAAGGATGAAGTACCTGCTGAAGGACTCTCTGAAGTACCTGCTGAAAAGTTAACTCTTCAACCTGCTGAAACTGATACTCATCAGAGAGTTGTTGCTGAGTCTCAAAATGAGCAAGTTTTCCCTTGCTGGCGTGAATGGAGATATAGAACTCATCATCCACGAGAGCAAATCATTGGTGACACTTCAGAAGGAGTAAAAACAAGATCAAGACTTAGAGAAGTCAATAATCTTGCCTTCCTTTCTGAAATTAAGCTAAAGAATATTGAGGAAGCTCTGCATGGTGGATCCTAGCCATGCAAGAAGAGCTAAATCAATTTTCCATGACTGATGTTTGGACTCTTGTTCCTAAACCCCATGGGAAAACTATTATAGGAACCAAATGGGTGTTTAGAAACAAACTCTCTGAAGATGGTCAAGTTGTTAGAAACAAAGCTAGACTTGTTGCCCAAGGCCACAATCAACAAGAAGGTATTGATTTCACTGAAACTTTTGCTCTAGTAGCAAGGCTTGAAGCCATTAGGATTTTACTTTCCTATGCAGCAAATAATGGCATCAAACTATATCAAATGGATGTTAAGAGTGCCTTCCTAAATGGTCTCATTGAGGAAGAGGTGACTTTTCCTAGATAACCCCCTGGTTTCGAAAATGTGACTTTTCCTGAGCGTGTTTTTAAACTGAAAAAGGCTCTGTATGGTCTGAAACAAGCTCCCAAAGCTTGGTCTGAAAGACTGAGAAATTTCTTACTCAAAAATGGTTTTGAAAGAGGAAAAGTTGATACAACTCTTTTCAGAAAAATGTCTAACAAGGACCTGATTATAGTCTAGATATATGTTGATGATATTATTTTTGGATCAACAAATTCCTCTCTGTGCACTGAGTTCTCAAGGCTTATGCAATCTGAATTTGAAATGAGTTTAATGGGTGAACTAAAATTTTTCTTGGGACTTCAAATTAAGCAAGATTCTGATTGTATATGGATCCATCAAGAGAAGTATACAAATGAAATGCTTAAAAAATTCAATATGCATGATTGCAAGCCCATGGCAACTCCAATGCACCCCTCATCTATATTAAATAAAGATGAAGGAGAAGAACCTGTTGACCCAACCATGTATAGAGGTATGATTGGATCCTTATTGTATCTTACAGCAAGTAGGCCTGACATTATGTTCAGTGTATGCTTGTGTTCAAGATTTCAGTCTAATCCAAGAGTAACTCATTACCAAGCTGTAAAAAGGTTTTTCAGATACTTGAAAGGTACTACTAATCTTGGTCTGTGCTATAAGGTGAGCAAGAATTGCAGGTTAGTAGGATTCTGTGATGCTGATTTTGCTGGAGATAGAGTTGAAAGAAAATCAACCAGTGGAGGATGTCACTTCATTGGAGAAAATCTGATAAGCTGGTCAAGCAAAAGACAAAGCACAATAGCTCTTTCAACTGTTGAAGCTGAATACATTGCTGCTGCATGCTGTTGTTCACAACTGCTCTGGGTAAAATATCAATTAGAAGACTTCAATATTCTTATTAAATCTATTCCAGTCTTCTGTGATAACACTAGTGCAATCAATCTTTCCAAAAATCCAATTCAGCACTCTAGAGCAACACATATTCAAATAAAACCATTTTATAAGGGACTATGTTCAGAAAGGAGTTATTGATATACAGTTCATTGATACAGAGCATCCAATGGGCTGATATATTCACTAAACCACTTGCTGAAGATAGATTCAAATTTATCAGAGAGAATTTGAACATTCTCACACTTTCTGAAAATTAATTTTCACTGAATTGTTTACATAGAAAGTGTTGATAAGCACAAGTGGTATCCTGAATCTATTTCCTATCTATTTTTCTCACTTCTTCAGTAAGCTCTATTTACCCTTTTGATTGATGACAAAAGGGGGAGTATTAAGAAACTAACAAGATCTGAAGTTAAGTGTTTCAGAAGGATTCTCTGATTCAGGGGGAGCAAATGAAGCAAAGTGTTTAAGCAAGTTGCAAACAATTCATCAAGAACAAACATTCCACCATTCAATGATTCCCATCTCTCAAAGAAGTTGTCTCCTCTAACAGGGACACCAATCACTTTGCTCAGCACATTGGTGTCAACAAAAATAGTTCTTCCCTGCACCACTGTATTAATTCCAGTTCTTCCTGGTTCAGACACAACCTTGGAGTTGTTCCAGAACTCCAACACGCTTTCCTCATGCCAAGGAGAGGAAATGTTGTTGAAGAAGGGAGTCCATCCAACGGTGTCAAAGTTCTCAGATATTCTGTGACCAGCCTCGTCGAAGTCAGATAGACGCACCATCTTTGAGAGGATGATTCTCTCGTCAAACATAGAGGAGTTTGAGTCATTTGATGATGCAGACATGTTGGCCATTGAGCACTGTTGAACTGAGAGACTGAGAGACTTGAAGAGAAAGAATTCTGCTATTGTGGATTGATGAAGTGTAGTTCCCATGCAGATCTTCTAATCCTTATATATATAGGCAATAAAGCATGCTTCAAGCATTGATGAGGACAGTTACATGCACTAAACAGACATGGAGAGTTGTGCATCGTGCCAATTATGAGAACCCGGTTTATGATCCATTGATTCACGTAGCGCCGTATCATAATTTTTGAGAAAATGATTTAAAAACTAAAGACTCTTCAACTACTTAACACACGATAGATTTAAATTAAATACAATAAATGGTTTTCACACATATTAAGACAATCATGCATTAACAATTTCAATAACAATTCATAATTTTCAAAGCAGTTTAATAACTACATCTAAACTGAGATAGGAAGGATGTTACCAGTGTGTAACTTGGGATGGGTGTACTTTCCTTTTCTCATCATGCTCTTCTGAGAGATGCTTCTGTAGCTTGAGTATTGAGCTTTAAGAAAATATTCTCTTTTCTCATTTCTTTGATCTTCAGAGTTGCTTCAGCCTGGTAAGATTTCCATCTTCTGAGGATCTACTCCTTCTGCATTTGTTAGATGCTCAACCCGAAGGTGAACTCTAATACCAATTGTTAGAACCACAGGAAACACTAGAGGGGGGGGTTGAATAGTGTTTTAAACTTTTTAAATAATTTTGGAAATCTTGAAAGTTATGACAAATGTATTAAGACAAATTATTATGAAAAACTTAAACTCAGAGTTAATAAAAATGTGCGGAAGATAAGAAAGATAAGTTTGAAAAACTTTCAAACAATACTTAAGAAGGTTTTAAACAAACATTCAATTAACTTAGTTTCTTGTTTCAAACAGAGTTATTTAGAAACATCTCAAAGTACCTTCTGAAGATTATTTCAGAGAATCTCTTCAGAACTGTTTCTGAACAACTTCAGATGATTGGTGATCGTCTGAAGTCTGTTTCTAACTTTTGAACTAAGTTCTTTTCAGACTCACTTCAGAGGGTTATTTCAGAGGTTCTTCCAAGTACATTTTCTACAACACTTCAAATGATATGAGATAATTTAAAGTTAGTTTATCTTTGAAAACTGTTTTATTGAAATTTTTGAATTAGAGTTTGATATGAAAATTACTTTTCAATCCCCTTAGAAAATATAAAGTTGAAAATAAATGAGTTTAAGGGAAAGAAGACTTAGCCAAGAATTTATCCTGGTTCACCCACCAACCCAGTGAGCTACATCCAGTCCCAGGGCAGACCACCACTGGATTTTCCACTATCTGAACTCAGATACAAGTATTCTTTTGCCACAGCCTCTTCAGGCGTAAGCTCAAGTATTCCTTTGTTTTCAACTGCCTCTCCAGGCAACTCATGCAGTATTATTTTACAGACAAGCCTCTCCAGGCTCAACAACAAGTATTCTTTCTTCCACCAAGCCTCTCTAGGCTCTCAGACACATATAGTGTTTACAACATAAACTAAGTTTAAGTTTCTAAGAAACATAAACTCAGATTCCTCCTGTACTAAGGGTTAACTGAGTACTACTCAGGATAGAATGGATAATTCTAAGTACAAGGATGTTACAGAGAGATAAGTGTATGAATTTCTAATTGGGTTCTTCTCTGTGTTTTTCTTCTTCAGAGAGTTGGCTTGATAAGATATGGTTTGAGCTTTAGCTGGTTCTCTCTTGGGCTTGACCATTGGCAATCCTGAATTACATTCTCACCACTTAACTGTGGGTTTGTGAATTCAGATTCTATGATCTTGGCTGACTGATCATATATTATAATAAGTTGAACCCATAGGCAGATCAACATCTTCAAAGACTTTCTTAGGACTATTTATAAGTTCTGGAAATATAGCCCTAGAAGATTTGGTTACCGTTGAGAAGAAGTGATTTGGCTCAGTATAGCCGTTGTGAAATAACTTCTTAAACGGTTGCTTCTTCTTAAGCAGAATAGGTGTGCAGATAGCTTAGCTCTGACACATTTAGATGAGTTCTTTTACCTTGAAAGGTTTTCCTTTAGCAGGTAGATATTCCTTTCCTCTCTTTTCTGCTTCTTCTTTTCTTTCACCTTTCTTCTCCGTGAGCGTGAGGAGGTATCCGTTAGATTTGTCTTTTAGCTTGTTTTGTGCTAGCTTCTTTTCTGCTTAGCTTCTGACATTTTCTCCTTTTTCACTTTTGGACAGAGTTCCTTAACAGATATGTTTGAGCAATATTCTAGCTGTTGAACCCATGGTCTTTGTGTTGAGTCTCAGAAATATCATAAGGTTGTTTATGATGTTTTAAGACAACTAGATTTCCAAGTTTTAATGGTTGACAAATTTGACTTAAAGTATTTATCATAGATACACATATGCTTTAATATTTTATCTATGATTTCAGAAAGAGTCACTATGAGCCTACATAAAAAGACTAAGTGTTGAAGCTGTCTGAAGAAGCAGAACTCGTCTGAAGAGTTGAAGCTGTCTGAAGTAGTTCAACCCGTCTGAAGTATCAGTGCTGTCTGAAGTCTTTTGATGACGTGGCACCTCTAGTCTGAAGTATTGAAGTCATCTGAAGTCTCATTTATGACGTGGCACTCTCTGCAGAAGTTTGTGAAGACTTTTCTGAACCTCTACTGGACGTACCTTTTCAAACATGTTTATAGCAAGGAACACAGAGACCTTTCCTGGTGTTTTTGAATTTCATACACCACTAAGGAAATCTCTGCAACGCAGAAATTGCAGCAACAACGGTGGCAGCTTTATAGCAGCACCAACGTTGTACTTTGTTAGAATTATCAGAACTCTCAGAAGCATGTCTCACAACGGATTAAATAGCATTTAATGCTATCTCTAAACGGTGGTATTTCAACGGATTGAAGATTGGGTATAAATATCCCCTCCTTTGAAGACCAATACAAAAGAGAAGAATTTTGTGAAAAAGAACAAAAACTCTGCAAGCTTTTCGCTGCAACAACTCTGATAATATTTATCTTTGTACACATATTGTAATATCCTGAGCATACCTCAGTTTTTCTGTACATCTGTAATTGTTTAAGATTCAAGACTGATATAGTTTGTAAGCTTAAGCATTTTATCTTCTCTGTACTTGGTTGTAGAGCCTGGAGAGGCTTGTCTGTAAAAGAATACTTGGTTGTTGAGCCTGGAGAGGCTTGTCTGTAAAAGAATACTTGGTTGTAGAGCCTGGAGAGGCTTGTCTGTAAAAGAATACTTGGTTGTTGAGCCTGGAGAGGCTTGTCTGTAAAAGAATACTTGGTTGTTGAGCCTGGAGAGGCTTGTCTGAAAAAGAATACTTGTTGGTTTGAGCCTGGAGAGGCTTGTCTGTAAAAGAATACTTGGTTGTTGAGCCTGGAGAGGCTTGTCTGAAAAAGAATACTTGTTGGTTTGAGCCTGGAGAGGCTTGTCTGTAAAAGAATACTTGGTTGTAGAGCCTGAAGAGGCTTGAATGTAAAAGAATACTTGTAATCTTGAAAGATTAAGAGAAAATCCAATTGCTTGTTGGCATTGGGACTGGACGTAGCTCACAGTGGTAGTGAGTGAACCAGGATAAATTCCTTGGATAAGTTTTCTTACCCTTATCTCTTATCAATTATTTTTATACTAATCAAGGGGTTAGAATATTTAATCTGATATTTTATAAAGGTACAAAACATCTTTTAAAATTAGTTTTTACAAGCCGTCTGAAAACTTCTAAAATATTTAGAAACACTATTCAACCCCCCTTCTAGTGTTTCCCTATGTTCCTACAGTTGGTATCAGAGCTCTACTCAAGGTTGAAGCACCTAACAAGTGTTTGAGGACTGAAAGATCCAAATGGAAGCTTCTAACAGCAACAGGCAATACATCACAGAAGGAGCCTCTATCACAAGACCCCCAGCATTCAATGGAGTGGATTACCACTACTGGAGAGATCGTATGAAGTTGTTCATTGAGAGCAACAACATTGATGTTTGGGATGTGGTCACTGATGGAGACTATGTGCCTATGCAAAATGGTGTGCCTATACCTAAGACTGAATGGACCTTGGAGCAGAAGACTAGAGTCCAGATGAACGCTAAAGCCAAACTCTATTTGATATGTTCCTTGAATAAATCAGAATATGAGAAGGTCCATGGATGCACTTCTGCCAAGGAGATCTGGGATACTCTTGCAGCAGCCCATGAAGGGACTGAAACTGTCAAGCAATCCAAAATCAGCATGCTTATACATCAGTATGAGATGTTTAAGATGGAAGAAACTGAAACCATTGACCAAATGTTTGGGAGGTTTCAGACCATAACCAATGGACTCAGGTCCTTAGGAAGAACCTATGAATCTGGAGACAACAACAGGAAGATTCTAAGAAGTCTACCTAAGTCCTGGAGACCCAAAGTCACTGCCATTCAAGAGGCAAGAGATTTGAACTCTCTGAGAATGGAAGAACTGTTGGGATCTCTCAAAGTCCATGAACTTGAGCTTGGAGAAGATGATAACAAGAAGAAGTCTCTAGCTCTAAACTCCAAGACCAAACAGTCTAGGCATGGCAGCATGAAGGCTATGCAAGCTGAGGAAACTTCAGAAGCAGATGAAGATTCTGAAGATAGCTCAGAAGATGACAATGATCTTGCTCTTTTAAGCAGAAAGATCAAGAGAATGTTGCAGAACAGAGGAAAGTTCAGAAAGAACCAACCTTCATCATCCAAATCAGGTAAGACAGGTAAAGAGTCTAACACTGATAAAATTATTTGCTTTGAATGTAAGCAACCAGGGCACATGAAGACTGATTGCCCAAGGCTGAAGAAAAACAACTTCAAGAAGAAGAAGTTTTTCAAAAAGAAGAAAGGTCTTATGGCAACATGGGAAGACCTTGATGAATCAACCTCAGAAGAAGAGGAAGACACTTCAGAAGAGGCAAATCTGTGTCTCATGGCTAGTCTACCATCTTCAGACAGCTCTGAAGCTGAGGTATTTCCTCTTACTCTACAAGAAATGTATGATGATCTGGTGGAAAGTTCTCAAGAACTTTTCCAAGAGTATAAGAATCTATCCAAAGCCCACACAGAAATGTGTAACAAATATGAGGCACTTGAGATAGAACATATTATGCTCAAAGAAAAAATTCTTGAGACTAAAAACTGCAGTTCACAAGCTGTGTCTGAAGAGAATGAGAAACTTCAGAAGTAGGTTGAGGAACTGACAAAAGATCTGGCCAAATTTGTAAAAGGAACTAAAAATCTGAATATAATGATTGGAAATCAAAGGCATTCCCTTGACAAAAGTGGACTAGGCTTTTGTGATCATAACATGTCAGAACCTCCCACTGTCTTAAATTTTTCTAAAGGCAAAAAGAAGGTTACTGGGTGTTCTCACTGTGGTAAGCCTGGACACAATATGGCTCAGTGCAAACACAAGAGAAAAACAAGGCCCAAAGCTAACAAGAAAGGACCCAAAAGAATATGGGTACCTAAAAACTTAATTATTCCTGTTGCAGATGTGTTTAACAGGACAAAGGAGACCCCACAAATGGTACCTGGACAGTGGGTGCTCGCGACACATGACAGGAGAAAAGTCTTTGTTCCAAAACCTTAGACCTAGAGCTGGTGGAGTGGTCACCTTTGGTGGAAATCAGCAAGGGAAGATCATTGGAATAGGGACTGTAGGTATATCTCTTTCATCCCTTATTAAAAATGTACTTCTAGTGGAGGGACTACAGCATAATTTACTGAGCATAAGTCAATTATGTGACAGTGGTTATGTGGTATCCTTTACTAAGGAAGGATGCATAGTCAAAGACTCCTCTGAGCAAACCCTCTTTACTGCTAAGAGACACAACAATGTATACAAAATTGATCTAGAGGATCTAGCAAGTCAAAATGTAAAATGTTTCATTTCTGTTGAAAATGAAAAACAGATTTGGCATCAAAGACTTGGGCATGCTAGCTTGAGATTAATCTCAAGATTGGCAAAACACAATCTTGTTAAAGGATTGCCCAAGCTTTCATACAAATCTGACATTTTATGTGAAAGCTGTCTGAAAGGGAAACAAACAAGACACTCTTTTAAGAGTAAGGATGTTGTTTCAACTAGAAGACCACTAGAACTTTTACACATTGACTTGTTTGGTCCTATTAGAACGGAAAGTATTAGTGGTAAGAAATATGGTTTGGTCATTGTCGATGACTATTCTAGATTTACATGGGTGTTATTCCTAAGAAGCAAGGATGAGACTTTTAGGAATTTCACAATATTCTGCAAAAAGGTACAGAATGAGAAAGGATTCTGTATTTCTGTTATCAGAAGTGATCATGGTGGAGAGTTTGAGAATGCAAACTTTCAAATGTTCTGTGATGAGAATGGGATCTCACACAATTTCTCTGTGGCTAGAACACCTCAACAGAATGTGGTTGTTGAGAGAAAGAACAGAAGTTTGCAAGAGATGGCAAGGACCATGCTCAACTCATGCAGCTTACCAAGATCCTTCTGGGAAGAAGCTGTTAGCACAACATGTTACCTTCAAAACAGAATATTGGTAAGACCAATTCTGAAAAAGACTCCCTATGAACTGTGGAAAGGAAGAAAACCCAACATATCATATTTCCACACCTTTGGATGTGAATGTTTTGTACTCAACATCAAGGATGATCTTGGAAAATTTGATGCAAATTCTGATAAAGGATTCTTCATTGGATATTCTGAAACATCTAAAGCCTATAGAGTATATAACTCTAGAACTTTAACTGTCGAAGAAACTATTCATGTTAAATTCAATGATAACAAAGAGACTGAAAGGGAACTATCAGATCTAGAGGATGATTTTGCAGGAATGGAGCTGAATGACTACAACAGCTTGAAGGATGAGCAGCTGTCTGAAGTACCTACTGTTACTGAACCTCTTCAGACAAATGTTAAGTCTCAGACAGAACAATCAGATGTGATACCTCCTCAGAAACCTGATTGGAAATACAAATCACATCATCCTAAAGAGCAAATCATTGGCAGCACTTCAGAAGGAGTTAAGACAAGATCAAAATTCAAGAATCTGAATTCTCTTGCTCTCCTGTCTGAAATAGAGCCAAGGAACATTGATGAAGCTCTGCATGATGAAGGGTGGATCCTAGCCATGCAAGAAGAGTTGAATCAGTTTGCTAGGAGTGATGTCTGGACCCTTGTTCCTAAACCCCATGGGAAAACTATTATTGGAACCAAATGGGTGTTCAGAAACAAGCTGTCTGAAGAAGGCAAGGTAGTGAGAAATAAGGCAAGATTAGTTGCTCAAGGATACAACCAGCAAGAAGGTATTGATTTCACTGAAACCTTTGCCCCAGTGGCCAGGTTAGAAGCAATTAGAATTCTTTTTATCTTATGCTGTAAATAATGGCATCAAGCTATATCAAATGGATGTTAAAAGTGCCTTCCTCAATGGTCTCATTGAAGAAGAAGCCTTTGTCAGACAACCCCCTGGTTTTGAAGATATTGCTTTTCCTGAACATGTTTTCAAACTCAAAAAGGCTCTCTATGGTCTGAAACAAGCCCCAAGAGCTTGGTATGACAGATTGAGCAGTTTTCTAATCTCGAATGGCTTTGAAAGAGGAAAAGTGGACACAACTCTTTTTAGAAAACAGTCTAACAAAGATCTTATACTTGTTCAGATATATGTTGATGACATTATCTTTGGTTCAACTGACTCTTCATTATGCAAGGAGTTTTCAGAGTTAATGCAATCAGAGTTTGAAATAAGTTTAATGGGTGAACTAAAATTTTTCTTAGGACTTCAGATTAAGCAAGATTCTGACTGTATATGGATCCATCAAGAAAAATATACAAAGGAAATGCTTAAGAACTTTAACTTACATGATTGCAAACCCATGTCAACTCCAATGCATCCCTCTGCATCTTTAAATAAAGATGAGAAGGAAGAACCAGTGAATCAAACTTTGTATAGAGGAATGATTGGATCATTATTATATCTAACAGCAAGCAGACCTGACATAATGTTCAGTGTATGTCTGTGTGCTAGATTTCAATCTGATCCAAGGAGTACTCACTACAAAGCTGTAAAAAGAATTTTCAGATATCTTAAAGGTACTACTAATCTTGGTCCGTGCTATAAGAAAAGTAAGGATTGCAGGTTAACAGGTTACTGTGATGCTGATTTTGCTGGAGACAGAATGGAAAGAAAAAGCACCAGTGGTGGATGTCATTTCTTTGGAGAAAATATGATTAGCTGGTCAAGCAAAAGGCAAAGCATAATTGCCTTATCAACAGCTGAAGCAGAATATATCTCAGCAGCCAGTTGTTGCTCACAACTGTTATGGGTGAAGTCTCAGTTAGAAGATTTTAACATTACTATATCTGCTATACTTGTTTTGTGTGATAATACAAGTGCTATTAATTTGTCTAAAAATCCCATTCAACATTCTAGGGCTAAACATATAGAAATAAAACATCATTTCATTAGAGACTATGTTCAGAAAGGTGTTTTTGATATTCAGTTTATTGATACAGAGCATCAATGGGCTGATATATTCACAAAACCTCTGACTGAAGATAGATTTAAGTTCATTAGAGATAATGTGAACATACATGCATTTTGATTGTGTGTGAATTGATCTGTTGAAAATGATGTGTCTGAAATTTCAGCTTGACTGAAACAAGTGACTTGTCTGAAATTATGGGTTGTCTGAAATCTATATGGGTGTCTGAAATCTGTCACTTGTCTGAAGTAAACAAATGACGTGGCTTTCTGAGACGGTTTAATTCCATTTATTTTGTCTCTTCCACTTCGCACGTTTTCCTATGTTTGCGCAGCCAGTACATGCCATCATTACTTCATGGGTCTATAAATACAGAAGCTAGTGGGTCAGAGAACTTCACCGTTCACTATTCTGTATTCACCTCTTGAGATCCTTCTTCTACAAGCAATTTATTTCTCTCTCAAGTTCTTGAGAAAACTCATCAATGGCTCCTAAGAAATCTGCTGGAAGCAACATCGTGAAGACTAAGGGTGTAGTCCTGGAGGATCTTCAATCTTTGGGAATGGACTTATTTGCTGAGTTCGATGCAGCTGGGTGGACTCCGTATTTCAACCACAACTTGACACAGTGGCATGAGCAGAGTGTGCTGGATTTCTGGGCTACTGCCATAGGAATACCCAATCCTTAGGGTATCTACACTAGCGTCAAGGCCACAGTACGTGGTGTCCCTGTCTTTGTTGATGAAGATATCCTTGCTCACATCTGTGAGGTCAGGACTGAAGGAGTTGTATTCACTCCTGGCTGGGAAGCAAGAAATGGTGGACAGAAGCAGTTCACAGAGTTTCTGTATGGCACCTCTAAACCAGTAAGCTTGGATGCAAAGCATATGTCAGACAAGGCTAGGGTTTTGCATGCCATCTTAGGGTGCTCTGTAATCCCTAAGAGTGGAAGCAGAAACCATGTTTCTGAGTTGGAGAGATTTTGTCTGATTCACCTACTGTAGAAGAAGAAGGTGAACCTCCCCAACATCATAATGTACCACATGCAGAAGCGTCTCAGAGACTCTGCTGGGAGCTTCCCTCACAATACCATCATCACCAAGATCTTGCTGCATTTCAAAGTCCCCATTGAGAGGCTTTTTGATCGCCTTTCACAACCTGTGTTTGGTGAATCAAACCTCAAGAGCATGGGAGTGAAGCTGACTCCAAGACCTCCCTCTCCGTCCATGAAGGAGAGCCTTCTTCTTGAGAAAGCTTCTAGAAGGAAGACAACAATGGAGGTTCTTGAGAATGAACTCAGAGGAGACATAAGGAAGCATGAGTTCAAGCCATCAAAACCCTCTCCTCAAGCAAAATTGAAGAAGCTACCTGTAAGGAGTGCTGCTAAAGTAGCATCTGCATTTGGGCAGAGACAGGTGTCTGAACCTGTTCAGAAGGCATCACAAAGGCCATCTGAAATTGTGGGTCAGCTGTCTGAACCTGTACAGACTCTACAGCCTACTTCTGAAATGGAAGGACAGGCTCAAGAGGCAGATGAAACTGATGCAGTTGTAGCTGAGCCATTGGCTGCTTGCCCATCTGATCCTAAACTCATTCAGGTGGCAGCATTGGCTACTGCCTTGGAGCAGGAGGAGCTGGAGAAGAAAGCAGAACAAGAGAAGACTGATAGAGCTCTTGCTATTGCTTCACAATTGGCCTATGCTGAAGATGATAGGCAAGCAACCATAGCTGAGGGAGCAAGGAAAAGGAAGAGGTCAAGTGCACCTCAGAGAAGGAGGACCAAAAGCAAGCTACTTCAGACTGCACCTGAACCTAGGGTGACTAGAAGTATTGCCTCTCAGCTGATAGTAGAAGATGAAGCTGAGAAGTATCAAAATTTTGTTAAAGCTCAACAATATTTTAAAAGGAAAAAGGAAGAAAAACAAGCACAAAGGGAGAAGGAAGAAGCAAAGGCAAAAGAATCTGAGGTAACCAAGCCTCCCTACAAGAGAATTAAGGTGAGATTTGATAATGTAACTCCTTCACCACCCTCCTCACCAGAAAAACAAACACCTCATCAACCCTCTCAACCATCCCCTCAACCAACACCACAACCTTCACCACAACCTTCACCAAAACCCCTATCACCTGAAAAACAACCATCTTCACCTCTATCACAACCATCACCACCTCCACAAACAGAAAACCTACCCTCTGAACCTTCCAAACCCTCTGAACCTACCTCACCACAACCTTCAAAGAATCAACTCTCTGAACCTACATTACCTTCCCCACGAACCCATGACCTTGCGATGATACCACTTTTACCTTCATCACCTCCACCACATACACCTTCTCTGGAAGAAGAGCTCTCTGCTGAAGAAGAGCAAGTCCTTGCTGAAGCTCTACGGTTGTCTCTCCTTCCTTCTGATTCCTGTTCATGGCCTAAGTTTGGCAACCTGTCTGAAGAGCTACAGTATTTCAGACCAGCACCTGTTGTATCCTTGCATCATGGATTAATCAGAAAAACTGTTGCTGAAGTTAGAAACCAATACAACGCTCTTTCAGGAGGATTAGAAAAGATCAGGAAAGGTGTTGTCCCTCCTGCACATACTTGGGCTCCCATCAATCCATTCTCAGATGATTCCCTCAGGCTGAATAGTGATGAATGGAGTTTTGTGAGGCAGCTGAACACTGAGTCTGAGCTGTTTCAGAGGGATCTACACAAGGGAGTTGGGATGAGAGGCTACAGGCCTCCTAGAACTTGTTCAATCAGGCCAACCACTAAAATCTTGGTGAAACCTGATAGAATAGTTCCTAGGTATCCCTTAAAGGAAGGTCAGGGTGAGAAATTCAAAGGATCTAAAGTTTATTATGTATCTTCACCTCTGTCTGAAATGATGAGTCCATCAGAGTGGGAATCTTTACCAGAGTTCATCAGAAACCAAGGAGGAGGCCTGGATCATCTACTTCAAGATTGGATGTGGTCCTCTTACTGGAAGATCAGAGAAGATGCTGGATCTTCTTCGGGATCAACTGGTCCTGATGCTGATTCTGAAGTTGGACTTGGAAAGTCAACCACTGTCAAATATCACTATCTGAGAGATCACTTTCCCCCACCTGCTGACTCTTTCAATGAAGATTGGGTTCTGCTGAAGCCTATTGGCACCTTCTTTTGCCCTGTGTTCAGGCCATCTGAATACAGATTGCAGCCAGGATTTGGAGTGCTTAGATTTGTTTGCCCCTACATCCAGCTCATCTTCTATGAATCTGAGCAAGACTTGTCTGAGGAAAATCTGAAGCTGAAGTCCAAAGTTAAGAAACTTGAAAAGAAGTATGCTGATCAAGAGAAGAAGACTAAGCATCTAATTGCTAAACAAGAGCAGATTCTTCAAGAACAACAGCTTATCAGATCTGGTCAGCAAGAATTGAAAACCTCAGTGGAAGCAGCAATAAACAAGGCCAAGGACGACTTGATTTCCTTTCTGACTGAGGCCTTGCTGAAGAAGAAAGATTAAACTGTTAATTTAGCCATTGTCTTTTGCTTATTTTCATGTTTATGACAAGTGTCTGATTGTCTGATTCTTTATCTGAACATTCATTAAATACAATCAGTGGCTTATCTCATATCTTTGTGACTTGATTGTTAATGCTATGATATATGTTTTATCTGAATTTATTGCTCTGTAACTGTTTTGCTCTGATATTCCCTTTTGATTGATGACAAAAGGGGGAGTATTAAACTAACCAAATCTGAATCTGAAGTGATTACAGGACTCAGGGGGAGTATATAAGCTTTTGAGTACATAAGTAATAATCTGTTATAGAACCTGAACAAAAACTGTTAAAGGACATTTCTATCTCAGGGGGAGCTATCTTATTCTCAAAAACTGATTACAGATTTGTATTAAACTAACCAAATCTGAATCTGAAGTGATTACAGGACTCAGGGGGAGTATATAAGCTGAAGTGATTACAGGACTCAGGGGGAGTATATAAGCTTTTGAGTACATAAGTAATAATCTGTTACAAAACCTGAACAGAAACTGTTAAAGGATATTTCTATCTCAGGGGGAGCTATCTTATTCTCAAAAACTGATTACAGATTTGTATATTTTAACCAAATTTGTCATCATTAAAAAGGGGGAGAATGTTGAGTCTCAGAAATATCATAAGGTTGTTTATGATGTTTTAAGACAACTAGATTTCTAAGTTTTAATGGTTGACAAATTTGACTTAAAGGATTTATCATAGATACACATATGCTTTAATATTTTATCTATGATTTCAGCAAGAGTCACTATGAGCCTACATAAAAAGACTAAGTGTTGAAGTTGTCTGAAGAAGCAGAACTCGTCTGAAGAGTTGAAGTTGTCTGAAGTAGTTCAACCCGTCTGAAGTATCAGTGCCGTCTGAAGTCTTTTGATGACGTGGCACCTCTAGTCTGAAGTATTGAAGTCGTCTGAAGTCTCATTTATGACATGGCACCCTCTGCTGAAGTTTGTGAAGACTTTTCTGAACCTCTGCTGCACGTACCTTTTCAAACATGTTTATAGCAAGGAACACAGAGACCTTTCCTGGTGTTTTTGAATTTCATACACCACTAAGGAAATCTCTGCAACGCAGAAATTGCAGCAACAACGGTGGCAGCTTTATAGCAGCACCAACGTTGTACTTTGTCAGAATTATCAGAACTCTCAGAAGCATGTCTCACAACGGATTAAATAGCATTTAATGCTATCTCTAAACGGTGGTATTTCAACGGATTGAAGATTGGGTATAAATATCCCCTCCTTTGAAGACCAATACAAAAGAGAAGAATTTTGTGAAAAAGAACAAAAACTCTGCAAGTTTTTCGCTGCAACAACTCTGATAATATTTATCTTTGTACACATATTGTAATATCCTGAGCATACCTCAGTTTTTCTGTACATCTGTAATGATTTAAGCTTCAAGACTGATATAGTTTGTAAGCTTAAGCATTTTATCTTCTCTGTACTTGGTTGTAGAGCCTGGAGAGGCTTGTCTGTAAAAGAATACTTGGTTGTTGAGCCTAGAGAGGCTTGTCTATAAAAGAATACTTGGTTGTAGAGCCTGGAGAGGCTTGTCTGTAAAAGAATACTTGGTTGTTGAGCCTGGAGAGGCTTGTTTGTAAAAGAATACTTGGTTGTTGAGCCTGGAGAGGCTTGTCTGAAAAAGAATACTTGTTGGTTTGAGCCTGTAGAGGCTTGTCTTTAAAAGAATACTTGGTTGTTGAGCTTGGAGAGGCTTGTCTGAAAAAGAATACTTGTTGGTTTGAGCCTGGAGAGGCTTGTCTGTAAAAGAATACTTGGTTGTAGAGCCTGAAGAGGCTTGAATGTAAAAGAATACTTGTAATCTTGAAAGATTAAGAGAAAATCCAATTGCTTGTTGGCATTGGGACTGGACGTAGCTCACAGTGGTAGTGAGTGAACCAGGATAAATTCCTTGGATAAGTTTTCTTACCCTTATCTCTTATCAATTCTTTTTATACTAATCAAGGGGTCAGAATATTTAATCTGAAATTTTATAAAGGTACAAAACATCTTTTAAAATTAGTTTTTACAAGCCGTCTGAAAACTTCAGACAGCCCCTTAAAAGCTTGTCTGAAATCGTGTTTTTAGTACCTGTTTGCGAAAAGCTTTCTAAAATATTTAGAAACACTATTCAACCCCCCCTTCTAGTGTTTCCCTGTGTTCCTACACTTTGCCTTTGTTGAGACTTCTCGTAGTTTGAGATTAGTCCACGTAGTCAGATTTGAAAGTCTTCATGTCTTCAGATAGTCTGATGTATCTCATCATCTTGTTCAGAGAGTATGTGTTCAGAAGGTTTTAATCTTTAGATACTTTCAGACGATTATTGAGCTTTCAGATGGTTGCATTGTTTAAACTTGATGTCATCAACTTCAACATATGCTTATCTCAGATGATTGATTCAAGTATTTCTTAGTTCTTCACACTAAGGATACTTTCAGCAAGTTCCTTTCTTCTAGCAAAAGTTGCTTCTTCTATTCTTCAGATGATAGCAGCTTTGTTCTTCTTTGTCTCTTCTTATTCTTCTATGATTTAGATAGATAATGATGTTGAATTTAATAGACTTAGTTCAAATAGCTCTCTTGTCACTTTCTTGTTCAGTCTTCTAATACGTTCTGATCAGCAGTAGGTGCAGCAGGTCTGCGCACACAATACTTTTTCTATGCAGGTGCGGCAGGTGTTGCAGAGTTTTCTTATTTGTGCAAGACTTTTGATCGAGGTAGAAAAGCATGTCTAACCTTTGTGTTGAAATAAGTGTAGTTTATTGGGTAGAGTGTTCTTCACACTTAACAGCGTCTTCAGTAATTCATTTCTTGGTACAACCTTTAGATATACAGAGTGCTTTTTGATCAGCTTCAAATCTTCAGATGATAGTTACTCTTCAGATGAAGAATAGTTTATTCAGATGATAGATAAGTCTTCAGTTTGTCTTCACGTTTTCAGATCGTCTTTAGGTCTTCAGATGATGAATATACTTCAGATAGAATTAAGTCTTCAGTTTGTCTTCATGTCTTCAAATTGTCTTCAGATCTTCAGATTCGTCTTCAAATCTTCAGTGCTTCTTCAAGTCTTCAAATTGTCTTCAGATCTTCAGATTCGTCTTCAAGTCTTCAGATGATAGTTACTCTTCAGACAGAGTCAAGTTTTTACTTTTCTTCAGATTCAGTGCTTCGCTTCATCTTCTGATTTGCATTTGTTCTTCTTCTTCTGATTCTGCATTTGTTCTTCTACACTTCAGATGAATACTTCAACCTGAGACACAATCTACAAAACAATACCTTTCTTAGTAGCACCTGATTTAATATGATCTTATTTGTTAATCATTAAAACCTAAGGCTACTGAGTCTTAAGTTAAGTTTGAATGCTCAGACTAATTCTTAGACTCAAAAATCTCATCCTTTTTAATGATGACAAATAAGCTATGTATAACTGACAAAATGTACAAAGGAAATGAAACATTTATTTTATTTACTTTGCTCCCCCTATTTATATTACTCCCCCTGAGAAAAACATTAATTCTTTATATGCCAAATCTTAGCTTCTCAGATACCAGTTGTTAATCTTTTAGATACCAGTTGTTATTCTTTATCATTAATGTTTCCTGCGAAAAACATTAATTCTTTTGATGCCAAATGTTAGCTTCTCAGATACCAGTTGTTAATTGTTTGTTAATCATTAAGATCTAGGGATACCACATGTTATTCTTTATTAAAATTTAAGGATATCACGTGTTATGACAGTATTTTGATATAGCTTGTTATCTTATGAGTTTCTTGACTTAAAGAATTTTGTTAGTTATATATTTCTCCCCTTTTGTCATTAATTAAAAAGCATTATTTCTCCCTTATTATTATTTCTCAGATTCTTGATACCAAAAAGTAAAATGTGATTAAATTATATCAACTGATAATATATATCAATCAGCAGTTAATAAGAGATTCTTAAATATATAACAGAAACATACACCAAAGACATTTAGGTATGTACAGAATAGAGATAGAAAGATCTTTATATTAATTAAGATTTTAAGAACATTATGAGAGAAAGAAAATTTTGAACAACTTTGACAAGGATTAATTGGGAGACTGGCTTCCACTGGTCTCATCTTCTTCTTCAATCCCAACTTCTTCTCTCAACTTAAGTAGACGCCTCTGAGTCTTCTCTAGCTTCTGGCGTAGCAAGGTGTTCTCCACCTTTAGCCTCTTGACCTCAGAGTCTTCCAGGGCTGGTCTTTTTTCAGGTTGACCATTAACCTTGAAGATGCTGGGTTGCCTGTGGTCATAGAGGTGTTCGATGTGAACCCTGTGATACTAGAGAAGCTTCATGATAATGGTGTTGTGGGGAAAGATTTCAGAAAGATCCTTTTCTCTTCTTATCATACCGAACAGAATGATCCAAGGAAGGTTTATTTGCTTCTTCATCAGAAGGTTGATAACACAGAACCTCTCCACTTTGGAGATGTGGTTATCTCCCATACTTGGGATCACGTAGCACTACAGGATTTTGAAGATAATTTTGGGAATGTCTTTCATCCCAGTTTCACAGTAGATTAGCTTGTTGAATCTTCCCGCACCACCATGATGATCTTCCCAGATATCAGAGAACTTGGCGCCTTGAGCCTTAACTCCCAGCACTTCCTCCAGAATTGCAGTGTTAACAGTAATCTCTTGACCCTGCACCTGGACCTTCATTAAAACTTTATTGTTTTCCTCCACCTTCTTCGCAGTTTTCCAAAACTCCCTAACACTATCTTCATGCCATCTCCAGTCAATGGTTTCGAAGAAGGGTAGCCATCCAGCCCCCTCAAATAGTTCGACAATGTCGTAGCCTTCATCAGCCAGGATTTTAAAGTTCATGATTTGAGTTTGGAAGATGGTGCCAGAGGACACCATAAAGGAGATAAGCGAGATAAATCTTTTTGGAGATTTTTAGAGGAGTCAAGAGTTTGAAAGAGACATATGAAAAGTTGCAGAGGAAATGAGATGGGTGATGAGGTTTGAACTGCTTCCCTTGTCTTGTATAAATAGTCTTATATAGCCCTTAAAGATAGCAGTTGTAGCGCTCACTTGGGAGAACGTGCGTCATGTAGCAGACAGGTGAAAAGCCATATCCTCTAATTACCCTCATCATTAGAGTTTACGGTTTTCAAGGACTTTTGAAATTACATCTTTTCAAAATATTGGTTGATTGTAGAGATTAAAAAGATGTTTAACTTCTTTTGACAAGAGAAAGAAAAAGAATAAATATTAAATAGAATTATTTAAATATAAATTTTGTTTTTAAGAACGGAAAAAAAAATTTCAGCAAGTATTCTCTAATTATCAAGGTGCAATATGCTTATAGACTAACTTCACATAGGCACAGATTTTTAAGTTGTAATATAGAACAATGTTACCATCAGAGATACTTATTGATTTTGGGTTGAAGAAGCATATCTGTTGTGACTCAATCTTGTCTTCAAAGACAGTTTTGTCCTTTCCATCTTCTGAGATAGCTTGTTGTTGATCTTTGATCTTCTTGCTTTAGGCGTTTCTTCTTCATAAGCAGCAATCATCATTATCCGATCCTCAAGGATTGAGATATACTTTTAATGGCTTAAGTATCAATCACCTCAGCATTTCTGACCCACAATTTTAGTAAGTTCATTGAGAACTTTCTGAACAGGTTCAGAGAATAGGGATGGTACTAAGTCAGAATTGTCTTCTCAAGAGTTGAGGCAGGCTTAGTGCATAGAGTATCAAACTCCTTAACATTTCTGACCCACAATTTTAGTAAGTTCATTGAGAACTTTCTGAACAGTTTCAGAGAATGGGAATGATATCACACTAGCCATCCTTTCAGAAAATTTTGTCTTGATCTACCCTTTCAGACGGTGTTGCCTTCTGATGTTCCATCTTCATCTTAGGATTATCTATAAAATCTGTTTTTCTGAAACATAAACAAACTAAAAATACCTTTCAGTGGCATTTGATTTTACTTACTTAAATTTGTTAATCATCAGGGAAATAACTTAAGTTAATAATTTTAATTTTACCATAATTCAACAAGTTAATTATTTTTATTTATGAGGAATATTATCATAATGTGAGCAGCACATTTAAACGAACATACAAATAATATAGACAGAGCACAAATATGAAATAACACAGATAAAGAGAAACTTGTAGATTAATGCAAAATAAAAGTTTAAAATTTTATTAAAGAAAAAAAATTATAAGATGATGACAAGTCACTCTAAAACAAAATCAATGACCATCAGCAGATGGATCCTCATTGGCATGTGCATTATCCTTTTCTGATTTCAGCTCTTGTAATTCCTTCTCAGCTATCTTCAGTCTCTTTGCAAGCCGATTCACCCTCTTGTGCACCCTTTTCAGATGATATGCACCCAACACCATCCTTGACCTTCCATGAGCACTCAGATGAACAGAAACACTTTTTCCTTTGTCATGGGATGCAAAGAGAGAATGGATAGCCACCTGGTTCTCTGGAGCTTCTTCTTTTTCAGATAAGGTCCGGTCTAACTGAGCGTACATTTCAGGAGTGAAGAAGTAAGGAGGCGGTTGGTTGAAGAGACTAACCATAGGAAAGCCCTTTTGCATTAAAATTTTCATAATTAGGGTGTTGTGGGGAAAGAGGTTCTCATTGCCCAAAGCATCTCTGAACATCATCTGATACAGCTGGACGAAGGGAAGACTGATTCTCCTCTTCATCAACAGATGACCCAACACAAACCTTTCTAGCTTACTGATAAGTAAGTTATTGCTTCATTTTGGTAGGATGCAGCAGTTCAGTACAACAATGAGAGTTCTGGGGATATCCAGAAGTTGAGAATGCTTATAAGGAGCAAGGAGTCTTCTGCCAAACAATTCTTCATCAAGAACAAACATTCCACCATTCAGTGATTCCCATCTCTCAAAGAAGTTGTCTCCTTTAACAGGGACACCAATCACTTCGCTCAGCACATTGGTGTCAACAAAAATAGTTCTTCCCTGCACCGTTGTATTAATTCCAGTTCTTCCTGGTTCAGCCACAACCTTGGAGTTGTTCCAGAACTCCAACACGCTTTCCTCGTGCCAAGGAGAGGAAATGTTGTTGAAGAAGGGAGTCCATCCAACAGCGTCAAAGTACTCAGATATTCTGTGACCAGCCTCGTCGAAGTCAGAGAGACGTACCATCTTTGAGAGGATGATTCTCTCGTCAAACATAGAGGAGTTTGAGTCATTTGATGATGCAGATATGTTGTCCATTGAGCACTGTTGAACTGAGAGACTGAGAGACTTGAAGTGTAGTTCCCATGCAGATCTTCTAATCCTTATATATATAGGCAATAAAGCGTGCTTCAAGCATTGATGAGGACGGTTACATGCATTGAACAGACATGGAGAGTTGTGCATCGTTCCAATTATGAGAAACCGGTTGGTGATCCATTGATTCACGTAGCGCTGTATCATAATTTTTGAGAAAATGATTTAAAACTAAAGACTCTTCAACTACTTAACTCACGATAGATTTAAATTAAATACAATAAATGGTTTTCACACATATTAAGACAATCATGCATTAACAATTTCAATAACAATTCGTAATTTTCAAAGCAGTTTAATAACTACATCTAAACTGAGATAGGAAGGATGTTACCAGTATGTAACTTGGGATGGGTGTACTTTCCTTTTCTCATCATGCTCTTTTGAGAGATGCTTCTGTAGCTTGAGTATTGAGCTTTAAGAAAATATTATCTTTTCTCATTTCTTTGATCTTTAGAGTTGCTTCAGCCTGGTAAGATTTCCATCTTCTGAGGATCTACTCCTTCTGCATTTGTTAGATGCTCAACCCGAAGGTGAGCTCTAATACCAATTGTTAGAACCACAGGAAACACTAGAAGGGGGGTTGAATAATGTTTTAAACTTTTTAAATAATTTTGGAAATCTTTAAAGTTATGACAAATGTATTAAGACAAATTATTATGAAAAACTTAAACTTAGAGTTAATAAAAATGTGCGGAAGATAAGAAAGATAAGTTTGACAAACTTTCAAACAATACTTAAGAAGGTTTTAAACAAACATTCAATTAACTTAGTTTCTTGTTTCAAACAGAGTTATTTAGAAACATCTCAAAGTACCTTCTGAAGATTATTACAGAGAATCTCTTCAGAACTGTTTCTGAACAACTTCAGATGATTGGTGATCGTTTGAAGTCTGTTTCTAACTTCTGAACTAAGTTCTTTTCAGACTCACTTCAGAGGTTCTTCCAAGTACATTTTCTGCAATACTTCAAATGATATGAGATAATTTAAAGTTAGTTTATCTTTGAAAACTGTTTTATTGAAATTTTTGAATTAGAGTTTGATATGAAAATTACTTTTCAATCCCCTTAGAAAATATAATGCTGAAAATAAATGAGTTTAAGGGAAAGAAGACTTAGCCAAGAATTTATCCTGGTTCACCCACCAACCCAGTGAGCTACATCCAGTCCCAGGGCAGACCACCACTGGATTTTCCACTATCTGAACTCAGATACAAGTATTCTTTTGCCACAGCCTCTTCAGGCGTAAACACAAGTATTACTATGTTTTCAACTGCCTCTCCAGGAAACTGATGCAGTATTATTTTACAGACAAGCCTCTCCAGGCTCAACAACAAGTATTCTTTCCTCCACCAAGCCTCTCCAGGCTCTCAGACACATATAGTGTTTACAACATAAACTAATTTTAAGTTTCTAAGAAACATAAACTCAGATTCCTCTTGTACTAAGGGTTAACTGAGTACTACTCAGGATACAGTGGACAATTCTAAGTAAAAGGATGTTACAGTGAGATAAGTGTATGAATTTCTAATTGGGTTCTTCTCTGTGTTTTTCTTCTTCAGAGAGGTTGCTTGAGAAGATATGGTTTGAGTTTTAGCCGGTTCTCTCTTGGGCTTGACCATTGGCAATCCTGAATTACATTCTCACTACTTAACTATGGGTTTGTCAATTCAGATTCTAGGATCTTGGGTGACTGATCATATATTATAATAAGTTCAACCCATAGGCAGATCAACATCTTCAAAGACTTTCTTAGGACTATTTATAAGTTCTGGAAATATAGCCGTTGAAGATTGTTTGGTTACCGTTGAGAAGAAGTGATTTGGCTCAGTATAGCCATTATGAAATAACTTCTTAAACGGTTGCTTCTTCTTAAGCAGAATAGGTGTGCAGATAGCTTAGCTCTGACACATTTAGATGAGCTCCATTACCTTGAGACGTTTTCCTTTAGCAGGTAGATATTCCTTTTCTCTCTTTTCTGCTTCTTCTTTTCTTTCACCTTTCTTCTCCGTGAGCGTGAGGAGGTATCCGTTAAATTTGTCTTTTAGCTTGTTTTGTGCTAGCTTCTTTTCTGCTTAGCTTCTGACATTTTCTCCTTTTTCTCTTTTGGACAGAGTTCCTTAACAGATATGTTTGAGCAATATTCTAGCTGTTGAACCCATGGTCTTTGCCTTTGTTAAGACTTCTCGTAGTTTGAGATTAGTCCACATAGTCAGATTTGAAAGTCTTCATGTCTTCAGATAGGTTGATGTATCTCATCATCTTGTTCAGAGAGTATGTGTTCAGAAGGTTTTAATCTTCACATACTTTCAGACGATTAGTGAGCTTTCAGATGGTTGCATTGTTTAAACGTGATGTCATCAGCTTCAACATATGCTTATCTCAGATGATTGTTTCAAGCATTTCTTAGTTCTTCACAATAAGGATACTTTTAGCAAGTTCCTTTCTTGTAGCAAAACTTGCTTCTTCTATTCTTCAGATGATAGCAGCTTTGTTCTTCTTTGTCTCTTCTTATTCTTCTGTGATTCAGATAGATAATGATGTTGAATTTAATAGACTTAGTTCAAATAGCTCTCTTGTCACTTTCTTGTTCAGTCTTTTGATACGTTCTGATCAGCAGTAGGTGCAGCAGGTCTGCGCACAATACTTTTTTGATGCAGGGGCGGCAGGCGTTGCAGAGTTTACTTATTTGTGCAAGACTTTTGATCGAGGTAGAAAAGCATGTCTAACCTTTGTGTTAAAATAAGTGTAGTTCATTGGGTAAAGTGTTCTTCACACTTAACAGCGTCTTCAGTAATTCATTCCTTGGTACAATCTTTAGATATACAGAGTGCTTTTTGATCAGCTTCAAATCTTCAGATGATAGTTACTCTTCGGATGATGAATAGTTTATTCAGATGATAGATAAGTCTTCAGTTTGTCTTCATGTTTTCAGATCGTCTTTAGGTTTTCAGATGATGAATATACTTCAGATAGAATTAAGTCTTCAGTTTGTCTTCAAGTCTTCAAATTGTCTTCAGATCTTCAGATTCGTCTTCAAATCTTCAGTGCTTCTTCTAGTCTTCAAATTGTCTTCAGATCTTCAGATTCGTCTTCAAGTCTTCAGATGATAGTTACTCTTCAGACAGAGTCAAGTTTTTACTTTTCTTCAGATTCAGTGCTTCGCTTCATCTTTTGATTTGCATTTGTTCTTCTTCTTTTTTTGATTCTGCCTTTGTTCTTCTACACTTCAGATGAATACTTCAACCTGAGACACAATCTACAAAACAATACCTTTCTTAGTAGCACCTGATTTAATATGATCTTATTTGTTAATCATTAAAACCTAAGGATACTGAGTCTTAAGTTAAGTTTGAATGCTCAAACTAATTCTTAGACTCAACAGTCTTTGTTCCAAAACCTTAGACCTAAGGATGGAGGGGTGGTGACCTTTGGAGGAGATTAGAAAGGCAAAATCACAGGCATTAGTGTAGGAACCACATGAAACACTAGAAGAGGGGGTTAAATGGTGTTTTAAAATTTTAAGCTAATTTATGAAAACCTTTTCGTAAAAGACATCAAATGAACGTTTTCAAGTTATTATGAAAAACTCAGTTGACAAATAAAAGTTTATCAGAGTTACGCGGAAGTTATGGACATTCGTTTTCAGAAACTTGCTGACTTTAATAAAACGGATAAGCATTTTATGCACACTTCAGATGGTTCAAGAACATCTTCATAAACTTTGTTTTAAACTAGATTCAATATATAAAACCATTTGTTCAAAAATGTTTTGCATTATTATTTTCCAGACTTAGTTACTTGCTGAAAAGCTTGCTGAACCATTTCAGAAGGTTCAGTAGGTACTCTTTTGAAAAGATTTGTTTAATAAAAGAAGTTGTAATTATGCGAAACACAGATTCACTTTTCAGATCCTCCCTTGGTTAGAAATAAACAAGTAATAACAGAATATAAAGAACTAAGGGTAAAGATAGATTTACACAAAGAGTTTATACTGGTTCATTCACTAACTCAGTGAGTTACATCCAGTCCCAGGGCAAACCACCACGGGATTTTCCACTATCTGAACACAGATACAAGTATTCTTTTATCCCAGCCTCTTCAGGTTTACCAAGTATTCTTTGTTATCAACTGGCTCTCCAGGCAACTTAGTGCAGTATTCTTTTCTCCAAGCCTCTCCAGGCTTAACAAGTATTTTTTGTTATCAACTGCATCTCCAGGCAACTCAGTGCAGTATTCTTTTTTATCAAGCCTCTCCAGGCTCTACCCAAGTATTCTTTTACAGTCAAGCCTCTCCAGGCTCAAACAAGTATTCTTTTCTATCAAACCTCTCCAGGCTCTACCCAAGTATTCTTTCTTCCTCCAAGCCTTTTCAGGCTCTCAAAGTATTATTTCTTCCACCAATCCTCTCCAGGCTTTCCAGAGTATTGTTTCTTTCACCAAGCCTCTCCAGGCTCTCCAGAGTATTGTTTCTTTCACCAAGTCTCTCCAGGCTCTAATACACTTAATGTGTTTACAATTAAGAATAGAATTTAAGTTTCAGCGAAACTTAAATTTCAGTTTTCTTGTACATAGGGATTATGGAGTAAAACTCAGAATACAAAGGTTAAGTTCTAAGTACAAAGAATGACTGAGTTATTAGTGTATAAATATGGGCTTTAATTCATCTCTGTAGATTCAGAAGGTTGGTTGTATATGATCTGTATTGAGCTTGGCCAATTTCTTCTGTGAGCTTGATAAATACCATGGTTAAGGATAGATGATTAGGAGTTCATGGTTGCCCATTTTGGTCAGTTCCTAGTGAATGAATCTTTAGGAATTTGGCCGACCCATCGGCTTCTTCAAAGACTTTCTTGAGGCTATTTATATGTTCTGGAAATATAGCCGTTTGAAGACCGCTTGATTTTTCCTTTGAGAAGAAATGATTAACCTCATAGAGCCGTTGTGAAATAACTTCTCATTCGGTAGCTTCTGCCTTAAGCAGATAAGGTGTGAAGATGACTTGGTTCTGACACCCTGTAGATAAGCTCTTTTATCTTGAGAGATTTTCTTCGTCTTCAGCAAGTTTATATTTCTCTCTCTTCTTCTTTCTTCATTTCTCTTATTGTGAGTGTAAGGAGGTAGGATATTGAGACTCGTTAGACTTCTCCTTTTGCCCGTTGTGAGTTAGCTTCATTGCTTCTGTGAAATAGGGCATAGTAGGTGTGTAGATATAGATATTGTTCTGACACCTAGCTATTTTACTCACATATTTTCTCCGAGAGTGAAATTGCCTCTTCAGCAAGTTGGCTTAGCTTCTCTCTCCTTTTCTTCATCTTCTTCTTCTTATCCATAGTGAAGTTAGCTTTTCTTCCTGAAAAGACTTCCGACTTCTGATGGCGTGTTGCAGAGTTTGTACAAAAGTAGGTGTACAACATCGCTGACCTATCTCTGATCACTATTTGCTTTTCTGCCTTTTTTTTTTCTTTTTCTTCCTCTAACAAAGCTTCTTGAAAATAAGGAAAACAACTTTTGCTACTATTTCCTTTCTAGATGAAGGCACAAGACATTTAGACAATTTTCTAGTTATTAATCAAATGGTCTTTGCCTTTGTTGAGACTTCTCGACATTCAAGATTTGCCCACGTAGTCAGAGAGTTGAGATTATTCATATCTTCAGAATGTTATATGACATGTCTGGCTTCTTCTTCTTCTTCAAATAGTTTGAAATGCCATATCATTTCAGAGAGTTGATTTACTTCAACACTTTTCTTCTTCAGATTGCTTCTTCTAGATTTGCTTCTTCTATTCTTGATATTGTTGCTTCGCTGTTCTACCTTGTTCATGATGGTCTTTCATGAACTTGATTCCGACTTTCATTAGCTGATTCAGCATGATGATTTCTTCACTTGTGATTGCTTCAACATGTTTACCATTTCAGCATGTTTGACTTATCTTAGTCTTCCTTGATGTCTTCCAAATAGTTTGACCTTTCAAATAGTTGTTTTGATGTTCTTCTTCTTAGTCTATTGCTTCTTCTTTCTTCTTCTCTTCTTCGGATAGTTTCTAGTTGTGTTGTGCTTCTTCTTGGCTTAATGCTTCTTCCTTGTGATCTTCTTAGTCTTCTAGTCTTCTTCTTTGATTCGGAAAGTTGGTCAATCTTCAGAGAGTTGCTTCAATGCTCTTCTCTCATTTTCTTGATCTTCTGTTCTCCTTCAGCAGGTTTCTTCTTTCAGCAGGTTGCTTCTACAAGATTCCTGAAATACACAGACAAATACCTTTCTCAATAGCACCTGTTTTCTTATATTCTATTCTAATTTGTTATTCTAATTTTTTAATCATTAAAACCAAGGATAATAAGTCTTAAATCTAATTTAGTTACTTAAATTAATTCCGAGACTCAACAATTAGTTCAGTAGGTATATCTCCTCTATCTGTAATCCATAATGTCCAGGTCTTCAACACAACCTGCTGAGCATAAGTCAATTGTGTGACAGTTGTTTTGTTGTATCCTTCACAAAGGATGGCTGCATAGTCAGAGACTCTGATCAAATCATTTTTACTGCCAAGAGACACAATAATGTGTACAAAATTGATCTTGAGGACCTTGCTTATAAAAATGTGACTTGTCTTATTTCTGTGAAAGATGAAAAATAGATTTGACATCAGAAACTTGGGCATGCCAGCTTGAGATTAATCTCAAAGCTTACAAAACATAATCTTGTAAAAGGCTTACCCAAGCTCTCCTTCAAATCTGACATTTTGTGTGAAAATTTTCTAAAGGGGAAACAAACCACAAATTCTTTTAAAAGTATAAATGTTGTTTCCACATCAAGACCTTTAGAACTTCTTCACATTGATTTGTTTGGTCCTACGAGAACAGAAAGGATGATACTTTTGAGAACTTTGCCAAATTCTGTTAAAGGGTGCAAAATGAGGAAGGATTTTGCATATCTGCTATTAGAAGCGATCATGAAGGTGAGTTTGAAAACTCAAGCTTCAGTATGTTCTGTGATGAGAATGGGATCTCTCACAATTTCTCAGTGGCTAGGACACCTCAACAAAATGGGGTTGTTGAGAGAAAGAACAGAAGCTTGCAGGCGATGGGTAGAACCATGCTCATTTCAAGCAACCTTCCATGGTCATTCTGGGCAGAGACTGTTCACACAACTTGCTATATCCAAAATAGAATTTTGGTAAGACCTATTTTCAATAAGACTCCCTATGAATTGTGGAGAGAAAGAAAACCCAACATTTCATATTTTCACATTTTTGGCTGTGAGTGTTTCATACTCAACACCAAGGATGATCTGGGTAAGTTTGATTCAAAATCTGACAAAGGATTCTTCATTGGTTATTCAGAAACCTCTAAGGCATACAGAGTTTACAACTCTAGAACCCTAACTGTTGAAGAAACCATTCATGTTAGATTTAATGATGTTAAAGAGACTGATAGGGAACTATTAGAACTAGAAGAGGATTTTGCAGGAATGGAACCTAAACCTACTTCAGAGACTTCAAAGGCTAAGGATGAAGAACCTGCTAAAGGACCCTGTGAAGTACCTGCTGAAAAGTCAACTCTTCAACCTGCTGAAACTGATACTCATCAGAGAGTTGATGCTGAGTCTCAAAATGAGCAAGCTTTCCCTCACTGGCGTGAGTGGAAATACAGAACTCATCATCCTCGAGAGCAAATCATTGGTGACACTTCAGAAGGAGTAAGAACAAGATCAAGGCATAGAGAAGTCAATAATCTTGCCTTCCTTTCTGAAATTGAGCCAAAGAATATTGAGGAAGCTCTGCATGATGAAGGGTAGATCCTAGCCATGCAAGAAGAGCTTAATCAATTTTCCAGGAGTGATGTTTGGACTCTTGTTCCTAAACCCAATGAGAAAACTATTATAGGAACCAAGTGGGTGTTTAGAAACAAACTTTCTAAAGATGGTCAAGTTGTCAGAAACAAAGCCAGACTTGTTGCCCAAGGCTACAATCAACAAGAAGGTGTTGATTTCACTGAAACTTTTGCTCCAGTAGCAAGGCTTGAAGCCATTAGGATTTTACTTTCCTATGCAGCAAATAATGGCATCAAACTATATCAAATGGATGTTATGAGTGCCTTCTTAAATGGTTTCATTGAGGAAGAAGTATTTGTTAGACAAAGCATCAATGGGCTGATATATTAACTAAACCACTTGCTGAAGATAGATTCAAATTTATCAGAGAAAATTTGAACATTCTCACACTTTCTGAAAATTAATTTTTACTGAATTGCTTACACAGAAAGTGTTGATATGCATGATAAGTGAAAATCATATGATAAATTAGAGCACTTTTTAGTTCACTTATCAAGGATAAAATGGTATTTTTGCCCCAGTTTAATCCTTTTTTATTAAATATTAGATAAATTGTATTTATTAATCTTAGGTTTGAATTTGATGCTATTTTGATAGAAATATTGCTGATTTTTGCGGAATATTGCAAGGATTTGATTTGAGGGAAAGATAGCATTAAATAAGGGAGATATCTGCAAGATTTGAAGTTTGATTGAAGGCAATTAATGAAGATTGGAAGATTATTTATGAGAAATAATGAAGATTTGAAGAATATCTGAGAGCCATTAATGAAGATATCTCTGCCAATCAAACAAGGATTCTGCAGACAACCTTCCCAAATAAATCAAAGATGCTCAATAAATACAAAGATTTCATCAAATAAAGGGAAATAAGGAAAGACAAATCAACCAAAACCAGTCTCGGGGAGAGATCAAATTAAAAAGAGAAAGTTTGGAGCTACAGGACGCATGCTGCGCTTCAACCTGTGCTACAGCGCAGGATGAAGCGCAAGCTCTCTGGAACCTGCGCTGTAGCGCAGGGTGAAGCGCAGATCACGCTGATTCTTGCCCTTTTGCCGTTTTTAGATAGATTTCTCCCCAATTTTCTTTTTCTTTCCTTAGCCTATAAATAGGAACCTCTTGCACCAGATCAGGTGTGCACGATTATTGTAATTTAGTTATATTCCAGTGATAATGCACCCGTTCTAATTTTAGAGTAGGAGAGGAGGAGCGCTTCACAAGGATTAAAGATGGTGACAGCATCTTCGGTGGTTTGTATGGCTACCTTGTGTAGTTAACTCTCCATTAGGATTGAATGTAATCGATTCCATTCCCAAGTGTATGTTGAACTCTATCTATTTATTTATGCAGTTCCCTAGCTATAATATTGGTAATCTTGTTATGTGCTTAATTCCTAACTTCCGCGCTTGCGCCGAAGCTATAGGCTAGTTTGTAATTAACATTACGACTAGGATTGAGTTTGGGGGAGCCTAGACATAGGAAACTCAACCTCTGAGTGAATGAGAATACTCGGTTAACCAGTGACTGAAACATGGGTCTTGCTAATGATTGATGGGTAGTGTGAGTATCCTAATGAAGAGCATCTAAAGGATAGGCATGGTCTAATGGATCGATAGCAAAGGATTAGTTGATTGTCAATCCAGGAAGTGAAACGTGGATGTATTCTAATGAGTGATGGGTAGTGACAGTACTCTAGCGAAGGTGCGTCCAGAGGAGTAGGCCTCGTTTATCAATTAGTTCTTTTACAAACAGAATAAAGAAAGCAAAATAAGCCGAGGGTAAGTCTGTCGCTTGGGAGAACCCGCATGGATTACCTTTGAGTGTGAGTGGCGCCTGGTAACTCGGGGTCTTAGCAATATAGTTTGTCTACAGTGTTATAGTTCAAAGCCTATAAATAATAGGTAGTCTCGACATACATGAGGGGTGTGATGAGATGAAGTTCAATCCTAATCCAAGTAAAGTGTCTCTAACTCTTCCTTTCTAAATTCAATTGATTATTAATTTGCTTTTTACGTTTTTCGCATAATAATATTCTCAAAACCCGTTTTTTTCCTTTGATAATTAGATCACGAGTATACGTGAATTGACCGTTCCCTGTGGATACGATACTTTTCTTATTATTATACTACTGGATTTTTGGTTCGCTTGTCAGAAACCCATCAATGCACAAGTGGTATCCTGAATCTATTTCCTACTTATTTTCACTTCTTCAGTATGCTCTGGTTACCCTTTTGATTGATGACAAAAGGGGGGAGTATTAAGAAGCTAACAAAATCTGAAGTTAAGTGTTTCAGAAGGATTCATTGATTCAGGGGGAGCTAGTTTTTTTAAGCAAGTTGTAGCAAGAAGCTCTGTCTCAGTATCTGTCATAGGGAGAGAATTGACGTAGAATTACCAGAGGCTATGGCTATACCTGCTAAGGACTGGCTTCTTATCAGAAAACTGCACACAGAAGCTGAAGTTTATTCTAAGTATGCTGCTGAGAAGGCTGGTTGCAGGGGTTTCAAGCCACCTAGACCTATCACCATGAAACCATCCACCAAAGTTTATTGGCAACCAGATAGGATTGTACCAAGGCTACCGTTTGCAGAAGGTCCTGAAGACATGGGCAAGCAACCAAAGTTCTATACTGCTTACCTGGAACATCCTGAACCTCTCAACAAAGAAGAATGGGAAAAACTCCCTGAAGTCCATGAAGCTTATAGGGGTTTTGACCACATTTATAGGGACAGGATCTGGGATTCCTACTGGGCTGAAAGAGAAAAGGAAGGGTCTTGCTCTGGTACCAGATATGACTTTGTTGAATGCATGACCAAGAGCTCCCTTTCTACTCAAGAGTTTAAGACTTGGTTCCCTGGGAATTTTCCTAGCTGTGACCATCTACTGAAGGTGTACAGTGAAGAAGACTGGGCTGCTGTGCCATATTCTCCTGCTGTTTATACCTGCTTGGTGGCTAATCCTGCATATTATGGTTTTCTTATTGGTTTTGTGGAAATCATCTTTCACTGGAAGCATGTGTACATAATTTTCAAGGAAGCTGATGTTGCTGAAGTGCTTTCCATGAAAGAGGAAGACATCAGAAGGCTGAGGAGGAAGAACAATAGACTGCAAAATATGATGAGGCATTTGAATGTTGTTTCTCTTCGCACTCAGAGTGTAGATCCCAAGCCAAAGCTCAAGAGGACCAACAGTTTTTAATTTACCTAATTTCAGAAAGTCTATGTGTTCATAATTCTGTGTTTGAACCTTCTGAATGCTATATTCTCTCATTTCATGAAATATGATTGTGACTACGTACATTTATTGCTCTTATACCGTATTTAAATCTGGTGCGTATGATTATGTGTTGCAATGATTGAATTCTCTTGCTTGAACTGATATGTTACCTACCTTATACATTCATTAATTGGTATTTATTACGTCAGTGTGTTTCTACCCACCTTTTGAATAATGATAAAAGGGGGAGTATTAAAAAGAAAAGAAAGAAAGGATAAAAGAAAAATAAGTATCTGAATCAGGGGGAGTATTTTCTAAGTCTTTACTGCTTAATTTCCTTTCAGATATTTGCTGGAATTCTTTTTAAAACAATTTTGTCATGATTAAAAAGGGGGGGAATGTTGAATCTCAAAATGTTATTAAAAGGTTAATAATGTTTTAAGAACTCACATTTCCTAAGTTTTAATAGACAACAAATTTGGTTTAAAAAGGGATTAATTATTATGAGAACAGTATCACTTGAAGGTATTTTGCTTTACTGTTTCAGTAAGTACTATAAAGAAGAAGCCTCAAGTTGAACCTGCTGATATGAGGAACCTTCTGAAGAGCCAAGACCTGCTGAACTCATATCTACCTTCTGAAGTGTTACAGAATCATTTATTATAGAAGAACTGCTGAAGACCGCGCTATAAATGTTGACTGTAGTATGAAAGCTGCCTTCTCAAGAATTCATACATCATTAATGTCTGAAGCAAGTTTGATCCATTTAAGGAATATTTTCAAAGTTCCTTTTTGTTATCAAAGTCATCTTACCTTAAAAGGAACCTGCTGTTCGCGTCAGAGCAGTGTTGCAGACTGCAACATCTGCAAATCTCAAAAGTCAGAAGCTTTAAAGAAGATTGTTTCACAACGTCTCAAAGAGCATTTATTGCCATCTCTCAATGGCAAATGAAGTACTCTTCAACGGATTTATTTCAAGACTCTATATATAGCATCTCAAAATACTTTGAAGGTGGTGAAGCCCAAGAGAGAGTTGACTTAGCTCAATAAGAAATTCTATCAAGCCAACACTCTGCTGAAATTACTTTGAATTTCCTTGTACAAGAACCATTGTGTTTAAGTTTCTCAGAGACTTAAACTTTCTTTCATTGTAAACACTGTTAAGTGTCTGAGAGCCTAGGGAGGCTTGGAGGTACAAAGAATACTTGTGTTTAGCCTGAAAAGGCTGTGTCCAAAGAATACTTGTGTTTAGCCTGAAGAGGCTGTGTCCAAAGAATACTTGGTGTTTTAGCCTGAAGAGGTTGTGTGCAAAGAATACTGGTAATCTTGCGGGATTAGTGGAAATCCAGTGGTGTGTTTGCCCTGGGACTGGACGTAACTCACTGTGTTAGTGGCTGAACCAGGATAAATTGTTTGGCTAAGTTTTCTCAACCCTTATCTCTTTACTTTCTGTTTTAACTAACAAAGGAGGGTTCTGAAAAGTGATTTTATAAATCCTCGCAGCAAAACAATTTTCCTTATCACGTAAAAATATTTCAAAAGCATTTTACTCAACCTGCTGAGTCATATCAGCAAGTTGCTGAAAACTTCATTTTCGGAAGGTTGCTCAAATCTTTTCACAAACTTTTTCCTTGTTATAAAAGGTTTTCATAAAATCTGTAAAGAATTATAAAACACTATTCAACCCCCCCCTCCTTTTAGTGTTTCCTGTGCTTCTAACAAGGCTATCTTTCTTCTTAAACAGTTTTCTGTTGAGCTTGGAGAGGCTTGGTAGGAAAGAATACTTGTTGTAGAGCCTGAAGAGGCTTAATAGAAAAGAATACTTATATATCTGATCTGATAGTGGAACATCCTTAGCTGGTTGGCTTTGGGACTGGACATAGCTCACAGTGGTGTTTGTGAACCGATATAAATCTTTGGCTAAATTCTCTGATAAGTGAAAATCATATGATAAATTAGAGCACTTTTTAGTTTACTTATCAAGGATAAAGTGGTATTTTGCCCCAGTTTAATCCCTTTTTATTAAATATTAGATAAATTGTATTTATTAATCTTGGATTTGAATTTGATGCTATTTTGATAGAAATATTACTGATTTTTGCAGAATATTGCAAGGATTTGATTTGCAGGAAAGATGGCATTAAATAAGAGAGATATCTGCGAGATCTGAAGTTTAATTGAAGGCATTTAATGAAGATTTGAAGATTATTTGAGGGAAATTAATGAAGATATCACTGCCAATTAAACAAGGATTCTGCAGACAACCTTCCCAATAAAATCCAAAATGCTCATTAAATGCAAGATTTCATCAAGAAAAGGAAAACAAGGAAAGACAAATCAACCAAACCTAGTCTCGGGGAGAGATCAAGTTAAAAAGAGAAAGATTGAAGTTGCAGGACGCATTCTGCGCTTCAACCTGCGCTGTAGCGTAGGGTGAAACGCAGCTCTCTGACTTTTGCGCTGCAAGCAGCGCTGTAGCACGGGGTGAAGCGCAGAACACGTGATTCTTGCCTTGTTGCCGTTTTTAGATAGATTTCTCCCCAATTTTCTTTGTCTTTCCTTAGCCTATAAATAGGACCTTCTTGCACCAGATCAGGTGTGCACGATTATTGTAATTCAGTCATATTTCAGTGATAATTCACCAGAGCTAATTTTAGAGTAGGAGAGGAGGAGCGCTTCACAAGGATTGAAGATGGTGACAGCATCTTCGGTGGTTTGTATGGCTACCTTGTGTTGTTAACTCTCCATTAGGATTGGATGTAATTGATTCTATCCCCAAGTGTATGTAAACTCTATATTATTATTTCCTGAGCACTCTGTCTATAATATTGGTAATCTTATTCTGTGCTTAATTCCTAACTTCCGCGCTTGCGCCGAAGTTATAGGCTAGTTTCGACTAGGATTGAGGATGGGGGAGCGGATTCTGAAGAAACCCATTCTCTGAGTGAATAAGAGGACTCGGTAGCCAGTGAATCGAAACATGGGCATTGCCAGTGATTGATGGGTAGTGTGAGTACTCTAATGAAGGTCGTCTACAGGATAGGCATGGTTATTAAATTACCGATAGCAAAGGATTAGTTGATTGTCAATCCAGGAAGCGAAACGTGAATGTATTCTAATGAGTGATGGGTAGTGATAGTACTCTAGCGAAGGTGCGTCCAGAGTAGTAGGCCTTGTTTATCAATTTGTTCTTTTACAAACGGAATAAAAGAAAGCAAAATAAGTCGAGGGTAAGTCTGTCGCTTGGGAGAGCCCGCATGGATTACCTTTGAGTGTGTGAGGCCGCTGGTAACTCGGGGTCTTAGCAATATAGTTTGTCTACAGTATTATAGAGTAAACCTAAAATAATAGATAGTTTTTACATGCACGAAGGGTGTGATGAGATGAAGTTCAATCCTAATCCAAGTAAAGTGTCTCTAACTCTTTCTTTCTATTTTTATTACTTATTAATTTGCAATTTATAATTTCCACGCATAATATCCTCACAAATATGTTATTTGTCTCTTGATAAATAGACCACGAATATAAGCGAGTTGACCGTTCTCTGTGGATACGATACTTTTCTTACTATTATACTACTGGATTTTTGGTTCGCTTTCAAGAAACCCATCAAGTATTTTTGGCGCCGTTGCCGGGGAACGGTTTCCAATTCGTGTAGACCTTGGCTTTCTTTTATTTATTCTTCTTATTATTTTAGGAAATTTATTGTTTTTCTATTATTATTAATTTTTCTTCCACACTTACCTTTTTCAAAGTTTCTTGTTTATGCTTTTGAGAGGCCAGGTGTCCCCCAATCAATTACAACCTGATCCAGAAACAGAAAGGACATCAAGGAAGAACGTAAGTAGAAACAAGAGAAGGAGACGAGGGAGGAGTCGAGAAGAAAACAAAAATATTTTATTTTTAATTATTTTATTTTTATTATTTTCTTTTTAAAAAAATTATTTTTATTAATTTTTTTAAAAAAAATATTTTTTTAATAAAAAATATATTTTTTTTTTCGTTTTTCAAAAAAAAAATTATTGAAATTATTATTATTTTTTTGTTATTTCGTTCTTCTCATCTGATCTAACATTTGTTTGAGCTTCTTGATTATTTCTCTTGAGAGGACAGGTGTAGAAGGAACAGAAAAGGGGCAAGCATAAGCTCAAGGAGACAATCTCAACACTCTCTGTCCAACCACCCCAAGAGAAGTAGATATTGAATAATGGTTACTGAATGGCAAAATCCATCAAGTTGTATAGATATTTTTTTATTTATTTTATTTTATTTTATTTTATTTTTATGTCTATTTTTAGGATTTTTAGGAAAATTTTATTTTATTATTTTGTTCTTCTCACCCTTGTGCAAGTTCTTGATTTTTGCTCTTGCAAGGACAGGTGTCTCAAAAATCAATTGCCATTTGACCCAGGAATAGAGAGGACATCTAGAAAAACCAAGAGCAGAAACAAAAGAAAGAAACAAGGGAGAAATCAATTAGAAAACAAAAAGATGGCTGAAGATCAACACCCAATCCCTCAAAAAAGAGTCTTAGGAGATTATGTCAAGCACCAAAGACCTCGACATTACTCAAGCATAGCTATATTAGCTACATCGAAGCCCTTAAGAATAAAGCATGCACATTTAAATCTCATCAGTGCCCACCAATTCACAGGATTGGATCATGAAGATCCACATACACATCTTTCTACCTTTTATGAATTGATTGGTACTATGGGATTTGAGGAAGGAGATTTAGAATCAGTCTACTTACGATTGTTTTCTTTTTCTTTAATAGGTAAGGCTAAGGAATGGCTGCAATCATACCCAAATCAAAGTCTAACCAGTTGGGGTGTGGTTGAGGAAAAATTTTTAACAAGATTCTTCCCACCAGAGAAGCATATTCAAGCCAAAACAAATATTTCTACATTCAGACAAGGGATAGATGAGCCACTATGTGAAGCAAGGGAGAGATACAAGTCTTTGTTGCGCAAATGTCCCAATCATGGCTATGACGACATAGCCTAACTCAACATATTCTGCAAGGGACTCCAGTCAGATTCAAAGTCATTCATAAATGTTGCAGCGGGAGGTACTATCTTATCCGTAGATGCTGATCGAGCAATAGCTATCATTAATAGTTTTGCACAAAACGATCAACAAGCTCAAAGTGGAAGACAGGCTGCTCAATCATCAAAGAAAAGGGTGCTAGAACTCAATCAAAGTGATGCTCTCTTAGCCGAGAACAAGCTCATTAAACGACAACTAGAGGCACTTACAGAGCAATTGAAAGCACTTCCTCAACAACTGCAAGCAGTGCAATCTCAACTTTGTCAAGCCCAACAGGTCATTTGTGACTTTTGTGGAGGCGACCACCCCAATGGTCACTGCTCCTATGAGGATATTCAAGAAGAACAGGTCAACTATGGGGGAGACCAGGAAAGGCAAGATAATTTCTCCAACAATTCTTGAAGAAGCCAAGATAGAGGGGCCACAATGCATGAAATAAGTTCAAGAATTGAGGAGAAGCTCAATAGACTCATACAAGATATGAATTTCAGTCAAAGAACCATAGAGACAACATTTAGAAACCTGTAAACTCAAGTGGAGCAAGTAAGGAAGCAATTTTCTGCACAACAGGAGTTTTGCAATTCAATATCCACCAGAAGCGGCAAAGAAATAGTAAAAGGTATTGGTGATAACTTGGTAGCGGAAAAAGAAGTCTTAGAAAGGAAGGAACAAGAGATTGTAGTTGATAAAGAAAGTAAAGAGAAAGATGAATCAGAATACAAGATTGAATCAAAGACAAGAGAAAAGGAACTTCCACCAAAGCTTCATCACCGAGAGCTACCATACCCCAAGAATCCTACCAAAAAGAGTCGTGACAAGGAATTTATCAGATTCATGGATATAATGAAAAGGCTTCAGATCAACATTTCTTTAATAGAAGCCATGGAACTAATGCCCACATATGCCAAATTCATGAAAGAAGTGTTGACCAAGAAGAGGAAATTCCCAGAAGATACTGTAGAACTGGAAGCAGGATGTAGTGCAATCATCTCTAAAGAACAACTTCCACAGGAAGAACTACTCAAAGGAATTATTCATAAAGATGAAGAAGAGGCAGTACAAGAGGAAGAAGAAGATCATAAAGAAGAGGTCTACATCACAAGTAAGTCACTTGACCCAGGTAAGTTTACTATACCTATCTCTGTTAGTAATTTACCACCTACTCATGCTTTATTGGATCTTGGAGCAAGCATCAATTTGATGCCGCTATCGTATTTTAACAAGCTGGGTAATGTGAAGGTCAACCCTGCAAAGGCAAAGTTACTTCTTGCAAATAAATCCACCCAACGCCCTTATGGGATAATAGAGGAGATACAAATCAAGGTGGACATATTGCATATGTTGTGGACTTCTACGTTGCAAAGACAGAAGAGGAGGATACTGATGTCCCCCTAATAATAGGAAGACCCTTCATGAAAGCTGCCAAGATGATTGTTGATGTTGATCGGGGAAAATATGAACTAAGCTCAAAAGATGAAAGTATTGTGTTTCATATTGATAGAGGAATCCCCAAATTAAAACAAACTCCTGAAATGATGAGTCCTACTGATGGGAAGCTGTCATCAAATTCAGAGCATAGAGCCATATTGAAGAATTGGTCAGATTGTTCCAAGGCAAGATTATGGGGAGGTTTATGGGCCAGAAAAAGGAAGGGTGCAGCACACAAGCTCACCAAAATATTTCAGTTTCAGCCACCTTGGGAGAACAGGCGTCGAGCTATCAGATGTTAAACAAGCGCTTTCTGGGAGGCAACTCATGGATTTTTAAAGTCTTTAATTAATTTTAGTTTTGTTTTATTTTCTAGTTGTTAATTAGGATTCTTCATTTTTTAGGATTTAGGAAATTTTCAAAATTGATTGGAATAAGTTTGTGGAAAATAAAATGTTTAAATAATAGGAAGCAGCAGAAAAACGTGACTGAAAATTGCAAAATTACATTCTGTTTTCTGCGCTTCACCTGCGCTGTAGCGTAGGTAAAGCGCAGGAATGCAATTTTAGTCACTGTCTTCTGCGCTTCACTTGCGCTGTAGCGCAGGTGAAGCACAACAGTACAAAATTTAAAAAATTCTCTTGTTTTCACATGTACTGTTTCTCTACTTCCTAAGCTTTTCTTTTCACTTTTTCCAGTCACAAATCTCCATCAATTTTGAAATTTTCAAGTTTGATTTTTTACCAATTGAAATCTTCATGATTTGAATTTTAGAATAGCAACTTTAGGATTATGAATGTGTATAATGTTGATAATTGCTATCTTGAATATGATTATGACTATGTGGAACATGAAGAATAATTTGCTTGATTGGAATGCCCTTTGTTTTGTGTGTTATTGAATTTGAAAGTGTTATGCTCTGTTTCTTTCAAAAATCTTGAACTTTCACTTTCTATGGATTGATTGAATGCTTGCAAAAAAAATGGGTATGATTTGTTTTTAGGAATTCATTACCAAGTGCACTGAACTTTTGTTGTGAAAATATTAATTCTTTGAATTATGCATGCAAATTGGTTAATGATAGGCTTCCATGTTCTTCATGAATTGCACAGACTGCTGCAAGGTATAAAGACCAATTGACCTCAAACCAATCAGGAGTACTAGACCCATACCCAAGCATGCTGCTTGAAGAGTTCCAGATATTCTTGCAGTGGCCTGGGGACAGGCCTATTCATCCAGGGGGAGGTGGAGCAGCAGCAGGACAAGGACTTACAGGATACAGAGGATGAAGATTGATACTTGTGTTTTCTTTCTTTTAGTTTTTCTTTTATTTTCTATTATTTTATAGAATTTTATTTTTAGTTAATTAGAATTTTTGTTTTGTATTTCAATTTTTTTTTAATTTTTAGAATTTTTAAAATTTTTAGGACCTTAGGAATTAGGATTTAAGGCAACTTTTTCAAAATTCTCTGTAATTAAGTAGTTTAACTAACCCGACTAAGAAAGATGATAGGGTTTTGTGATTAATTCCATAATCAGTTAGGATCATGATGCTTCTCAAGAGAACCTATCAGGATAGTTAATTAAAACCAGTAAGTGTTTTATCAAGGAATTTTAGCCAATAATCGGTGAGCTGTGAGCCCAAACACTGAAATTGAGAGCTTTTCACCGCTGCTTGTCAACTGTTATTGCTTGAGTTTCTGAATTTTGTCTTACTAGTGGAAGATATGGAAGTGACAAAGGCATGTTTTGTGATTATAGTATTTTGCTCAGTGCCAAATAGCCAACCTTGATTAAATGTTTCCATTTATTGATTGCCCATTTGAGCCTTTAATATTTCTTTTCTAATGCACCCTAGCCATACTTAATGATTATATCTTGTCCTTTCACACTTGGGATAGAGAGCAAGGTGCAACACAACAAAATGGGACAAGAGGTTGGTGAATTGAAAGCTCAAAGAGATTCAAAGAGCAGGCACAAGAAATCACAAAGAAGGATACTCCCCCACAAATAAATTCTCTATGTTATTGTTTATGTAAAAAAAAATCTGCACAAAAGTGTGGAATTGAATAAGTTGGGGGGAGTACTTCTTCAAACAAAGAGGCCAAGCTGAAAAAAAGGGTAACAATTCAAGAATGACCAGGTGAATGGACAGAAGTCCCAAGAACAATCACAAGATGCTCTCTATTCAAAGTGTTCTTTGCATATCTAGAAAAACCATGATTTCTTGATAGCCCAGCCTCATTACAACCAAAGAAAAGACCTTTTGATCCATAATTAACTGCTTGCAGGTTCAGATATTGGAAACGACTATCAATTCTAGTTGTTCAACATTGGTGAAAAAGATTGAGGGAAACACTTACCCGTGAGAATGAGAGATTTCCTTGGTTTATCACTTACTGCTTTAATTGTTATTTTTGAGAAGTTTGACTGATGTTTGTGTTCTATTCTGATTGAGGATTGGTAACATCTCTTAATCCTAATTTTTTCTTATGTTTGGAAAGTGACTGCTGCTTAACAAGGAGATGATGAAAAGTTCCATGAATTTGTTTTTAAATTACACAGGGAATAAAATTGATTTGTTGATTGCAAAGAGGTCTCTTGCTTGAGGACAAGCAAGAAGTTAAGTTGGGGGGTATTTTGATAAGTGAAAATCATATGATAAATTAGAGCACTTTTTAGTTCACTTATCAAGGATAAAGTGGTATTTTTGCCCCAGTTTAATCCTTTTTTATTTAATATTAGATAAATTGTATTTATTAATCTTGGATTTGAATTTGATGCTATTTTGATAGAAATATTGCTAATTTTTGCAGAATATTGCAAGGATTTGATTTGAAGGAAAGATGGCATTAAATAAGAGAGATATCTGCAAGATCTGAAGTTTAATTGGCTTTTAATGAAGATTTGAAGATTATTTGAGGGCAATTAATGAAGATATCACTGCCAATTAAACAAGGATTCTGCAAACAACCTTCCCAATTAAATCCAAGATGCTCAATAAATGCAAGATTTCATCAAGAAAAGGGAAACAAGGAAAGACAAATCAACCAAAACCAGTCTCGGGGAGAGATCAAGTTAAAAAGAGAAAGATTGAAATTGCAGGACGCATTATGCGCTTCAACCTGTGCTATAGCGCAGGGTGAAGCGCAACTCTCTGACTTTTACGCTGCAAGCTGCGCTGTAGCGCAGGGTGAAGCGCAGAACACGTTATTCTTGCCTTGTTGCCGTTTTTAGATAGATTTCTCCCCAATTTTCTTTGTCTTTCCATAGCCTATAAATAGGACCTTCTTGCACTAGATCAGGTGTGCACGATTATTGTAATTCAATCATATTTCAGTGATAATAAACCAGAGCTAATTTTAGAGTAGGAGAGGAGAAGCGCTTCACAAGGATTGAAGATGGTGACAACATCTTCGGTAGTTTGTATGGCTACCTTGTGTAGTTAACTCTCCATTAGGATTGGATGTAATTGATTCTATCCACAAGTGTATGTAAACTCTATATTATTATTTCCTAAGCTATTTGTCTATAATATTAGTAATCTCATTTTGTGCTTAATTCCTAACTTCCACGCTTGCGCCAGAGTTATAGTCTAGTTTCACTAGGATTGAGGATAAGGGAGCGGATTCTGAAGAAACCCATTCTCTGAGTGAATAAGAGGACTCGGTAGGCAGTGAACCGAAACATGGGCGTTGCTAGTGATTGATGGGTAGTGTGAGTACTCTAATGAAGGGCATCTACAGGATAGGCATGGTTATTAAATTACCGATAGCAAAGGATTAGTTGATTGTCAATCCAGGAAGCGAAACGTGGATGTATTCTAATGAGTGATGGGTAGTGACAGTACTCTAGCAAAGGTGCGTCCAGAGTAGTAGGCCTCGTTTATCAATTAGTTCTTTTACAAACGGAATAAAAGAAAGCAAAATAAGTCGAGGGTAAGTCTGTCGCTTGGGAAAGCCCGCATGGATTACCTTTGAGTGTGTGAGGTCGCTGGTAACTCGGGGTCTTAGCAATATATTTTGTCTACAGTATTATAGAGTAAACCTAAAATAATAGATAGTTTTTACATGCACGAAGGGTGTGATGAGATGAAGTTCAATCCTAATCCAAGTAAAGTGTCTCTAACTCTTCCTTTCTAATTTTATTACTTATTAATTTGCAATTTATAATTTCCACGCATAATATCCTCACAAATCTGTTATTTGTCTCTTGATAAATAGACCACGAATATACGCGAGTTGACCGTTCTCTGTGGATACGATACTTTTCTTACAATTATATTACTGGATTTTTGGTTCGCTTGCCAGAAACCCATCATTCTCTCATCCCTAAACTCCATTTATATTCTGTTTATACTAACATGGAGGGTTCTGAGATTGTTTTTTTATAACACTAAGCTGAAAAACAAGTTTTCTAAATTGTTTTATTGATCCTGCTGAAGTTACTTCAGCAAGTATATAAATCCTAGTTTCAGCAAGTTATAAAAATCTCTTTGAAAAGTTACTGTTTGTGAAAGGTTTTCCAAAATCTGCTCAAGTTTTATAAAACACTATTCAACCCCCCTTCCAATGTTTCCTGTGGTTTCTACAGTTGGTATCAGATCTTAACCTCGGGTTGAGCATCTAACAGTGCTCAGGAAGAAGATCCTAGATGGAAACCTCTACAAGCAACCCTCATTACATCGTAGAAGGTGCCTCTGTTTCAAGGCCACCAGCTTTTAATGGTACAGATTACCATTATTGGAGAGATCGTATGAAACTATTCATTGAGAGCAGTAACATAGATCTGTGGGATGTAGTCACTGATGGTGATTATATTGCCACACATGGTGGTGTGCCCATACCCAAAGCAGAATGGACTTGAGAGCTAAAAGCTCGTGTTCAGCTCAATGCAAAAGTAAAACTCTACTTGGTTTGCTCCTTGAGTAAATTTGAATATGAGAAGGTTCATAGATGCTCCTCAGCTAAGGAAATCTGGGATACGTTGGCATCAGCCTATGAAGGGAATAACAATGTCATGCAATCCAAGATTAGCAAGCTTGTTCATCAATATGAGATGTTCAAAATGCAAGAGTCTGAAACCATTGACCAGATGTTTGGTAGGTTCCAGACAATAACTAACGGACTCAAGTCTTTAGGTAGAACCTTTGATTCTGGTGGTAACAATCGCAAGATTCTAAGGAGTTTACCAAAGGCTTGGAGACCCAAGGTTACAACCATTCAAGAGGAAAAAGACCTCAATTCCTTAAGGATGGAGGAACTTTTGGGATCTCTTAAAGTTCATGAGTTAGAACTTGGTGAGGATGCACCTAAGAAAAAGTCATTGGCCTTGAACGCCAGATCCAAGCTGCTGAAGCATGGGTCACAGAAAGCCATGAAAGCTGAGGAGACTTCAGAAGGTAGTGAAGGTTCTGAGATCAGTTCTGAGGATGATGATGACTTGGCTCTTCTCAGCAGGAAGATCAAAAGGATGCTTCAGAAGAAGGGAAAATTCAGAAAACATTCATCCTATGAATAATATATAGGTAAATCAGGTAAGGATACATTTTCTACTGACAAAATTATTTGCTATGAATGTAAACAACCAGGTCATATGAAGGCTGATTGTCCCAAGCTAAAGAAACCCTCCTTTAAAAAGAAGAAATTCTTAACGAAAAAGAAGGGGTTGATGGCTACATGGGAGGACCTTGATGATTCAACTTCAGAAGAAGATGAATCCTCTGAAGAAGCCAACTTGTGTTTGATGCTAAGCTTACCTTCTTCAGATAGTTCTGAGTCAGAGGTAATTCCTCAAACCTTTCAAGACATGTATGATGAGTTACTGGAAAGTTTTAAAGAGCTTTTCCAAGAGTACAAGGATCTGTTTCGAGCCTATACTGAAGTTGCAACAAAAAATGAAGCTCATGAGACTGAAAATCTTTTGCTCAAGGAAAAACTCTTGAACTCTAAAGCTAGTAGTTCAAAAGACCGGACTGAAGAAAATAAGAAACTCAAGAAACAACTTGCTGAACTTACTAAGGACCTAGCCAACTTTGTTAACGGAACTGAGAACCTCAATAGAATATTAGGTATTTAGAAAAATTCCAAGAAAAAAGGTGGCCTGGGATATTCAGACAGTGAATCATCACATAATTCCAAGTTTAAACCTGCTAATAAAGCTAAGAAAGGTAGGGGATGCTCACATTGTGGGAAGCCTGGACATCATGTGTCTCAGTGCAAGCACAAGAAAAAGGGCAGACCTATTGCTAAAAAAAGAGGACCCAAAAAGATATGGGTACCTAAATCTCTGATTGTTTCTGTTGTAGACGTGTTTAATAGGACAAAGGAGACACCACAAATGGTATTTGGACAGTGGCTGCTCGCGACACATGACGGGAGAAAGGTTTTTGTTCCAAAACCTTAGACCCAAGGATGATGGTATGGTCACCTATGGAGGGAATCATAAAGGAAAGATCACAGGTATGAGGTCTGTAGGTATTTCCCCTCCCTCTGCTATTCAGAATGTTCTTCTTGTGGAAGGACTTCAACACAACCTGCTGAGCATAAGTCAATTATGTGACAGTGGATATGTTGTGTCCTTTACCAAGGATGGATGTGTAGTCAAAGACTCTTCAGATCAAATTATTTTTACTGCCAAGAGACACAGCAATGTGTATAAAATAGATCTTGAGGAACTTGCATATCAAAAAGTGACTTGTCTTCTTTTTTTTAAGGATGAAAAACATATTTGGCATCAGAAATTTGGGCATGCCAGCATGAGATTAATCTCAAAGTTAACAAAACACAACCTTGTAAAAGGACTGCCCAAGCTCTCTTTCAAATCTAATATTTTATGTGAAAACTGTCTTAAGGTTAAACAAACAAGAAGCTCTTTTAAGAGTAAAAATGTTGTGTCTACCTCAAGACCTTTAGAACTACTTCACATTGATTTGTTTGGTCCTACAAGAACTGAAAGTCTTTCTGGTAAAAAATATGGTTTGGTCATTGTGGATGACTACTCTAGATTCACATGGGTAATATTCCTCAAAAGCAAGGATGAGGATTTTGAGAATTTCACAAAATTGTGTAAGAAAGTGCAAAATAAAAAGGGATTTTGCATATCTGCTATCAAAAGTGACCATGGTGGTGAGTTTGAAAACTCAAGCTTTAGAATATTCTGTGATGAGAATGAGATCTCACACAATTTCTCTGTGGCAAGAACACCTCAACAAAATGGGGTTGTTAAGAGAAAGAACAGAAGCTTGCAGGAAATGGGTAGAACCATGCTCATTTCAAGCAACTTACCAAGATCATTCTGGGCAGAGGCTGTTCACACAGCTTGCTACATTCAAAACAGAATGTTGGTAAGGCCAATTCTCAAAAGAACTCCCTATGAATTGTGGAGAGGAAGGAAACCCAACATCTCTTACTTCCACATTTTTTACTGTGAGTGTTTCATACTTAACACCAAAGATGATCTTGGAAAATTTTATCCTGAATATGACAAGGGATTTTTCATTGGTTATTCAGAAACTTCAAAGGGTTATAGGGTTTATAACTCTAGAACCTTGTCAGTGGAAGAACCCATTCATGTTAGATTTAATGATGCTAAAGATACTGATAGAGATCTATCAGATCTAGAAGATGACTTTGTAGGTATGGAGCTAAACCCAACTTCAGAGAAGACAGAGGTAAAAAATGAGGAACCTACTGAAGAACCCTCTGAAACAACTTCCTGAACAACCTGCTGAAGTTGATCCTCTTCAAAGAGTTAATGTTGAGTCTCAAATTGAGCATGTATTTCCTCGCAGAAATGAGTGGAGATACAAGTCTCATCATCCTCGAGAAAATCATTGGTGAAACTTCAGAAGGTGTAAGAACAAGATCAAGACTTAGAGAAGTCAATAATCTTGCCTTCCTATCTGAAATTGAGCCAAAGAATATTGAAGAAGCTCTGCGTGATGAAGGGTGGATCCTAGCCATGCAGGAAGAGCTGAATCAATTTTCCAGAACTGATGTCTGGACTCTTGTTCCTAAACCCCATGGGAAAACAATCATTGGAACCAAATGGGTGTTCAGAAACAAGCTCTCTGAAGATGGAAGTGTGATCAGAAACAAAGCCAGATTGGTTGCTCAAGGCTACAATCAGCAAGAAGGTATTGATTTCACATAAACCTTTGCACCTGTAGCCAAGATTGAAGCCATTAGGACTTTGCTTTCTTATGCAACAAATAATGGCATCAAACTATATCAGATGGATGTAAAGAGTGCCTTCCTTAATGGATTCATTGAGGAAAAGGTGTTTGTTAGACAACCCCCTGGTTTTGAAAATTCAATTTTTCCTAATCATGTTTTTAAATTGAAAAAGGATATATATGGTCTTAAACAAGCTCCCGGAGCTTGGTATGACAGATTGAGCAATTTTTTTCTCAAAAATGGTTTTGAAAGAGGAAAGGTTGATATAACTCTTTTTAGAAAAATGTCTAACAAAGATCTAATTCTTGTTCAGATATATGTTGATGAAATTATATTTGGATCAACAAATTCTTCTTTATGCACATAGTTTTCAAGGTTAATGCAATCTGAGTTTGAAATGAGTTTAATGGGTGAACTCAAGTTTTTCTTAGGACTTAAGATTAAGAAAGAATCTTATTGTATGTGGATCCATCAGGAGAAATATACTATAGAAATTCTTAAGAAGTTCTATGATTGCAAACCTATGCCAACTCCTATGCATCCTTCTGCCATCCTAAGTAAAGATGAAGGAGAAGAATGTGTTGACCCAACTATGTATAGAGGCATGATTAGATCCCTATTGTATCTTACAGCAAGCAAACCTGACATCATGTTCAGTGTTTGTTTGTGTGCAAGATTTCAATCTGATCCAAGAATAACTCATTACAAAGTTGTAAAAAGAATTTTCAGATATCTTAATGGTACTACTAATCTTGGTCTATGCTATAAGAAGAGTAAGGACTGCAGGTTATTAGGATATTGTGATGCTGATTTTGCTGGAGACAGAGTTGAGAGAAAATCAACAAGTGGAGGATGCCACTTTATTGGAGAAAATATGATAAGTTGGGCTAGCAAAAGGCAAAGCATCATAGCTCTCTCAACTACTGAAGCTGAGTATATTGTTGTTGCATGCTGTTGCTCACAGCTGCTATGGGTAAAGTATCAGCTTGAGGATTTTAATATTGTTGTTAATTCTATTCTTGTGTTATGTGATAATGCAAGTGCAAAAAATCTTTCTAAAAATCCCATCCAGCACTCTAAGGCAAAGCATATAGAAATCAAGCATTATTTCATTAGAGAGTATGTTCAGAAAGGTGTTTCTGATATTAAGTTCATTGATACAGAGCATCAATGGGCTGATATATTCACAAAACCCCTTACTGAAGATAGGTTTAAGTTCATAAGAGATAATCTGAACATTCTTGCATTTTCTGGAATTTAACTCTCTGAAATGATTGATCTCTCTAATATATGAACTTGCTGAAATTTGCGTGTCTGCTGAACCTTATTGCTCTGTTGTGCATTTATTACTTTAGAAAGCTTTGGTTACCCTTTTGATTGATGACAAAAGGGGGGAGTAATATAAAACTAACAAAATTTAAAGTTTAAGTGTTTTCAGAAGCAAGTTTTTGTTCAGGGGGAGCAAGCATTCTATTTAAGTATCTGACAAAGGGGGAGAATTCTTTAAACCTAATTCTATTTAAATTCCCTTAAGATATTTGTAAGTTTAAGCAAATTTTTCATCATTAAAAAGGGGGAGAATGTTGAGTCTCAAAAATATTATTAAACAATTAATAGTGTTTTAAGTCTCATAATCCTAAGTTTTAATGAATAACAAATTTGCTTAAAGTAATTTGAAAGATAGTGCAGATTCTCTTTAAGGTATTTTCTGTGTTTCAGCAACCCTCTGAAAGAGCAACTCTCTGAAGTTATGCAACCGTCTGAAGTGGTGCAACCTTCTGAAGTAGAGGAACCCTCTGAAGTATCAGTACTTGTCGAAGCAAGAGAACATGTTGAAGACGGGAGACATTGTACTTCTCAGAAGCAAATCATCCTTGAAGTGAGACTCTCTAAAGAACCTTTGAAGACTCAAGTCTTTCAATTCTTTCTGCCAGCTGTCTGCATCTCACTCTTTCTGGCAAGGCAAATCAGAACCTTTTTGGCTTATTTCAAATTCCTGTTCACCAAAAAGGAAGCCTCTGCTACAAAGTACACTGTGTTCAAAAAAGTAGAGTCAACGCTGCTATACACCTACTTCTGTTTTTTCTGCTGAAGTAAGCTATGAGAGGCTTGTGTCTCAACGGGAGAAAAGCTATCTCACAACGGGTTTTAAGAGAAGTTTAACAGATCTCAAAGTCTCTCTCTCTCTATAAATACCAGACTTCATGTAGAGATGAATAAGAGAGAATAAACGTCAACTTGCTTAAGTGCTACAAAATTTCTCTGAGATATTTACACTTTGTTCCATTTGTACTCAACTTTCATATCCTGAGTTTAACTCAGAAGATTGTACAACTTACCCAGTTTAGGCTTCAAACTTATGTAGTTTCAAGCTTAGGCTATCTTTCTTCTTAAATAGTTTTCAATTGAGCCTGGAGAGGCTTGTTGTTTAAATAATACTTGCTGTAGAGCTTGGAGAGGCTTTGTAGGAAAGAATACTTGTTGTTATAGAGCCTGTAGAGGCTTGATAGAAAAGAATACGTGTATATCTGATCAGATAGTGGAAAATCCTTAGCTGGTTGGCTTTGGGACTGGACGTAGCTCACAGTGGTGGTGGGTGAACCATTATAAATCTTTGGCTAAGTTCTCTCATCCCTAAACTCCATTTACATTCGGTTTATACTAACGTGGAGGGTTCTGAGATTGCTATTTTATAACACTAAGCTGAAAAACAAGTTTTCTAAACTGTTTTATTAAACCTGCTGAAGTTACTTCAACAAGTATATAAATCCCAGTTTCAGCAAGTTATAAAAATCTCTTTGAAAAGCTACTGCTTGTGAAAGGTTTTCCAAAATCTTCTCAAGTTTTATAAAACACTATTCAACCCCCCCGTTCTAGTGTTTCCTGTGGTTTCTACAAGATGCAGACACCACCAGAGACATAGGGACGCGGGGACGACGGCCTTGATGGAGATCAAGCAGTGGTGGCGGATCTATTTAGAGGAGACGCAGATAGCCGTGGAGAAGACGCAGACATACGTAGGGACGATAGCCTTGGCGGACATCAAGCAGCGGCGACAGATCTATTCGGAGGAGACACAGACAGACACAGGACGGAGACGCAGTCGCGCGAACGACGAACAGAGCTGGAGACGCAACCGGAGACGATACACCGCTGGTAACGAACGCTGGGACGACGAACGAAGCTGGTCGCGAAGACGAACGGACGGTGGCAAGAAGCTGACGAGACAAATGGACGGGACGGTGACCTGACCGTGGAGGAAAGGGGTTGAGACTTGAGAAGATTGAGTTGTTTGTGATTCTGTGAAACGGCCAGGGTTACACATTCAGATTTCATAAGAGTATATTAACTTAGGTTCTGAAATTTTTAATATATTAATTAATATTATATATATTTATAAAAAGAAGTGAAATGTTGTCTATAGATGTTTTTAAGAACGGTTTTACAGTAGTTGACATAGTTATTATACCTACACCTGCATAGTCGTTGCATATTCAAAGTTACAGGAACGATTAGAAACAAAAGGAGCTACGGTTACCAATGTGTTGCCTTTTATGTGTTTTGGGAACGGTTCTGAAATTATTGATTAGAAAAGAGCCCACGGTGAATAAAAGCGTTGCCTTTTCTATGTTACAGCTACGATTTTTTAAATGTTATCTAAAAAAGCATTGCCTAAACCCTAAAATGTTGTAATGTGAGAAAATGAATTTGGCTTCGGCCCTAGTAAAAATGGCTTCGGCCCCAGTTTTGGCTCCGGCCCTAGTTCACCTTAACTAAGCAAGATTGGACTTAAGTCCCCAGTTAAAACACGGGTTCCGGCCCCTAGGTAATTGGCGGTGCTATGCCAAAGGAAGACGTTCCTTGTAGTCTGAGCTAAGGTCTAGCCCCAATCTAGTGATAAGACCCCGTCTGCCGGGCAATGCAGGTCATGCATGTTCATGTTTATGTGTAATATGAGATATCATGGTTATGAACTGTTCTACTTATCTTGTTGCATTTCATTTGCCTGCCTTACCTACACTACATGTTGCATAGTTATATTCACTGAGACTCCTGTCTCACCACACGTTTTGTGGACTATGTTTTAAATGCACAGGTTCCTCCCCGCACCGGTCCATGAGCAGGGAGCTTGGGAGTAGTTCTTGATGTATTTTGATGATGGGCTTAGGATTCTATTTATTTTGATTTGATAGCCCCTTGATGTTTAGATTGTTATGTTTTGTATATTTATTCTTTTATGGGATATGACCATACATGTGTAGCCTTCGGGCTCTCTCTTTTGCTACGGCACATGTATGGGGGTATCCCCAATGATTATTGTATCCTGGATGAACATGTAGCCTTGATGGCAACTATATGTATATTTTCAGTTGTTATCTCCATATACTGTTTAAGTAGTCGTTGGGACTTAAGCGTTATATGATGTATGTATTTGCGGTATTTAAATGAAACGAAATAATTTCAGAAATTCGGGGTATTTGGCTCCCAACGGGATTAATTCTCGGATTTAGAAATTAAGACGTTACAATTCTGCCCATGAACCACAAAATGCTAGAGAATTATTCATCCTTCGTGATTCATCACTAAAAAATGACATAGAAAGGACTTTTGGTGTGTTGAAAAAGAGATTTCCAATAATAGCTAGTGGAACAGAACCCCACTATTCTTTCGAAACACAGAGGAATATAGTGGTTGCTTGTTGTATACTTTATAATTATTTGATGGGTGTTGAAATTAATGAATTTTTAATGGCCGAGGTGGACCGTGAATTTCTTCAACATGATATAGATAGATCTCAAATAGAATGTGATGATGACTATAGAGAATAGGTTGCTTTAAGGGATAATATTGTTAATGACCTTTGGAATTCTCATCAAGCACAATGTTATTTCGCAATTAGATTTTCGGTATTGGTTTTTAGTTCAATGTATAACATTTGTAGACAATAATATTGTTGTTTCATGATGGGTGTTGAAATTAATGAATTTTTAATGGCCGAGGTGGACCGTGAATTTCTTCAACATGATATAGATAGATCTCAAATAGAATGTGATGATGACTATAGAGAATAGGTTGCTTTAAGGGATAATATTGTTAATGACCTTTGGAATTCTCATCAAGCACAATGTTATTTCGCAATTAGATTTTCGGTATTGGTTTTTAGTTCAATGTATAACATTTGTAGACAATAATATTGTTGTTTCATGATTGAGCATGTGCTAATTTTTCCTTTCATTATAATATAAACTGTTGTACTTTATTCGTGTGAGAAATGTCATTGTGTTGTTTGTAGACACTTATATTGATCACATCTTAGTTATTTGCTCCTTGATGAAACTTGCATTCTTCTCTCCTATGTCTACACTCCCTTTAAATTCATTGGTTGCAAAATTACTAAGGGCACAGGTCAGTCATTTGAACCTCCTCAGGCAGTCAGAGAGATGCAAAGGTGGACAAAAGAAATGGATTTCATTATGTTGATTGCATTCATGGAGGAACAAACCAAAGGAAATAAGGTTAATGGTTCCTGGTTGTCGGTGGCATATGCTAACATAATTAGCGCTTTAAGGTCAACCAGTGTAACAGATGTTATGAAGCATCATGTAAAAAATAGAATGAAAGCAAACAAAGAGAAGTTTGTTGAAGCATATGACTTGTTCAACAATCTAAGCGGCTTTGCCTAGAATCATATGACAAGGAAGTTTGAGGCAGAAGAAGAAGTGTGGGAAGATTTTATAAGGGTGAGTTATATTATTGTGTATCCTTCAAGGTCATACAACTATGTACAATCTCATAAAATATATGTACTAATATTGATAGCCGGATAGGTGTAGGATCTAGAATTGAGCAAAACCAACCAATTAGAATCAAAATATAGTGAATAAATTGCGAAAATAAGGTGCAGGGCAGCAGCTTATTTTGCGCAAGAAAGTGATAGAAAATGAGAGAAAATGAAAGAAAAAGTGGAGAGGAAGAAATGGGAAGGACGCCACTGAAACAAGAATCCACTTGCAGCAGATAAGTCCAATGCCAGACGCCACTAATTCAGGAGAATTAGATAAGTCTCAGTATGGTTTGAGCAACAACCACCAAGTCTCACTCAACTCACAAAGGGAGGAGAAAATTTGGCATAATGCCTTTACTTCAAAATTCAATGTGTTCTTACAAGAGAGAAGGCCCCTTTATATAGGAGAGGGGGAGTAAGGGGGCGGCCACTTACATGAGGGAAGGGGGAGAAAAATAAAAGAAGAGTGAAATCCCATCCTAAATGGGATTTGAACCCATGCCCCTAATGGCTTATGGCTAAGCCAAGCCTTAAGCCAATAAAACTCAAAATAGCGCCCCTTTTAACAAGGAAAAGAAAGATGAGGTAATTTTTCTATCTTAGGTGGGATTAGATCCCATGACCTCCTAAACCTTGTAGCAAGGCAACCTACTAGCCAATAAACCTATGCATGTGAGCGCCCAAGTAGGAGGAAAAATACAATCAATTAAGAGTATCCTAGTCTATGGTGGTGCATAGGACCATGTGTCCTATTCCAAAGTCAAGGTTGTCCTTCTGTAGGGTAGTGATGTCCTTCTGTAGGGTAGTATCCCTAAAAATGTAGGTCACCAACTTTCCCATCTCTTCCTTAATCTTCTTAGCTCGTCCTCTAGTCATTGGTCCAGTGATATCCTTGATTGCTTCAGTAGGAGGCTGCTGTTGTGCTATGTCATCAAATATTAACTAACTAATGTTGTCATTGATTAAAGGATAAACCGCAAGTTGTAAAGTGGAAAACAATGCAAATCAGGCACTGCGACCTTCTGAAGGGTATGTTTGGTGTTAATCGTGCATCTAGGAAAAAAGCTTCTACTAGTAGGCAAATTAATGTTTCATTGAGAAAGGAATATGAGGCAAGTATAAGTCCCATGATTTTAAACTCTTTTGAACCATAGCCCTTAATAATGTGCCTATTGTCCTATTGACAACCTCTGTTTGTCCATCAGTTTGTGGGTGGCATGTGGTAGAGAACAGTAATTTGGTACCTAGCTTGTGCCATAGTGTGCGCCAGAAATGACTAAGGAACTTAGTATCTCTATCAGACACTATGCTTCTAGGTATGCCATGTAAGCGTACTATTTCTCTAAAGAAAAGATCAACAATTTCTTGTGCATCATTTACCTTTTGGCATGGAATGAAATGTGACATCTTTGAAAAACGATCCACTGCCACAAAGATTGAATCCTTTCCTCTTTGGGTCCTAGGTAAACCTACAATAAAATCCATGGTTAGGTCTAACCAAGGTCCTTCAGGAATAGGGAGAGGAGTGTAGAGGCCATAGGGATTTACCTTTGATTTGGCACTTTTACATTTTATACACCTATCACAATGTGCTTTAACGTGTGTGCTCATATGTGGCCAATAAAAATGTTCTTGTAAAATCCCTAAGGTTTTGGGTACACCAAAGTGTCCCATAAGCCCTCCCTCATGGGCTTCCTTAACCAAAAGCTCTCTAATGGAGCAATGGGGAATACACAACTTATCCTCTTTGAAGAGAAACCCTTCATGCCTATAGAATCCATCTTTTGCCATTGTTTCACAAGCTTTGTACTTTTCGGCAAAGAAGGAATCATGCTCATATAATCCCTTTAAATTTTCGAAACTAAGTAGCTTTGCATCTAAGGTAGCTAACAAACTATACCTCCTTGAAAGAGCATCGGCCACTATGTTGGCTTTGCCTTTCTTATATTTGATGACATAGGGAAATTGTTCAAGAAATTCAACCCATTTTGCATGTCTTTTGTTAAGTTTCCCTTGTCCCTTAATTTACCTTAAGGATTCATGATCAGTATGTATCACAAATTCTTTAGGTAGGAGGTAATGTTGCCATGTTTGAAGTGTCCTCACCAAAGCATAAAATTCTTTGTCATAGGTGGGGTAATTCAACATTGCACCTTTGAGTTTCTCACTAAAATAGGCTATAGGATGTCCATCTTGCATTAAGACAACTCATATTCCTACATTAGATGCATCACACTCGATTTCAAAAGATTTAGAAAAATCTGGTAGTCCTAAAATGGGAGCTTGCATAAGTTTTTCTTTGAGTTCTTTGAAAGCATCCTCTTGTGCTTTCTCCCACTTAAAACCCACATTTTTCTTAACCACTTCATTGAGGGGAGCAGCTATTGTGCTAAAGTTCTTGACAAACCTTCTATAGAAGCTTGCCAAACCATGGAAGCTCCTCACATCTCCCACGGATTTTGGGGTGGGCCATTCTTTGATGGCTTTGATTTTCTCTTCATCTACTTGTACCCCTTGAGAGCTAATGACATAGCCTAGGAAAGTGACACTTTCTTTATAAAAAATACATTTTCCAAGATTAGCAAATAAGTGTTCCTTTCTTAGTGCCTCAAGTACATCTCTAAGATGATTGATGTGATCTTCACAGCTTTTGCTATAGACAAGTATATCATCAAAATAAACAACCAAAAACTTGCCTAAGAAAGCTCGAAGCACATGATTCATTAATCTCATGAACGTACTTGGTGCATTAGTTAAGCCAAAAGGCATAACTAGCCATTCATACAACCCATATTTTGTCTTGAATGTCGTTTTCCATTCATCCCCTTCCTTGATTCGAATTTGATGGTAGCCACTTTTTAAATCAATTTTTGAAAAGATGCAGGCTCCATGTAATTCATCAAGTAAGTCATCCAATCTTGGAATGGGATGCCGGTTTTTGACTGTTATGTTGTTAACAGCACGACAGTCAGTACACATTCTCCATGTACCATCCTTTTTGGTACAATGATAACAGGAACAGCACAAGGACTGAGAGATTCCTTGACCCAACCCTTACTAATTAGTTCTCCTACTTGTCTTTGTATTTCCTGGGTTTCAACTGGATTTGTCCTATATGCTGGCCTATTGGGTAGAACAGCACCAGGTATGAGATCTATTTGGTGTTCAATTCCTCTAAGAGGTGGTAATCCACTTGGAATATCTTTTGGGAAAATGTCCCCAAATTCTGCTAAGAGATCTCTTATGTTTGGAGGAAGATCAAGAGCGATCAAGGGATCTTCTTCTTCTTCTCCATTGGTTTCCTTACTAAGTAGTAGGAACCAAGGTTCTTCTTTGGTGGCTTCTTTTTTTATCTTATTTTTCTTTATTACGTGAATCCTATTAATCTCTTTTTCTAATTCCTTTTCTATTTTTCTAGACTCTTCCTCTTTTTCCTTGTCTATGATCTCCTTAAGTTGGATTTGGTCTTCTCTAATTTCACTAGAGGTCATAGGCATTAAGGTGAATTTAACCCCTTGGTGGCGGAACCTATAGGTGTTGGAATACCCATCATGTTTCACCCTTCTCTCAAATTGCCATGGTCTTCCTAAAAGGATGTGAGAGGCTTCTAAGGGTATGACATCAAAGGTTATTTCATCTTGGTAATCCCCAATTTTGAACCTTAAGCTCACTTGCCTATCCACCTTAAATTCTTCCTCATCACTCACCCATTGAAGTGTATAAGGTTCTGTATGTGGGGTAGTAGGTAAGTTTAGCTTGTTAACTAACCTAAGGCTAGCTAAGTAGCTACTACTTCCTCCATCTATGATCACTAAACATACCTTATCTTCAATTTGGCACCTAGTGTGGAATAGGTTCTCTCTTTGGCTCTCTTCTTCACCCAAAGGTGTTTCTAAGGCTTTCCTAAACAACATGGTTGCCCTTTCCCCTTGCCTCCTTCCTTCCATTCTCCTAATTGATTTTATGTTAAAACTTTTAAGGACCTTTCCACTCAACTAAGTGTTTACACTCAAAGGAATGTTAACACTCGTGTATGTCACTCTTTTTGGGCTTTTTCTATAATGAAAACTCTCTTGCCTCTTCTACTCGGTTGGAGGTTGATTAGAAGTTGCAAAGACCAACGTGAGTCTAAGTCTTAACCCTTACCCAAATAGAAGCGCACTAACAAAGAAAAATACCTACTGGAAGAAGATTGGAAAAATCCTAAAACAAAACAAAAGAATTGATATGACAAACAAGAAAAACTGGCACTCAAACAAGCTTATACACAAGAGCAGATAGCAAACAAGACAAGACGGAAGAAATTGCAAAGAGAATTGTTTTTGGTGATTTTTGAAAAAGAGTTGCCAAAATTGTCGTTTTTAAGAAAAACAGCAAATACAACTCAATTACGGTATACAGGGAAATGAAACAGAAAAATTACAGTAAAAATGTCACTGTATTGTTGGGATATTTCTTTGTTTTTGTTTTTCTATTTTTTTTGAATTTTTTTTGAATTTTTTACTCTTTTGGGTGTCTTTTGACTTTTTCTTCCTTGTTGTTGACTTTTGCACCCTTTTTTGCTTTTTTACACCTCTTTTTCTATTTTTGGCACGTACATACTTTTTGTATTTTTCTTGCCTTTTCTTTCTTTTTTTGTCTTTTTTCCCAACAGAAAATTACAGAAATTTGTACACAATGAAAATAAAATTAACTGTATCTACTGTAATATTTTTGGAATTTTCTGACAGTAAATTGGTCCAAGTGGCCCAGAAAAGTAAAAATAATGAATAAACTTATTTCTAAAAACTGTAAAAACGTGATGGCAACTTGATTTCAAAAATGGCTAAAAAAATTGCTTAGCACTTCCTTGTTGATTATACAAAACCGATGTGGTCACAGAAACGCGCTTGGTTCAATTTTAAGATTGGAATTAAAATTTGAAGGAAAATCAACAATTAGAATTTGTTGATCTTCTTCCAATACTATGAACCAAAAAAGATCCTATAGGTGAGCGTTTTGCACAATCAAACAGGGAAAGTCCAAGGTAGAGATAGCAGTCAATCCAAAATTGCAATCAGAATGCCAATCAAACAGACATAACAAGAGTAGGAAATTGAACAAAACAAGAGCCCAAAAATGCGCATAAATGGCAAAAAATAAAGAGGAAAATTGCGCAAAAATAAATGGCAAGAAATTAAAGGGGGAAACTGAAATTAAAAGGATGGGGAGGACAGAAATGTAAATGGCAGAAAGTAGAAGGGGATGGCATAAAGTAAAAGGATGGGGAGAGCAGAAATGTAAAGGGGAAGCGGAAATTAAAAGGATGGGGAGGACTGAAAATAAATGACTGAAAGTAAAGGGGGAAGCGGAAATTAAAAGGATGAGGAGAGCAGAAATGTAAATGGCAGAATGTAAAGGGGAGAGCAGAAATTAAAAGGATGGGGAGAAGCGGAAATTAAATGGCGGAAAATTAAAAGCGGAAAGTAAAGAGATGAATATGGGGGATGAACAATTAATGGTGAAGGGGAGAAATGTAGGTGAACGATCTTTGAAAAAATGAAGACAACAATGCCTCCTCTTACCACACTTCACCACAAACAAGCAATTATATCAATTAATTTGCAAGAATCACTCAAGAACAAGTATGAGCAATTAAAGAGGCATTTAAACAAACACCTAGGGGGTGGGAATTAGCGGCCCAAAACAGCCCCCAACTAGAAAGAATTCAAGCAAATCAATCAAGACAGACAAGTGCTGATAGCAGCAGAAAGGCACCTCGGGCCCGGGAAACAGTCCAAGTCCAAATTACAATTGAAAAGAGGGATGGAATTACACTAAAATGATGAAAATTCTGCACAAAATAGGTGCAGTTTTGCGCGCCCAAACAGCCCCAATTTGCTCCAAATTTGCTCAAATTCAACAAGCTCTGATGACCAATTGATAGTCGGATAGGTGTAGGATCTAGAATTGAGCAAAACCAACCAATTAGAATCAAAATATAGTGAATAAATTGCGAAAATAAGGTGCAGGGCAGCAGCTTATTTTGCGCAAGAAAGTGATAGAAAATGAGAGAAAATGAAAGAAAAGTGGAGAGGAAGAAATGGGAAGGACGCCACTGAAGCAAGAATCCACTTGCAGCAGATAAGTCCAATGCCAGACGCCACTAATTCAGGAGAATTAGATAAGTCTCAGTATGGTTTGAGCAACAACCACCAAGCCTCACTCAACTCACAAAGGGAGGAGAAAATTTGGCATAATGCCTTTACTTCAAAATTCAATGTGTTCTTACAAGAGAGGAGGCCCCTTTATATAGGAGAGGGGGAGTAAGGGGGCGGCCACTTACATGAGGGAAGGGGGAGAAAAATAAAAGAAGAGTGAAATCCCATCCTAAATGGGATTTGAACCCATGCCCCTAATGGCTTATGGCTAAGCCAAGCCTTAAGCCAATAAAACTCAAAAATAGCGCCCCTTTTAACAAGGAAAAGAAAGATGAGGTAATTTTTCTATCTTAGGTGGGATTAGATCCCATGACCTCCTAAACCTTGTAGCAAGGCAACCTACTAGCCAATAAACCTATGCATGTGAGCGCCCAAGTAGGAGGAAAAATACAATCAATTAAGAGTATCCTAGTCTATGGTGGTGCATAGGACCATGTGTCCTATTCCAGGGTCAAGGCTGTCCTTCTGTAGGGTAGTGATGTCCTTCTGTAGGGTAGTATCCCTAAAAATGTAGGTCACCAACTTTCCCATCTCTTCCTTAATCTTCTTAGCTCGTCCTCTAGTCATTGGTCCAGTGATATCCTTGATTGCTTCAGTAGGAGGCTGTTGTTGTGCTATGTCATCAAATATTAACTAACTAATGTTGTCATTGATTAAAGGATAAACCGCAAGTTGTAAAGTGGAAAACAATGCAAATCAGGCACTGCGACCTTCTGAAGGGTATGTTTGGTATTAATCGTGCATCTGGGAAAAAAGCTTCTACTAGTAGGCAAATTAATGTTTCATTGAGAAAGGAAACCATTGATTTAAATGATGGCAGTGAAGACACTTCTATGAATGACAAAGGTGGAACCCACATTGATGATCAACAACATTCCACTCCTAATGTTGAATCTTTCAGTCCAGCAAATGTACCTTCAAATCACTCCACTAGGACATCTGGCTCCCAAGGAACAAAATGAAAGGCTCCAATAATTGACTTAGTAGAGACACAAATGGGAAAATTGACTGATAGGATAAGCCTTGTTAAGCAACGGAAATGTCATTTCTAAAAAATTACATAATGTGGCTGAGAGTCAAGTAATAGTGGTTGAACGACAAGCTGTCGCAATGGAGAAGCGCAATGATATTTATTATGAACAACTGACTGTATTGAGGCATAGCAGACCAAACATATATATGGAAGCTAATGTTTGGGAACTATTGACTGAACTCAGTGTGATTGAACCCTATCAAATGCAATGTTATGAATATTTGTGCAACAATGAACAAAAGAAGGGCTTGGTCTTTGGTGTTCCTCCACACTTGTGAATGCAAACACTCTTTCAAATGATGAGTGAAGTTGGCCATAAGAAGATAGTAAAACTGTTATGAAATGTTATGTATTGACATGAATGTTGGTTTTTGTTTGCTGCTGGTGGTCTTGAATTATGGACACCATGTTAACTGTCAACATTTTATGTAACTATGTAAGGAATGCCTTGTATTGTATTTTGGGGTTTAGGGCATAGGTATGGTTGACTATATGTTTTGGATAGACGGGTGACATGTATGAATGTAATGAAACTTCACAAAAGGCCATGCATGCCTTTAACTTTAATATATTACTTTTATTTGTGTACCAAAGTGTGTGAAATGCTACTAATGATGCACAATTATGCTGTCAAAAGTTTGAATATTGTCACTAGTTTATCATTGACAATATTATAAGATATTATTGCATTTACACTTTCTTAATGCACATATAACACATGTAAAACTTTGAAAATATAATTACAGGTTATATTAGATGGTTGGGAGCTCTAAATAAAAAAAAGGGAAGTTCCAAAGTGTCAAAGAATACTACAAATAAATTAGGCAATTCATTATGTAAGAAATCTAAGCACACCCCTTAGGAGTCCGAGCTAATAGGGTGCTTAGATTACACTAGATTTTTCACCAACCAAAGACAAATGGATACATACCTACTAGGTTTCAGGGAGAAACTTGGTGGAGCCAAGGTTTATGAACCTTGACATTTTAGAACAAATGGCTTTCAATTTTCTAGAGTTGCTAGAGTATCAAGGCCTGAAACACTTTGTTTCAATTTAGTGTCCATATCTCATTGAGTTAGTGAAGGATTTTTATTACAACCTCACAATCTCATTGATGGCATGTGATTGGTTATCTCTTGTAGGATTGAAGTTTGAGGGTGAAAAGTTTGAAGTTTTTGCTTAAGAAGATTAGATAAATGGAAGAAAGTGTTTGATATTATTCATGGAGTTTATCTGCACAAACAAGGTGTTATTGTTCTAAACTATGTTCTTTCTTAATTTTTCTGTATTGTGATATCTCTTGAATAGGGTGTTCATAGAGATTGTTTGAAATCTTCTGACGGGGTGTCATGAGTAAGGTTGATGTTCATATGGCGGGGTGTTATTGAAGAACATGCTCTTGTGGGTGCAAGAGTCAAACCTTTGATTGTTGTTTGTAAGTCTTTCTTTAGGATTGTATGTGCATGGTGTTTGTAATCAATTCTATAGTGAAAGCAGGTTCAATGGTGTGCTAAATCTAAACTGGATGTAGGCCCTTTTTGTGGCTGAACCAGTATAAACAACTGTGTCATTTTCTCTATCCCTACTCTATTTCGATTTGAGTTTCTTGGCTTGTTAATCTAAATGTTAATCTTGAATTGTAAGTTCTAATTTAATTCTTGATATTATAGAAAACTGAACATTGAAAATTGAATTATGAAATTTGGGGAATCAATCTTGGTAATCAATTACCCTTCTCAATATATTGATCCGTTGCACATTTTTTTTAAACTCTGAAAATTTGTCTTTTGAAAACTCAATTTGAATGAATCTTGAAGGAAAAAAGAAAGGGGTAAAACAATTTCTGAATTTGTAAAAGATATAAGTTTTGTGAATCTATTCAACCCCCCCCTTCTAGATTCCCTCTGGGACCAACAATTGGCATCAGAGCTGGAATCTTAAGAGTTATTCGCGATTTTAGCAAATTGTTTGCAAAAATGACAATGAATCAATTGCCTTTTGTTGAAGGTGCTTCAATTAACAAACCACCACTTTTTGTAGAGATAACCATCCATTTTGGAAAGTTAGAATGAAAATTTTTATGGAGTCTGTTAATAGAGGCATTTGGTAAGCTGTGGTAACTGATTACAAGGTTCCTACTAAGTGATAAATTATTCAATATCTGAAAAATCTTTTGAACTATGGAATCAAGATGAGATTAAGCGTGCTGAAAATGATTCTAAAGCTTTAAATATCATACATTCTGCTTTGAATACTAATGAATTTTTAGGATTTCTGCATGCAAAACAGCCAAAGAGGCGTGGGATTTAATTCAAGTGAAACATGAAAGAACACCTAAAGTTAAAAGAGCAAGAAAGAATACCCTGATTCAAGAATATGAAATGGCACAAGGAGAAACCATTATGGATGTACAGAATAGATTAACACACATTGTCAATCATCTTAAGGGTCTTGAAAAAGTTTTTGATGAAGAGGAGCTAAATGTGAAAATCCTCAAGTCTCTAAACAAAAAGTGGCAGCCAACTGTGACAACAATTACTGAATAAAAAATTTGGTAGTCATGACAAGTGCAGAATTATTTGGGAATTCAGAGAGTATGATATGGATATGAATAGGATGACAGAAGAAGAACAAAAAGATAAGAAAGTCAAAGGATTAGCTCTAAAAACTAATGAGCAGTCAAGTACTGATGATAGCACTGGGAATGAAGCCTCTGAACCAGAAAATTTGAATTTGATGGTAAGGAAGTTCAGAAAATTTTTTAAGAAGAAAAATGGCAAGAGAAAGCAATTCCGAAGAAGGAAGCAATAAAAGAAAGTTGAATCCTCCTCACCTAAATTCACTTGTTTTGAATGTCGCAAAACTGGTCATATAAAGGCTTACATTGCATGGGAACACAATGCCTCAACCACATCAAGTGAAAGTGAAAGTGATCAAGAAGCAAACCTTTGCTTTATGACAAAGACTGATTCCGAAAGTGAGGTAAGTGATTTTGACTGTTCAATTGATACCAATTATGATCAATTACAAGATGCTTTTATTGAATTGCATGAAGAAGCTAAGAAATTGAGTTTCTTCAATAATGTTTACAAAAAGAAAATCAAGTGGTTAGAAGCTAGAGTAAATGATTTACAAAAGGAAATGGATGATTTGAAAAGTGAAAATGAAAATTTGAAAAACACTTCCTCTTGTAATATAGCTTCCACTTCCAATTGTGAAACTTGTATGATGCTCAAATCTAAAATTGCTTACCTTACTAAAGCATTATCTAGATTCACAATGGTAAGAGCTAACCTTGATGCTCTTTTAGGTAAACAAAAATGCATGGTTGATAAAGCTGGAATTGGTTATAGTTGTGATAAGAAGCAAAAGTCTCTTAAAAATTTCTTCAATTTTAGAAAAACTTCTAGTACACCCTTTATTACTTGCAATGATTGTTCTTACAAAGGTCATACTTCCTATAGTTGCATGATTAAGAAATTTGGAGTTCCTAGTGCGAAATACTTGTGAATTCCCAAAGGAACAAGTGGTGTTACTAATCCAAATGACCCAAATCCATTTGGGTACCAAAATAAATCATTATTTGTTTTGTAGGTGTGCCTAAAGGCAAGTCGGTCCCTATGGTACTTGGATAGTGGATGCTCTAGGCACATGACAGGAGACAAGAGCAAATTTGTCTCTCTACAAGCAAGAGAAGGAGGCTATGTGACTTATGGTGACAATAATAGAGGTCGCATTCTTGGTATTGGAAGTATCGGTAACAATTCTTCCATTATAATTGATGATGTTCTATTTGTTGATGATCTAAAGTATAATTTGTTGAGCATTAGTCAACTGTGTGATAAAAATTATAAGATTTCCTTTAATCATGAATGTTGTACAATATGTGATGCATCTGAAAATATAATGTTTGTTGGTAGGAGAATGAATAACATCTATGTTCTTGACATTGATCATTCCTCATCAAACATTGCATGTTTAACATCAAGAGATGACTTGTCTTGGCTTTGGCAAAGGCAGACTACACATATTAACCTTGAACAATTGAATATGCTTGCATCAAAGAAACTTGTTAAAGGTATACCTAATCTTAAGTTCTCTAAAGAAGGAATATGTGATGCATGTCAAAAGGGAAAACAATCTAGAGCTTCTTTTAAATCAATAAAAATTGTTTCTTCCTCTAGACCTCTTGAACTTTTGCATATGGATCTCTTTGGTCCTTCTAGAACTATAAGTCTAAATGGTAGTGTGTATGCCTTGGTTATAGTTGATAATTATTCTATATATACTTGGACTGCATTTTTATCTATCAAAAACAATGCTTTCAAAGCTTTCATCAAAATTGCCAAAATAATTCAAAATGAGGAAGATTTGAAAATAAAATCTTTGAGAAGTGATCATGGAGGAGAATTTCAAAATGATGAATTTGAAAAATTTTGTGATGAAAATGACATTGATCATAATTTTTTTGCTCCAAGAACTCCTCAACAAAATGGAGTTGTGGAAAGGAAAAATAGATCACTCATTGAACTAGCAAGGACAATGCTTAATGAAAATGATTTACCTAAATAATTTTGGGATGATGTTCTAAGCATTGCTCGCTATGTTCTAAATAGAATTTTGATTCGTCCTCTCTTAAAATGATTCCATATGAGCTTTTCAAAGGTAAGAAACCAAATATCTCTCATTTGAAAGTTTTTGGATGTAAATGTTTCATACTGAATAATAACAAAGATAACATTGACAAATTTGATGCTAAAGCTGATGAAGGAGTGTTTTTAGGATATTCTGCATCAAGTAAGGCATATAGAGTCTTTAATAAGAAATCTTTGACAGTAGAAGAATCTATTCATGTTGTTTTTTATGAATCTAACCCCCGTAAGAAGGGAAATTCTCTATGTGATGAAGAAGATGCAGGTACATTAAATATACCACCAATTCATGATGAAGTCAGCATCAATAATGAGCAAACTGAAGTTCCAAAAGAAGTACAATCATTACCCAAAGAATGGAGGAAGCCTAAGGATCTCTCCTTGGACAACATTCTTGGTGATATAGAAAAGGGAGTAACTACTAGACATTCTCTTAATCTCTTTTGTGAAAATATTTCATTTATATCTCAAATTGAACCATCTTGTGTGGATGATGCTTTAAATGATGAACATTGGATGATGGCCATGCATGATGAGTTAAATCAATTTAAAAGAAACCATGTTTGGGAACTAGTGCCTTATAAATCAAATATGAATGTCATAGGTACAAAATGGGTGTTTAGAAACAAACTTGATGAAACCGGATCAATAACTAGAAATAAGGCTAGGTTAGTAGCTAAGGGCTATAATCAACAAGAAAGGTATAGACTTTGGTGAAACATATGCTCCTGTTGCTAGATTAGAAGTTGTTAGGCTTCTTCTTGCATTTGCATGTGTAAATGATTTTAAGCTATACCAAATGGATGTAAAAAGTTCCTTTTTAAATGGTTTCATTGATGAAGAAGTATTTGTTTCTCAACCACCTGGTTTTTTTGATCATAGATTTCCTAATCATGTCTACAAGCTAAATAAAGCCCTTTATGGACTTAAGCAAGCTCCTAGACAATGGTATGAAATATTGAGTAAGTTTCTCTTATCTCAAAATTTTGAAAGAGGAAAGATAGACAAAACTTTATTCATTAAGAAAACTTCCAATGATATACTTCTTGTACAAGTGTATGTGGATGACATAATTTTTGGTTCATCTAACCACTCTCTTTGTGAGGACTTTGTCTAAAAAATGCAGGGGGAGTTTGAAATGTCAATGATGGGAGAATTAAACTTATTTCTTGGACTGCAAGTAGATGGAGAAGGGAATTTTCCTACACCAATCAAAATACACTAAATAGCTCATTAAGAAATTTGGAATGGAAAAATGCAAAAGCTCTAATACACCAATCGGAACAAACTGTTACTTAGATGCAGATGCTCAAGGAAAATCTGTAGACGTTACCAATATAGAGAGATGATAGATTCACTTTTGTACTTAACTGCAAGTAGACCTGACATCATGTTTAGTGTGTGTTGTGTGCTAGGTATCAAGCAGTACCTAAGGAATCACACATGAATGATGTTAAGAGAATTTTCAAATACCTCAAGGAAACTCTAGACGTTGGTCTTTGGTATCATAAAGGTACAAATCCTACACTTGTTGGTTATTCTGACTTTGATTTTGCAGGTTTCCAGTTAGACAAGAAAAGTAAAAGTGGCACAAGTCATTTGCTTGGAAACAGTCTAGTATCATGGCACAGTAAGAAACAAGCATGTGTGGCACTCTCAACTGTAGAGGCAGAATACATTGCAGCTGGAAGTTGTTGTGCTTAGTTATTATGGCTCAAACAACAATCACCTAACTTTGGAGTAAACATAGACAAGATACCATTGAATTGTGATAACACAAGTGCAATCAATTTGATAAAGAATCCAATCTTGCACTCAAGAACCAAGCATATTGATATTCGTCATCACTTCATAAGAGATCATGTTGCGAAAGGAGATTGTGTTATTCAATTTGTTGACACAAAATTTCAGCTAGCAGATATATTCACTAAACCATTGGCCAAGAGAAAGGTTATACAAGCTAAGAAGGGAACTTGGTATACTTAGTGAGTATGATCTTAAATAATATATAATTCTCTGTTACCTCATTATATTTGTGTGAAATTGTGTGTATGATTGTGCATTTCATGCATTAGAAGCATAACATCATGAAAAGTTTTCATTAAAATGCATTAAAACTCATTTTTCAAGCATATTAGGAAGAGGATAATCGATTACCTGCATAAGTAATCGACTAAACCAGGTAGTCTATATTTCAGCAGAAATACAAACTCACTGCTTTAATTGATTACCCTTCTAAGTTAATCGATTAACTTGCTGGAACAAATGATCACCTAGCATCTGTTCCTATTTTAAATCGATTACCATCTTCTTGTAATTGATTACCTGCGACATTGAAGCATTCCATTCACTTCCAGAGATGTCAATGATGAGATTTTAAACCTTCCTTCTTCACTTCAAACTCATTTTTGAAAACCCTAAGTGAAATCCCTCCTCAGAAATCTTTCACATTTTCATCAAATCCTCAATCAACCACTTCTTCCCAATCAACAATGGTGGAATCAAGCAGAAACAGGGGAAAACGAGTGAAGCACACTATTACAGGAAAGGAATTTCGTCCTCCTGAGCTCACTCCGGTAAGGAAACCCAAACGCCCTGCTCAAGAATCACCACCAAGGGCTTTGAACTACACTCACCCATGGTTCTCTACTAAACAACAAGCCATTGCCTATTTCAGTTTCTTCGCTGGAAAGGAAATTATCTCACCTAAGGTTGTTTCTTTTCCATGGCTTTCTAAGAATGGCTTTACCTTTCATAATGATTTGGATTCTCAGGGTCTTAGCAAGTTTGTTCAACTTAAGGGAAAATACTACCCTGATTTAGTGAAAGTGTTTTATTTCTAATCTTGATTATGATGAAGAAGGTAATCTATTTTCTAAAGTAAAGAGAACAAAAAATTGGTTAAATGAGTCAATTTTTAGAAGTATTGGTGGAATCTCCACTGAAGGTATCAAAATAAACATAGAAGATTTTAATAGACACAACATTGAATACAACAAACTTGATTTGTATAAGTCTATGTTGGTAAATGAAAATGATTGGGATGATGACAAGTTATCAAGAGGACTGAAAAGAGAAAATCTGTCTTTAAAAACTGGTAGAATGAGAGTAGATGATAGATTGCTTCACTATACTCTAGCATGGATTGTTGCTGCTAGGGGGAGTAATTATGCTCAAGCTAGTGAGGAAGACACGATGATGTTTTGTGCAATTAAGAACTCTGTGAAAGTAAATTGGATGGATGTAATTTGTAATACAATGATAAAAACTAGGAGGCTAGTTGATTACAAGTGTCCTATGCTGTGTTTATTTCAAAAATACTTGATTACTATGGAGTGGATACAAATTCTGAATCAAGAGACCTTACAAGGGAAGCCTATGATGTAAAAGATAAGGCTATGAAAATGATGAAACTAGTTAAACATAACAAGGATGGCTGAATAAAGAAGAAGTGCATAATGAGGGAGATACCTCAAGGAATGATGAAGAAAATGATGAAATGACTAAACTTAAGCCGCTCACATCATTTGAACAAATGGTCCTAGCTAAGCTCAATGAAATTTCAGAAACTCAGAGGAGAAACTACAAAGAGTTGAAGGATTATCTTGAGACTATCTCTAAGAGGCTGGATGAGCTTCAAGTCCCGTTTTCGGATGCTTAGGATCATTATCCAGTTCTTAGGATTTCAATTTCTGTTTTTCATCATCTAGGTTGAATCTCATTTGAATTTGGGTACTATAATTTGAACAATTCTGGTTTTTTTTGGTTTTGTACCTTGATCATATATACTTTATTTTATCTATAGTGAATGATGATATTTGTGGCATATGTGGATGATTATTGCAGTTATACTACTATCTCACTAGTTATATCACTATCTCTCTGAATTTTTGGTTTTAAATTTTCCAAAAGAGGGGGAAGAAAAGAAAGAAGTAGGGAGCACACAGGAAGTATGGATATGTTCGGGAGAAGAACAGAAAGTCTGGATCTGATATGATTGTTGCATATGATGATGAGATATGATCTGCTAATGTTGCATCTGGCTCTCATGCTGTCTGGCCCGTCTGTTCGGGCGCCGCCCCGCCCGTATGGTAGCTGCTTGCTCTGTTGCTCTGGCATATCCTGATGTCTGACCAGTCTGTGTCTCCCCCTTGTCTCTGTTTCCTCCTTGCAGCCTCCTTGCTTTGCTCTACCCTCTCCCTCCCCTACGCTATGCCTTCTCTCACTTGTTCTCCCATGTTTTCCAGTTCTTTTTAGGATTGAAGGAATAACAATTGCCTATGTGTTCACCTTAGTTGTCATTGAAAGTGTTTGGCGCATCAAAACCAAAAAAAGGGGGAGATTGTTGGACTTAAGCTACAAGTGGATGATACAAGTCACTCCTCAAGTCTCTCATGTATTGAATGTTTTGGTTTTGTTGTAGAAAAGTAAGGTGCTTCAAATTTCAATTCATTTTGCAGTTCCAAACACGTTTCTATAGGTGTGGCACTTGTATTGATTGTTTTAGCATTAGGCATTATGTATGTATTTGATTATGTTAGGACCACAGGAAACACTAGAAGGGGGGTTGAATAGTGTTTTATAAACCTTTTCTGATTTTCAAAAACCTTTTAAAACAAGCAAGCTGATGTGAAAATATTTGAGCAACCTTCTAAACTGGGAAGTTCAGCAACTTGCTGATGCAACTTAGAAGGTTGTGTAAACTTGGTTTTGAAATACTTTTAGCGTGATAAAAATTTTGTTTCATCACAGCGAAGATTAATAAAATCACTTTTCTTAACCCTCCTTGGTTAGTTAAAACATAATATAAAGAGTTAAGGGTAGAGAGAACTTGACCACAGAAATTTATCCTGGTTCACCCACTAACACAGTGAGCTACGTCCAGTCCCAGGTAACACCCACTGGATTTTTTACTAATCTCGCAAGATTACAAGTATTATTTGAACCTAGCCTCTTCAGGCTAAACACCAAGTATTCTTGGACCCAGCCTCTCCAGGCTAAACAAGTATTTTTTGGACACAGCCTCTCCAGGCTAAACACAAGTATTCTTTGGACACAACCTCTCCAGGCTAAACTGAGTATTCTTTATTTCTCCAAGCCTCTCCAGGCTCTCAGACACTTAACAATGTTTACAATAAAAGATAAGTTTAAGTTTCTGAGAAACTTAAACACACGAGTTCTCTTGTACAAAGGAATGAGTGAGTATAAACTCAGGATACAGAAAATAAATTCTAAGAACAAGGAAATGAACTACAGAGAGTGTTTTTGGGCTTGAGAAGGATTTTCTCTTATTGTGGCTGATTCACACCCTTTTGTTAAGACTCTTATTCTTCTTTTTCTGGAGAGCTTCTCTAATTTTTCATGCTTTCTTGATCCTCTTTCTTGAGCGTTTCACATTTCTGTGAGATTTTTCTATATACTTGCTCTCTCTCTCTCTCTCTCATCTCTCTCTTTTAAGGCCTTTCAGCGAGCATATATATATCATTCAGAAAAGTAGCCGTTGAGAAAATAGACGTTGAGAGATAACTTTGAAAGTCTTTGTTTTGAATAACTAGGTGTGCATAGGTAGTACGGATCTGACACACAGCAGTTTCAAAAGTTTTTTTCATTACAATGATGCAGAAAGAACTTTGTCACACTTCCTTTTGTAGATGATGGCAGAAGACTTTAGAGACCTTAAGTCTTGCGCAGAAAGCCTTTTGACTTGAACAGATATTTGTTGCACGAATTCAGTAAGATTTCTCAGTAAGAGGATTGGTACACGTCATAAGAGAGTTGAGAAGATCTTCAGCAGATTCAAGTTCTTTATATCAGCAAGCTCGAAATGCCACGTCATCGAGTGATAGTTCAGAGAGTATGTGTCCAGCAGGTACAGATTCAATACACACATACTTTCAGTTGGTTTGATCAATTCTTCAGATAGTTGCTTTAACTTGAAGATTTGCTCATTTCAGAGTTTGCTGCAATAACAAAGACAATACCTTTCTCAGTAGAATCTGTTTTTATATATCAAATTTGTTAGCATTAAAACCAGGGGTAATGATTCTTGAATTAAATTGAATACTTAATTTAAATTGAGACTCAACAGATTATTCCTCCTTGATTGATCTTTCATTGTGCAAATTGAGTTCATGGTTATGTTTCAAGTTTGGATAGCTTGGTAGCTAATTACTCACTTAGTATTGATTTGCCTCTGGTTTAATCGATTACTTCAGTTGGTAATGGACTCCAAGTTGACCCAAAGCTGAAAACTGCTTGAATTCAGTTCATGATCGATTCAATCGATTACCTGATATGGTTAATCGATTACCTGCATAACCTGAGAAGAGTTCTTTGTTGATTCGCTCTGGTTTAAAATAATCGATTACCAAAGCTAGTAATCGATAACCACATAGTCTGCAGAATTCTGGACGTTTTCTAAATTGCTTGTAACTAATTTTTAATAGATTTTTTCTGTTTCTAACTAACAAAAACTGTTTTATACACATGATTTTCGAAATCAAAAAAAGAGAGAGCCAAGTTTTTCAAAAATAATACACAGAATCTATTTTAGAAAATCTCTCAAAGAAATCATTAGAAAAACTCAGAAATTCTGCAACACCAATAACTCTTTGCTCAAGAAGATTAGACAAATGGAAGAAAGTGTTTGATATTATTCATGGAGTTTATCTGCACAAACAAGGTGCCATTGTTCTAAATTCTGTTCTTTCTTAATTTTTCTATATTGTGATATCTCTTGAATAGGGTGTTCATAGAGATTGTTTGAACTCTTGTGACAGGGTGTCATGAGTAAGGTTGATATTCATATGGCAGGGTGTCATTAAAGAACATGCTCTTGTGGGGCGCAAGAGTCAAACCTTTGACTGTTGTTTGTAAGTCTTTCTTTAGGATTGTATGTGCATGGTGTTTGTGATCAATTCTATAGTGAAAGCAGGTTTAGTGGTGTGCTAAATCTAAACTGGATGTAGACCCCCTTTTCTCTGGTTGAACCAGTATAAACAACTGTGTCATTTTCTCTATCCCTACTCTATTTCGATTTGAGTTTCTTCGCTTGTTAATCTGAATGTTAATCTTGAATTGTAAGTTCTAATTTGATTCTTGATATTATAGAAAACTGAACATTGAATATTGAATTATGAAATTTGTGGAATCAATCTTGGTAATCATTACCCTTCTTAATATATTGATTCGTTGCACATTGTTTTTAAACTACTCCGAAAAATTTGCCTTTTGAAAACTCAATTTGAAACAATCTTGAAGGCAAAAAGAAAGGGGTAAACAATTTCTGAATTTGGTAAAAAATATAAGTTTTGTGAATCTATTCAACCTGCCCCTTCTAGATTCCTCTGGGACCAACAATTGGGCATCAGAGTTGGAATCGTGAGAGTTATTCGAGACTTAGGCAAATTGTTTGGCAAAAATGACAGGGAATCAATTGCCTTTTGCTGAGGTGCTTAATTAACAGACCACCTCTTTTTTGTGGAGATAACTATCCATTTTGGAAAGTTAGAATGAAATTTTAGTGGAGTCTGTTAGAATAGAGGCATTGACAAGCGTGGTAACTGATTGCAAGGTTTCTACTCAAGTGATAAATGATTCATATCTGAAAAAATCTTTTGAACTATGGAATCAAGATGAGATTAAGCATGTTGAAAATGATTCTAAAGCTTTAAATAATATCATACATTCTGCTTTGAATAGTGATGAATTTTTCAGGATTTCTGCATGCAAAACAGCCAAAGATGCGTGAGATTTAATTCAAATGACACATGAGGAACACCTGAAGTTAGACGAGCAAGAAGAATACACTGATTCAAGAATATGAATGTTCCGGATGGCACAAGGAGAAAACCATTATGGATGTCCGAAAAGATTAACACACATTATCAATCTCTTAAGGGTCTTGGAAAAGTATTTTATGAAGAGGAGCTAATGTGAAAATCCTCAAGTCTCTAAAACAGAAAGTGACAGCCAACTATGACAGCATTACCGAATCAAAAAAATTGCAGTCATGACAATGCATGAATTATTTGGGAAATTGATAGAGTATGAGATGGATATGAATAGGATGGCGAAAGAAGACAAAAAAGATAAGAAAAGTCAAGGATAGCTCTAAAAGCTAATGAGCATGAATTTAAATGGATTGATTTGATCAATTTTTTTATTTTTAATGGACAATAATATTAGATAGAAATGTTATGATTATGAAATAATAGTAATATATTTTATTGGAACTTATATTTATTAATATAAATATAAAATTATATAAAAAGAGGAACATTGGACATAAAAACAATTTCAAATTAGTTTAAAATATATATTTATAGAGATATTAATATGATATTAGATAATACTTTCATAAAAAGTATATTAGTATAAGTAATTTTTAAAATATGTATGTATACAAATATAAATATATATTATTTTATAGGTAAAATAATATACATGTATATAAGTTTGATTTGAATGGAATGGATCGGTTTTCAACATAAGATCTGAACCCAATCCAATCCAATAAAAAAATTTAGTTTTTACGATTTTCGGTTGATTCGATTTTTTATTTTCGATTTTCTGTTTGGTTTTTATAGTTTTACATTGAATTAGATTTGATATGAACACCCATATAGCTAACATACAATAACACTCACATTACATTTTTTTTTTTTTTTTTGAGTAAAACTTTCCCTGTTTAATAAGCTCAAATTAAACGACAATGCATATTAAAATGCCATTCTTTTACCATTATTTCCCTAAATATTATACAAATGACATTTTTTACATAAGATATATATATGTTAAAAATGTGTATACCATATTTTTCAATGTTGACTTAGATAATGAAATGATAGGGGGAGTTTCATACCTTCTTTCAAATTCGAATATAAAAGTTTGTATGTTAGTTTTGTTTTTGATACTTTTTTCTTTCAGTTTTTTAGTTAAATTTTAATTACAAATTATTTTAAAAACAAAGTAAAAAGATAGAAAGGTAAAACAGTAATCACATGTCATAATTAAAAGTACTTATAACCATAACCAAATCTATTATTATTTAAAATTTCATGCAAGTGGAGGATGCTTTTGTCAATTATTAAACATTATGGACTATCTTTCTTTAAGATTGGTCACATGTATTCTAAATAACTGCAAGAATGTAAAATCGTCCTCATGTATCATTCTAAATTTTTGTTCTCTCTCTCTCCCAATCACAGCACATGGTCATTGTAAATTGGCCACATGTTTCTACATACGATTCGAGTTCACTGTTAATATTTATTAAAATTAAAAACTACAACAAACAAAAAGCCTATGTGGTAACCATTTTTCATCAATCATATATCAATCCATATATACAACCCTACATCATAAATACCGTTGTCCCAAGATTTTAGGAATATATCAGAATCAGCGGATTCTTAGTCGCAATTTTAGAACTTTTAGCTATCAACAAAATTTAATCAAGAGCCATAACCCTTAAACAAAGTCAATAACCCAAAAAGAAAACACGTACCCCCTCCTTCAAACAACACACACCCCGAGTCACCATAAACAGTAGTCAAAATAATTAATCATTGTCTAAACCAGCATGAAGCAATAAGATAATAATATAGCGCGCGAAGATACTTGATTAAATTGATATAATCACAGAAAAGGGCAAAAAATAAAATTGCACTCGTTCAAAGAATGGTTGAACAAATATTAGATTAATAGAGAAGCCAAAGTAAATAACTTAATTAATTATTCCATTAAACCCTTATTACATAAGTTTTTCTTTATAAAATTATTTTGTGAAGCTTCGTGAAATATACTCAAATGAATTTATAGATAAATATATATAAGAGGTTATTCATAAGTCTATCTAATAATGTTGTTATTGAAATAAGCTTAAAGAGCTAAGTTAGTTAATAATAAGCTATTTTATAAACTTAACCAAATATTTCTTTAATTAGTAATTATTTTATAAGATAAATTTAAATAGGTCTAAATTCTAAATGCCGCCCCTTAATCAATATATGGCATGTCATAGTTCAAGTTGTTAAAAGAACTAGTTTAGCCCATTCCAACCAGATAAAGTGGCATGTATGGAAATTCCAAGGTTTAACATATAACTTAAATAGCCTCTCTATTGAGACCATTTCCAATGGAGCAATTTATATGAGTTGCTACATAGAATAAATTATAATATAGGGCTGGCAAATAAATCCATATATCCATTAAACCATCCAATCCATCCATGAAAAACTTAATCCAATCCATCCAGTATTTTTAAAAAACTAATTTGGATAGGATTGGATGGACATGTACAAATAAATGGATGGATGACAATCCATCCTTTTATTTATTAAAAATCCAATGGATCATTAATTAAAACTTTAAAATCCATTGGATCACTTTACTTAAATCTAATTGACTCGATGGATAATCTTCCGCTTTCCGTTCTCTCGTATTCTTCATCCAGGAACATTATTACAAAAGCAATGAAATGGTTACCCATTTAATTAAAACGCAACTTCGTGACGCTGATTAATAATCTCAGTATCTCACTGTATACATATCAATTTCATTTATACCTTTATACCTAAAGGATGGGCTGACATTAATTGAATGAGAATTGGTTCCGTGTTCTTTTTAAAAATAGTATTTATTTATTAAGTTTTATATTTTGTTTGATTATTGGTTACGTTAAAAATAATATACATTAATTGGAACCAAACAACCACTATATATATTAAGTTTCATTAAAAAAAATTATATATACATTTTTTTGTTATTTTTAATATTGATATTTTTTTATTAGTGTATTTATTATTTTATATAAATTAAATTTTTTGTTTGACTTGATAATACATTTTAATTAAATTAAAATTATTTAGATAGTTGATATATTATATTCCAACACTTCTTTCAAATCATTTTAGACCTGGCTCTTATTTTTGATTAATTCTTAGAGTTTAAAATTTTGAAATATTGCGGCTGTTAGATTTTTTTGAAGTTTGCATTTTATTAATTTCATTAAAATTTTTATCAAACACAAAATAAGTTTTTACAATCAAATCATATAATTATTTTCTGTAGCAATTTTATTGATAAAGAATAGTTTAATTTACCCTTCCCAAGTTAGATTTAGTTACTTTGTTATTATCTTAGAAAGTGTGATATTTGATATTGTTACTACTGACGTCTACTAACTCTAGCTTCCTTACTTGTTGACAAGACCTTAATTGGACACATAATTAATATTTGATATGTAATAAAAACATTATATAATGAACAACCATAATATATTGTCGGCAGGAGAGAGAGAAAGCATGGGAGAGAGAAATAAATGGGGAAGAGAGGAGAGAACAAAGGGAGAGAAGAAGAAGAAGGGGGAGCGAAACAGTAGGAGATATGAATTAAGAGGGGGAGAGAAACAAAGGAAGAGAACAATATAGGAGAGAGATGAGAGAGAAACAAAGGAGAGAGAGTAGAGAGAAACATAGGGGAGAGAGAGAGAGGAGATAGAGGAGAAGTGGGAAATAGAGGAGGGGAGAGACGGGGGGAGAGATAACAAAGGAGAGAGATGAGATAGAATTTTAATACATGAAAATATAGAGAGAGAAATTTTAGTTAAAATTTTTAAATTTCTATAGTTAGTAAAAAATATTTAAAAAGAAATAATAAAAATATTTTAGAAAAAATAGGGATGGATTGATAGTTCATCCGTAAACTAGTTTGTTAATTGGATGGATTGGATGGTTTTGATTTAATGGGTCATGGATGGATTGGATTTTTATAATATATTTTAATGGATCATAAATAGAATTAATGGAATTGTTTCAATCCATCCATTTTAATCATGATCCAAATCCATCCAATCCATCCATCTGTCACCCTCTACTTTTTTACCATCACAAATCTTAAATGGATCACACCAATACACACATATCACCCATTTTTTATTTACAAATATTTTAATTAATAAACAATAAAATAATATTAATAAATAATAAAATAAAAATTGAAGTTTATAAAATATGTTATTTTCTGGGGGGTTTCCCTTTAAAAAAAAAGATTACCCGGGTTTTGGAACCCCCATAAAAGTTAAATAAAAAACTAAAAAAAATTACTGGGGGTTTAAATCCCCGGGAAAGACGAAAAAATAAAGCACCAATGCTCAGTTGAGCACCAGTGCTCATGAAGCACCTGTCCCTGTCAGAGCTCTAACGGCATTTGTTGGTCTACCACCAGTGCTTATTGAGCAAAATGCTCAATAAGCATACCGTTAAAGATGGCCTAAATTTTCTTAAATGGACCCCACAATCTACCTTACGTTATATTAATTTGTTATTCATTACACATTTCAATATTTGTATGTCAAATTTTAACATTAAACAAATATACACTTACTTTTAATTTAATAATATTTTCATTTCAAAATTTAAAATTTTTTAAAAATATATGAAAATTTTACATTAAATAATTATTAAAAATACATCAAGAAATACAAAAAGACAATATGCATTCAATTTGATTATTTCGCGACCAAAACGTTCCCAAATATGCTCCACTAAATTTGCCTGAAGATGACGATGTACTTCCTTTTGACGAATATGCGCTCTCCTTTATAAGTAGGTTAAAAAATCAGGATAAGGACTATTAAATACTTCAGGTGCTGGGACGTGAATGTCTGGATGATCGTATGAAAAATCAATGTTGCCACCATATGTGTCTCGTTCATCTTCAACAATCATGATATACAATAATATGCATGCATATGTTACATTCTTCAATGTATCCATGCTCCAAGATCATGTTGGGCCACGATAATTGCGAATCGTAATTGAAGTTCTCTGAAGGCTCATTCCACATCTTTTCTTGCTGATTCTTGATGTTGGCGAACAATTTTCTTTTCTCGATCTCCTTGTGGTATTGAGATGGTTTTGACGAATGTAGCCCATTCTGGGTAAATGCCATATGCAAAATAGTACCCAATGTTATATATCGTTTCATTTAATGTAAATTGTATCTCTGGAGCTTTCCCTTGCAAAATGTCATTAAAGACATTGGATTGGTTGAGGACGTTGATGTCATTATTAGAACCTACTGCCACACTAAAAAATGCATGCCAAATCCATAAGTTTGGTGACACCCACTGCTTCTAAGATAATCGTGGGTTTGCCATGATAATCTCGAAAAAATTGACCCTTCCATGTTGTCGGACAATTTGTCCATTCTCAATGCATACAATCAATGCTACCTAACATACCGAAAAAGCCACGTGCATCCTTTACTTTTAGGAGTCTTCAATGTCGTTGTTATTCAGCCTTCTGAAGTACTCAGTCCCAAATACTTCATTCACGATCCTCTAACAAACCTCTGTATGCATTCCACTGCAGTAATTTAACCAATGCGTACATACTCATCCACATTGTCAGCTATTGATCCATAAGCCAACATATGAATTGCAGCAGTGCATTTTTGCAATGGGTGAAATGTTGAGTCTCAATATAATTTAGTATTAAATTCAGATTCAAGACTCATTATCCTTGGTTTTAATGAATAACAAATTAGATTACATAAAAGACAGGTTCTACTGAGAAAGGGTATTTTCTTTTTCAGGAAATATGAAGAAGCAACTCTTTAAAGATAATCAACCTGCCGAAGAAAGTTGAAGAAAGCAACCTGCTAAGAAGAAAAGGATTCATCCGCACGAGCTATAATATAGAAAGCCATCAGAAATGCTGGAAGATCTACAACCAAAAGAAGAGCGAAGATCAATGAAGAATTAATTTTTGTCTAAAGCAAATTGCGGAAGAAGAACAGATCTGAAGAAAGGAACTTGTTGAAAAACTCTACCTATTGAATAGCTAAGGCTTGCTGAAGAAGTGCAACACACAAAAGGAAAGAACAATGAAGAAATCATCTAAAGAAAAATCATCAGAAGAAGAGAACTTGCTTAAAGCATCTCCCTGTTAAAGATGAAAGAAAATTCTTGTAGAAGAATACAAGCTGAAGGCATACAGTTGAAAGGAAGGACTTTCTGAAGATGATCAACCTTCTTAGGAAGAAGACCTTCTAAAAATAATCACTCTCTGAAGGACCAGAATCTGTTGAACCTTCTGAAGTCAGAGACGTCACTCTCTCCGTAGACTTGTGAGTCAATCTGAATGATACAAGTCTCAGCAAATATTAATGGTTAAGCTGAATCGGTGCAAGAAGAAACAAAGACTTTTTGGTACAAACTTTATTTCCCGACACAAAGAGGAAGCCTACTGCAGAAAGAAAACAAGGTCAGAGATAGAGTCAGCGTTGCTGCAACACCTACTCATGTACCATCTCTGCATTACGCTATCAGAGGCATGCACCTCAAGTGAAGTCTAACGTTCTCATCTCTATTCAGACAAAAGACTTCCTGTTGTAAAGAGAAGAAGGAGAGAAAAGGAGCATCAACCTGCTGAAATATCAGAAACACTCTTAAACAAGATTGAGAGCCTAACTGCTGTGTGTCAGAACTTATTCATACCTACACACCTACGCAAGACAGAAGAGAAGCTATCTCACAATGGCTCTAAGAAAGTATACCAAGCAATTTCCAACGGTTAATTTCTCAACGGTATACTAAGAAATCTTTAAACGGCTATATTTTAATCAGAACATATAAATAGCCTCACGAAAGACTTTGAAGATTGGCGAACCTTTGGTGAACCCAGGGGCTAGAATGATCTAAGATAAACCATAGTCAAGCCCAAAGAGAACCGGCTGAAGCTCAAATCAACATCCTATCGAGTCAATTCTCTGAGGAAGTTATCCCTCATATAGAGACGAGATTGAACCTAAATTTATACACTTGTATCTCTGTTCTATCCTTGTACTTAGAATTCATTTTATGTATCCTGAGTTATACTCAGTAATCCCTTTGTACAAGAAGAACCTAAGTTTATGTTTCTTAGAAACTTAAACTTAGTTTAAATTGTAAACATTATTAAGTGTTGAGAGCCTGAAGAGGATTGGTGGAAGAAAGAATACTTGTTGAGCCTAGAGAGGCTTGTCCTGTAAAAGAATACTTGCTTAAGTTCCTGGAGAGGCAGTTGAAGAGAAAGAATACTCGTTAGGCTTGGAGAGGCCAAGTGTGCAAAGAATACTCATTGGGCCTGGAGAGGCCAGGTGTGCAAAGAATACTGCATGAGTTGCCTGAAGAGGCAGTTGAAAACGAAGAATACTTGATGTTAAGCCTAGAGAGGCTTGGGTAATATAATACTTGTAATCTTACGGGATTAGTGAAAATCCAATGGTGGTTTGCCCTGGGACTGGATGTAGCTCACTGGGTTAGTGGGTGAACCAGTATAAATCTTTGTGTTAAGTTCTCTTTTCCCTTACCTTTTTCTTTACGTGTTATCTGTTTAAACTAACCAAGGAGGGATAAAGAAAAGTTTTTTTATTAATCGGAGTAGAAAAACAATTTTTTTTCTTAAGAGAAATATTTTCAAAAAGGCTTTCACTCAACCTTTTGAGTTGCATCAGCAAGTTGCTGAACTCCCAGTTTCGGAAGTTTGATCAAATATTCTCAAATCAGTTTTGCTTGTTTGCTAAAGGTTTTCCAAAAATCTGTAAAGAGTTATAAAACACTATTCCAACCCCCCTTCTAGTGTTTCCTGTGGTCCTAAGATGAAAGACTTTTTCTACCAGTTGAATATTTCGCCTCAATTGGAAATACTCATCATTGTTGCCAAGTGCTTCTACAATGCGAAGGAACATGTACCTTCGCATTCGAAACCTCGTCAGAATTGGACTTCTGTGTATACTAGACTTTATGCGAAGTAATCATTCATCAGTCGCAAATGTCCTACTTCACAACCCCTTTCTATATGAGTTCTACTGCGTCTTCCTTTCGTAGATCTGCCACCTTGTTGCATATGTCTATTAATTAAAAACTGAAGATGCTCATGTTGGGCTCGGAGATCTTTCATCTCATCTTCTATAAATTTCCACTCAATCTCATCATCAGAATTTGAATCATAAGGATCCATTTAGAAAAAAAAAACAAACTTGAGATCTAAAAATTTCACACAAGCAAATGCACAAAGACAAGTAGTGAATTGAAATGGGGTGCCTAACATTGTATATATAGGTTTCAACCCCCCTTTATCCAATGACTAGTTTGACCCCCAACAATTAGTTTGACCCTAATGACTAGTTTGACCCTAACGGCTAGCTTGACCACAACGGCTAGTTTGACCATAACGACTAGTTTGAAAAAAAGTAATGTTATGTTTCTCGTTAATTTTTTTAAGACATGTCATTGTATATGATATAAATCATTACATAATGTTAAAAATTACAATACAAAAGACTAACAATTCAATACATCAAATTTAAAGTTTGACATAATTTAAAACATAAACCTTAATTTCATACAACCTAATGCATACATTAATCAATCTCTTTCTTTAATTTTATTTGCATAATTCATTATGATAGTGAAGTTGTGCCTCTGACATCCCAGATATGTCCTTCATGAGGATATCAAACTCCTTCAAAGTTACCTCTTTCTCACATGAACTTAGGCCTCCTTAATACGTTTATATTCTTTTGCCACAATCAATCTTTCTGCCATTGACTCTTGTATTGCCCTAATATCATCAATGTCGGAAAGTGTTTCTTTGGATTTCATCTTCGCCTTCCTTTTCGCCATTTTTGTTCCTATTGGGCACTGTAAAGGAGATGGACTAGTTGAGTCCAGATTGAAATTTGTTGGCATCTCTGATGGAGATGAAGATGTGTATGCCCCTGATGCAGATATCTTTGTTCTTTTTGAAGAACTTCCACCACACTCTGAATTCCATTTAGGATTATCTTTTAGTAATTGCCATGCATACTCAAATTTGAATGATTCTCCTTCATCTTGATTATAAATGGCAAATGCATCATTCATGACATCATTCTATAAGCATCAACTTTTCCTCCTTCTAACTACTTGTATGTAGCATCTGGAAAACTTTTGCACTGCAGTATTTATCTTTTGCCAACGCGATTTTAGTTCATTTTTCCCCTCTCTCGTTGATGATCGCGGTGCTCATTGTAGTTGTCATTGATCCTTGACCAAAACCCATATGTTTTTTTATCAACCCCTACAATTGGGTCTTTTGAAATGTTTAACCAAGATTGAATAAGTAATGTATCCTCCTCCTTTGTAAACCTTTGTTTGGAATTTGTATGTCCACTCAATCTTTTATCTTCATCAATAACAACACTTTCCAAGTTGATTTGAGAGGAAAATGAAAGAACTTGAGACTCTTCCATCGGTGTTTGCGGTTGTTGATCGAAGCAATCTCCACCATAACTCCTCGCTGAAGCCCCACCAAAACCTACTGGACTAGTTGTTGGCAATGGAAAATTTAATCCACTTTGACCCGACATTGCAATATGGATTACCTATAAATGACATATTTGGTGGATAAAAACCATGAAATGAATACTGCAGAAAATTCCCAACATTTGAGTTGTGTGGAGAATTTGAAGATGAATTTTCAACATTTTGAACATTTGAAGGTCGAAAATTTTGCATCCAATTGAAATACATATTGGGATTATATTGATTGGGATCCATGAAAATAAGACAAGCAAATACAAAGATAAAAATTTGAGTAAAATGATGGTGTAATTGAAAGACAAGGAAATACAAAGATGAAAATTTGAGTGAAAGGATTGTTTGGTTGTAAAAATAATTACACATACATTTATTTTTTATTGAAAAAAAAAATTACTGTTTTTTTCCATTACTAAATAGTTGTTGCATTAAATTGAATGTGTAGCCATTTTTTTTACCTTTTTTTATGTTACTATAGTCGTTGCATCACTTTCTTTGTTTTTGATATTGTAGCATTCCAAATTCATTTCCTAGGTAAAAAATAATAAAATATTAGTTGGACCCCGCTTCTGCCATTTACCTCCCGTATGTGCAGTTGGATATTGTGTGCCCCGAATTATTCACCTCCAACGCTTACATCCCGCATGCATTTGCTTTTTCTCTGACACATCTTTTTCTAGCAACTCCATTGGAGTTGCTATGAAAGCTCCATATTTTGAAGGGAAGCGCATAATCCCTGACAATACTTGGACCATTCCAATGTGCTGGTAACAAGTGACAACCTCCTCTGTGAGGATGCCCACACACCTTCAATCAGCAGTATACTTCACCCTAAATTTGTGTGGTCAACATTTCCAACAGCTTTAAGAAGTGGCTTCTCAATTCTACCACCACATGCAACTTGCCTAATCATATATAGCCCTACAGTCATTAGGAACAATCTTCTTCGCATTAGATGGAAGCTTGATCCTATCACAACTTCACAAAAGTAATCAAATTGCGCACCCTAGACATCAACAAAACCATGTACAAAGCCACCAAAATAACCTCATAACGAATTAAACCAATTCACTTAAATTCACAAATCCTCTTCATCAATAAATTATCCTATGCTATGGACTTCCAAAAAACTTAACATTTAAGAGATTATTTAGATGGACAATACGAAAATTAAAGAAAGATAAAATAGTCATCTCAAAGTAAATATAATATAATTGAATACTTGAGATGTTTTTCCTTACGATTTTTTCTATTCACACCACCCTTTCAACTTTTCACACCACCCATTTTTTTAAAATAAAAATCGCTATTCCTAAGTTACCCCTCATTTCCCCATTTTTCTCCCTCATTCGTCGCCTCCTCATCCCGTCAATGCTACACCGTCATCCTAGCATCATCCCACCATTTTTTTATTTTAAAAATCTAATTTTTGATATACAATTTCTTGTTCTTGAGAATTGTGTTCTAAAAACTGTGCACCAGAAAACTAATTTTTGGTATACATACAATTGTGTGCATATTGACCAGAAATTATATTCTCACACACAATTGTATATATACTAGTATAACACACGTGCAACGCACGAGGTTCACAATAAATCCTATAAGGAATTAATGAATTAGAAAGAAACCTGAAAGTGAGTGTGTACTGTGTTGTTGAACAATTATTTGAAATTTTACATCGGTGCAACGAGCTATAAGTAAAAGTAATTACAATGATCTGCTGAAGGACCAAAACATATTTATCTTTATACCTTAAATTTAATAACATATGAATTCGAATTTGAGGACATGCAGGATTTTGGGGCAGAGCGCAAAGACTACATTAATGATGTCAAATAACATTTGGATGTTAATAAATGAAAAATGAAGTCAGTCTACAAAGACAGAATAAGTAATCTGTTGCGAGTTTGGACCACAAACTTTAATCCTAAAGTTGCAAAAGTTAATAAAAGAAAATGCAACCATTGCAGTTGTGCAAATTGAGTAGCAATGTCTAAGCTTCTCAACTCCTGTACAAAAATAACCATGTTCATTCCTGAAACATGTAGATTGGAAATCAGTTGCGAATTGGATCTTCAAGGACTGTAGGTTGTTCCATACCTTCCAAAAACCAGTTTGGAATAGGAATATGAAGGTTTTACAAAATATATAAGTAAAATAAACTGTATTAAGGAAGTACTATACTATTATAAATTTTGAAAGCATGGTCTTGTTAATAACAAAAGTAAGAAAACTAAGCCACACCTGAGAAAGATGAAATAGGGGAAGGAACTTATACTGGGAAACTCCAAGAGACCTTTGTTGAGAGGATACATTGTATCTGTTATAGCATAAAAGACAACAATTTAGATAGAACAATTAAACATGAACAAAAAGAAGTTTGTTTGAAAGAAATTGTATAGTGCAATGCGTATGACAACTAACGATATAACATTTCTATGAAGAACAGAGGCTTTTCAGGCATGGTATTATTTCTTTTAGAAAGGCTAATTGTAACGTCCTAATTTCTAATTCAAGATTTAGTCCATTGGAAACCAAATCCCAAATTTTTGAAATCATTTCGTGCCATTTAAGTATTGTTAAAGTCGACATACACTATTCAAGTTACCAACGATCGCTTAAATAATATATGTCAAGGAACTAAGTAATATCTGATAACTAATCTGAAGGTGAAGCCACTACAATAATTCAGTGAGGATAGCCTCACACATACATCCTAACAACCACAAGAATACATGTATGATCATATCCCCCTCAAAATACAACTCAGAAATAGTAAAATTCATAATTTAATACATAAATAGCACCCCTCTCAAAATATAAGCAAAATAAGGACAATCTCAACAGCTAATCTTCAGAACATCATTGACCCGAGCGGGGAGGTACTTGTACATCTAAAAATAGTCCACGGAACGTGTGGTGAGACAAGGTCTCAGTGAATAAAGCATGCAGCATACAGTGTAGGGTTAACAAGCGAATGTAATTCAACAACCAACATCAACTTATGAACCAAAAACCACAATCATTCACAATCATAAATTCTAATTCTCACAGCTTTTCCCAGTCGGCAGGTTCTTTTCACTAATTCTAGAGTTAGAACTGAGCTCAGACTACAGGGAACTTCTTCCCCAGGGACGAATCCCACCCTTAATCTGGACCGAAGTCAAGTTTTCAAACAAATCTCACGGTCGAAGCCGATTTAGTTATTCTGAATTAATCACCAAAGCATGACATTTCTCATATTTGGAAACATTTGGGGCAACCGAATAAATATTTCTTTTTCATGAATCACCAAAGACTACATACTCTAAGTAGCCATAATTAATTTCAAGAGCATTATTCACCAATACAATTTCATTAGAAATGACCCACCCATGAAACCCCCAAATCCCCAAGTTCACTAACCTAGGATTTCTCAAGCAAGCCAATAAGGAGCTCAAATTAACATACCATGAATCAAATTCATCAATAATGGACCTAAATGATAAAAATAGTATAAACCATTCTTAATATTCATAAACATTAGCCAATTCCCCAACTACTTCCAAAAATTCCTAATCCTTAGGGCATGTCAAACCCTAATCAAAGGATTCTTAGCCAAATACACCATTCAAGTTTCAACTACCAATTTAATGGTCAATCATCACCAACAATCATAATCATTAACAAAGAAAAGGAAAAGGGAGGAGTGGGAGCATGTAAGAGCAACACCAAGGATGAGAGTGAGGTGGGTGGCTTTACTCACCTTGAAGGAAGAACAAAGAAGAGAAAATGGTGGAAGGGAAGATGGATACAAGCCTTGGAAGAGGAGGATTTCTTCAATCAAGCCCTTTCTTTAACTCTCCTTCAATCCTTCTTACGAACCCTAAACTCTCTCTCTCTCGAGCTCTTGGAAGAACGGGGAAAAGAAATGGAACCAAATGAGACAGGAAGTGGAGTTTGGTATAAGACCCGTAAGTGTGCGCTGTAGCCTCCTTAAAGGGCGCTGTAGCCCACTTAAGGGCGTTGTAGCCCACTCCACACATTGCCAAGATGTGTTAGCGCACAAGGGGGGAAGGTAGAGTGCGCTGTAGCGCACTTGGACAAGGGGCATCAGGGGCCCAAAAGCTGGTGCATTGAGCGCACCTAATGTGCGCTGTAGCGCGCTCACTTGCGCACAATTCCCTTTTTTTAACTTACTTTCTACCCCCTTTAAAGACCCATGGTCATATCCATTCCTAGGGATATTCTAACTCACTGTGTCTCTACCGAAAATTCGGCAGAGTCTCCCCTAAAAACTGAACATTTCCCAATTTTTATTTTACCCTGAAACTCAACAAAACCAAACCAATTCCACAATTCAATACACATAGTAACAGAGTAAGATAAAAAAGGCCTCCGTGGCCAACATACAAATGATAAAAGAGGGATGTTACAATCCTACCCCCTAAAAACAATTTTGCCCTCAAAATTGAATAAAATGAATTAAACATACAAGTCTTACCTCAACCAAACAACTCTGGAAAGCGAGAGCGAAGATCTTCTTCCTTCTCGCAAGTCGCCTCCTCGGGCGTCTGATCCTCCCAGAACACCTTCACCAAAGGGATTGTCTTATTCGTCAAGGTTTTGACACTTTTGTCAATAATCTGTGCGGGCCTAGTAGGAACTCTGAGATCCTCCCTTAATTGTACCGATTCGGAGCTGAGGATATGTGAAGGGTCATGGACATATTTTCTCAATTGGGATACGTGAAAATATCATGGACCCATGACAAGTGTGGTGGTAAGGCTATCCTGTAAGCCAGAGGGCCAACCCTCTACAAGATTTGAAATGGACCAATGAACCTGGGGTTGAGCTTTTTAGTCTTAATGGCTCGCCCAATACCTGTGACGGGAGTTACTTTTAAAAATACATGATCTCCTTCCTCAAACTCTAAGTCTTTTCTGCTTTTGTCAACCTAGCTCTTCTGCCGGCTTTGGGCAGTTACAAGCTTCTCCCTAATGATCCTAATCTTATCAGTGGTTTCTTGAACCAACTCCGGACCAAACAGAGCTCTCTCTCCTACCTCATACCAACATAAGGGGGATCTGCACTTCCTACCATACAACGCCTCATATGGTGCCATGCCTATGCTGGCTATGGAAACTGTTATTGTAGGCAAACTCTATGAGGGGGGAGGTACCTATCCCAACTACCCTACTCCTCCAAGACACAAGCCATGAGCATATCCTCTAAGGTCTGGATGGTCCTCTCAGACTATCCGTTAGTCTAAGGGTGATAGGCGGTGCTAAACCTAAGCTTAGTCCCGAAGGCCTGATGAAGTGCATTCCATAACCTAGAGGTGAACCTGGGGTCTCTATCTGAAATGATACTAGAGGGAATGCTATGGAGTTTAACAATCTCCTTGACATACAGGTCTGCTAACCTACTCAGGGAATAGGTACCCCTAATAGGTAGGAAGTGGGCCGACTTCGTCAGCCGGTCAACAATGACCCAGATGGCATCAAAACTTGCTTGAACCCAAGGCAATCCTACCACGAAGTCCATGGCTATACTCTCCCATTTCCACTCAGGGATCTCTATGGGCATAAGGGTTCCTGATGGTTTCTGGTGCTCTATCTTGACCTGTTGGCACACTAGACACATAGCGACAAACTCTGCTATCTCCTTCTTCATACCATCCCACCAGAACATCCCCTTCAAGTCCTGATACATCTTGGTGGTGCCAGGATGTATGGAGAACTTGCCCCTGTGGGCTTCCTCTAAAACCTGCTGCCTGAGGCTACCCTCCTTAGGGACACAGACCCTCCCTTGGAAGAGAATTGTCCCATCCTCAGATACAGAAAAATTCAGCTGACCCCTCCTATCCTGGAGGTTAGAGTCCGAACCTTGTGCCTCCTTAATCAGAGCTCTGAGCTCAGGGGTGACCTCTAGCCTACAAAGCCTCAAACTACTCTTATCGATCTCAACATTAAGGCTTAGGTCTCTAAACTCCTCTATCAAGCCAATCTCATGGACCATCATGCTAGATACATGGAGGGACTTCCTACTGAGGGCGTCAGCCACTACGTTGGCCTTGCCGGGGTGGTACCTCAACTCAAAATCATAGTCTTTAAGGAACTCCATCCACCTACGTTGTCTCATGTTGAGTTCTTTTTTATCAAAAAGATATTTCAAGCTCTTATGATCACTAAAGACCTCAAACTTCACACCAAAAAGGTAATGCCTCCAAATCATGAGGGCAAAAACCACCGCAGCTAGTTCTAGGTCGTGGGTAGGATAAATCTCCTCATGAGGCCTCAACTGCCTAGATGCGTAAGCTACAACCCTCCGCTCCTGCATCAGCACACACCCTAAGCCCTTCCCCGAGGCATCACTATACACCTCAAAGGGTTTAGACAAATCTGGCAACACAAGTACCGGGGCTGAGGTCAACCTCTCCTTGAGCTCCAGGAAACACTTCTCGCACTTCTCGTCCCACATAAAGGCTTGACCCTTACGAGTCAGTCTTGTGAGAGGCAAGGCTAGCTGGGAAAATCCCTTGATGAATCTCCGGTAGTAGCCGGCCAATCCAAGGAAACTCCTAATTTCCGTTATGGTTTTAGGCCTTTCCTATTCAAGGACGACTTCTACCTTGCTAGGGTTAACAGAGACACCCTCTCTAGAAATCACATGCCCTAAGAAATGGACCTTGTCCATCCAGAACTCACACTTCTCAGGGCTCGCAAACAACTTCTTCTCTCTCAAGATCCCCAGAACTACCCTAAGGTGTTGCTCATGCTTCTCTAGACTCCGAGAGTAGATCAGAATGTTATCAATGAAAATGATGACAAACTGATCAAGGTAGGGACAGAAAATCCAATTCATGTAGTCCATGAATATGGCAGGAGCATTGGTTAAGCCAAAAGGCATCACCAAATACTCATAATGCCCATATCTAGTCCTAAAGGCAGTCTTTGGTATATCCCCACCTCTAATCTTAATCTGGTGATAGCCGGACCTCAAATCAATCTTGGAGAAGAGCGAAGTTAATCCAGGAGATCATCTATCCTAGGCAATGGATATTTATTCTTAATCGTGACCTTGTTAAGCTTCCTATAATCTACGCACAATCTCATACTTCCATTCTTCTTCTTCACTAAGAGCACTGGCGCTCCCCAGGGTGACACACTAGGTCTAATGAACCACTTGGCTATAAGGTCTTCTAGTTGAGTTTTAAGCTCACTAAGCTCTAGTGGAGACATCCTATAAGGTGCTTTGGAAATGGGCCCCGTTCCCGGTATCAAGTCTATGTGAATTCTATCTCTCGGTCTGGAGGTAAAGTGGTTATCTCACTAGGGAAGACATCTTGAAACTCCCTAACCGTGGCTACGCTGCTCAAGTCAATGTTAGATTCTAAGTTTGAGGAAAGTAACAAAATGAAGCAACTACTCCCATCTGACAGGCATTCGAACACTTGGGTGGTGGTGGATAAGAGTATGGATGGTTTTCTCCCCCGGAAGAGGAGGGAGAGTCAGAAGACAACCTTCTTGTTGAAGCAATCAAGCATTACCTAGTTCTGAGATAACCAGTTCATGCCCAATATGACATTCATGCCCCTTAACGGTAAACAAATCAAATCGACCTCGAAGGCCCCTCCCTTGGATAACACTAGGTCATTTGGAACACACCAGGGAGGTGGAAATTACCTCTTTAGCAGGGGGTTATTACAAGTAGGCTATAAGGTAAAGGAATGACATGCAAGTTTAATTGTTCTACACAATCATAGGCAATAAAAGAATGTGTTTTCTCCCGAATTCATACAATACGATTAAGGATTTATCTCTTAAGGTGCACATACCTCGCATCAGATTATCAGCAGAAGCCGCCACTTGTCCGCTGAGGGTGAAGACTCTCCCAGTGGCTTGGGGTCTTGGGGCGTCCTTCCTCTTCGGGCATTCGCCCTTCAGATGACCGGGCTCCTTACAGAAGTAACAAATCCTTTACCCCAGCAAGCACTCTCCTGAATGTTCCTTACCGCACTTGGGGCATTTGGGTCCCCCTTGGCGTTGGGTCGGCCGAGTGATCAAGGTGGTGTTGCCTTGCCACTTAGGTTGTGAGCCCTTGCCCTGGATGGGCTCCTCCATCTTCCTCTTTCCCCTATTGTTTGACTGTGGTTGAGTCTGTGGCGTGGCATTCTTGAAATTCTTCTCTGCAATGTAACACTTTCTAATCAGAGTAGGAAAGTCCCTGATCTCAAGTGTCCCAACCCTGTCCAGCAGCTCGGGCCTCAAACCACCCTCAAATTGGGTGCACCTTCACTCTTCGTTGGGAATTGTCTGAAGATATCGGGAGTATTTTGAAAGCTCCCTCAAACTTGGCACATACTGGGCCACCGTCATGCTCCCCTGCTTGAGTTGAAGGAATTCAAGGTTTAGTCCGTTGGAAATAATATATGTTAAGTGTCGTTAATGTATCGTTAAGGAATTCAACATGGGTCCCCTAATTTCTAATTCAAGATTTAGTCCGTTGGAAACCAAATCCCAAATTTTTGAAATTATTTCGCGCCATTTAAGTATCGTTAAAGTCGACATACACTATTCAAGTTACCAACGATCGCTTAAATAATATATGTCAAGGAACTAAGTAATATCTTATAACTAATCTGAAGGTGAAGCCACTACAGTAATTCAGTAAGGATAGCCTCATACATACATCCTAACAGCCACAAGAATACATGTATGATCATATCCCCTCAAAATACAACTCAGAAATAGTAAAATTCATAACTTAATACATAAATAGCACCCCCTCTCAAATATAAGCAAAATAAGGACAATCTCAGCAGCTAATCTTCAGAACATCACTGACCCGAGTGGGGAGGTACCTGTGCATCTAAAAATACTCCACGGAACGTGTGGTGAGACAAGGTCTCAGTGAATAAAGCACGCAGCATACAGTGTAGGGTTAACAAGCAAATGCTATGCAATAACCAACATCAACTTATGAACCAAAAACCACAATCATTCTCAATCATAAATTCTAATTCTCACAGTTGTTCCCAGCCGGCAGGTTCTTTTCACTAATTCTGGAGTTAGAACTGAGCTCAGACTACAGGGAACGTCTTCCCGGGGACGAATCCCACCCTTATTCTAGACCGAAGTCAAGTTTTCAAACAAATCTCACGGCCGAAGCCGGCTTAGTTATTCTGAATTAATCACCAGTGCATGACATTTCTCATATTTGGAAACATTAGGGACAACCGGATAAATATTTATTTTTCATGAATCACCAAATTCCATAATACTCTAAGTAGCCATAATTAATTTCAAGAGCATTATTCACCAATACAATTTCATTAGAAACAACCCACCCATGAAAACCCCCAAAATCCCCAAGTTCACTAACCTAGGGTTTCTCAAGCAAGCCAATAAGGAGTTCAAATTAACATACCATGAATCAAATTCATCAATAATGGACCTAAATGATAAAAATAGTATAAATCATTCTTAATATTCATAAACATTAGCCAATTCCCCAACAACTTCCAAAAATTCCCAATCCTTAGGGCATGTCAAACCCTAATCAAAAGATTCTTAGCCAAATACACCACTCAAGTTTCAAATACAAATTTAATGGTCAATCATCACAAACAATCACAATCATTAACAAAGAAAAGGAAAAGGGGGGAGTGGGAGCATGTAGGAGCAACACCAAGGATGAGAGTGAGGTGGGTGGCTTTACTCACCTTGAAGGAAGAACAAATAAGAGAAAATGGTGGAAGGGAAGATGGATCCAAGCCTTAGAAGAGGAGGATTTCTTCAATCAAGCCATCTCTTTAACTCTCCTTCAATCCTTCTTACGAACCCTAAACTCTCTCTCCCTCTCGAGCTCTTGGAAGAACGGGGAAAAGAAATGGAACCAAATGAGACAGGAAGTGGAGTTTGGGTATAAGACCCGTAAGTGTGCACTATAGCCTCCTTAAAGGGCGTTGTAGCCCACTTAAGGGCGCTGTAGCCCACTCCACACATTGCCAAGATGTGTTAGCGCACAAGGGGGAAGGTAGAGTGCGCTGTAGCGCACTTGAAACATGGGGCATCAGGGGCCCAAAAGCTGGTGCGCTGTAGCGCGCTCACTTGCGCACAATTCCCTTTTTTTTTTTAACTTACTTTCTACCCCCCTTTAAAGACCCATGGTCATAGCCATTCCTAGGGATATTCTAACTCACTGTGTCTCTACCGAAAATTCGGCAAAGTCTCCCCTAAAAACTGAACATTTCCCAATTTTTATTTTACCCTGAAACTCAGCAAAAACCAAACCAATTCCACAATTCAATACACATAGTAACAGAGTAAGATAAAAAGGGCCTCCGTGGCCAACATACAAATGATAAAAGAGGGATGTTACATTAATAATTGGAGATTGTGTATGAGAAAAATGTGGTAACAATTTATGGTAATCAATGTGGAAATTATATTCCTTAAAGAAATAAAAGTACATACCTTAATTCAGGAAGCTGAAACCTTATAAGCACATAATCTCAGTTTCAATGGCAAAATTGGAGGTTTGATCATGCAAGAAAGGTCACACAAAAAAAAAAAGCTTCAAATACTTATAGATGGAAAAAGGTCATTTAAAATACATCGAATCAAATTAAATATAGTATAAAATTAACAAACCATTTTCTTAATTCGATAAGAGTATTCTCATACACAACTTATTTCTAATTCCTACCAAGAAATGCTTGATAAAAAACATAGGTCGGTAAAACAAAATTATCGGGAATCAAAGGAGCTCCTACTACACGTTTTACATTCTACCAAATTAGGCAGTAAACATCGCCTTAATCACATTTTTGCTGAAAATAATCAATGTGAATAGATTGAGCGTCGAACTACTTATTAGCCAACTAAAGAAAATATGATTTATGAAAAGAAAAAAATAAATTAACCCAAAGAAGAAGTAAAAGCATGATCATTAATTTGATATACAAGTAGAAAAGAATGAGAATAGATAAATTACAGAATTAATTAAAATAACAGTAGAGAATAAAGAACAAAAGATCTACAAAAGTTATAAAATACCGTTGAAAAGTTTGTATACAATGAAATGACTTACATTTATAGAACTATTATGTCATTTATTCAAATTGAATTTGACTAAGGAAATGATCCAAAGTAAAAAATTGCCAAATTCTTCAACTAATTTGCTGTATAAATATAAACCTGTGTTATAGAACAAATTTGCAATCAATATAAACAATAGGTTGATTACTTGTATGAGTGTAAACCATAGGTCCAAACAAAATAAAATAGAAATCCAACATTAAGTTGCTGATTGTCATGATTTTGAGATATCAAAAGAGAGGCAAAAACTTAGATCTTTCAAGTTAAACTGTTGCAAATCCTTTTCTAGTTGAATTTGTTTATAGGATAGAAAGCTACACAAACAAAAATTTGGCAACAAAACATAGTAAAAATCAAATGAGATTAGAAAAGAAAAATCACATATTTAGAGTTATCTTGCTTACATTTTGACAAAAGAGGGAGCTTTATACCTAATCCCCCCCTCTATATGTTTTTCACATCATAATTCCAAAACTGATGAAGCACTAATAATTTCCCCTTTCTTACCCTTCTTTTCACCTTTTAAGGAGGACCCTTCAATTTGGACCATATTCGATAAATTTGTATTTTCAGATATCATAACTCCTTTAACTTTTTGATCATTCGATGTCTAAGAGGCTATTTCCAAAACATCTGATGGTAGTAACATCATGTAATTGAGGAACTTATCAATGAATTGTGTCAAACAAAGACCCCAGCTTAAAATTTAAATTGTGTCAAACAAAAATTATAAAAACTTGTATCTACCAGTGTAAATCTAAAAACTATAGCTAAAATGGCATTTAATTGAAACTCAAGATAATGTGACATGCAAATGTTTGCCTATATGAATTAATTATTTATTTGTTATGTAGGGGACAATATCATTTTACAGAACAAATTTTTTAGGTAACATTCTCAACTTAACCTATAAAATAGGATTAATCCAACAAACAAATACATACAAACCAAATTTGGATGATATCTTTGGTCCTAATTGGCCTAACACTTTCATTAGCACCAAACTATGATGTCCATGACTTTCGAATTTTTTTTAAAGAAAAAATTAACTCATTATCTCTAGACTGTCATCAATGGTCCAATTAGAAGTAGATAGATACATACATACATAAAGGGCCCAATTAGACAAAATTTCCAAACAAGTGAAACAAAACACTCTTGAAAAAAAATGAGAAATATAGTTACCGGAATTCTTAGGCATGGCATCCTTTTTTCAATTTCAAATGTGATTTCAATGAGGCAAGTCACGATGAGAGAGATTCTTAATCAATTTTCCAGTCCTTGATTAATTGACTTAATGATCTGGATGAATTTCACTTCATGAAAATATTCTTATCCCCCAACTACCTTGACTTGCCAACTGAGGGGAAAAGATAAAATAAAATATTGAATCAACTTATGCATCAAAGTGGATTTTCATGGAAACTGTAAGTCACTTACACAAATGTTATTTTTAAATACAACAACTAATCTTGTATAGAATGACATTGTCCAAGTCAAACCATGTACAAAGCCACCAAAATAACCCTGTAAAGAATCAAACCAATTCACTTAAATTCACAAACCCTCTTCATCAATAAGTTATCCCATGCTATGGACTTCTAAAAATAGGGATGGCAATGGGTACCCTATAGGCAGGGGTACCAGAGTGCCCGTGTCCGTCCCCGTACCCGCGTTTTTTAAAAAGCCCGTACCCGCGTGGGCAGCAACTTTAGTGTCTGTCCCCATACCCGCTAAGAACCTATATGCCCGTACCAGCGCCCATTACCCGCACTTTATTGAGTAAAAAATTAACTCACTAAAAAATATTAATTAAAGAAAATTATATCTCAATTGAAAAATTACTGGAAGATCATCCAAACATAATTTTTAAATATAAGTGACACAACAATTTAATTAAATTGAAACGCAATACGTTAATGTTCTAAAACACAATACATGATCTAATGTTCAATTTTTTTTAAAATATTACAATATACTTTCATGTCACACTATTTTATAAACTTGGATATCATGCGTTAGAAATATCCCAAGATCTGTAAAAATTATTATTAACACTAATTAGTCATATATTATAAAATAAAAAAACACAAATAAATAGTTTTAAAAATATATTTTTAATTTGTAATATTATATATATTAATTTTAAAATATGTATAAATATATTAGATATTTTAATATAATTAATATATCCCTATATATAATTATATATGGTATTATTTATTAGGTAATTATATATATGAGTGCGGGTATGGAGCTGGTTGGGCATCATAGTGCCCGTACTCGCGTCTGTCCCCATGAAAAAATGTGGGCTATTGCCCGTACCCGCGCCCATACCCGTTTTGCGGGTTTTTTACCCTGCCCATTGCGGGTAATTTTTTGGGGTACCCATAGGGCTTTGGCTCAATTGTCATCCCTATCTAAACACACTTAACATTTAAGAGATTATTTAGATGGACAATATGAAAATTAAAGAAAGATAAAATATTCATTTCAAAGCAAATATGATATAATTTAATACTGGGTCTAATTTTCTTACCATTTTTTCTATTCACACCACTCTTTCTACTTTTCACACCACCCCACTTTTTTTTAATTTTCACTATTCCTAAATTACCCCTCATTTCCCCCATTTTTCTCCCTCATTTGTCGCCTCCCCATCCCATCAATGCTACACCGCCATCCTAGCATCATCCCACCATTTTTTATTTTTAAAATCTAATTTTTGATACACATTTTTTTATTGTTGAGAATTGTGTTGTGGAAGTTGTGCACCAGAAATCTAATTTCTGGTATACATATGTGCATATATAATTGAGTATAATGTGAAAATTATTATAATTTCTTAAAATATTTTATAATGAATAATATAATAAATAATCAATATATTAATTATAATAAATGATAAATACAATTATATATATATTGAAAATTTAATTTTTGCTGTATAATTGCATATCGAAAATTGGATTTTTGAATTAAGAAAAAAACGTAAAATGATGGGATGATGGTGGGACGATAAGGTATCAACGACAAGATGGGGAGTGAACGAAAAATGAAGAAAAATGGGGAGGGGAAGGGTAAATTTAGAAATAATGAAAAACAGGATAGTGTGAAAATTAAAAAGGTGGTGTGAATAGAAACACTCTTTTCTTACTAGCCAAACCTCACGTTGGGTTGGTTAGCTTGGGCTGAGAATATCGATCTAATAGGATAGGCCCCATCACTCTCAGGACTCAAATGTGACACTCTACTCCTTCGAGCAACAACTTTTAAGTTGAAGGTAAGGATGTCAACTGGGCAGGACGGGACGGGGCGGGGTGGGGTGTACACTACCCGTATCCACACACACATTAAAATTAACGTGTACCCCTATGGGTAGCGGATATTGTAGTGTCCAACCATGTAGGACAAAAACAATTGAAATCCAAATATAAAGAAGACAAAGTAAAAGTGATGAAAGTCGTGAAGCCACACAATTGTGTGGATTGCTTATCCAATATTTGGTCGGCAAGCAAAAACAAAGGCGACAACAAAATACACAGTAGCCGAATTACATACAGTGCACAGGAGATGTTCACGCGGTTATAGAGCTCTATAAATAGAGCTTCTTAGTAACGAACTCAACCAAGCTGAGCAGCAGCAAAACAAGTGAGAGAGAGAAAAATAGAGAGTGTGAGTAAATCCCAAAAGTGAGTGTGTGGGAAAAATACACCGGGTATATTTTTTTTGGGTATCATCTCTAGTACTCCTTCGTACTACGAATTGTTGAGTCTCAGAATTAATTTAAGTATTCAAATTAGATTCAAGACTCATTATCTTTGGTTTTAATGATTAACAAATTAGACTGTATAAAAACAGGTTCTACTGAGAAAGGTATTTTTCTTTGTGTTTCAGAAACCCTGTAAAAGCAACTCTCCGAAGATGATCAACCTGTTGAACTGAAGAAACTTAAATCTGCTGAGGTGAAGAGGTACATCCGTGAAAGCTGAAATGGAGACAATCATCAAAATTTTTGGAAGATCTCCAACCAAAGAGCTCATAAATCGATGATGGATTGAATTCTGTTTGCTGCTCTAAAGTATAACCTACTGAAGAAAAGAACTTGTTGAAAGCGTCTTCCTGTTGAATAGCCAAGACTTGCTGAAGTATGACAACCTTCTGAAAAGGTTTGGACTTTCTGAAGCAATTAAACTCTCTGAAGAATGAGAAGCCTCTGCAGTCTAAATGGCATGCTACTCTCCGAAGACTTGTGAGTCAATCTGATTTATGCATTAAGAGACTCAAGTCTCTACAAAGACTTAATGGTTAGCTGAATTAGTTACAAGGTAAAAACAAAGGCTTGTTGGAACGGTTTCAATTCCCAACACAAAAGAGGAAACCTGCTGCAGAAAAGCAAATAGAGGTCAGAGATAGTCAGCGCTGCTACACACCTACTTCTGTACTGTCTCTGCAATACGCTATCAGAAGCCCGCATTCCAACAAGGAGAAAAGTTAAACTCACAACGGGATTAAAGAGAAGTCTAACGGATCTCACCATCTCTATCTTAATAACAGAATTCCTGCAATAAAAGAAAAGAGAGAGAAGAACACAACTTGCTGAAGTGCTAGAAAATCTCTCAAGAAATATTCAAGACCCAAACTGCTGTGTGACAGAGCTGAATCATAGATGCACACCTATTCTGCTTAAGTCAGAAGCTAACAAAAGAGAAGTTATTTCTCAATGGCTCTAAGAGCATTAATCATTCCTTCTCAACAGTATACTAAGCAATCTTCAACGGCTATATTTCCAGAACATATATAGACCTTCATGAAGGATTATGAAGATTAGCGGCCATGAATCTCAGAATATAAATTGGCCAAAACAATGCCCAAGATTGGGGACATTGAAGTCCAAGAGAGAACCGGCAGAAGCTTGAAGTAATATCCTATCAAGCCAACTCTCTGAGGAAGCAAATCCTCATAGAGAGATGAGAATGAACCAAAAGTATACACGTGTATCTCTGTCATTTCCTTGTACTTAGATTTACCCTTTGTATCCTGAGTTTTACTCAATTATCCCTTTGTACAAGAAGCTTAAACTTAGTTTATATTGTAAACACTGTAAGTGTCTGAGATCCTGGAGAGGCTTGGTGGAATAAAGAATACTCGGTTCATCCTGGAGAGGCTGGGTGTACAAAGAATACTTGGTTGAGCCAGGAGAGGCTTGTCTGTAAAAGAATACTCGTTGAGCCTGGAGAGGCTTGTCTGTAAAAGAATACTCGTTGAGCCTAGAGAGGCTTGTCTGTAAAAGAATACTCATTGAGCTTGGAGAGGCTTGTCTGTAAAAGAATACTCATTGGGCCTGGAGAGGCCAGGTGTGCAAATAATACTCGTTGTAATCTTGCGGGATTTATGGAAAATCCAGTGGAGTTTTGCCCTGGGACTGGACGTAGCTCACTGGGTTAGTGGGTGAACCAGTATAAATCTCTATTGTTAAGTTCTGTCTACCCTTATTAATCCGAACAGAAAATAATCTTTTCTTTAAGAGAAAATCATTTCAAAAAGGGTTTTATTCAACCTTCTGAGTTGCATCGGCAAGTTGCTGAAACTCCATGTTTCGGAAGGTTGACCAAATATTTTCAAATCAGTCTTGCTTGTTCGAAAGGTTTTCCAAAAAAATCTGTAAAGATTATAAACACTATTCAACCCCCCTTCTAGTGTTTCCTGTGGTCCTAACACGAATTGTAGTATTTAAGTAGGAGTGTGTCTCACTGGGAAACACTATATTTGTATCTCTTGTATGAGAAAGTGTGAAAAGGATATTATAATTATCCTAAAATATAGTGGAATATTTTTTGGAGTTTGTCCCGTGGTTTTTCCTTGGGTATTGGAGGGTTTCCACGTGAATATTTGGTGTTACTTTTTCTACCTTTTATATATCTTCTGATCGTTGTGCTACTATGGTGGTAGATCTAGCTCGAACAGATCTACTTTGGTGCCTGTTGCTATATTTAATTTATACTGTGAATCAACCTCAGAGCCCAACAAGTGGTATCAGAGCTCCAAGTTGAGCTCCGGGCTTGTGCTGTATAAATTAAATGGAGGAGAATATGGGTACCATGATCAAGCTCAATTCCACAAACTACTCCATTTGGAAGTCAAAAATGGAGGATATTCTTTTCTACAAGGATATGTATGATCCTGTGGAAAAAGGAGATGCAAAGCTGGACAACGTGACAACAGAAGATTGGAAAAAGTCTCACCGGAAGACTATTAGTCTAATCAGGCAGTGGATGGATCTTAGTGTATACCACCATGTGACCACAGAGACAACAAATGCCCAGACTCTGTGGAGAAATATCGAAAAGATGTATCAAAGAAAGACTACACAGAAGAAAGCTTTCATTATTAGAAAGTTGGTGAATTTAAAATACCGAGATGGAAGATCGGTTGTAGAACACTTGAATGACTTCCAAACTTGGTCAACCAATTGGTTTCCATGAAGCTGGTTTTGGAAGAAGAATTGCAAGCTTTGTTACTTTTGAGTTATTTGCCAGACAGTTGGGAAACTTTGGTGGTGTCGTTAAGCAACTCTGCTCCAAATGGAGAACTGACTTTGTCTCAAGTCAAAGATAGTATGTTTAATGAAGAAATAAGAAGGAATGATTTTGGAGAAAGCAGTTCTCAAGCCCTTGTCATGGAGAAAGGGGGAGAAGCAAGAGTAGAGGATGATCCAACAAATCAAAAGACAGATCATAATCTCAGCCTAGAAGGAAATTTAAGTGTTATCACTGCGGTGAAGAAGGACATTTCAAAAGGAATTGTAAAGCTTGGAAGAATCAAAGGAATCAGAGACCAGGTGTAGATGAAAATACCACAACTCCTGTAATTGATGGGGAAGTGGTGTTGCTCTCCGTTGGGGAAGAAGAGTGTCATGTTGCGGATTCATGTGTTGAATGGGTCATTGACTCAGCAGCATCTTACCATGCCACTTCTAACAAGGAACTCTTTACTACGTACAAACCAGGAAACTTTGGCAAAGTAAAGATGGGAAATAGCAGCAATATTGCAAACATTGTGGGAGTTGGCGATATGTGCATTTAAATCAATACTGGTTGCACACTAACACTGAAGGACGTGCGACATGTGCCAGATTTGTGTCTGAAATTAATTTTTGTGCACGCCTTGGATCTAGCTGGTTATTACAATAACTTTGGTGATGGCAACTGGAAGCTAACCAAAGGATCTTTGTTTGTTGCTAGAGGCACAATGTATTCGACGCTATATAAAACTCAAATAAAGCTTATCAAAGATGGGTTGAATGCAGTCGAGGATGATGCTTCGTCAAATTTGTGGCATAAAAGGTTGGCTCATATAAGTGAAAAAGGATTGCAGATTTTGGCAAAGAAGTCCTTTATTCCATTTGCCAAAGGTACAAAATTGAATCCTTGTGACTATTGTCTATTTGGCAAGCATCATAGAGTGTCTTTCAGTAAAACTTCAATACTGAAAGAGAATATTTTGGATATGGTTTACTCTGACGTATGCGGTCCCATGGAGGTGGAGACTCTTGGTGGTAGCAGATATTTTGTGACATTTATTGATGATGCTTCACGAAAGGTGTGGGTGTGTTTCCTGAGAACGAAGGAACAGGTTTTTCAATACTTCAAAAAGTTCCATGCCATGGTGGAGAGAGACATGGGAAAACTTTTGAAGTGTCTTCGCAGTCACAATGGAGGTGAGTATACTTCCCATGAATTTAAGAATTATTGTTCTGAATATGGCATCAGACATGAGAAGACAATTCCTGGCACCCCACAACATAATGGTGTGGCCGAAAGAATTAACAGAACCATTATGGAGAAAGTTAGATGTATGCTGAGAATGGCTAAATTGCCTAAGCCATTTTGGGGTGAAGCTGTTCAAACTGCATGCTACCTGATTAACAGATCTCCATCTGTTCCTTTGGGCTTTGACATCCCTGAGAGAGTATTGTCCGGACATGATATTACTTACTCTCATTTGAAGGTGTTTGGATGCAAAGCTTTTGCTCACGTAAGTAAGGAGTAGAGACAGAAACTTGATGATAGAGCTATTCCTTGTATTTTTCTGGGCTATGGAGATGAGGAATTTGGCTACAAGTTATGGGATCCGGAAAAGAAGAAGATTGTCAGAAGTAGAGACGTAGTGTTCCATGAGCAAGAGACTATGTCGGATTCTACGACTCCAAAGAAAACCAAAGAATCTGGTGGATGTGTTGATCTTACACCAGTGCCTCCTCCTAGAGAAAATGCCACGAAAGGGGGAGAGTTTAATGAATATGGGGTAGATGAAGAGCCAACCGCAGATGATGTTGGAGATGGAGAAGGTGTTTAGCAGGGGTAGCAGACCCCTGTACCACAACTCAAACGATCAGAAAGAGAGTGTCGTCCATCCAGTAGGTACCCTACACTAGTGCAAAAATGTCTTTTAACGACGGGCATACAACGACGGTTCATAGGAAACCGTCGTTGAAAATTGGGCGATGACATTTTAGAAATTATTGTGCAATTTTCAACGACGGTTATTTTTGAACCGTAGTCGAAAAGGGAAACCACGACGGGTGTTTGGGAACCGACGTTGTTTAGTCCCTGTGCAAGACTTACAACGACGGTTGCCTGAGAACCGATGTGAAAAGATTATTTGTTCTTGAAACGACGACGGTCCCCAGACGCGCGTCGTTTTATATCCCACATACGACGACGGTTCCCCAAGAACCGTTGTCGTATCCCTCTTAAACCTAGGCTTCAGGAACCCTTCTCCCTCATTCTCTCACGCCGCAACTCTCATTTTCTCTCTTGCAGACCCGTCCCCTTCTCTCTCTCTCGTCCCTTCCTCTTCACTCCAGTTACCACCACCATCCTCCTCCGTTGGTCCGAACGCCTCCTCCGTTGCGCCGCTCTCACACCCAGCCCCCGTCCTGTCTCCTTTCCCTCACCCACCGAGTACCATTACTCTTCATGTAACATCCCGCAAATTAGGAACTTAATTAATTTATTAGATTGCATACAAGAGAATTAAGTATTAGTAAGTAAAGGGAGGAAAATTAAGGAACTATAGGTTAAAACCCTATCACAAACCAAGTTATGTTTTAACTTAAGATAAATTGAGAAAATTGAGTTCTCGTAATCGATTACAAGGAGTCTGTAATCGATTACTCGAGAGCTAGTTTTTAGGTAATCGATTACTCACAGGCTGTAATCGATTACCTGAGAGCTAAGTTTTTGGTAATCGATTACAGGGATTTTGTAATCGATTACCCGAGAGCTGATTTTGTGTAATCAATTTACTCACAGGGTGGTAATCGATTACCTGAGAGCTGAGTTTTTGGTAATCGATTACCAAGGGTTGTAATCGACTACCAGATTCTCAGAAACGTTTTCCAGTGTGAATTCTACCTCTAGTAATCGATTACAGCACGATTGTAATCAATTACCAGCTGTCCAGTATATATACTCGGACATGTAAAATCTGGAATTCTATTTTTTTCTCTTCTTCTTCTCCACCGAACCCTAGAGAGAGTGAGTGAGTTAGAGAGAGAAACACCAATTGGAAGCTTAGGAAGGAGGATCAAAGCTAGGATTCACCAAAGGAACTCCCAATTCATCAATTCCTCTTGAGAATTTCAAGAAATTGGTGAGTATAACTCACACACTCTCACTTTTCTTTGAATTTGATTTTCTCCCCATTGTATGATCCCTACTCTCTTGATTCCTTTTCTAATTGTAAATTGTAGTTGGATTGTTGATAGTTGTGTAAGATTGATTAGTTTAATCGGTGATTTTCATTGAAACCTTAGGATAGCGAGATTTACAAAAATAGCGAAATTGTCGAAATGCTCGATGTATGAACCCTACCCCCTTGAATCCCTTTCTATATAGTTAGATTGAATGGAATTATGTTGATTACACTAGAATTGATTACATTATGCTTGGATCAATGGTAAAACTATTGAATTTCGAAGTTACGAAACTTGCGAAAGTCTCGAAACACTCGAAATGTTCGAAATTCTGGTTTTAACTATCGATTCATGTTTACCGGTTTCGACCGTGAGTTAATTCAAGCAGGCCTTTGCGCTGTGAGTTAAGAAAACTAAATAATTATGTGAAAACTTGACTTTGGTCCAGTAATGGGTGGGATACGTCCCCGGGAAAGACGTTTCCCGTAGTCTGAGCTCAGTTCTAACTCCAGTTAAGTGAAAACATCATGCCTGCTAAGTAAAGCAGTGAGTTGCATTTTACTGTTTATGATTAAGTTAGTTATTTTATGAAATATGAATATATATATAATGATGTTGAATGTTTATTAGTTTGAAATACATTGATTGGTATTTGTTTCCTGTACACTCAGTATGCTTAGTTATACTTCACTGAGACATTAGTCTCACCACGCGTTTTGTGGATATAATCTAGGTGTGCAAGTACCTCCAGGAGATAATAAGTGATTTAGAGCTGGAAATGTTGGATCTAGACATTTCTCTTTTTGGATTGTATATGCAAGTTGTATCTCCTTGCATTTCGTTTAAGTTTGTTCAGTTTGTAGCCTTCGGGCCTGATGTATATATGTATATATTAGAGAGCTGATATATGTAAATAGTTTTGTTGATGTTAGTTTATAATCTTTGGACCAGATGTTTACATGGACTCTGATTATAAAAATAAGGTTTAAGTTATTCACATGAGTTTTGTTGGATATGTATGTAAATGTGAGGTTTGGATAACCAAAATTGTATGTTTTAATTTCGAATTTTCAGAATTTAATTTCCAACCAACTAAGTTCTGAATCTAGAAATTAGGGCGTTACACTTCACCTCGTTTTTCAGTCTCACCTTTGCAGCCACCCCTACCACCATGAACGCAACCCATTTTCCCCGTCGCTCCTGCCACTGTTTTCAGCCTTTGAAGATTGGCCCAGCTCCTCACCGTTTCAGCCCCAGCGCCGCTGTTCGGCCTCTCCTTCTCTGTGTGCGACGTATGGCCTCTCCTGCTCACCGTTTCAACCCATCAAAGGTTTTTTTTTATTGGCTGATTCATCAACACCAAACTCAACATAAAAGGGCTTACACGCATTTTAAATCAGTTCTGCTGGTTTTCGGTTGCAGAGTTGGCAGCCTCGGTCCCGGCCACAAAGATAGTGGGGAAGAGTGACTATTTTCGTTTTGGCATGAGAGATTCTCTGGCAATTGAAGCATCTTTCTTGCAGGTCATTATATAAAATGTATACTTGGATATATTTTTGTACTTGTCTTAGATTTGGATTTGAACCTTGGCTGTGGTGACATTTAGTTAGTGAGATTCTTTGTTGTATATGCTTTGGTAGGGAGAGGAAGAATTGCTCTCCAGTTGGTGGAGAGAATATGCAGAATGTAGTGAAGGCCCGAGAGAATCACAGAGTTCCAGAACCAAGTTAGATAAGATATTACTCAGTCATCTCAAGTATATGAAATTGATGAAGAGAGAGTTGGCGTCCCTGTAAAGGGAGGGCTCTATGAGGTATTTGTTTTATTATTTTTTTTTTTTTTTGTTATCTTTTCTCAGTAGTCTTAATGATGATAACTTTCTGCTTTTTCTTAGCAAATTAAGTGGAAAATTTTCTTTTTCATGAAAATTCTTCACGTGTTGTAGCGGGAGTGACTGCTTTTAACCTTCCCACTCTTAGCCAATTTGTTCTTGAAATTTTTGTGTGTATTGAATTTGACAGAATAATTTTCTACTTTTCTTCTCCAAGCCTTAGTGGGAAAACATATCCATGTAGCTGATCTTACCTAGTGGGAAAAGGTTTTGATTGTTATCTTCTCTAAGCCTTAGTGCCAGTACATTGTTATCTTCTTTAAGCCTTTTAAAATCATCAGTAGGCTAGTTTCAATCAGAAGACTGTTTATTGCCATGGTAGAGTGCCAGTGCATTGTCAATAAGATACAACTTTGCCTATCACCAAGCGATGGAGGCCTTGATATTATGAAAGGGAGGTAAGAGATCATGATTTAATGGCATACTGCTTCATTTCTTTTGTGAAAAAAAATAATGTTCTTATGTTTGCTTAAAATTATAGTGTAAAAACTATTTATTTGATTGTGATAACACTTCATTAAGCACTCTAAAAAGTGATTTTAGATTTCTCAAACTCAAATCATTTGCCATTAAAATTTATTTCTTAACAATTTCTCAAACTATTTATTTGATATGTTAACACTTCATTAAGAACTTGATCTTCCTTTATGTCCTCTCATTTTAGTTTCCTGATATTCATCTTGGCAGAAAATATGAGTTATTACTAATTTTATGGAAATCAAATGAAGGCATCTTTCCACAGGCTGATGTTGAAGAAAGATGGAAAGCGAGCAACATGGGTAAATAAATCATGTGTGGTGCATGTAAAGCCTGAATGTTAGCTAGCATAGTTCTATTATGCAAAATCTCATATTAATCTATTGAGAATAAATCATGTGGTATTGTATAGAGTACAAATGAAATTTGAGTTTGGGAAAGATGAATTAGTGATTTTAAAAGTCTTATTGCCTCTCAAGTTATGTGTCTAATGATTCTGTTATATGACCAATGTTCTTCCATTGAAAATCATGCTGCTATTTGTTTTAAATATGTCTAACCAAGTGGTTTCTTTTGTTTTCTGCTCTGATAAAGACCATCTGTCATGTACAGATTCAGTCCAATGTATGGTATCAATATTGAAAGTCAATACTTTTGGAAGGGTTTTGTCCTTTTTATACTTTGTAGCCTTGTGATTTGTTTCATTTGAGCATTTTGTACATGCCTGATCAAGAATCTTGAAACTTAAGTGTTCCAATAAGATGGTCTTCTAGCTGCCTATATCCTATTGTTTTATCATTTGTGTGAAATTTGTCTGGTCCATATGATGAAATATATTTTAATTATGTGCTAAAATGTAGTAATGCAGTGATGTGATTTGCATAATTATGACACTAATATCCATAAGAGTATATTACATTTGTGAAACCTCTGGAATACCTTATTAAGGAAAATAGTAACAAGGTATGTCCTGCATCATGAACCAATGGAATTCAAGCTTCTTTTTATTACGCCTAAGGCTCTTTCTTACCATGCATTGTTTAGTTTCTCTTTATCCTCTTAATTTAAATCAAAATAAATGTTAATTAATATATAGTAGCTGGCCTAATTAATATAGAGCTTCACTTAAAATTACACATCTTACATGCCCATTCACAGCTACAAACTAAAGAGCTTGTCACTGGAAACAGCTAGGAGTATATGAACTTGTAGCATATACTATTAAACTTTTCCTTGCATTTTGCATCAAAGTATTCATTCCTTAAAATGCCACTGACTTGAAAACCTCACTTACCAATTTATCTTATTCTTCATTAATTTCTTGAAATGTCAGGACTAAAGAGAAGGGTGTTCAGCAAAAACGAAGATTGATAGGCTCAATACTGGTGGTAGCATGAGGTTGATAGGCTCAAGACTGGTGGTAGCAATATTTTTACCCAGGTTTGCCTCTTCCTATCTTTGCTTAATTAGTTTCTATAAATTGAACTACAGGTCTATGTCCATCACAACTAACTGACTTTCAGTTAGCCGTTAAAATTCCGTTATTTATTAGTTGTGCAGTTTAAACTTTCTATTGTCTTTAGTTACTTGTCATCAGTGACAGTAGATTAATTTATATGATTTGAGCAGTGTTATTACAGTAGCTTGGTTTTAATCTCATAGTACTCTGATCTGTTGTAAATAAACACCAGTGGTAATTCAGAATCAAGAAATTCATTCTGTACCAGATTCTCGAATTCCTTAACCTTCAAACCTTTCATCAATGGAGAATTGAATCCCAGATCATCTACAAAATCCCTCTAACTGTTTCTTTCTACATCCTGGAGATGGACTCACAAGCAGATCTCTTTGGATTCTCTTATGTTAACTCGACAAAATCCATTCTTTTAAACTTGAAGATCTGGTTTAAAGTGTGCCGTGGTCTCTTACTTTCAGCTTCTTGACTTTTCAAGTGTTCCAAAAAGTTTTGGATATTGAATTCTTTTGGAAGCTAAAAAAACTAATGCACTTTAGTCCTTAGACCGTTTTGTTTTTCTAGGCAAATGATTCATCAGTTTGGATTTCCAGAGATATTCTGGTTTCAACCTTGTTGCAACAATCCATTCTTTCTAATACTGCCTGTTCTGGAGATAATTATACCTCGGCTAGTCACCCTCGGCACAAGACGGCAATATTCATCATTCTTCCTGGCCGCACAGTCAGATATGTTAAACACGTGTATACGTGCAACTGACCAACGTGTCCCCGTAACTTTAGGAAGCGGTTACAACCGATAACAGATTTTCCCGCCACATTTTCTCTATAAATACACTGCAGGAGACCATTTTGAGGTATGCATTATTCATTATCACATATACTCTGTTGAATCTTCCACTGACTTGAGCGTCGGAGTCTCTGCAGGTACACCCTGCCCCGCCGTCATCCACCGTGGATTGCAAGGAGATTCAACACCGTCAACCGGAGAACACTGGGAGAATTTCCAGACGAACACTGCCAATTGTATCTCGAAGCATCTAAGCTTTTTTTTTTTTTGTTTTATTTTTGAATTCTGTGTGGATATGAATTTTGTCCAGGTGTTGTAGAGCTTTCAATTATGTTTAACATCTTGTGTCCATTTAGATTATTAGTAAACCATATAATATTTTGGTAAGTCAAATGTTGAGTGTTTGATTTTAAGGGTGAAGGGATATCTTGGTACGTCAAATGTTTTATTACTCTAAAATAGGCACTTGGTTAACACTTTTTTTATTCTTAAAATAGGAACAAATGGGGAGAAAGCAGCTCAATTATCAACCTATGAGGCTTTCTCTTCCTCCTTTGTTTTTTCATTCAAAATTATTTTACAATCTTCTCATAATTTTCTTTCTTACACTCTTGAAGTACACATGGAGAGAGTATTGCCCAAGTGACAATACATTCTTGTTTATTTTATTTGCAGGGCATTTAATTGGGGTTGAGTTTACCAAACCATCTAACTTGACTGACAGAAAAAGCTTCTTAACTCCAAATTTTGCAGCTGAAAATAAGCCAAAAAAGTATATAAGAAATTGAGGAAAGAATAAGCCCATTCTGTTTTCTATCCAAACCTATTCAAGATATATATTTAAAGAGCATGCCATTCTATTTTTTTAATTTATTATTTAATAGTTGTCACTCAAGGCACACTATGCAGCACATTTATCATATATATTAGTTTTTTTAAAGAAGTGAGAGGGAGTCTGGAATATACATTACCTCTTAATTTTGCAAGTAGATTTTTTGTACGTTTCTTTTTTAGGTTCATGTTTAATATATATTATAAAAGTATAAGGCTTAACTGAGTTTAAATGAGTTTGATTGGTTAAATATATGTAATAATAGTATAAGGCTTACTGTCGTCCAAAGAAAAGAACAAATAGCATAGTAATTAATTTAAAGTTAGTTTTCTATATTAATTCTTATGTAATTCTTTTATTTTTAGCTAAATAAATGTTATACCAAGGCTGCTAGCTACTGCATGTTCTCCATGTAACCAATCTAATAGAATTATTTCTCATAAAAAACCACTTTGTAGGAAAAACTTTATCTACCTAATACCCTTGGCAATATAGTATATTCCTTTCTTCAAGGAGTTCCCTTTTGGACCTAAGTCCCCCTGTCATTGATCTGTTTTCTTTTTACTTATTATATTAATTATTCATAGCCTTATACTTAACAATTTAACCTTCATTTATAATCTTTTTATATCTGTTGTTAGATTAATGTTTTGTTTCATGTTTGCTCATACTTTTGGTATGTTTGATGCTGAGACTTTGGATATGATTTTGCTCTTTCTAGCCTATTCTTTGTAGCCTAATATTAACTAATATTAACTGATTCATTTTATTAAGATGGTGTGCTGACACAGATTGTTTTTTGACACCCCCTAATCATTCAAAAGAAATTGTAAAGCTTTCGGTTCACTTAATTGGTGATACTTTACATGCTGGTTTTTCATCTTATATGGTTTTTATATTAAGCTTTTGGTTCACTTAATTGTAAAACAATTGGAACAAGCAACAAGTTTTCAGATTAAACTAAACTAAGCGCAGAAAATTTTTATATTCCCCCTTCTAACTAAACTAATTTCATCTTATACTCTAGCAGAACAGCTCTAGCTTTAGTTCGTACTCCATAGTAGAAGGAATATGACTAATCTGAATGCCATTGTGGAATTTTCCTAGTTTTCAGACCTCCTTTACTGATATATACCTCCTTCCTCCCCTCTGTTATATACCTTACTCATTTTCATCCACATGGCTTTAACTTGTTTCCTCTGTACAAAGCACCAGTTCTCACCATGATGCTCAAAGGATTTTCTCAAGCAAATATTAAAAGAATGATAAACCGAAAACTAAGTATATTTTGATTTAGGTTTCCTCTGTGTTGTTGTTGCAAATGAGTTAGACTTCCTATATTTGTCATCAGACTTGTTGCTAGAGTTGGACCTCAAAGCAATTTTATTATATATTTTTATTTTCATGGAGCAGAACACATGTGGGAAGTGGGATCTTGTACATTCTTTTTTGAATTCTTATCATTGCTCCTTGATGGACCCGAGTTAAACAAGTATTTCTTTTATAGGCAAATAGCTAGTGATTATTGTTAACTTTTGCTTGATGTAAAATTAACAATGCAATTTTTGTTTTATTTGAGGAGAGAGAGAGAGAGAAGACAGACGTACAGAGATAGATAATATATTATCCTTAGCTTCGGATTAGCTACGGAATTTCGGTAGCTAATCCACAACAACCAGATACAACGATGGTTGGTGAAGCAACCGTCATCGTTTGTTAAACTTTCAACGACGGTTATGGCCTTAACCGTCGTTGTTTTTGGAGTTCAAAATGACTATATATGAGACATACAACGACGGTTAAAGTTGGAACCGTCGTTGTATATCCAGGAAACAACGACGGTTCACACAACAATCGTCGTTGTTTCTTAGACATACAACGACGGTTCCAACTTTAACTGTCGTTGTTTCTAACTTATAACGACGGCTGACAGACGTCGTTGAAAACCCACTTTTAACGACGCTTTGGTCAATGACGGGTCAACAACCGCGTTAAAAGCCTTTTTTAACCGTCGTTAAAAGCCCAATTTGCAGTAGTGCTAGGTCAGAGTACATCCTCCTTACTGATGAGGGGGAGCCAGGAAGTTTTGAAGAAGTTCAAACTCATAAGGATAAAGTTCAATGGATGAAAGCCATGCAAGAAGAGATAGATTCCTTGTAGAAGAATGATACTTATGAGCTTGTGAAACTTCCTGAAGGCAAGAGAGCCTTGAAGAATAAGTGGGTGTTCAAGCTCAAGAAAGATGGTAATAAGCTAGTCAGATATAAAGCTCGCTTGGTCGTAAAAGGCTTTGGACAAAAGCAAGGAATAGATTTTGATGAAATCTTCTCTCCAGTTGTGAAAATAAGTTCTATTCGAGTTATACTCGGATTGGTGGCTAGCTTGGATCTAGAGCTTGAACAACTAGATGTGAAGACTGCATTTCTCCATGGAGATTTGGAGGAAGAAATCTACATGGTACTGTGAAGTCTATATATCGGTTTAAGTATTTAAACATGATTATAAGACTTAGCATCCTTAAGTTTTAATGATTAACAAATAAGATTATATTAATGATTAACAAATAAGATTATATTATATTAACAGGTTCTACTGAAAAAGGTATTGGTTTGTTGATTGTGTTTCAGGATGAAATATTTATCAGAAGAAGAAGAAGATTTGATGAACAGAATCTGAATCAGGGGATCAGAATCAAAAGAACAAAGTGCAGAATCCGAAGAAGAGTAATCTACAACCAAGTTGAAGACTCGAAGGCTATCTGAAAAGAGTTGAAGAATAGAAGACTACTTAAAGACTCGAAGAAATGAAGACAACATGAAGCAGTCTGAAGATTGAACATATCAGAATCAAGAAATGACCTCTTGAAGACATTGCAAAGTGTAAAGTACATGAAAATCACTCACTCAGTAGATAAAGCTAGACATGCTTTTCTACCTCGATTAAAGTCTTGCATAAATAAGGAAATATTGCAAAGACTTTCCACAATGCCTGCAACAAAAGGATTTGTATAAGCAGACCCACTGCATCCACACCTGCTGCAAATCAGAAAATGATAGAAGACCGAACAGAAGCAAGCAAGAAAAATGATTGAATAAAGAACATACAATTCAACATCTTTATCTAGAAGAAAGAAGAAGAAGAAATACTAAGAAGAAAGAAACTACAATCTTCTAATCAGAAGAAAGAAGTACTCTGAAGTTTCATCTTGGCGAAAGCAAAAGAAGCTGTCTCAAGCAAAGAAGCTGTCTGAAGCAACGGAGCTGTCTGAAAGACTAGAAGCTATCTGAAGTGTCATATTCGTCTGAAATATTGAAGCCGTCTGAGATCCGACGTGGCACACTCACTAAAGACAACGAAGACTTTTGCTTTCTGAAGTATGCTGAAGAAAAGTCGTTCTTTACAAACACGCAACACTTTCAAAGCTTAAATTGGCAAAGTCACAGAGACCTTTCTTGGTACCTTTGAAGTTCATACACCACTGAGGAAATCTCTGCAACGCAGAAATTGCAGCAACAACGGTGGCAGCTTTATAGCAGCACCAATGTTGTACTTTGTCAGAATTGTCAGAACATCCAGAAGCGTGTCTCACAACGGATTGAATAGCATTGAATGCTATCTCTAAACGGTGGTATCACAACGGAAATATCATCATCATCAATCCAAAAGAAAGCAGAAGAAAAGCTCAGGAGACTAAGCAGAATCAACAAAGAAAAATGTTTGAATGAAATATTTTAATTCAAACATATTTTATCATCTGCAAGAAACAGCCATTGAACAAGACATCACACCCAAAGAAGATATGATGTCAGGAGCAAATGAAAAAGGAGTATATACAGAATCGGCAAAATGACAAATCCAACGGATACCTCCTCATATATACTCCTAAGAAAAGCAGAGGAAATCAGAAGTCAACTGAGGAACGCAGAAGAAATCACAAGACAACTGAAGAAAAGCAAAAGGATATCAAGAGAGAGAACATGCAAAATAATCTCTCTAAAGAGCTCATCTACAGAAGAGTCAGAACAGGACTATCTGAACACTTATTTGCTTAAGAAGAAGCAACCGTTTGAGACCCTATTACACAACGGCTATATGAGCTTAAGTGGATCATGAAGATGTCAACGAAGTTTGATCAGAGAGTTGGTTCTCAATCAGGCTACTGACTAGCTGGTCAGTTAGTTAGGTTGTTCAGTTGGTCTGTTTGATCAAGTGAGTTGATTGTCGAAAGGCAATCATGCTGAAACAAATGACTATCAAACTGGGTACGGTTTGAAGCTTTGATATACCTTGGTGTTCCTATGATATGGGTGAGAATGTAGCCCATGGAAACTAATGGTTTGAGAACAAGGCTGGAGCATCATTTCACATCTTAGTTAGCCTACTCTCAGAGGATGCATTCCTCATAGAAAGACAGGGATTGTACTTAATTCAAACACTTGTATTACTGTCTATCCTTGTACTTAGCTTGTAATGTCTGTATCCTGAGTTTGTACTCAGTAATCTCTATGTACAAGTAGAATCTAAGTTTAGAGGTTCTGGCGAACATCTAACTTGGATTGAGTAGTGAACTACTCAACACTTATGTGTCTGAGAGTCTGGAGAGGCTTGGTGGAAGAAAGAATACTTGTGTCTGGAGAGACTGTACTCGTGATGTTTGGAGAGACTGTACTCGTGATGTCTGGAGAGACTGTACTCGTGATGTTGGAGAGACTGTACTCGTGATGTCTGGAGAGACTGTACTCGTGATGTCCGGAGAGACTGTACTCGTTGTGTCTGGAGAGACTGTACTCATATTCAGATAGTGGAAAATCCAGTGGTTGTTTGCCTCTGGGACTGGATGTTGCTCACGGATTTGTGGGTGAACCAGGATAAACTTGTGCCTAAGTCTTCTTTCCCTTAACTTCTCTATTTACAGTTTTCTTATTTATGTTGGGGATTGAAAAGTTATTTTCATAACAAACTTAACACAACGATTTCAATAAAATGATCTTCATATGAATAAAACATGAGATGTCTCTTATATCATTTGAAGCATTACAAAGAATGTTCCTTGAAGAACTTCTGAAATAAATTCTCTGAAGTGAGTCTGAAAGAGATCAGTACAGAAGTCAGCAACAGACTTCAGACAACCTCTAGTCGTCTGAAGTATTTCAGAAACAGTTCTGAAAATACTCTTTGTAATAATCTTCAGAAGATATTTTGAGAAGCCTCTGTTTAAAACAATCTTAAGCTTTAGAAGAAACACTGTTTTTCTTATCTTCCGCACGTTTCAACTATCCCTGATCTTAAGACTTGTTTTGAACGTTGCCCATTTTCATGATTTAAATTAAAGATTTCCAAAACAATCAAAAGCTTAAAACACTATTCAAACCCCCCTTTCTAGTGTTTCCTGTGGTTCTAACAATTGGTATCAGAGCTCACCTTCGGGTTGAGCATCTAACAAATGCAGAAGGAGTAGATCCTCAGAAGATGGAAATCTCACCAAGTTGAAGCAACTCTGAAGAATGATAATGAGAAAAGAAAATTAATTTTCTTAAAACTCATTATTCATACAAGGCATCCTCCTGAAGGATATAATTGGAAAAGGAAAGTGTATCTATCTCTAGGTCACAAATTGGTAACATCTTTCCTATCTTAGTCTAAATCTAAATTCAAGTATTTGTTGTTCTATTTGAAATTGGTTATTAAATGTGATAAATAAAAATCTGCTTCATGATCTGCTTGTTTGAACTCACAAAATCTTAAATGTGTATTTATTTCTAAATAAACTATTGCTTGCTATGTGCTTAATCTGTTTTATATATATACGTGTTGTATGTTTTCCTTATTAAATTAAATTAGTTGAATGGTCATGCATACTTAGTAAGACAATATTTTGCATTTGAGAAAGCGAACAGTCATATATGTCTAATAATAACTGCATGAATATGTATGTATTTTGAATAAATAAATGAAGTGTCATGGATGTTTATTTTGAATATATAAAACGACACGATGTGAATCATTGCGTCATTAAACGGTTTCTCTCAACCAGCACGATGCACTATTTCCCACACCGGCTCAGTGCACAACCGCCACTTCATAAATGCTTGAAGCACAACTCTTCATAACTGCTTAGTGGATGTAACCGTCACCTCTCATGAAATGAAGCAATGCTTGATGCCTATTTAAGGATTGGAGGATCATTGGAAGGAATTCACAAGTAATCAATCTTCTGGAAGAAAATACCTTACCAATCTCTCTATATCTATCTCAATGGCATCAATATCTCCAATATCATGTGTTCAAAGTTCATGTGTGTGCGATGAAAGAATTATTCCCACAAGAGGGGTAAGACTTAGTGACTTTGACAAAGAAGAACTCAAAATCTCTGAGTATTTCATAACTGCTGGCTGGATTCCCTATCTAGAAAAGGCATCATTTCCCTGGCATGAACAGAGTGTTCTGGATTTCTGGAACAATTCAGAGGTGTTCATTGAAGAGACTTGTGGTTTGAACTCATCTGTAATGGGTATGTCTCTCAAAGTGGACTTCAAAGTTCTGAGGGAGGTCATTGATGTTGAAGCAACTGGAGAACAATTCTCTTCAGATTGGGAAATCAATGATAGAGAGAAAGAGAAGCATGATCAAATGTTATTTGGTCGCAGAATTCTTGAAATACCAGTGTGCTCACAGTTACTGGAAATTCCCAGAATTTTGCTGGAAATTATTAATTGTTGTATTCTCCCTAAAAGGAAAGATGCAGTCATCATCTCAGATATGGAAAGATTCGTGTTGATTCATCTTCTTCAAAGAAAAAGACTAAACCTTCCTAGAATCATCCTCTATCATATGATGAGAAGAAAATTAGAAGAAGTCAAGGATTTTCCCCATACTACACTGATAATGAAAATCCTACAACATGAAGGATTTCCTATTGAAAGACTCTTCGATCAAGACTCCTCATCCTCTTTCACTATGAGCGAATATGAGCAAATCAAGGAAATAACAGCTGAGAAAATTAAAGGTCATATTCACATCGACAATACTTCCTTATCTTCTCAGAACAAAGAGGAATCATCTGGTTCTTTAAAAGAAATATTCAGAAAATGCAAATAAGGAGATTGGAAGAACGAATTGGACGATTGGAAGACACACTCAAGTTTTATCAAAGAGAGTTGACAATGCTGAAAGAACAAAAGAGAAAGCCAGTGCAAACGAGAACCAATCAAATGATCAATGATAAACTTGTGTTTTGTTTCAAAATCATTGTGTCCATGTCTTTTAAAAATTTGTTTTTACGTCTCTTATAATATAAATATTTTTATTTTGTTTGATTTCTTTACCCCTCTACTTGTTTATATGTGTTTCTATTTGTGCATAGTTAGTCATATCCTTAACATAAGATAGTTGATTACTGGAATATAATTAAAACCATAAACCTAAATCATTTGTTTTAATGATTAATTAATCCTTTAATATCTTTGCTTATCAACCTCTGTCAATATTTTTCTCTTGTCTGCCTTTATGTCTTTGCCTATCTGTTGCTAATCTTAGATGTCATTTCTCTTTAGATGCTGTAACCATGGTTGTTTTTTCTTCAGTCGCTATATACTAATATTATGTTTATCTTTTTAATCAGCTTTAAGACTTTACCCTGTCTAATCCAAGATACACAGGAAAGTTAATTATAAAAAGGAGGAGAAATATAAATAGTAAACAAATTCAGCTAAAAATATCAATTGGTTAAAAACAGTAAACATGAAGAAATATATTTAACTAACTAACAAAAGGGGAGAAAAAGGGGATAAATCTCACGAATAAGTAAGAACTCTAATCACCAAACCTTTTAATTAATGACAAAAAGGGGGGAGAAATACAAACTCATAAAATTATGTTAAATAAGGGGGGAGAAATACAAATCTCACAAAAATGATGTTAATACTATCGTAACAATGGTATAGTTATTTAACTATTGAATATTTAACAAATCGGTAATATTTAACAATTGACATAGAAAAGATCTAATTGTCTCAGCAGATAACTAAAAGAATCAATGCTTGACTCAGGGGGAGAAATATAAATAGGGGGAGTAATATTTTCAATTTTGTACATATTTTGTAAGTAATATATAATTATTTGTCATCATTAAAAAGGGGAGATTGTGAAGTCTATAAATCATTTTAAGTATTTTAAACATGATTATAAGACTTAGCATCCTTAAGTTTTAATGATTAACAAATAAGATTATATTAATGATTAACAAATAAGATTATATTATATTAACAGGATCTACTGAGAAAGGTATTGGTTTGTTGATTGTGTTTCAGGAGATGAATATTTATCAGAAGAAGAAGAAGATTTGATGAACAGAATCTGAATCAGGGATCAGGAATCAAAAGAACAAAGTGTAGAATCCGAAGAAGAGTAATCTACAACCAAGTTGAAGACTCGAAGGCTATCTGAAAAGAGTTGAAGAATAGAAGACTACTTAAAGACTCGAAGAAATGAAGACAACATGAAGCAGTCTGAAGATTGAAGACATATCAGAATCAAGAAATGACCTCTTGAAGACATTTGCCAAGTGTAAAGTACATGAAGATCACTCACTCAGTAGATAAAGCTAGACATGCTTTTCTACCTCAATTAAAGTCTTGCATAATAAGGAAATATTGCAAAGACTTTCCACAATGCCCTGCAACAAAAGGATTTGTATAAGCAGACCCACTACATCCACACCTGCTGCAAATCAGAAAATGATAGAAGACGAACAGAAGCAAGCAAGAAAAATGATTGAATAAAGAACATACAATTCAACATCTTTATCTAGAAGAAAGAAGAAGAAGAATACTAAGAAGAAAGAAACTACAATCTTCTTATCAGAAGAAAGAAGTACTCTGAAGTTTCATCTTGGCGAAAGCAAAAGAAGCTGTCTGAAGCAAAGAAGCTGTCTGCTGAAACAAAGAAGCTATCTGAAGCAAAGAAGCTGTCTGAAGCAAAGAAGCTGTCTGAAGCAACGAAGTTGTCTGAAAGACTAGAAGCTATCTGAAGTGTCAATATTCGTCTGAAATATTGAAGCCGTCTGAGATCCGACGTGGCACACTCACTAAAGACAACAGAGACTTTTGCTTTCTGAAGTATGCTGAAGAAAAGTCGTTCTCTACAAACACGCAACACTTTCAAAGCTTAAATTGGCAAAGTCACAGAGATCTTTCTTGTGTACCTTGAAGTTCATACACCACTGAGGAAATCTCTGCAACGCAGAAGAGAGAAATTGCAGGCAACAACGGTGGCAGCTTTATAGCAGCACCAACATTGTACTTTGTCAGAATTGTCAGAACACCAAAAGCCGTGTCTCACAACGGATTGAATAGCATTCAATCTATCTGTAAACGGTGGTATCACACGGAATATTCATCATCATCAATCCGAAAGAAAGCAGAAGAAAAGCTCAGGAGACTAAGCAGAAGCAACAAAGAAAATGTTTGAATGAAATATTTTAATTCAAACATATTTATCATCTGCAAGAAACAGCCATTGAACAAGACATCACACCAAAGAAGATATGATGTCAGGAGCAAATGAAAAAGGAGTATATACAGAATCGGCAAAATGACAATCCAACGGTACCTCCTCATATATACTCCTAAGAAAAGCAGAGGAAATCAGAAGTCAACTGAGGAACGCAGAAGAAATCACAAGACAAGCTGAAGAAAAGCAAATGATATCAAGAGAGAGAACATGCAAAATATCTCTCTAAAGAGCTCATCTACAGAAGAGTCAGAACAGGACTATCTGAACACTTATTTGCTTAAGAAGAAGCAATCGTTTAGACCCTATTACACAACGGCTATATGAGCTTAAGTGGATCATGAAGATGTCAACGAAGTTTGATCAGAGAGTTGGTTCTCAATCAGGCTACTGACTAGCTGGTCAGTTAGTTAGGTTGTTCAGTTGGTCTGTTTGATCAAGTGAGTTGATTGTTCGAAAGGCAATCATGCTGAACAAATGACTATCAAACTGGGTACGGTTTGAAGTTTTGATATACCTTGGTGTTCCTATGATATGGGTTAGAATGTAGCCCATGGAAACTAATGGTTTGAGAACAAGGCTGGAGCATCATTTCACATCTTAGTTATCCTACTCTCAGAGGATGCATTCCTCATAGAAAGACAGGGATTGTACTTAATTCAAACACTTGTATCACTGTCTATCCTTGTACTTAGCTTGTAATGTCTGTATCCTGAGTGTGTACTCAGTAATCTCTATGTACAAGTAGAATCTAAGTTTAGAGGTTCTGGCGAACATCTAACTTGGATTGAGTAGTGAAACTACTCAACATTTTATATGTCTGAGAGCCTGGAGAGGCTTGGTGGAAGAAAGAATACTTGTGTCTGAGAGAGACTGTACTCGTGATGTCTGGAGAGGACTGTACTCGTGATGTTTGGAGAGACTATACTCGTGATTGTCTGGAGAGACTGCTACTCGTGGAATGTCTGGAGAGACTGTACTCGTGATGTCCGGAGAGACTTGTACTTCGTTGTGTCTTGGAGAGAGACTGTGACTCATATTCAGATAGCTGGAAAAATCCGTGTTGTTTGCCTCTAGGACTGGATGTAGCTCACGGATTTGTGGGTGAACCAGGATAAACTTTTTGCCTAAGTCTTCTTTCCCTTAACTTCTCTATTACAGTTTTCTTATTTATGTTGGGGATTGAAAAGTTATTTTCATAACAAACTTAACACAACGATTTCAATAAAATGATCTTTCATATGAATAAACATGAGATGTCTCTTATATCATTTGAAGCATTACAAAGAATGTTCCTTGAAGACTTCTGAAATAAATTCTCTGAAGTGAGTCTGAAAGAGATCAGTACAGAAGTCAGCAACAGACTTCAGACAACCTCTAGTCGTCTGAAGTATTTCAGAAACAGTTCTGAAAATACTCTTTGTAATAATCTTCAGAAGATATTTTGAGAAGCCTCTGTTTAAAATAATCTTAAGCTTTAGAAGAAACACTGTTTTTCTTATCTTCCGCACGTTTCAACTATCTCTGATCTTAAGACTTGTTTTGAACGTTGCCCATTTTCATGATTTAAATTAAAGATTTCCAAAAACAATCAAAAAGCTTAAAACACTATTCAAACCCCCCTTTCTAGTGTTTCCTGTGGTTCTAACAGGTACAACCAAAAGATTTGAGAAGACTGGAATGGAGCACATGGTTTGTAGATTGAAAAAGCTTGTATGGACTGAAGCAAGCTCCAAGAAAGTGGTACAAGAAATTTGACTCATTTATGATGAGTCATGGATATACCAAGACTGATGTAGATCATTGTGTATATATCAAAACATTTCCAGGTAACAAATTCATCATCCTTCTTCTAGGTATATGTCAAAACATTTCCAGGTAACATTTCAAGATATGAGGATGATTGATGATTTGAAAAGGGAGTTGTCAAAATCCTTTGATATGAAAAATCTTGGCCCTGCAAAGCAAATTTTGGGATTGCAGATTTTTCGAGATCGAAAAGCTAAGAGGTTGTGGTTGTCACAAGAACGGTATGTGAATCTGATTCTAGAAAGATTCAACATGAAGGATGCTCAGCCAGTTAGCACAACCGTTGGCCAATCACTTCAAACTCAGCAGAAGGACTTGTCCTACTAGTCAGGAAGAAAAGGAAGCTATGGACGCAATACCGTACTCCTCAACAATTGGGAGTTTGATGTATGCAATGGTTTTCACGAGGCCGGATATTGCTCATGCGGTTGGAGTTGTTAGCAGATTTCTTTCCAATCCCGCAAAGATCATTGGGAAGCAGTAAAGTGGATCTTAAGATACTTGAAAGGTACCTCTAGAATGTGCTTGTGCTTTGGAGGACTAGAAAAACTATTCTGGAAGGATATGCAGATGCAGATATGGCAGGTGATCTAGATGGCAGGAAATCTACCTCTGGATACGTTTTTACTTTTGCAGGGGGAGCTGTCTCATGGCAGTCTAAATTGCAGAAGTGTGTTGCCCTATCGACTACCGAAGCAGAATATGTTGTTATGACTGAAGCAGGAAAAGAAATGCTTTGGTTGATGAGATTTCTTGAGCAATTAGGAATAAAGCAGGAACGGTCCATTATCCATTGCGATAGTCAAAGCGCATTGGATTTAAGCAAGAATGCAATGTACCACTCTCGTACTAAGCACATTGATGTCAGATACCATTGGTTACGTCAAGCAGTTGAAGAAACACAGTTCAAACTGGAAAAGATTCACACTAACAAGAATCCTGCTGATATGATGACGAAAGTTGTAGCTCGTAAAAAGGTTCAACTTTGTGCCGAATTGATCGACATAGATCACAAGTGAAGTCTCCAAGATTATTTTTTCCCCAATGCTTGGAGGGGAGAATTGTAGTGTCCAACCATGTAGGACAAAACAATTGAAATCCAAATATAAAGAAGACAAAGTAAAAGTTATGAAAGTCATGAAGCCACACAATTGTGTGGATTACTTATCAAATATTTGGCCGGCAAACAAAAACAAAGGCAACAACAAAATACACAGTAGCCGAATTACATACAGTGCACGGGAGATGTTCACGCAGTAGAGAGCTCTATAAATAGAGCTTCTTAGCAAACGAACTCAACCAAGCTGAGCTGCAGCCAAAACAAGTGAGAGAGAGAAAAATAGAGGAGTGTGAGTAAATCCCAAAAGTGAGTGTGTGGGAAAAATACACCGAGTATTTTTTCTTGGGTATCATCTCTAGTACTCCTTGGCACTACGAATTGTAGTATTTAAATAGGAGTGCGTCTCACTGGAAAACACTATATCTGTATCTCTTGTGTGGGAGAGTGTGGAAAGGATATTGTAATTATCCTAAAATATAGTGGAATATTTTTCGGAGTTTGTCCCGTGGTTTTTCCCTCGGTATTGGAGGGTTTTCCACGTAAATATTTGGTGTTTACTTTTTTACCTTTAATAAACTCTGGTGGTAGATCTAGCTCTAACAGATCTACTTTGCTGCCTGTTGCTATATTTAATTTATACTGTGAATCAACCCCAGAGCCCAACAGATATTCATAGGTATTCATTAATATTTAAAAATTCAAAATTTATAGAAAGAAATAGAGAAAATATCATACAATATATTATAATATCATATTATATAATATAACTTAACATTATATAATATCATTTTGTGTTAATATATTAAAATAACATTATAAATAATAAAAAAATAATTTTATTCTCATCATAAAGTAATAAAAAATCCTAAAATTTAATAGATTTAATATAAAATAAATTTTGATGAGTATGCAGGTATCCACGAGGCGAGTAGTATAATATTCATCCCTACCCATTTAATAAATATGCAGGTAACTCATTGCGGGTATATCCGTAGGCATCTACGAATACGAGTTTTTTTGCTATCCCTAGTTGAAGGTCACACCTCCTATATTATTAAATTCTAGAATATTTACTACAATGTCCTCACCACATTCCATGTGATACTAATATTTTTATTTTAGTGTTAAAATGTGATAAATTCACGTTTCTAACACTATAAACTATTGTGTTTAGAAATCTATACTTGAACTTGCATGTTTTTCAGCCAACACTATAAATTTTTGGATTGTATATTAAATATATATTAACAATTATAACGCTCAAGATTGGTATACACTTTTCTCTTTCTTCTTTATTTATTTACTTTTGTTTGAATTATCATATAATCAAATTATTTTACTAATTTAACAACTTACGTGATCAAAATTAAATATTTTTTATTACTATTTAACACATTTTTAGGGAGGAGTGGGGAGCTGTAATTGTGACTAAGCTCGGACTAGGATACCCCTAGTAATAAGGGATACCTATGATGAAAAACAAAAAAAAATTACATTCTTCTTGAATTATTGTTAGATATAAATTATTTTCAAAGTACTTATTAAATGATATTACAAGATAAATGTTAAACGGAGTACTGAATAGGAGATACGGAGGAAAAAGCGTAGATTACTAGTGATTCGGTGATTAGAGGCTTCTATTTTAGATGGGGATATAGAGAGTGAGTCTTTTATATATTTATATGTTGTTTAAAGGCTTTTTATTTTTATGTTGTGATATTAATTATTCTAAATTCGTGTCAGGAAATTGGTTCCTCTCTAGTACAGGAGGAGGTCTAGTATGAGAGAGTGAGAGAGTATATATGGTGGGTCTCACCAATGTGGCGGGACCCACCATATATACTGGTGGGACCCACCATATATACTCTTCACTCTCTCCTACTGGACTTCTCCAGTACTGGAGAGGATCCGGTCCCCTGTCAAGAGGGATATGATGCCCTTCAATATGAGTAAATTAAATTTGGTGGTATTTGACTGATAGAAATATAAGCAAATTGTGGGTGTGTGAAAGTTGTCAAGAATGTATGCAGTTTTTTAGGCAGTTTTTGACCCCATAACGAATATATTATTTTTCAGCATTGTTCCCAGCGTTCCAGTAAAATGAACCTCCACTAAGTTACGCGATGATAAACATAATCGGGTAATGATATATGTATCACATATACTGCGTACACCATTTGTACCGCATTGTACCTAATGGCATTTATTTTTTTTTATTTTCATCATTTTTTAATTTTTTTATTATTTTTAATTTATTATTATATTTATTATTATTTTTTATTTTATGAAATAAAAATATAGATCAAGAAATATAATAAATGTGTGTTATTTTGATGCTAATAACTAAATATAATATTGCATTCACCGTTTCTGTTCACACAATTAACCTCACAAATTCAATTACCAAATATCACACTCTGTTAACCACTAATGTATACACAATTAACCTCATTTACAGATATGTTCATCGTTTTCGGCCACATAATTAATTAACCTTGTGTTAACAGGAGTTACAATTAACCAAAAATCATATTCTGTTAACCACAAATGGAAACATCATTAACCTTATTTTTTTAAATTGTTTTATTTATTTTTTAATTTATTAGTAAAATATACTACTACATTCACCGTTTCTTTGCACACAATTAACCTCACAAATTTAATTAACCAAATATCTCACTCTGTTACCACCAATGTATACACCATTAACCTTATTTACAAATATATTCACAGTTTTTGGCCACATAATTAACCTCCGTGTTAACAAGAGTTGCAATTAACCAAAAATCCTATTCTGTTAACCACAAACGGAAACACCATTAACCTCATTTTTTAATATGTTCACCATTTCTGGACACGTAATTAACCTCATGTTAACATGAATGATTAACACAAATTTTATGTGATCATTTATTGTATTTCCTGATCTACATTTTCAGTTAATGAGATAAATAACTAAAATTAATTATAATATAAAAATAAAAAAATATTTAAAAAAGGGGTGAAAAAACGGAAAAGGACAACCGCAAACAGTGAAATACATTGCATGCCCGCACTGAGTACTGGACGCTAACCTTTATCGTTATTATTATTAGGTTATTGGTTCAAAAGTCAAAGAAATAAATTAATTTTTAAAATCATTGGGGTTAGCATTGTCTTATTATTATTGATTATTGATACAAACCCTAAGGAAATTAAAATTAAAATGGTAGAGGGGAGAAAGAGTGGATGAATACTATTTTGCTTAGTACTGTAGATGAAGATATATATATATATATATATATATAAAATTAAAGATATGGAAAATAATATAGGAGTGAAAACACAATAAAAAAGAAATCAAACTAATTACAAGTATTTCAATATATATAGATAATTAGCAACACAATTTTTTAATATAATCTTGATATTATTGGTTATTTTTTAAAATATTTATTCATTTTTCTAAATACATCACTTTTTAAAGAGTGAGTATTGATTTTTCGTTAAAGAAAACATTAAAAATATATCACTAGCCTTCCTTTAATTAATACTCCATTCCTTGTTTTATTTAGACCACATAAAAGAAGGGACCACTTGTTTCTAATGGCTGCATTATTAGAGGTTGAAGAATGAATGAATTAAAGCCTTTGTCCTAAAATAGCACGGATCATGCATCACGTCTCTTGATTGAGCTTGAATTAAGAGAGATCATCAACTAGTTTTAAAATGAAGAAAAAGAATAAGGGGAACATACATTCATCACTCATTATAGTGCTAAATTACAGTGAACATTAAAAACATTTCATGTGCAATAATTATAACTAAAACCATCGTGCTATCAACTATCAAGAATAATCTTTCAGGATGTATACCTAATATCCGCGTTCGGATGGGAACAAAAGAAACTTAAGGAAGATGAAGACAATAAGTTACTAATTGTCTCCAAGAATTCGTGCAAGTTGAAACCAAAGTTGAACATTTTGTTTGAATTTTGGAAAACATACTTGATATTTTCATTTTATAATTTCTAAGCGATGGTTGAGTTTTGTATTGGTATTAGTTTAGGCCTTGTTCGTGTGGAGGAGATAAGATTGGCATTGAAAATATTAAGGAATAGGTAGGTGCATGGGAATATGGCAGGCTTTACGTTTTGTTCATGAACCCAACATGTGTGCCCTACAAACAGCTACCGAACCTACTTGTGTGTTCCTTCACTCAAATCAATAACGAGGTTTTAGATTTAAAAAGCAACATGGAGTCCTCTAATCCCAGATGATGTATCAGTATCACTGTATCTTTGAAGTAGACTTGATACTGAGTGGATATCATAAATTTTAATTTAAAATTATTTGGACTTTAATTTCCTCATGGGTTCCTTTAGTGGATAAAATTAAAAATTAAAGTCAGCCTTAAGATATATATATATATATATATATATATATATATATATATATATACATTGAGAGTGGAGAAGCTTTTGACCTATTATATATATATATATGGAGAGACTTATTGTGACAACCTTCTACCCCATACTCTTATATATTTAAGAAATTGTAGTTTAGAAAAGGGAAAGTCCCACGTTAGGTAAAAAGGTTCACAATTACTCTTATAATATCTCATAGTTCGAAAAAGACTTTATTAAAAGAAATTAAACTTTTAAATATAATTTAAATAATAAGCAGTGGAATCTCCAATTCATAAAAAGAACTACTATTAGTCTACTGCCATAGAAGGCATCCAAAAGTTCACAAAATACTCATAATCCAGAAGCATATTAAAACATCCAGAATACACCCTGATGTCACATCTATCAGAGCATACCCTTTTAATCATAGTCGACACCAGTCGTGTCCTCCTCAACACCTGTAAAATATATCCACATAATACGGTGAGGAAAAGGAATACTACCTATACATACACATAGAGAATACCCATCCTCACCCACAACATCATTACATCATGCCATCAATACATTAAATCACCAATGAATAACATTCATCTAAACTCAACATATATTTAACCATCTATATCAACATACACATACCATACTATCATTTCTATTTTTAACGCATAGATACATCCATTATACATTCACCAAGCTCATCATCATCGTAACATCATTCATATATCATCATATAGTTCTCATACCATCATTCACCCAAGTAATCATATATTCTATTCTCACACATAATACTCATCATCATCAATCATCATTTAATAACACAATTTCGTCATCATATATCACACACCAATACTCCTCTCATCATCTACCCAAAGATCATGACTTGGAACTCCACACAATGGGCGCACCTCGTCAATCACTCTAGTTAGTACCAAGGTGGTCTACCGGTGTTACCACACACTATCCGATAGGTTGTACCCCCTCTATGGGCCCGCACAACGACATTCGACCCTAGGTTGTACCCCCTCTATGGGCCCGTACAATCACTCCTAGGTTGCACCCCCTCTATGGGCCCGTGCATGGAACGCCCCATCTTGATCCCCTGAGTTGTACCCCCTCTATGGGCCCGCACAACTCATTTCACCTCCCGAATTGTACCCCCTCTATGGGCCCTCACAATTCAGGTCTCATCACATATGCTCAAGGCATCTCTCCTAAGTTGTACCCCCTCTATGGGCCCGCACAACTTAGATCACATTATCATCAAAAGGTGATATACACCACCATCATAAATCATCATTATCATGCGTTAACATGCTCATCATCAAACATCATCGTTATAAAGTGATATACACTTATCATCATCATCATACATCAATATGCTCATCATTAAACATCATCATAATAAGGTGATATACACCGACATCATTATCATCATCACACTCATTATCAATTATCATCATAATACATCATCACACTCAGCATCAATTATCATAATGAAACATCATCACACTCATCATCAATTATCATCATAATACATCATCACACTCATCATCAAATATCATCATTATTCATCATCATAAGCATCGCAATCCTTATCAAACATCATTAATCATCAACACCATACTCATTATAAAGTAGTCTCAAACAATATCAATCATCATCAAACAATTAGGATCTCAAAATCCACTCTGGTAATCGATTACCAACCTCTAGTAATCGATTACCCGCAAACAAGGTCTCTGGTAATCGATTACAACCCCCTCGTAATCGATTACACGGAAGCAGACTCTCTGGTAATCGATTACAGCACCCCTGTAATCGATTACCCGCAAACAAACTCTCTGGTAATCGATTACAACACCCCTGTAATCGATTACCAGCAAACAAACAGTGCTTCTGGGTTGCCCAGAACACTCTGGTAATCGATTACCACTCTTGGTAATCGATTACCCGCGACGCAGAGCACAGAGTTCACGATTTCAAACCTCTCTAAACTCATCCAATCAATCCATAATCAATCTTTTACGTCTAAACATCATTCATAATCATTATTAGCATCCAATATTCCGTAATTCAACAATCAATTACAGATTATACCATCAATTCATCAAAATCCCCAATTTCTCAATCTCTAATCACCCCAATTTCTCAATCAATTACAGATTATACAATCAATCATCAATCAACAGATTATATCATCGTTCTAGGTCATACATTCATCAATTCGAAATTATACTCTTAGATTACTACCTAATCATCCCTACATGCATATATAGGCAATACCTTCTCCCCCACCGTACCTTAAGCGAAGCTTGATCACAACAAGGAAGTCCTTTCTTGGATTCTTGGCGTTCACTCCACAGCAACTCTCTCTTGAGACTCCGTTTCTCCCCTCCTTAGCGTTTCGCTTACTGATGAATGATACGAATAAGGATTAGGGTGCTCTGTTAACCCCTCCTTACTGAAATAACTAATTGGGCTTGGGCCCACTCTCATCCCCCATTATTCTATTTTCAATTAAAATTATCTTTACGAAATAATACTAATAATAGCAATACTCCTATTATTTATTTCCCATTAAATTAATTATTTTCTTAATTAATCTATTTAATTTAATTAATATTTATCCTAATAAAATTTAGGATGTTACAACTCTCCCCTCCTAAAAAGAAAATTCGTCCTCGAATTTTACCTGAAGCTAACAATTCTGGATAAGACTCCTTCATCTTCTCTTCGAGTTCCCAAGTGGCACTCTCGGGTGTAGGTCCTCCCCAGATCACCTTAACTAAAGGAATCTCTTTACCTCGAAGTTGTTTCACCCTCCGATCCTCAACTCTCACCGGCATGGTTTCCACTGTTAGGTTTTCCTTAACCTCAAGATGATCCGACTCAATCACATGCGAAGGATCGTGAACGTACTTCCGGAGTTGAGAAACATAGAAAACATTATGAAGGTTTGACAAGTGTGGAGGTAAAGCAATCTGATAGGCAACATTGCCGACTCTTCTGAGAATTTGGTAAGGACCAATGAATCGAGGTGTAAGCTTTCTAGACTTAATGCCCTACCAACCCCAGTCCACGGAGTGACTTTCAGGAATACATGGTCCCCTTCTTTAAATTCTAACTCCTTCCTCCTCTTATCAGCATAGCTCTTCTGCCTGCTCTGAGCTGTCCTCATCCTCTCCTGAATCACCCTAACCTTATCAGTGGTTTGTTGCACTATCTCTGGTCCTAAAGCAAGGCCCTATCCCGGCTCACACCAACACAAGGGTGTTCTACACCTCCTACCATACAATGCCTCATAAGGCGCCATACCTATGCTAGAGTGAAAACTATTATTGTAAGTAAACTCTATCAAGGTAAGAAGCTATCCCAACTACTCCTTTGGTCTAACACGCAAGCTCTAAGAAAATCCTCTAAGGATTGAATGGTTCTCTCGGTTTGACCATAAGTTGGAGGATGATAAGCTGAACTAAGTCTAAGTTGGGTCCCCAAGGCCTGCTGCAAACTCTCCCAAAATCTAGAAGTAAACCTGGGATCTCTATCTGAAACTATACTAGATGGTATGCCATGCAACCTCACAATCTCCCTGATGTAAATCTGATCTAGTTTCTCTAAGGAGTACTTATTATTAATGGGAAGAAAATGCGCACTCTTAGTTAACCTATCCACAATGATCCAAATAGAGTCATGCCCCCTTACAGTCTTAGGCAAAGCAACTACAAAGTCCATAGAGATGCTATCCCACTTCCACTCAGGTATACTTAAGGGTTGAAGTAATCCTGAAGGCTTTTGATGTTCTACCTTAGACTTTTGGCACACTAAACAAGCACTCACAAAATATTCTATGTCTCTCTTCATCCTAGGCCACCAAAACACTTTCTTCACGTCTTGATACATCTTAGTCGATCCTGGGTGAAAACTAAGCTTACTTCTATGCCCCTCTTCAAGCACTAAACGCTTAATGGTAGGTTCACTAGGCACACACACCCAGTCTCCAAATCTCACTACCCCATCAGTACCTATCACGAAATCTCCACCATTATCTCCTTCTATGGCCTCTCGTCTAAGCACCAAAACAGATCCTCCAATTGAGCTTTACTAATATCCTTTAACAAATCATTGCTTACTTTAATCATCCTTAACCTCACACTATCAGAAGTCACCTCACAAGCTAAACTCAAATCCCTAAACTGAGTCAAAAGATCCATTTCCTTAATCATCAGGGAACTAACATGAATGGATTTCCTACTTAAAGTATCAGCCACTACATTAGCCTTTCCGGGATGGTCACTCAACTCAAAATCATAGTCCTTAAGAAACTCTAACCACCTCATCTGCCTCATGTTCAGCTCTTTCTGATCAAACAGATACCTAAGGCTCTTATGGTCACTAAAAACCTCAAATCGGGAACCATACAGGTAATGTCTCCAAATCTTCAACACAAACACTACGGCTGCTAACTCTAGGTCATGGGTAGGGTAGTTTCTCTCATGGATTTTCAATTGCCTAGAAGCATAGGCTACTACTTTACCTTCTTGCATCAACACCCCACCTAAACCCATCTTAGAAGCATCACAGTATACTATGAAAGGTTACTAAGGTCAGGCAACACTAACACTGGTGCACTAGTCAACTTTTCCTTAAGAGTTTGAAAACTAGATTCGCACTTACTATTCCACACAAAGGCAACTCCCTTCCTAGTCAGCTCAGTCAAAGGTAAAGCTAGCTTAGAAAACCCTTCTATGAACCTCCTATAGTACCCAGCTAACCCAAGGAAACTCCTAATCTCACTCACTGACTTAGGGGACTCCCACTTAAGCACGACTTCTACCTTAGAGGGATCCACACCTATACCTCCCTTAGAAATCACATGGCCTAAGAAGCTTACTTGCTCTATCCAGAACTCACACTTGGACATTTTAGCATACAACTGTTTATCCTTAAGAACCTGAAGCACTACCTTTAGATGTTCCTCATGCTCCTCCTTAGTTTTAGAATAAATTAGTATATCATCTATAAAGACAACTACGAATTTATCCAAATAAGGGTGAAAAATCCTGTTCATATAATCCATAAAAATGGCAGGAGCATTCGTCACACCGAAAGGCATTACCAGATACTCATAATGTCCATACCTAGTCCTAAAAGTGGTCTTAGGTATATCCTCCTCCTTAACTCTAATCTGATGATTGCCTGATCTAAGATCTATCTTACTAAACACACATGCCCCCACTAACCGATCCATCAAGTCATCTATCCTAGGCAAAGGATACCTATTCTTAATTGTTACCTTATTTAACTGGCGGTAATCAGTACACAACCTCATGCTACCATCCTTCTTCTTAACAAACAATACAGGCGCTCCCCAGGGTGACACACTAGGCATAATGAACTGTTTCTCTAACAGATCTTCTAGTTGCTTCTTAAGTTCTGCTAGCTCTATGGGTGACATCCTATAAGGTGTAGCTGAAATCAGTCCTATACCTGACACTAAGTCTATAGCAAACTCTATCTCTCTCTCAGGTGGTAAACTAGACACATTATCAGCAAATACTTCAGGGTACTCACATACTACAGGTATCTCACTCACCACAACGCTACTATCAGATTTCAAAGAAGCTAAAAGCATGTAAACCTGGGCATCTTCACTTAGAGACGCCTTTACCTGATTGGCAGTCATAAAATCCTTACTCTTACACTGGACAGGGTGACCAAAAACAACAGACTTATCAGCACAGTTTAGAAGGACATGGTTGGATGATAACCAGTCCATACCAAGGATGACATCTAGTTGACTTAGAGGAAAACAAATCAAATCAACTAGGAAGTTTCTATCATTAACAGATATAGAACAGTTTAAGCAAACATCAGAAGTAGAAACTGACCCACTAGCTGGCGTTTCCACACTCAATTCAAAAGGCAAGGAAGAAACAGACAATTTAAGTTTAGACACGCAAGCATGTGATATGAAAGAATGAGTCGCATCGGAGTCAAATAAAATCACTAAAGGATTACCAGCAATGAAACCCATACCTTGGATCAAGTCCTCGGATTGAGCAACTTCAGTACCACTCAAGGCAAAGACCCTTCCTGTAGCCTTAGGTTTACTGGCGCTCCCATTGGCATTCCCGCTTGCCGCTACCGTTCCCTGCGTCTTTTGAGGACAATCACGAGCGATGTGTCCCTTCTCCTGACAGGTATAGCAGGCGATCTCTTTGTCTCCGCATTGGTTTGCTCGGTGACCCTCCTTTCCACACTCAAAGCATGTAATAGGAGTGGTAGAACCAACACTCTCACCCTTTGACGCTCGACCAGCTGCTGAAGCATAACTCTTCTTTTGCACTGTGCCTTCGCTGCCACCTCCAACCTTGGGGTTCCCTGTTGCTCGAGAGTATGGCTTGCCCTTACTAGTTGCTTGGAACTTGTTCTGACTCCTCAAAGGCCCTCCACTCTTGTAATGTGCTGTCTTTTCCCGGTTGTCTTCATCATAGATTCTGCACTTGTTCACCAGCTCATGAAAGCGCGTGATCCCTTGGTAGTTGAACACTTGTTTAATCTTGGGACGAAGGCCGCTGAGAAACTTGACGCACTTTGCTTCTTCATTGACTGCTCCCTCATATGACGGGCAGAATCGTACTAGGGCCTCGAATCTTGATGCGTAGTCTGCCACGGTGCCTTCTCAGTGCTTCAGATCCAAGAACTCTATCTGTTTCTTGTTGCGCACGTCATGTGGAAAGTACTTCTCAAGGAATAACCTTTTGAAGTTGTCCCAGCTCAAGGCGGTGCCCTCATCAATCATCCTTTGGCAGGTGCTCTGCCTCCAGAAACCAGCATCTCTAGATAACATGAAGGCTGCTAAGGTCACCTTCTGAAGCATAGGGCAGTCCATTGCTCTGAAGATCTTCTCAATCTCATAAATCCAGTCAGCCGCTCCATCCGGGTCATAACCTCCTCGGAACGTAGGTGGATGGTTCCTCTGGAACCGTGCAAGCCAGTCCGTCTCGTGGTGTTGGTTAAGGTTGCCAACAGCCTGTGCCATGGCCATCAAGGCATCGACCATTGCTCGATCGTTCCTACCCCCAGCCATTACTCTTCTTATTCACAGAAAAGTAAATAAGTCACACAATTAATTCAATCAAGTCAAATAGCACAATTCAATCAATCAATCAATCAATCATCACAATAACACCACAGAAGCATAGTAAACTCATAACTCAAGGCCGGTGAACCGACCTGCTCTGATACCAACTAATGTGACAACCTTCTACCCCTTACTCTTATATATTTAAGAAATTGTAGTTTAGAAAAGGGAAAGTCCCACGTTAGGTAAAAAGGTTCACAATTACTCTTATAATATCTCATAGTTCAAAAATGACTTTATTAAAAGAAATTAAACTTTCAAATATAATTTAAATAATAAGCAGCGGAATCTCCAATTCATAAAAAGAACTACTATTAGTCTACTGCCATACAAGGCATCCAAAAGTTCACAAAATACTCCTAATCCAGAAACATATTAAAACATCCCGAATACACCCTGATGTCACATCTATCAGAGCATACCCTTTTAATCATAGTCGACACCAGTCGTGTCCTCCTCAACACCTGTAAAATATATCCACAGAATACGGTGAGGAAAAGGAATACTACCTATACATACACATAGAGAATACCCATCCTCACCCACAACATCATTACATCATGCCATCAATACATTAAATCACCAATGAATAACATTCATCTAAACTCAACATATATTTAACCATCTATATCAACATACACATACCATACTATCATTTCTATTTTTAACGCATAGATACATCCATTATACATTCACCAAGCTCATCATCATCGTAACATCATTCATATATCATCATATAGTTCTCATACCATCATTCACCCAAGTAATCATATATTCTATTCTCACACATAATACTCATCATCATCAATCATCATTTAATAACACAATTTCGTCATCATATATCACACACCAATACTCCTCTCATCATCTACCCAAAGATCATGACTTGGAACTCCACACAATGGGCGCACCTCGTCAATCACTCTAGTTAGTACCAAGGTGGTCTACCGGTGTTACCACACACTATCCGATAGGTTGTACCCCCTCTATGGGCCCACACAACGACATTCAACCCTAGGTTGTACCCCCTCTATGGGCCCGTACAATCACTCCTAGGTTGCACCCCCTCTATGGGCCCGTGCATCGAACGCCCCATCTTGATCCCCTGAGTTGTACCCCCTCTATGGGCCCGCACAACTCATTTCACCTCCCGAATTGTACCCCCTCTATGGACCCTCACAATTCAGGTCTCATCACATATGCTCAAGGCATCTCTCCTAAGTTGTACCCCCTCTATGGGCCCGCACAACTTAGATCACATCATCATCAAAAGGTGATATACACCATCATCATAAATCATCATTATCATGCGTTAACATGCTCATCATCAAACATCATCGTTATAAAGTGATATACACTTATCATCATCATCATACATCAATATGCTCATCATTAAACATCATCATAATAAGGTGATATACACTGACATCATTATCATCATCACACTCATCATCAATTATCATCATAATACATCATCACACTCAGCATCAATTATCATCATGATACATCATCACACTCATCATCAATTATCATCATAATACATCATCACACTCATCATCAATATCATCATTATTCATCATCATAAGCATCGCAATCCTTATCAAACATCATTAATCATCAACACCATACTCATTATAAAGTACTCTCAAACAACATCAATCATCATCAAACAGTTAGGATCTCAAAATCCACCCTGGTAATCGATTACCAACCTCTAGTAATCGATTACCCGCAAACAAGGTCTCTGGTAATCGATTACAACACCCCTGTAATCGATTACCCGCAAACAAACAGTGCTTCTGGGTTGCCCAGAACACTCTGGTAATCGATTACCACTCTTGGTAATCGATTACCTGCGACACAGTTCGCAGAGTTCACGATTTCAAACCTCTCTAAACTCATCCAATCAATCCCTAATCAATCTTTTACGTCTAAACATCATGCATAATCATTATTAACATCCAATATTCCGTAATTCAACAATCAATTACATATTATACCATCAATTCATCAAAATCCCCAATTTCTCAATCCCTAATCACCCCCTTTTCCATTATTCTCATTATCATGTTTAATCTCATCCAATACCAATTTACAGACAATCAATCATCAATCAACAGATTATATCATCGTTCTAGGTCATACATTCATCAATTCGATATATGATATTATATTCATTAAATAATGTGATAATATATCATTGGATGTCAATTTAAAATGGCATTGTATAATAATTGCACTCATAAAAGCATTTACATATTATATGTCCAAAGATAAAATGTTAGCCTTTTAATACACAAGTTAGCCAAATCACTTAACCAATGTTGGTCCCACAAAAGAGGGTATAAATAGGTTAAACTGCACATCACAGACAATGATCTATCGCGCGCACACAAACATATAATATAATATAATATAATATAATATAATATAATATAATATATATAAATAATATATGTGTGTGTCTGGAATTTCATAAACTTAGTTTTAATAGATCATTAATTTAAATCTTTTTAATAATAACTGTAGCGCGGAAACGTGTTTAGGCGTTGGCCAACTTCTAAGTCTAGTACTCCCGGTAATAAAGTCTTAGGAAGGTAGTAAACCCGTTGGTGAGCTAGATTTCTTAATAGAAGTGGTCCCGTCACAAAAAATATTAAAAAGATTTAATTAATGGATGGTCTATTAAAAACCTTAAGTGATTTAAGTTTAAGAAATTCCAATAAAATAATAGTTAGACGATACTCTCAAGATATCTCCTCAACATCTCAAACAGAAACTACCCCAATAGAGTTACAAATAGCAGAAATAGAAAATTCTTTTCATAATTGGTCAATGCCTATAATAAAGAAATGTGAAGTATACAAACAACAATTTTTATAGTCTTCCTCTCCTAATGAAGAAATTCATATGTTAGAATATAGTTATCCTGGAACAAAGCAAAATAGAGAAATTACTATTTTAGAGCAAGAAATGCTAGATAAACATATTGCATAAGGATATAATTTTATTCATTTGGGATTAATACAAGTAGCATCAAAACCAAATTATAGATTAGGAGTTAGTACCCATATAATAATGTTATTAAGAGATATAACGTTAAGAAGATTTGATGATTCAATAATAGCCGTAATGGAAAGTAATCTTCATGATGGACCTGCTTTCTTTAATTGTTATCCAAATTTTTCAATGGATATAAAAAAATGAATATACTGCTAATGCAATAAAATTATTTATTAAGGCACCTGAAGAAATATTAAATGAACGAACTGGCCCTTTTCATATAATTTATAGAATTTACTATAAGGTAACAAGAATAAATTATAATTTTAGAGCTTTAAGATCATCACCAAAAAATGAAACAATACTAGTAGAAGCCAACCTTAGAAAATCTTCAGTTCAAATTCCTAAAAAATTAAGCCATCAAGAAGTTATGAAAAGAATACCAGAAGAATGGGTATTTGAAGAAATGTTAGAACAAGAAAAAATATATAATACGCAAATAAGAGAAATAATACAAGAATGTCCTAATATTAGATTAAGAATGAATCGATCCTCCTCCTTAAAAGTGTTAGAACCACAACATTTATACAAGCCAGAGTCTTCAAGACATTCAGTAGATGGATCATGTTTAGATATAAGAGGATTAGATAATAGCATACCTAGAATATCTAAACCTCTATACCAAGAATCTAAAATAGAATCTCCTCAACATTCTCCTACAACCTCACAAATTCTAAACACTTTAACTAAAGAGCAACCTTTTCAAATAGATAAAGAATGGATTAGGGAAGATTTTGAAGCTCAATATAATAAATATAGAAGAGATTGGTTTTTCTCAACATTTGAAAAGCAAAAAACAGAACAATTTAAAAATGTATTTTATCAATATTTAAGGGAAAACAAAATTAATATGTATTACTTTGACTGGTTTTCAAATTATTGTAAAAATAATAATTTAGAATATCCATTTAGAGAAGAAAGAAAATTAAACCCTTTAGAAAAGAAAACTACCCCATGGAAAACTTTAACTAACAAAATAACAGAATCAATATATCTCCCTCTAGAAGGAATAAAAGTTCAAATAAATGATTTAGAAATAGAAGCGGTTCCTTATAAAGATGTAAATAATGAATAAAAATTGGTAGATAAAAAGGATATTAAAAAATCACATCAACAATTGAATTTTTACAATATAGTTTTAGAGACTATGTCAAAACAATTAATCAGAATAGAAAATAAAAATAATATAAACATACCAAGTACTTCTAAATCAAGTATAATAACACAATCTCCTATAAAACCAATATATAAATTAAATAATGTACCTAAAAAAGAATTATATGCAATAAAGTTTAAAAGTGATATAGAATTAGATATAGAAAGCATAAAAAGAATTTAGAAAAATTAAGTATAGAAAAGCCATCAATAAATACTTTAGAAAAAACAGATTTAGAAATAAATAAAATAAAATTTCAAAATAGAAGTTATCATAAATTAAGAAATTATTATCCAAGACCTACATATCCTGATATTCAAATAGAAGAAAGGGGAGAATTTGTCCAAAACTCTTATACTGGGTCAGATATTGTAGAATGGAACTTAGATGGATTAAGTGAGTAAGGAATATTGGATTTAACGTGTCAAATGTCAATGGCTGCAAACCTCTTACAAATCTAAAAGATGTTCAGATAGAGACTCAACAATAGCAATAATTCAAGGCTTTACTGGTCAGTTAAAAGGTTGGTGGGATAATCTATGTACTACTGAAGAAAAAGAATTTGTATTAAATAGTGTAAAGCTGAAAACCAAGAACAAGACGCAGTAGCAACTTTAATATATACCATAATTCAAAATTTTATAGGAGACCCAAATATATTTAAAGAAAGGGCTGCAAGTCAACTAGCTAATTTATATTGCCCTACGATGTCTGATTATAGATGGTATAAAGATACATTCTTGTCAAAAGTAACACTTAGAGAAGATGGATCGGCAGGATTTTGGAAAGAAAGATTTATAGCTGGTCTCCCTAAATTATTTCAGAAAAAGTTAAGGTGAATTTACAAAGAGTATTTAAAAAATATTGCCTCTTTCGATTATCTGTTCATTTTCGTCTTGAATGGCTCACGTTGGCAGTAACATTTTTTTATTATTATTGGCTCATTACTGCACGCCACTTTTTTAAAATTGCAGTTACTACTTTTATGTAACTGACTGTGCCCACTCACTTTCAGCTATATATAGGGATATGAACAGTTACCACTTGAGTGACTACTTATTTCTTCACAAAAACTGTCAGCTTCTCTTCTCTCTTCGCATTTCCTTGCTGCAACGCCTTCCTCGTTTCTTCTTCTTCATCAAGTTTTTCAAAACAAAGCTTCAATCTTCTAAGGTAATGCTATAGAAACTTCATTTTCCTTGTTTCTTTCTGATTCTTGAATATTATTCTGGTTTTTTGCTGCAACATTTTTCTGACATTGTGAAGAACTTTTGTTCTTTGAGCAACTGAAATCTTTGCCCTAACTGTTAAATCTTGCATTCAAGAACTTCTTTTTCCTCATGCATTGTCCTTAATCTGTTGAAATGAACAATCTTTTATTGTAATAGAACAATTTCCTTTCAGATTCTTTCAATTTCTTTAACGATTGTTCTTCCTTTTTCTGACATGCATTTTCCACTAAGCTTACTCAACTTCGATTTCTTGGTTTCTTGATAATTCAGGGGTTTTAAAATAGCTTCTCAAGGAACTTCTGAACGTTCTGAGCCTATCCCAAAAGCTTTCAACAATGGGAATCTAGTTGGTTTGGACAATATCAATTACGTGCCTGAACCAAAGGAAGATTCTGAACGTCTTCCCATATGGAGAAGTCAATCTCTGATACCTTTCTCCATTGAAAACAAAGACTACTGCTTTCTGGGACCTTACTTTCGACCTGCAAGACTCAATAGGTACACTGCTTTCTTCCCTTGTCCTCCTGAAGAAAAGCTTCTTGCTTTTCGAGATCCCATCAGAACAGATTTTCTAAACAATCTCCCCTCTATCTTTCGAACTGTTCCTCCTGTTAAGAAACAAGCCTATCTGAGTTGGTTAGATAGAGTTGAAAGTAATAAAGGAAATCATTGGAAGAAATTAGGGATTTTCGATTTGATTCAACTGAGTAGATATGAGCTCTCTTATGATCCTGTACTTTTAATGACTTCATGCTTCTTTTGGGATTGAAACACCCACACCTTTCATTTACCTTATGGTATGATCACACCTACACTTTTTGATCTAGCTGTTATCGTAGGTGTTAAACCTGAGGGTGATGTTTTTATTCCTTCAGATTTCACAATAGAAAAGATATCAGAGCCAAACTGGGACAAGTTTACCCATGCCCTTTTCATTCAAAATAACAATAAAGTTACTGGCCCAGTATCTAGGACTAAACACATATCTTTCTTGATGCTTTGGCTCTCTGGTTTTGTTTTTTGTTCCCGTTCTCTTCAAATTCCAAAATCCCTTTTTAGCCTTGCTATTGCTTTATCTCAAAGCAAAGTTCGAATCAATTTCAGTCGTTTCCTTCTAGGCAGCCTCTATGATTGTTTGAATGAGGCTGTTCTGACTCTTAGAAAATTAGAACCTGTGAAAGTTTTGAGTGGTCCCTTTTGGCTCCTTCAATTATGGCTCAATGCCATTTTTAAAGAACACTTTACAAGTGTGGAGTCAAAAAGTTCCAAGCTTCCTGATTCAATTGAAGGATTTCGATTGTCTTTTTATACTCCGACTTCCTGGAAGAAAGATCCCTTTGCTTCATTCAAACATTAATTCTCTCTTTTTCTTAGCCTTGATAAACACAAACCTTCTCTTGCTCCATTCGCTTCTCGATCTCGTGGACCAAACTGGTTTACAAGGAAATTCCCTTGTGACGCCCCTGGTAATCAAGCTCAAAGTCTTGATGTTTGGGAAGAGTTTTTTACTTGGGGTGTCCTCTTCTTTGGGTTTTCAATTAAGGACATGAAAGCATATTCTTATCATCCAAACTTAGTGGCTAGGTAGTTTGGTCTCTCTCAACTTCGTCCTACTCCTATGAGTCGTTATCCTGAAGATGTTATTCATGGACGAGCTACCACTGGGATCGAAGCAATGAATGAGTTAGTCAATCATTTTTCTGAAATCAGTCCTACCCTTACTCCTTGTTCATTTGAACCATATTTCTATAGCACAATATCTTTCAGGGATTGGTGGTCATCCTACTACTCTTCCATTCAAGTATCTTTGGATACATGTCTTAACATGATGGCACCTCCACCTGAAAAAGAAATCTCAAAGAAGAAAGATAAAGGTAAAGGTAAGCCTTCATTCTTTACATTATTAATTTTATCCTTAAATCTATGTTTCAATAAATATATATTGAATTTTCATTGTTTTTATCTCATTCAGAGAAAAAAACAACCACCAGTCAAGAAAGTGAATCTGGTGAAGAACAATCAAGCAAGAAAAGGAAATCGAAAGTAATTTCGATTTTGAATAGTTCCTTATTCAAGATATTTCATTCAAATTATTCTTCATTTGAATTATTCCAACCTTTACATTTTTATGCAGCCTTCTGTTTCTCCTGAAGTTTCAAAGGCTAAAAAGATCAAAACAAATTCCTCTGCCGGAGGAATCAAGAAAAAACAAGTTCAAGAAACTTCAGAATCTGCTACCCCCAGTGAACCAAAGGTATTTAAAATTTCGAACTCATTTTCTTAACAAGTTCCTATATATATTTTATTCTGACCAAACCTTTTGGTTCTTGAAGCTTAAGAAAAATTCTCCATCAGAGAATGATTCTTCTAGTTCTTCTCCTCCACCTTCTAATCCTCGTGCTGAAAGGAAAAGAAAAGCATGTTCTGATTCAAGAAGTTCGAAGGCAAAGGAAAGTTCAGATGAGAAGGATCAAGATGAAAATGAGGAAGACCCTAAACTTCCTTCAAAATCTGGACCTGTCGAAACTGGATCCTAAAAAATTGTCAAGAAGAAGAAAGTTGGAGCTTCTGAAGTAATAACTTTTTAAAGTCTTTATAATCCTCATTTCATAATTTCCTTCAATCATTCATCCATCCTCTTATCTCAAATAGGTGGCTAGAAAATATTATATTCTTCGAGTGAAACATATCGCTCATAAGAGACCAAGGCCAAAGAAAATGCTAATACCGGAAGGCATTTAGGTGGAATTTTGAATTCCTTCCTTAGCATTATAAATTCTCTTTGAATGATTCTTATTCCAATATTCATTAATTGTAGGTTTAGAATATAAATTCATCTTCGAAATCAGCAACTGAACCAACTCCAACAAATCAATCTGGTAAAGAACAGTCTTCAAAAGAAGAAAGTGAAAAAAAATAACAAAGTGTAAGTTCCCTTCCAGAATCTCAACCAGAAAATGATCTCTTTCAAAAAGAAGAAGAATCAAAGAAAGAAGGTGACGCTCAACAAACTAAAGTGTCAGGGGTCGAACCAGGTCTCGAGGATAAGGTTGAAGAAGAGTTTATTCCTGAGGCTTCTCAGTTGAAAGAGAATGAAATAGAAAATCTGACTAAGACGACTTCTCCTCTGATCAAGGATCCCCCTAAAGATCAATCAAAAACTAACATCCCTTTTACTCAAATCAAAGAGAATATAATTCCTGAGAATCCTTCAGAAATTCAGAGTGAGATGATTGTTGCTCACCAAACTACCCCTTTGAATACTTCAGAAGTTGTGCCTAGTTCTTCCAATAAATCTCTAACACCCTCAAGCTTGAAGGAATGCTTGAATGTATTGGACGAAAATCCTTTTGCTGCCCTCGACCTTTTAACAGGTGAAGGTTCAATATCCTCTGGTCATTTAGATTCTAGGTCCTATCAACCAACAACTGAATCTGTGGAGGATTTGATTGAAAGGTTGAGGCATTTGATATTCATTGATGATTTCCTCGAAATTTTCCCAAAGGATGTTGAATACCAATACAAGGTAGAGAAAAAACTTGAGGCAATTTATGCTCGGCAAAGCAGCTTATCTATACAACAACTCAATGGGTTAAATGCTTTCAAGAATATCTATGTTAAAGCTATAGATATTTTGAAGGAGCATCAATCAAATGCTGCCAAGGCTTCTGAAGTCCGGGTCGAAAATGATGACATGTTAGAAAAATTGAAGGATTCCAGAATCAAAGTTTCAAAACTTAATGAAAGCATGGGGGCTCTAACTGTTCAATTATACTCCATTGCAAAAAAGCGTAAGACCATTGAAGAACAAATCAAGAAACTGCAAGAGGATGAAAAGATTCTAGTCTTAGAAGAAAACAGCTGTAAGACTTCGATGTCAAAAATCGAAAACAAGAAGCTCGAACTCCTAAATGGAGTAAAATATGTTTCAAGTGAACTGGTAAAATCGAACGAGCTTCTGACCAACATTGATCAAAGGGACAAAGTCTTATTGTAGCAATACAAAGATCTGAATCAAGTGTATGGACCAATGAAAGTGAATCTCCCTTTCTAACTTTGCTTTATTTTCCACTGTTTGTTTAAACATTTTTGATTGGTGCTTTGGAGTCACCAGCTAATCTAAATGCTTTAAACAATCTTAATTTCATACAAAGTTGGTTTATATTGCTTCAAGTATTTTCCATTTATACTTAGGATTCGATTATCACCTGATAGTTCTCTAATCAAATACGCATTGTTCGAAAATACCTTTTCAACTTCGAATGGTCCTTCCCAATTCGGAGACCATTTTCCAAATCGTTTAGATTTTTCATCAACAGGTAAAATTACTTTCTAGACAAGATCACCTTCGTCAAAAGACTTAGATTTTAATTTACGATTGTAAATTCGAGATACTTGTTCTTTTTGCCTGATGATATTTTCTAAGGCTCTTAATCTAAACTCATTCAATTCATTTAATTCATCCAACATCAATTTATAATAATCTTGAGTGGGTAAATCAAATTGTCTTTGCACTCTTAATGATTGCAAATGAATTTCAACTGGTAAGACTGAATCATGACCAAAGACCAATTTATAAGGTGTAAATTTTGTTGCATCTCGAGGGGAATTTCGATATGCCCACAAAATTTGACTTAACGTTTTATGCCAATTTCGAGGTCGTTGGTCAATATGTTTCTTAATCAAGGAAATAATCATTTTATTTACAGCTTCAACTTGCCCATTTGCTTGTGCATAGTAAGGGGTTGAAATAAGAAGTTTAATTCCATTTTCTTGTGCAAACCTCTTTACTCTTTGGCCTGTAAACACAGTTCCTTGATCGGTTGAAATAGATTCAGGAAGACCAAATCGAAAAACTATGTTTTCTTGAATGAAATTAATCACGTCTTCTTGTGCTACATCCTTTAATGGGATTGCCTCTACCCACTTTGTAAAATAGTCTATAGCCACTATAATGTATTTATCCCCCTAGATGATGAATGACGAATTTGACCAATCAAATCAATAGCCCATCCTCTAAAAGGCCATGGATTTATTATTGAATGTAACTCACTTGCAGGGATTTGTTGTATGAAACCATGTTTTTGACATTCCTCACAGGCTTTCGAAAAATCATTACAATCTTTGGCCATTGAAGGCCAATATAAATTTTGTCTTTTTAAGACCCATTTCATTTTTCGACCTGCTTGATGTGCTCCACAAATCCCTTGATGAGTATCAATCAAAACTACATATGCTTCTGACTCCCCTAAACATCGAAGTAAATTACCATAAGGTGCTTTCTTATATAATTGATTAGCTAAAATTACATAATGTAAAGCCCTGTACTTCAATTTTCGATCAACTTGCATACTTGGATTTTGCAAGTATTCAGCTAAAGATTTTCTCCAATCATTGACATCTAAACTTTCAATGTCCAAAACTTCGAAATTCATAATTGACATATTCTTCTTTAACTGGATCAATTCTTTGAATTTAGAATCACAAATCTTATAACCAGAAGCAATCTGTGCTAATTCATTAGCAATTTCATTATCAATTTGAGAGATATGTTCGAATTCAACTTCATCAAAATACCTTAGTAATTGAAAAGCTCTTAGTAAATATTTTGACAATCTAGGATTCAAACATTTATATTGTTTAGTGACTTGTTTGATCACTAATTGTGAATCTCCTTGAATCAAAACTTGTTTGGCTTTGAATGAAAACTAAACTTCTAATCCTAATAATAAAGCTTCATATTCAGCTTCATTATTGGAACGATCCATCCCTATTTGAAACATTATTTTTGTTGGTAATCCTTCAGGTGAAATTAAAAGAATTCCAATTCCAACACCTGCCTTGTGTTTCGATCCATCAAAATAAAACTTCCAAGGTTTCAAACCTATAAAGTCCAATTCATTAATTCGAATAGGAGAATGATCAACTAGGACATCAGCCATAACTTCGCCTTTCACAGCTTTTAATGGGAGATATGTTAGCGAAAATTCAGTTAAAGCTAATGCCCATTTACCTACTCTACTGTGAAGAATAGGTTTCCACAACATGTGCTTTATTATATCATAATGAGAAATTACATAAACGTCAAAAGGTTTTACATAGTACTTTAACTTGGTACAAGAAAAGTAAAGACATAAACATAATTTCTCGATAGCACAATATCGAGTCTCAGTATCATTAAGAGTTCTACTAAGATAATACACTGCTCTTTCTACTCCATTTTCATCTTCTTGAGCAAGCATACTTCCTAATGTCTCATCAGATGCAGATATATATAGCTTTAGAGGCTTTCCTTGAATTGGAGGTGTCATGATTGGAGGATTTGTGAGAATCCTCTTTATTTCTTCGAATGCCACCTGGTGTTCCTCTTTCCATTCAAATTTCTCTTCCTTTTTTAGTTTTAACAAAGGAGAAAACACCTTGGTTTTGGCTGAAAGATTTGCAATGAATCTTCAAAAAAAGTTAATTTTACCCAATAAAGACTGTAATTGCTTCTTATTCGAAGGAGAAGTTTCAAGAATTGCCTTTGCTTTATTTTTATCAATCTTAACTCCTTTTTCATGAACCAAGAAGCCTAGAAAATTACCTGCAGATTCACCAAAAGCATACTTAATAGGATTCATTTTCAACTTATGTAGTCTCATCCTTTCAAATGCTTCTTTCAGATTCGAAAGATGATCATTTTTAGATTTGGATTTTACTACAACATAATCAATATAAACTTGCGTGAATCTACCTATTAAGTCATGAAAAATAGAATTCATGGCCCTTTGATAAGTAGCACCAGCATTTTTAAGGCGAAAAGGCATCAGTGCCCATTCATAAGTGCCTATTGCACCAGGACATCAAAAAGCAATTTTCGAAATATCCTCTTCAGCAATAAAAATTTGGTTGTATCCTGAATAACCATCTAACATACTTAGTATTTCATTACCTGCTGCTGAATCTATTAACATATCAGCCACAGGCATAGGATACTCATCTTTAGGAGTTGCTTTATTTAAATCTCTAAAATCTATGCAAACTCTTAAAGAACCATTTTTCTTAATAACTGGTATTATATTAGAAATCTAGTCAGCATACCTGGCAGTTCGAATGAACTTAGCTTTTAATAACCTCTCGATTTCACTTTTAATCTTTAAAATGATTTTAGGTGCAAATCTTCGAGGTGCTTGCTTCACAGGTCTGTTATCAGGAAACGTAGGTAATTTATGTTCCACAAGCTCTTTACTTAGACCAGGCATTTCATGATAATCCCATGCAAAACAGTCTTTATATTCCTTAAGTAATTCGACCAACTTATACTTAAAATCTTCTGATAAATTCTTACTCACAAAAGTTGGTCTTGGGTTTTTGACATATCCCATATTCACTTCTTCAAGAGGATCTTGAGCCTCCATCTTTTCAATTCCATGAGACAAAGATTTTTTGAACCCAAGAGGAGTATCATCATATATGCAATCAAGTTTTCCAAAAGGTAACTCCTCTTCTTCAAGTCTCATGCCTGAATCTTCCATATTTTTATTTTCAATATCTTGTACGGCTACTGAAGCCGTTTCAAAATTATTTTTGAATTCTTGTTCAAAATTAACTTCGGTCTCGAAGACCGTTCTATAATCGGTGGCCTCTAAGGCCGCTTCAAACCTTCTCTCAGTAGTATACGCTGAGGTTCGAGCTATGAAGCTCGAAATTACTCTTCTTCTGAAATCCATCCAAAAGTAGAGGTAGTCCCTGAAGGACCACTTGCACTTTGAATTATCAAACCATACTCAACATTGAAAAACGCCTTGTGAGGAATTTTACCAGGAGTAAAACCACGCTTTTCAATTGTACAAGGTGTATGATTCATTATCCACTTTTCAAAATTCCTTGCAGTTACAGTATCTGCCTCCACCTTGTAGTAGGTTTGATCAACTTCAACATACTCTGGAATGCCGTCATCATTCCATAAACATAACTTTTGATGGACAGTTGAAGGAACTACCCCTACTCCATGAATCCATTCTCTCCCCAAAAGCACATTGTAATTTGCTTTCGTAGGAACCACCACAAAAATAGTGGGCCTTTTGACTGATCCAACAGTCACGTCAAAACACAACAATCCTTCAGATTTTGACGTCTTTCCACTGAAATCTGTAATTATCATGTTGTGTGGCATCAAATCACACTTTCTTTTGTTGAATTTCTTCAACATAGAACTTGGCAATAAATTGGTTGTCGCTCCACCATCAACCAAAACTTTACTCACAGTAATCCCTTCAATATAAGCCTGAATGAACAAAGGCTTGATATGAGACACCATCCCAATAGAAGGTCTATCGAACACTGCTGAATCCTGTTTAATAGCTTGTGTTGATAAACAAGTGTAATAAGTTTGTGGCACTGATGACTCATCTTCTATGAAATCATCTCCAAAACCTTCTTCATACTCTTTCTCGGATTCTGCAGGCAGAATCGAAACTACTCCACAAATATCTTCTATTCTATTTGGGAATCCAGTCTCGAAGTCATCTGTAAGTAAATCTTCCTCAACCAAAACCTTGTTTTTTGGTACAACACTTAATTTTTCCTTTTGAAGGATTTGAAAGTATGTAGGTTGACTGGAAGCACCTTGCACTTGAATTAACTGTGCATTTTTAGCATTCAATTTCTTTGAGAAATTTGAAGAACTGCCCCCTTGTTCCAATGCTGCCTTTCTATAACGTTGATTCCTCCTCCATTGTGTCTTAGTCATGAAAGGTTTTCCATTAAAAGAATTATTATACTGCCTAAGCACTTGTGGATTCTGACGATACTCTTGACTATCTGTTACTCGAATCCATTTGTTAGGAGGAACATTCGAAGGAGGCACATAAGTTTTAGGCTTTTGGAACATAGGAGTTTACCCCCTAGTCATTTCATAGTTCTTTTGAAAGGGAGGTCTTCGAACTTCAACATTCGAAACAGGCCTTGTCACCTTCTGAATCCTTTGATTGACAGTTTGTTGATAATGCTTTTTCATTTCTGATGACTCAAAAGACTTGGCCACCAATCTATTGAAAACTGCTCTACAACGAGGACAAAGGGAAACATCAGTATTTTCCTCTTTCTTTCGAAGCAAGAAATCAACCAGGGTTTCATTGCTTTTTGGGAAGATATCTTTCACTTCCTTTTCAAATTCCTCAATTGCAATGTCTATTGTTGTTTTCGAATCTATAGCAGGTTCAGCTCCTACCATGTTTATTTCAACAGTATCAACATAACTGGCGTTGACATTCAATGGATCAGAATTAACTTTCATTGCCATTTTCTGCTTTTCTTCAAATTTCAACCTACCTTCTTTAATGGCTTCTTGAATGAGATCCCTGAAACGAATGCAATTGTTAGTCCAATGCCCAAATGCATTATGAAACTTACAATATTTCTTTCCTTTTCGTTGTTCGAAAGTAGGAATCTTATGATCATCACTAAGGACAATTTGTTTATCCTTTACTAAGATATCAAAAATTTGTTCAGCTTTCGAAATATCAAAACCATATGTCTTTTTGGGATACTTACTTTGTGAAGTTTGATTCCGTGAATTATTATATGGTCTTAAAAAAGAACATGCATAAGGAGGTCCTGGTTTCAACTCAGCAACATCAATTTCATTTTCATTGAAATCTGAGTTTTCATCATTAAAGTTTTCATTTACATCAACATAGGCAATTTTATCTCTTCTACTTATCTTTTCGATCTTCCTATGTTTTTCTTTTTCTATTTTTAACTGCTCAATTTGCCTAACTCTCTCAGCCAATTGGGCCATGTCTCTCACTTGTTGATTAACTAATTTCTTTCGAATTGAGTAATCAAAACCTCTTGCTGCAATTTTAATTAATTCATTTTCAGGAATTGGTACAAGACATCTAGCTCTCATTTGCCTAAATTTGTTCAAATAATCTTTAACAGATTCATCTGAAGTTCGTCTAACTGTAACCAAATCCATAAGACTAACTTTCGTTTAAGCTCTAAAGAATTGTTCATGGAACTGTCTTTCTAACTGATTCCAAGTATGAATCGAACCAGGAGACAAAGTTGTGAACCATGTAAAACATTTTTTGTTAGGGAACTTGGAAAATATTTCATTTTCAAATTCTCATTATTAGCTATGTCCCCGCATTCTTCATGGTATCTTGCAATATGTTCGACTGTTGATTCATTAACTTCTCCTGCAAACTTAGTAAATTTTGGGACTTTCCATCCCCTTGGAAACTCAGTTTTCAACACATAAGGTGTTAATGGAGAAACGAAACATGGTCTAGTGGCTTGGCCTACATCGAATCCATGTCTATTCAACACTAATTCAACTATATTTGCTATATTCTGTTGCCCCCCCAATATTGTTTTGCCTTATTCTTTCTAAAACCTCATCAGCATTTTGATTCCTATTCAAAATTAATGGCTGAGCATTCACATTTTGAATTGTCTCTCGAAGAATAGGTTGTTCATTATTCTCCCTTATACCATTATCATTTCCAAGGTTCTGATTCTGGCTTTGATTAAGGCTAACATTAACCTGTTGCTGGTTTTCCAGATCTGGGGGAGCCCCTAATACATCAGCAATTCTAGCCATTTGCCTACCCAATTTATTATAATTTTGATTAATGTTCTCAATAAGTGGATTTATAACTGTTGTTAATTGAGTACACAACATGTTAACCATTTCATGGTTACTTTCATCCACTTGTTTACTAATCAAATTCAAAGCAGTATTTGTCAAAGAATTCGAAATTTGGCCAGAATTCAACCCAGAAACACTAGTTCCAAAAATGCCTAAGTTTGAAGAATTAGCGTGATTGAATGCAGGTGTCATTGTACTTGTGTATGTGACTGGGGCTGTTCCTTGAATAGAAGGAACAAAACCGAAGGGAAGTCCATATGGGGGAATCCTAACACTTGTGTTTGTAACCTGTATGCCCTCACTTGATAGTGGATTTGTGCTCATAGCCTGAGACCTTAAAGGATCTTCAGCCTGAGTAATGTTAAGCGTTTGATCACGTTAATCACGGTTCACACTATTATTTTCCACTCCATTAGTCTCATTATTGTTTACAGACTCATTGTTATTCCTTTGATTTGTAGGACTTCCTTGATTTGCAGAAGCATTTCCAGTAACATTTTCTGAAGTGTTTCTATTTCGGTTACTATTTGCCATTGAATTAGAAATGGTTCTACCACTTCTCAAGATCATACACTTTCCGAAACTAATTCAGCATTGTGTCCCACCGGGCGTGCCAATTTGTTGTGAAAATTTTCAATCAAGTTCGAAAACTTTCTTGATTCTGAAAGTACAATCTGGGACTAGAATCTGAATCCTCTAAAGGTTCTTTTTAAAATTAGGTTTACTCAGAAATTGCATTCAAAGAGTAACATAATTTTGAATAACTTAGTTCTTTAGAAGAATGACTTCGAAAAATCAGTTTTCAAGAAGAAACAGAATTTCAAAGAGAAAAGATGAATAAAAACATATTTGAAAATGAAGAATTAAGGACAAAGTAAAAGAATTGAAAGTGTAGAATTTAAATAAAAGAAAGAAAAAGTTACATAAATTTAATTGAAAAAAGTAAACAAATCAAAGAAAAAGTGCAGAAATGTAAAAGCAGGAAGTAATCAAAGAAAAGAAAAATGCAGAATTGTAAATTGCATTAATGAAATGTTGGTATGTATACACATACTGGACAATCTCCTTTGTAACCTCTTAGTTGTTTATGATGTTAGACGTTGGGTGTTTTCAGAGAGTTTCAGTAAAATGAAATCCAACCCTTGTTACATCAGAATTCTGCCTATTTATAGTCTTCTAATCCTAACGGACACTTAACAATATTTTGATACGTTTACAAGCCTAAATGAGGTGTCAAATTTCTAAGTGTGACACGTATTCAAAGCAGCAACAGTCTTCTACTTGCCAAATAACTGATAGCCTAAGGTCTTAACACTTGTCTCTGAGTGATAACTTCCAGTAACTGCTTCATTTGAAATTTGAACAGTCTTCGAATGGCTTTCCAGGCTTCTGAATTTACGAATTCTTCTAAGTTACTGGGCTTCTTTCAACTTCAAAAGAAGCAAATCTGTGTCTGATGGCAAGTCTACCTTCTTCAGACAGTTCAGACTCTGAGGTAATTCCTCAAACTCTACAAGATCAGTATGATGACCTTGTTGAAAGTAGTAGAGAGCTGTTCAATGAGTTTAAAGAACTTTCAAGAGATTTTACCCAAGCTCCTTTAGAAAATGAAAATTTGCAAAAAGAAAATCTTGCTCTCAAAGAAAGCTGCTTCAGCAAGATCCTAGTAATTCTGATAATCTTGTAAAAGAGAATAAAAAGCTCAAAAGCAAGATTAGAGAATTAACTCTGGATCTGGCCAGATTTGTCAAAGGAAGTGATAATCTGAATAGATTATTAGGCTCTCAAAGGCATTCCTTAGACAGAAGTGGTTTAGGTTACTCAAAAACATCTTCTTCTGAATCCTTAAATTTTATAGTACCTGATAAAGGACCCAACAAAGGTAATGGGTGTTCCAACTGTGGCAAACCTGGACATGTGGAGTCGCAGTGTAGACGCAGAGGGAAAATAAGACCCAAAACTAACAAAAGAGGACCCAAGAAGGTATGGGTACCTAAGAGTTTAATTGTTCCTGTTGCATATGTGTTTAACAGGACAAAAGAAACACCACAAATGGTACCTGGACAGTGGGTGCTCGCGACACATGACGAGAGAAAGGTGTTTGTTCCAAAGCCTTAGACTCAAGGCAGGTGGAGTGGTCACCTTTAGTGGAAAACAGCAAGGGAAGATCACTGGTATTGGGATAGTAAGTGTGACTCATCTTTCCCTAATTAAGAATGTGCTTCTAGTTGAAGGACTGCAACACAATCTTCTGAGCATAAGTCAATTATGTGACAGTGGATATGTTATATCTTTCACTAAAGAAGGTTGTATAGTCAAAGATGCTTCAGATCATATCCTCTTTTCTGCTAAGAGACACAACAATGTGTACAAGATTGATCTAGAGGAACTTGCAAGTCAAAATGTGAAGTGTTTTGTTTCAATTGAAGATGAAAAACAGATTTGGCATCAGAAACTTGGGCATGCCAGCTTGAGATTGATCTCAAAGCTAACCAAACACAACCTGGTTAAAGGCTTACCCAAGCTCTCATTCAAATATGACATTTTATGTGAAAACTGTTTGAAAGGGAAACAAATCAGAAACACTTTTAAGAGTAAGAATATTGTTTCAACCAACAGACCTTTAGAACTACTTCACATGGATTTGTTTGGTCCTACTAGAACTGAGAGTCTTAACAAAAAGAAGTATGGATTGGTCATTGTTGATGACTATACAAGATTTAATGGGTTATATTCCTAAAAAGCAAAGAAGAAACCTTTGAGAATTTCACAAAATTCTGTAAGAAGGTGCAGAATGAGAAAGGAATCTGCATATCTGCTATCGGAAGTGATCATGGTGGAGAGTTTGAAAACTCAAGCTTCAGATTGTTCTGTAATGAGAATGGGATCTCACACAATTTCTCTGTGGCTAGGACACCTCAGCAAAATGGGGTTGTTGAGAGAAAGAACAGAAGCTTGCAAGAGATGGGGAGAACCATGCTCATTTCAAGCAATCTACCTAGATCCTTTTGGGCAGAAGCTGTTCACACAACATGTTACATTCAAAACAGAATTTTGGTAAGACCAATTCTCAAAAGGACTCCATATGAACTGTGGAAAGGAAGAAAACCCAACATATCCTACTTCCATATCTTTGGATGTAAGTGTTTTATACTTAACACTAAAGATGATTTAGGAAAATTTGATGCTAAGTCTGATAAAGGTTTCTTATGGATATTCTGAAACCTCTAAGGCTCACAGAGTATATAACTCAAGAACCTTAGTTGTGGAAGAATCTATTCATGTAAGATTCAATGACTTTAAAGAGACTGATAGGGAACTATCAGATCTAGAAGAGGATTTTGCAGGTATGTAGATAAATCCAGATGTAAAATCTGAAGGATCATCTGAAGGACATACTGAGCAAAAGACTGAACCTATGTCTGAAGCTGGACCTTCTCAGACCAGCACTGTTGAGTCTCAAACAGAGTGTGTACTCCCTCACAATCGTGATTCGAGATACAGAACTCATCATCCAAGAGAGCAAATAATTGGTGACACTTCAGAAGGAGTTAGAACAAGTTCAAGGCTCAGAAACTTGAACAATCTTGCACTTCTCTCTGAAATTGAACCTAAAAGTATTGAGGAAGCTCTGCATGATGAAGGGTGGATCCTAGCCATGCAAGAAGAGTTGAACCAATTTGCTAGGAGTGATGTCTGGACACTTGTACCTAAACCCCATGGGAAAACTATAATAGGAACCAAATGGATGTTTAGAAACAAGCTGTCAGAAGAAGGAAAAGTGGTCAGAAACAAGGTCAGGCTTGTTGCTCAAGGCTACAATCAGCAAGAAGGTATTGACTTCACTGAAACTTTTTCCCCTGTAGCTAGGCTTGAAGCCATTAGGATTTTACTCTCTTATGCAGTAAATAATGGCATCAGCTTATATCAGATGGATGTAAAGAGTGCCTTTCTCAATGGATTCATTGAGGAAGAGGTCTATGTTAGACAACCCCTTGGCTTTGAAGATACTACTTTTCCAGAACACGTTTTCAAACTGAAAAGGCTCTTTATGGTCTGAAACAAGCCCCAAGAGCTTGGTATGACAGATTGAGCAATTTTTTAATCAAAAATGGCTTTCAAAGAGGAAAAGTAGATACAACTCTTTTCAGAAAAAATGTCTAACAAAGATTTCATTCTGGTTCAGATATATGTGGATGACATTATATTTGGTTCTACTGATTCTTCATTATGCAAGGAATTTTTTGAGCTTATGCAATCTCAGTTTGAGATGAGCATGATGGGAGAACTTAAGTTCTTCCTAGGACTTCAGATAAAGCAACAATCTGATTATATATGGATCCATCAGGAAAAATATACAAAAGAAAAGCTTAAGATGTTCAACATGAGCGATTGCAAGCCCATGACTACTCCTATGCATCCCTCAATTGTTCTTAACAAAGATGAAAGAGAGGAGCCAGTAAATCAAACTTTGTACAGAGGAATGATTGGATCACTTTTGTATCTAATAGCAAGCAGACCTGACATTATGTTTAATGTGTGTCTCTGTGCTAGATTTCTATCTGATCCAAGAACTACTCATTACAAGGCTATAAAGAGAATTTTCAGATATTTAAATGGCACTACTAATCTTGGTCTTTGCTATAAAAAGAGTAAGGATTGCAGGTTAGTGGGATTTTGTGATGCTGATTTTGCTGGAGATAGATTAGAAAGAGAATCAACCGGTGGAGGTTGTCACTTCATTGGAGACAATATGATCAGCTGGTCCAGCAAAAGGCAAAGCACAACTGCTCTTTCTACAGCTGAAGCAGAATATATCGCTGCAGCCAGTTGTTGTTCACAACTGCTATGAGTAAAATATCAGTTAGAAGATTTCAATATTGATGTTCATTCCATTCCTCTAATGTGTGATAACACAAGTGCAATAAACTTATCTAAAAATCCTATTCAACATTCTAGGGTAAAGCATATAGAAATCAAGCATCACTTCATTAGAGACTATGTTCAGAAAGGAGTTTTTGATATAAAATTCATTGATACTGAACATCAATGGGCAGATATATTCACAAACCCCCTGACTGAAGATAGATTTAAGTTCATAAGAGATAATCTAAATATCTTAGCTTTGTCTGAAAAATGATTGCGTGCATCTGAACATGCATCATCTATATGTTGCGTCTGAATATGCACATCATCTGAAATATCTTGTGCATCTGAAGTAACTAAGTCTGATGACGTGACAAGCTGAAACATTTGGTCTCCTTCTCTGAGTAACTGTTCTCAGCATGACTGCACGTTCTCCAAGACTGCAACTGCCATTATTACTGTTGTGATGGCTATTTAAAGACGTGTTGTCAACAGTTACAGGCTCTACTCACACTCTCTCTTCTGCAAGTCTTTGCTATTCCTTGTGCCCTAAGCTCTCTGTCTCTTTAAGCACTCATTCTCTCAAGCTTTCATCAATGGCATCAAAGAAGTCTGCAAGAGGTCAGGTTGTGCCTTCCAGAACTGTGAGCCTGGATGAACTTCAAGCTGGTGGCATCTATCTTTCTGAGATTTTCGAAACATGTGGATGGACCAACTTCTTCTCTGCCATAGACTATGCATGGCATGAAAAAAGTGTGGTTGACTTCTGGAAAAATGCTGAAGATATTTCAACTCAGGATGGGAAGCATCAAGGACTGAAGACCATTGTGCTGGGTTTGAAGATCATAATGGATGCTGACACCATTGTTTCTGTAACTGGTGTTCCAAACTCTGGAGAAATGTTTTCTCCAGAATGGGAGCTGAGAAATGGTGGAACTAAGAAGTTCACCAAGAAGCTGTACGGGATTGAAGATCCTATGGAACTGAAAAGCTCTCTCATGCATCCTAAGGCAAGGATTCTCCATGCTATTTTGAGTTGCTGCATTTTGCTCAAGCATGGAAGCAAGAATCATGTCTCTGAACTTGAGAGGTATTGTGTGATTAATCTCCTGGACAAGAAGCCTTTGAACCTTCCCAGGATCATCCTTTACAACATGCTGAAGAGGGTAAATGATTCAGCAGCAAGCTATACTCACACCACTCTTATCACCAAGATTCTTCTGAAATTCAATTTTCCCATTGAAAAGCTTTATGATCATAGGGGTCATGCCCTATTCTCTCTGGTGAACATTAAGAGGATGGGCATTGCTGTGAAGAAGCCCTCACCTGAGAAGACCTTGTTAGAAGAAGCTGTAAAAGATAAGGCTAGAAGAACTGGCAAAAGCCCTCAGAAGGTCTTAAAGATTCTTGAGGAAGAACTGACTGGAGATCCTCATAAAGACAAGTTTGTCTCAGCACAAACTCCCACCAAGTTTGTCAAGAAGAAGAGAACCAAAGTGCTTCAGAAGGAAGTATCTACTGAAAAGGAAGTTCAGTTTAGATTGTCTGAACCTGCTCAGAACATGATTGCACACACCTCTGAGATTGTGGGTCTGGAAACTGAAACTTCTACTGTTGCTACTCAGCCTACTCTCACTCTGGGAGGACAGGAGGAGGACAGCAACAAGTTAGAATCTGAACATCTTGGTGTTGTAGTTGTTGATGTATCTGAGCCCATTCAGGTTGTTCCTATTGCTACCAGTTTACCTGAGGCTGATATCAGGAAGGTAGTAGAGGAAATTGAAGAAGAAAGAAAGCAGAAGGAAGAACAAGAAAAACAAGACTTTGCAATTGCTGTTGCTGCTCAGCAAGCTATTTTGGAAGATGCTAGAATTGAGCAAGAAAACAGGCTCAAGAGAAGAAGAGCCAGTGCTCAAGCAAGAAGACAAAATAGGAGAAGACTGTTTGCTCCTGTTGATAAAGCTCCTCAGCGAGTCACTAGAAGCAAAAGCATTCAACAAGAGGATGCAGTTGAGTTTCAGAAAGTAGCTGAGGGTCAAAGGAAGAAGAAGCTAGAGGAACTAAAGTAAAAGAAGCAAGCTGATGAAGGCTCTGTGGCCCCTGCTAAGGTGGTAAGCACCACAGAAGAAGTACCACCACCTTCACCATCACATTCATCTTCTTCTTCATCTTTCTCAGGATATTCTGAACTTAACACTGAAAATGAAGATTCAAGCTGTGTATGGTTTGGAGGCAATATCCCTTTGATTAGGACTGAGCTGCTAAAGGAGAAATCTAGAGATTTGAGATGAGAACCCACCTTTGATCTAAGTTTAACTGTTGAGAACGAAAAGCAACTGATGTGGGCAGCTGAAATACCACACAAGTTTTACAATGTTCCTCTTGAGGAAAGGCCCAGAATTCCCAGATTTCCCAACCTCTATGAAGAATTGTTGTTCTTCAAAGAAGCTGCTCCTATCCTCAAACATCCACCCTCAAAGCTGATTTTGGAGTCTGCTGCTGAAGCAAGAAAAGAAGACTTATCAGTTCAGGGGGAGGAAGCATTTCAGATGCTTTGCAAAAGATAAGGTATGGAGTGCTCAACCCTTGTCACAAGTGGAGAGTACTGGATCCTTTCTCTCAGGATCAACACTCTTTATCCTATGAAGACTGGGTTGCTGTGAGGATGATGTGCCTTGAGTCTGAACTAGTTGACAAATACTCAAGCTCCTTTGGGAAGAAAGATTTCAGACCTCCCAGGAATGTACACTCCAAGCTTTCCACTTCTATTCTGGTACAGCCTGACAGGATTATCCCTAGATATCCTTTTGCTGAGACCTCTCCTTGGAAAAGCAAAGGTGTGGTATCAGATTAAAAATTTGAACCAAGGGTCTTATGTGATGAAGATTAGGAAGGGTTGTATGACTATATTGCTGAAAAACAAGGGATAGATCATTCTCTGTCTGAAGCAATGTGGAATTACCACTGGAACCTGGTTGAAAAGGAAGGTAGCTCATCTGGAGCTAAGTGGGATGATGTTGATTCTTTGGTGAAAGTTGGGACGAATACCACTCAGGAGACACCTACCTTCTTCAGGGGGAGATTTCCTATGTCTGACTTCTCTGCCAGGGAATTCCATCCTGAATGGGTAGTAAGTTTTCCTTTCAACAGACCTGAGTATCTCATCCAAGTCAAAGATCCTCCCAAGTTCAATCTTCCTTTTGGATTTCAATACTACCGCTTTACCAACAGACACATCTCCTTGATATTCTGTGAAGAAAATCTTGAAGCTGAATTAGTTACTCTTTCTAGAGAGCACTATGCTTTGAGCACTTAGAAGGAAGCCTTCATACAAAGGTTAGATCAGCTTATCACTGCACATGAACAAATCAAGGCTAGTCACAACGAACTGAAGGAAGCAGTTGTTGCTAAGCTGGATAATCAGAAGCAAGCCATGCAAGCATATTCGAGCAGGCTCTGAAAAGGCTTTCCATGTAGTTAATGATGTTGTTATGTCTTAGTTGATGTTTGACACATTCTGAACAAGTTTAATGCATGACTTGGTTGTTGCATTTATTTGTGTTGATGTTTGTTGTCTTGACTTTATTGCTCTATCTGTTGCTTACCCTTTTTCATTGATGACAAAAGGGGGAGTGTTAAATATTGGTTGTTTAAGACTAACAAATTTTATCTCTGAAAGTGCAAAGTGAAAAAGGCATGAGTTCTTCAGAAAATGCTTCAGAAAGTTCTTCAGAGAATGCTTCAGAACGATTAATTCAGAAGAAAAAGGCATGAGTTCTTCAAAGAATGCTTCAGAACGATTATTTCAGAAGAAGAACATGTCTCAGAAGGAGCATCTGGTTAAGGGGGAGAATTTTCTAAACTCAAAATCTTTTTAAAACCCTTTCTCAGATTTCAGAATATTTTATATTTATCATCATTAAAAAGGGGGAGATTGTTGAGTCTCAAAATTTATATACTTAAGCACTTTGAGTCTCATTCCCTTTTAAAGTGTTTTAATGAACAAATATAAAAATTCAGATGGATTTGTGGCAACATACTTTCACAATATTCTGCTTTGTTTCAGATCATAAAAAGTGTGAAACATCATTTGAAGCTTCAGATCGTCTGAAGATCAAACATCATCTGAAGAGCGCTTATCCTCGAAAGAAGAGAAGTGCATCTGAAGCATCCCTTGCATCTAAAAGATGAAGTTTTCAGGACAATGGTTTCACCTTGGGAGACGTTGTTGAGTACGAGGAACGTTCAAATCAAGATCTTACCTACTTCAGCATAAGAGTCAGTGTTTCTTTTCTTCCTCGTTCAAATGTTTAGCACATTTAAGGAAAGTCTGCAACACTGCTGCTCCTGCCAGATTGCTTTGTGTGCGCAGACCTGCTGCACATGCTTCTACTCAGATTGCTTTGAACAGAGCTGTGTCAAACATATTCTGAATGCATTAAATGCTATTTGGTAACGGGCATTTATCCCTTGGAGACTATAAATACGTCCCATGAAGAATTGAAGATGTGCGAAGCATTATCAATCAAAAGAAACTACACGCTGCAAAAATCAAACTCTGATATTCTTTGTACAATTACTCACTTTCATATTCTGAGAAAGTCTCAGTTATTTTGTACTCTCTAATTCGTAGCTATCATCTGAAGATAGTGAACTAAATCCCTCTCTCGTTTAAACTTAGAGCAGTTTGGGTTGTTAAGCCTGGAGAGGCTTTCTGTCTGAAAGAATACTTGGGTTACACTAGGATAAGTGTCTTAGAGCCTGAAGAGGCTTAGTGAAAGAAACAATACTTGTTTGAGAGCCTGAAGAGGCTTGGTGAAAGAAACAATACTTGTTGTAGAGCCTGAAGAGGCTTGAAAGAAAAGAATACTTGTATTCTTGCAAGAATAGTGGAAATCCAGGTGCTGGTTTTGCCCTGGGACTGGACGTAGCTCATGGTGATTGTGAGTGAACCAGGATAAATTCTTGGCTAAGTTTTCTCTATCCCTTTAGCTATTTCAATTCTATTTTTTTATTCTAACAAGGTGTTTGAAAAAAGTATTCAAGTGAAAACTTATTATCTGAATCAAGTCAAGTTTATAATCTTCTTTATCTGAGAGCTTTTCAGAAGATAATCAAAACCTTCAGACTGATACTTATCATCTGAAGATTTTCAGAAGCTAAACCTTCAGAATATTTGAAATAGAAAAAGTTTCCATTGAAACACTATTCAACCCCCTTTTCTAGTGTTTCCCTATTTTCCAACAATAATTAGCCAGAACAAAAATCGCAGGGTCATCAATATGTGTCACAAATCGTGGTGCATCACAAAACAAGGAATTCGGTGACTCATCAAAGCACTGGAAATCCTCTTCCTTGAAGGGGAACCACTTTGGACATTCCACATTCTTCAGCATCTCATCCACAAAGGGACTAACCTTGATCCTAACAGAGGCAATGAAGGACTTGCCTCCTACAGCACCAGACATAGTCATAAACTGAGTCAACAAGACTGAAGAAGCCCCAAAGTCCAATAGCATGCAGCGAGGAGGAATGAAGGACTCAGAAGTGACGAGCGATCCATGAACTCTTCCGTTTTCTGCTGAACCTCGACACTCCAATGGCTGCTGATTTTGAATAACCAAAAACAACAAAACTTGGAACGAAAGAAGAGGAAAAATGTAAAATCGAAGATGAAGAGTTTTATGTTGCTTCTTCTGCACGATCCCTTCAAATTACTTCTTCGATGTCATAAAGCACAACCTATGAATCTGATCGGAGCCAGAATTCTTGAACTGCACATCGATTTGGAGGAGAGCCATGCAGATGACTTGATTGGCGAGGTTGGAGTCAAATTCAATGATCGCTGAAATAGAAGGGACACCGGAGGGAACCTTGAGGTGGTTCTTGAACTGCACATCGATTTGGAGGAAAGCCTTGCGGCTGACTTGATCGGAGAGAACCTTGAGGTGGTGGAGGTTGATGGCGGATGAGCTTTCTTGTGGGTCCCGGTCGCTGTAGAGATTTCCTGTCTCATCCATACCTTCCTCTATTTTGAAGTTGCAAGAAGAGGAAGGGTCTAAAATTGCAAAACGGTCTTCTCCATTCTTGCTAAGTTTCAGATAATCACTTCCTAGCTTTGACTTTCTCGTGTAGATTCCATTGATTAAAAAAGAAGCAGAAGTAGAAACTGAGTGTGTAGAAGTTTCTTTGCCTTCTTCTGAACCTTTCCATGATTGAGATCTAAAACTCCCAAAAATGAATGAATCTTCCGCTGGCTTACATCCTGAACTTGTAGAGGAAGCGGTCAGATTGTTATGCTTTTCTGTCATGAAGATTATAGATCTTGAAACTACAGAGTCCTTGTGGTTCAAAACTGAAACAGAAGAAAGAACAGGGTTCCAATATACAGGAGCCAGTGAATAAGAGTTCTTGGAAGATGGAGAAGATGATGGTGTCTCTGCAAGAGCGATCATCTTCACAGCATTCAACAATTCCTTCTTCGGTGGACGACGAATCTTTTGAAGCAGAGTGATAGTAAAGAGTAGTTGAGGAAAAATACCATGGGTTCTCCCATGGATTATCACAAAGGTTGCCAGGGAGAGAGTTGAGAAAACTCATTTGATATATTTTAAAAAAGGTACAAAATGAATACAAACAACTAGTATTTATAGGGATTAAGCTAGACTTCACTACGTACTAAATTAACTAACTAATTTGGTAAACTAATTTTAACAAAATGTAACTAAATTGTAACTCCTAATACACTCATTTGAATAATTCCCTTACTTCATTCTACTTTTATAAGCTTCACCCATGTCCTCATTTCCCACCCTCTAATAATCTTAATAGAATTTGGACGTAGAATTTACATCTTATAAAATGTGATCAATATTTCACCAGTTAACTATCTTAATCTTGTATATATATAAAAGGTAATGCAAATTAAACCTCATCCAACCAAAAGATATATAAAAGATCCATACATCCGTGCACTAACTTTCACACGTGAATTTAAAGTAGTTAACTTGTCAAAATGATCCTTTTGGAAAGTTTTGTTTTCATTTCAGTTTGTAGACTCTAGAGATCTTTTATTAATTTCTTTCATGTAATAATTATAAACCAAATATTATATGTTAATTATCATTAATTTTTGGGCTAAGATAATTTACAAACTCATAAATCAATTCCATGTCCACTATATATATATATAAGCAGACCTCCGAACGACATTAGTGGTTAATAATTAATTAGTTACCGAATTTAAGTTCTGAGCTATTCAAGAAATGCATAGGACCACGGTTGAACTCTGTCTGGAACTCTTTGTGACTGCCTTTCATAATGGATGTGACTACTTAATTAGCCATATATAGTTGCTAATTCAAAAATTAAATATTCATTTCTCATGAAGCAATTCATTATTCTACTTTTTATAGAATATACATTTCTCATTTTCTAGGAGTGAAATTCCTCTAGAAAATCTACTTTTCCATGGCAGCCTTACAATTAAATTTCAAAAATAAAAAAAATCTTAATTAATTGGGGGGGGGGGGGGGGGGGGTATGGTTTCATATCTTATCATCTTTTAAGCAAAGGAGGACAAAGGATTAAGGGTTTAATTGTCCAGACTCTAGAGGACTCATTCAGCAGACAATGAGGACCCATTTACATGTACATCAAATGGACAAAATTTTAAGCATGCGTTTGTCAGAGATCTATAATTTAATTGTGATCAATTATGGAGTTTGTAAGGACAGGTGAGAAGGAAACAATTTAAGTACTAATATGGACAAGTACTTTGTCCTGTAAGTTGGGTGAAAGTGTAAATGAAACATTATTATTGAGAATGTTCATGCATGGAATAAGACTCTCTAACTCCCTTATTCATGGCCTGGCTTCGGAGGACTTTAAACTCCCACTGTTTCAGTTTATCACAGGGTAGCTTGTTAACTGAGATATCAAGGAATTAATGCTTGATGTGTGGCACAGCAGCTATCTTTTTCCATGCAAGGTAAATCATGATTCTAGGCAGGGTGTCCTTCTCCTAGCTAGAAGTGATGTCAAAACTTTAGCATGTGTTTAAATAGATGCTTGTAAAATTAATTTTATAGAATTAATTTTAATTAAAAGTGAGTTTAATATATATATATATATATATATATATATATATATATATATATATTGTGTGAAAACAGATGCATTCTTTATAGAAGATAATTCCGAGTATTTAAGATATCTTTCATATCAAGGGCTCAAACCAAGATCACCAATTAAGCTGAAAGAGTCTTACACTGGTTGATCCACACGCTTTGTGATGAAGTGGTTTAAAATTGATTTGATTTATATTTGAAAACCTTTTTTTCTCGAAAGTAAATTTATAGTTAACTCATTTTTATTCAAACACATTAGTTTAGAATAAAATTAATTTTGGTTTAAAGTAACTAATCATCAAAATTTTTTGAAAAATTGCATTACATTGAGTTGAGATGACATGATTATGAAGCACTTGAATGTGAATCTAAACATGCCCTTACACTACTCCCATACCTTTTTTTCTGGGCAGGGGTGTAACATAATGATCAACCATGCATGATCAATCCAAGACGTTTACACAGTGGCTAGTAACTACACCAACACCTTATTTCACAAACTATGACAAGAAATAAACAAATCTGCAGTTTATATTGCAATTGGTGATGCTAATAAAAATTTACAGTTTTATAATGGTGCACTATACTTTTGTCTTTACCAAGTACATATTGGTTGATACAAGTGAAAAACAAGAATAAAACAAAAATGACATCTGGTGCCACCCAATCTTGTCTGGGATTTGAGAAAGTGATCGAAGCTTGTAAAATAACAAAAATTTTCCTCCACCCCACTTATCCCTGAAAAGCTATAACCTTTTTGCATGTGAGAAGTTTCATTTTTGGGTAAAAATCAGCAGTTTCCATTTGCTTATTTCCCTTTTGTTGATCATAGCTAACTGACCAAAACTTAATGCCGGTTTATTTTACGTTAAAACTAGTCAAATTCAATTTAAGATTTCTTAATATAACTATTTCTAATGTTAGAAAATTTATCATGTTTTAACGTTAAATAAAACATGTTTTTAATGTTAGCAGTGCCAGATGCTCATTTGTAAAGTAGTATTAATGAAAACCAACTGGTTGTGTTGAATATGGGTATCTTACTATCATGGAACTCCAAATTCATCAACATGGAAATATTCTAGAGTTGTGAATTGAAAAGGAAGAAAACTTCTTTTACTGTTGACAAATTTGAGTGTCTGAAAACTTTTTTGTTCTTCAAAGTAATCACTGATCTTTCATGTTCTATATATATATATATATATATGGAGATTTTTTAGAACATTAACCTAGTTCATACTCTTTAATTTTTGTTTCTGTTTTCTTTTCTTTTCATATTTCCAAAAAAAAAATATGTATTCCCTACCGAGGGGAGAAGAAAACTCTTAGAAAGAAAACTGCGAACGGTTACAATTTTCAAGCAAAAAGATAAAGGGGGATTTTTTTATTTTAAAGGAGTAATCAAAATCGTTAGATTGTATTAAATTATTAAATGTTCTCATTTTTCATAATAAATAATAAAAACACTTAATATGCTCCCTGTATCAAACAACAAGCAAGGAAATGCAAGTAAAAGCAAAATGAGCTTTAGCATTGGAACGGGATTTGCTTCATAGAAATATTTACTCATTAATGATACAAATGGCATTGCCAATGAAATTTTCATTGGCATCAATCAACATGTATATATCACAATACTAAACGTAAAAATGTTAATAGTTCCTTAGTCAGAGTAAGAAACACCACTTGAGAAAAGGATTTTAGTTGCAAACCACCACTTGACAAGGGATTTGATTTATGTTGATAACTACTGATCAAATTGCTAGTCCTTACTTAATTCCTTCTTATCTAATCAATGAGATAAGGAACTCAAAAACAACTTCATCACATGGGATTGTAAGGCCCATATCATGATTGAAGCCAAACTCTTCCTCTGCTCTTTGAAGCAGAGTTTGAAACTGTGGATGAGCCAACCATGAAATTGGGATAATATATCTGGTCCTCTTTTCACCAACATAGACTGCAAAATGGCCTTTTGGTACATCTTCAGGAAGACCCTCTTCATTGTAGCCCTGTTTCTTTCCAAAACTTGAACATCTTTTTAGAATTTGCTTGATAACGTCTGCTTGTGGTAGTTTATTGGATTTTCTCATGACCATTGTGTTGTGTTGTTACTTTCTTTCACCACCTTCAAATTAGACTTTGATATGTTTTCAGCAAGGAAGGTGTATTGGGGATGCTAGAGAGAAGAGAATGCTGAAGTGCGATTCATGGGCAGAGTGGTGAGGCATTTATCATTGGACATTGGTGAGCATGGAAAAGAGGAAATGAGTTAGAGAAACATAGTCACATGGATGTGGGGACATGTTGGCAGACCACTCCCAAGTTGTTTGTATATGTCTATGAAGAGTTACAAGTATGAAAAGAAAATAAAATAGAGATTTTTTTTATAAAAAGTTAAGGGTAATATTTTGTACACCCTACAAGAGATAGAAAGAGACGTGTGAAAAATATCAGATGTAAAATGTGATGTGATAATAAGAAATAGATTAAGTAGTACATATTTCATTTCCCTTAAATAAGGTTTCGGGTTTGAATTTTGTTGATGAAAAAAATCTTCGTAGTAAGAGCTAGCTTCACCATGATATGAATGTTTTCGGTTCGATTATTTCACGTGGATGATATTAAAAGAGTGTATGAGAATATGAGGTGTGTGTATATCATTATTGAAGAACTAACTCAAGAGTGGAAGAAAATTCAAACACTTATTTATTCATGAAATCTTTGGTCAAGAGAATAGAGGGTGGGAAAAAGGATATTCGTGCGCATGAAAAATTGAAATGGATCCTTTCAAAGCCATGCAGTACACAAGTAGGCCAAACGTAATTAAAATTCAACTTTATTAGCAGGGAACGCAAGTTCCAAGTCTAACCCCACTGGATTTTCGTTCGCTTGTTGCTTCCCTAATAAGCAATGTGGGCCACTTTTTCTGTTAGACTCACAATTTTCCTGCACTCTGTTTCTTATCAGTAATCACTCATCCGATTATCAGGCTGTGAACTTTTACCTGTACAGATTATTTTATTGTCCTTCCATCATCTCTTGCTCCTTCAAAGTAATTATTTTTATACCAAGTAGTGGTTGTGTGGAAGTGGACAAAGAACCAGACGCATTTTACCTCTAGACCAGATTCGAATATGGAGTCACCACTTTTAGAATACTTCACCTAATCACCATTCTTGATTATGTCACAATTATGACTATGACGATTTCCGGTCAATCAAAAATAAAGAAAAGTAATCATTCATTATTATAAGATAATTAGTGCTCTCGGATCATTGATTAAGAAATTAAAAATAGAAAATTTTTATTGAAATGTGTAATATTTAATGTTAAAAATGCAATTAACGTTGTGATTTTCAATAAAAATCTTCTGTATATGTATTCTTAATCAGTATCCCAGGACACTCATCAGAAGCATCGTTCTTATAATTAACTACCAAAACAAATTACTTTTATATGCAATAAAATGACTTCTACCAATAAACTGTACATAGCGTTAATTACTAAGAAATGTGGATTTTCTGGCATTATTTTATTGCAACATTGCATCTCTATTTTAAAATTTAACCCTCTTTAAACCACATTAGTTAGTAGTAACTCAGTACTTCCTTGTTCCTGCAAATTCTATGCAAATTAAAACGTTTTCATTTCATATATATATACTTGATCGACAAGATTAAGCAAATCTCCATATAAGAGCTTAAATGTTCCATGTAAGAAGTGCAACTAAATCCCACTTGTGCGAAAGATTGCAATCACCACAAATCCAATGGCATAGACCGATAACGGAACCAATATAGATAGATGCGCTTTATTTTATCGTTCATTATAACTAAATAAAAATTGAAGGTACAAACTTACAGATGCAGATAGATCAATAAATTCAAATTTAGATCTTTAGGCATCCACCAAATCTGCAATTCCACTATTAATTAAAAAGAATATATTATATTAATAAAAGGAGATCTTTTGGAGCTTAGCAAAAAAAAAAAAAAAAGGAGATCTTTTGGAAACTCACAGCAGATGGTGAAAATCATTTTACTTTCATTAAGAACTTGGAGCTCAAAATTTATAGTACATAGATAGGACATGGCCTAAAGCTATTGTCCTTTTGGTTGCTACACGTAAATGCTATTTTGAGGAGGTCAAGACAATATATATAAGAATACCAATTTTCCTGCTACAGTGTAGGATCATAAAAGTTGACACCAATATCCATCCTCCCCCAATACTAAATCCCAACCCTAAGCCTTGGTGGTCCTCTCCTCTCCACCTTTCTACACTAAAGAATGATATTGCTACACGCGCATACACATCTTATGTGCAATGTGAAGGATCAACTCTCCTAACTTCAGCTACCAAGTATAAGATTCATGAATGAATATTTATTAATTATATTCTAACAATTGCATTTCATGGAGCATCACTCGGTTATGCAATGAATTCATTAATCAAATAAATAGCCAACAGGTCAACCAAATATATATTTAACCCCCCCTAAAGTGAATTCGAACATAAGAGTCTTTTTAATTAATTAAAAAATTATTAAAATTATATTATATTTTGAGTTATTGAAAAAACATACAAACAACACATGTCACCCTTTTATAATTAATGAAAAAACAAAAAAGAAACAATTGAAAATTGTCATAATCACATCATTGCAACTTATTTTAATAAAATAAATGATGAATAAATTAGAAAACGTTTCCTCTTTTCATTGTTTCAGACTGCGATCGGTTTCCATATTTTCCCTATGTTCTTCTCTCTAATTTTCCCATTTGTAATCATCTCTCCCTTCTTTTGTAACACACCGAGACCGCTTCCCCCATTTTCCCCTTGAGCTCTTCTCTCCCATTTTTCCCTTTTTCTCTTTGATTGAGTCATTCAATCTCCACATTCATCTCTCTGTTTTCTCTTTTCTTCAACAACGTGGAGGTGAGATTTAAAATTGGGAAGAATCACAAAATTGATGGAAAAACTCTTTGGTTGTGGCTCCGAAAGTTGACATTAGTAGTTGTTTCTGTTGGAAATGGTTCTTACTTGCTCACACTCATCTTGTCACCAAGTTTATTACTAAATAATAGGTTTATAACTTATATATTAGGGTTTAGTTTGTAACCAAGTAAAGTAAGGTTTATAATTTATTTTTGTTTATAACCAAGTTAAAAAAGTTCATAAAATCTCCACAGTCAGTTTTTAATTAAGTAAACCAAAGTTTATAACTTATGAACATTCAGTTTGTAACCAATTAAGATAAAGTTTATAACTTCTTAATAATCAGTTTATAACCAAGTTCGAAAAGCTTTATAAGTTCCTAATAGTCAATTTTTAACCAAGCAAAATAACTTGTAAATTGTAATCAATGATAAACTTGTAAGAGAAGTACCCAACTGACACACTTCGTGTAAGAGAAGCACCCAATGTTAGATATATGTTAGGAACCAAGGAAAATGAGAGAAGGGAGGATTCAAAAACAGCTCAACCTAATCAATTGAAGGAATCACCTGTGAGGGAGGAAGAAGAAAAAGAAAAGAAATCAGACACGGGATGTTGGTTTCTATCTAGTGAAGCTCATGGAAGAAGAATTAGACCAAAAAAAAAGGAAAATGGAGGGCGGTGTAGAGTATACACGGGCATCAATGATAAACTTGTAAGAGAAGCACTCGTGTTGATTGATTTGCTTCTTTCACTTTTTTTCTTTAATTATAAAAGGGTGACATGTGACTATTATATGGTGTTGTATATTTGATTGTTGTATAAATACAATAACTCTGATAATTTATTTGAATTTATTTTCAAACTTTTTTGAATGCAAAATTCATTATTGTAATGAAGGACAACAATTAATATTGAAATTTAGGGGAAAAATTGTAGCATTTGATAAGCTTAATAAACATTAATTAGTATTTGATAGGTACTTGACATTTACAATTAATAATTAATATTTTGGTAACTTCAGTATATTCCAACATAATAATATTTAAAAATAAAAAATATGAATTTTAGTCATGATTAATAGGATAGATAAAATTCAATTAATTTGATAAATAAGATACTTACTAATTAAAAACAGCGACAACCATAAAACAAAAGACAAAGATACAAAATCAAAACAATACGACTAATGAAAACACACAAACTAATATTGTAAAAACCGGCTCAGACCAGCCAGTTCGATCGAAAACCGATGGTATGTTGGTCCAAACAACACTTCGGATCGGAAATGTATCAAAATCGGTGGAAACTAGTTTGACTTGGCCGGATCTTAAGAAAATCGGTGACTTGCCCTCTTTACGAACCGAACGAGTTGAGCTTTAAAAAAAAGAGTAAAGAATTTTGAGTGAGAGCTAAGAAGAGAAGAAGTTGACGTTCAACAGCTACTACAGATCCTCCACCAGACTGCACGTCACGATTCTATTGTTGCTCTTTTCCACAACCGATATACCACAGAGGACATAGTCTCTTCCAACTTCATTTGCTCAAAGCCTCAAACTCCACCGCTCAAGCCCTCAAAAAAGGAACAAAAACTAAGAGAGAATCCAATACATCAGTTTTATGGGTTAGTGTGTACCTAAAATGCATGTGTAAAGTTACTTTTGATTAGAAAAGACCGTGTACAGCTGTTCATATTTTCAAAGTAAAAAATCAAATTAAATAATATTTAATTTAAAAGGAATTGTACTACTACATCATATTACCTCTATAGGACCAGGACCTATTTAACATCCAGAATGGAATCTTGAATGTATACCACTGCATCACCATATTTGTGTGTGTGTTGTGTAATTTAATATTTTTTAATATACCAATTTAATTATTTAACCAATAACTCAGTGGTTCAACCAGTGACCCAATAACCCAGTGACCTTACAAAGTCATTAACTGGTCCTAGTTTTATAATATTGATACAAACATTCCCCTCGAGTTGGTGTATGTATATCATAAAAATGAAGCATGTCATAAAAATAACTAATCCAATGTCTTTAATGGATTTTATGGGGATTTCAACAAATTGATCATTTAATTTAACAAAGGTTGTTATAATATCACTTTAATGGATCTTTTCCTTTATAAAATGATAATTAATTTACAAATGTTTCATTTTTTTCATTAAACATATGCTTCAAGGTTATATGTAGGCGGTCTAATTTTCACAATAAGATTCATTTATCCAACATCTGTAAATTGAAGTTCTTCAAGCAACTATTTTAACTAGATAATCTTAATTATAAAATGCAATAGCCATAACTCTGTGTCCTACTTTAGTACTAGACAACAATCACACAATGTTTACTACATTACCTTCAAAACACGCAATGTCTTGTAGTAGAATCCTATAAGAAGGTGAAATTACTAGCCTAATCAACAATAAATTAGCTAACTACTTAGATGCATCCTTATCGTTAAGAAAAGGTGGCGGTGGGAAGGGTTTTAATTTTTTTTAATAAAATATTAGGACAGGGAGGGAGCTTTCGCCTAAGAAACAACTTAACAGTTTTCGAATTTTTTAAAACATAAAATTATGGGGACGGAGAGGGCGTTTCTTTGATGAAGCAACCTAAAAAGAAAAATAAAAAAGTGGGTAACGAAAGCGCTTCCTAGTGGAAGTGCCCTAAAGTGATTTAACTTAAAAAAAACAAATGTGAATGTAGGGATTAAGAGGGAACTTTGTGACGGAAGAGCCCTTATGGAACTTATATAAAAAGATCATCACGGCGTATCCACACGGAAGCGCCATAAAATGTTATCTTGTATTCATAAATTGGCATAGTGCTTATAGAGAAGCCTCTTAATCCTCCCTTGACATACCTTACCACTCAAAATCAAAAGCATATGACTATCACATGACATATTCAAGAACATACTAAAAAAACTCACAAGAAATGAAACATCGTGTGAGGGAACGACAATTGCATTGGTAATAAATTATCTTAGTATACCCTTCAGCAACTAGTCATGCATTAAAGAGATTAAAGTGACCATCTAAACCTACTTTAATGGTATGAATCCACCTACATCTAAAAGTGGATTTGTCCTCTACAAAAGCAACCAACCTATGTACCACTAATTAGAAGGGTTAATTTTCCTCAAGCATGTTTCTATCTCCAACCTAGGTGAGAGTGTCTCAAATGTCAAAGGATAAGAGAATACAATGAAATTAGTGGGCATGGAAAAAATAACTATATTTTAGGTACTCGTCTCACCCTTACTCGATTTGACTAGGGTTAAGGTCGAGATTGAGGTGGGTTTGATCAAGGTTGGTGATGTGAATCCTCTTGTCGTTGTAACACACACGGTAGTTGGGGTTTTATTTAATCAAGTAACAGTAAAAATGTGAGGAAATTTTTCGCGAAATGTTTTTAATGATCTTCACAGTGAAATAAATAGCGGAAGTATAATTGAATATGCCTCGCATAAATATACTGAAAGTTAGTTAAGCAAAATTATCAACTGTACACAATTTCAAAATACACATACAACATAAAACTCCTCAACCAGCCAGATGTGTCAAGTCTGGTCCTAGTGATCATACTATGTCGAACTCCACCGTGGTTTTGCCTATCGATCATTATTAATAATTGGAGACTTAGCAGAATTCTTTGTGTCAACTATTATTAATAGGGGAATGATTGCATCTCGGGCCGTGTGAGAGTCCTACTCTATCTATTGATATTTGTTACTAAATTGGAGGATTACCGTTACTGCGACCGTCTCTATCGAACATATGTATAACCATGCAAACAGACAAATAGAGAGGGTGAGATAATGAATCCCACATAGTTGAAGTTCAAGGAAAGAATCCAACTTCAAATAAAAATACGGATAACAGTAGTTATTCCATAAACAGATAATTAACCAAGAGAAAAGACAGATAGTTGAACATACAAATAAACACATAATTAGTCTACCATCCAATCAAATAAACAGACAACAGTAATTCATAACTATAGTCATTAAATATTTATCCAATAGGCAGTCAAGTGAAACAAACAATTAATGAACAGTAATCCATAACTAAATAACCTACAGATTACTAAATTAATTATTATAACAAGTGTACAGTTAGGAATAATAGTCAACCGAATTCACAACCAATCATTCCACAAATATGATATGTCATGTAATGCAATGCATGTGGGCCCGGGTCCAATGTCCATTCTTTGGACAACCTCCATGGAGTAGCACAACCATCGGAGGAGCGAGTTTCGGGAGCTCTTGTCACGGAATACGGCCCATAACAGGTGCTCTAAAATTTATTTCATGAGTGCACTTTCAAACTAATTGGGCATCGTGACGCACTCTACCATCCAGATGATCTATAGGTTCTGATTGAGGCGACTAATTCGCAGTCACTCGTCACTTCCTAGAGAGGCCACCCCAAGCATTGTTAACGTATGGACTCAATCAATCCCCCAAGGCCTTCATGACCTTCCCAATTGGTCCCTCACCGCAGCAGGTGTATGCTACCTCCTGGCTTTCCAGCCAACACAGATAAAACCTCTTTGGGTTTCCCCCTACGTTTCTATCAGCCCTACGCCCCTAGTTGGGCAATGCATGAATTTACTGATTTTAACAACACTCATGACTAACAACCTTCTGCCCTTCTATTCCCATCTAAATCTAGTTAACTAGGAAGGTTATCATTTGGATATGTGTCCCTCCCATGTTTTTTCATGGTTCACACTACTGGTCTAAATTTAGCAACTATGAGGGATTATAAAAGTCTTTTACAAAACACTTTCCAAATTTTTGCGGTAATTAATGGTTTCCATCAAATCCTACTAAACCCAACCACTGATAATTATAATAATTGTGTTAGCCATGGTTTGTCAACATCATGCCATGAATATATTGTATGCTAAAAATTTAATTCACAACAATAATCCAATCATGCAACCTCATCAATTTCCAAATTATCAACAATGACATCGGGCATATAAATTTACATTGAAACATCAAACCATTACTCTTTGAGTCAATCAAATTCCATTATAGTGGCTATCAAGGACTTATAATTTAATTTCCTTTGTCAAGTCTTAGAATTATGGTCGAGACCTCTTCTCACATAAGGAGTATGTTTTCATTCATTACAAATCATTCCTAATCTCACTTTTAATAAGTTATGCTTAAATTTCCTTGTTATGACTAAAAGATGTTAGCATCTTCCTAGTAGCCCTTCCTAAGGATCCATAACAATTCAAGATGAAGAATACCTCATCCTATAATTTCAACCATAATTCTAACCATTACAACTACTAATGACCTCTTTCTAATAATATCATTCCACCCAAAATCAAGAAGAATGGAGGTACTTTGATTAACTTAAACAAGTACTAGTATCCAACCCCACATTTGTATATTTCTTTCTTCCCAAAACCAATCAAGAACTCTGAGTTCTCCACTACACATAACTCAGTCAACACAAAGCTAAATCATTAATTCTTTAATCACTTCCTTACTACTCATAACTGAATCTATACACTTCAATTTACATAGCATGGTAAATTGAATCGTGATCAAACTTAAGAATCCATTAAATCACTAACAATTATTGAACCTTTTGAATCAAACATGCAAGAATTCAATCATAGAATACTTTCTATTAATATAGTCGAATACAAGCAACACTTTATAGATTACCATCAATTCCAAAGTAAATCCCATATGAATAGATAGACATATTTGCTCAAGTCCTAAAATCTGAATTCCTATTTAATGATGATTAGTTCCCTTCACTTATCCTTAGGTTGAATACTCCAAGTTTTAAAATAGGAAATATATCACCAATAAATCCAAGCATAGTATTACTTTTTATGTCCTCAAGCTATACAAACTAGATATTCAAGATAATCTATTTCTTAGAAACTCGTCAATCCAAATTTGAAGACGAAGGGAACTAAAGTCTCAAGTTTTAGAATTTCCAACAATCCATTCAAGTAACATAGTCCATACCCTATTAAGTCAATTAACTCTCAACCATTCAAAGATAATTCAAGTCTTGATCTAAGCTTATAGAATCCTTAGGTTGAATACTCCAAGTTTTAAAATAGGAAATATATCACCAATAATCCAAGCATAGTATTACTTTTTATGTCCTCAAGCTATACAAACTAGATATTCAAGATAATCTATTTCTTAGAAACTCGTCAATCCAAATTTGAAGACAAAGGGAACTAAAGTCTCAAGTTTTAGAATTTCCAACAATCCATTCAAGTAACATAGTCCATACCCTATTAAGTCAATTAACTCTCAACCATTCAAAGATAATTCAAGTCTTGATCTAAGCTTATAGAATCGTTATATAACTTCAAGGATCAAAGGTAGGCTTAAATAACTAATACTCCCAATAAACTACTATAAATATAGGAAAATTGAATTTTATATGTTTCTCTTTACTAGTTATATATAAAAAAAGATCTTGTTTAAAGGCCTGGCTCTTAATTCTTGAGCCTGAGCCTGAGCTTATTACCTGCTATAGGCCTTTATTTTAAGGCCTGGCCTGCGTAAAATCCCGGCCTAGTCTGTAAGTCTGTTTAGAAGTCTGTTTTATAACAAGGCCTACAACACAGGCTAACTGTAACATCTCGGAAATTAGAATCTAGAAATACTGTGGAAACCTTAGGCCGTGAATCCGGCTAAGGAAAGAGAGGTTAGAAGTGGTATGAGAACTTGGGGGCTTGAGTATGAATTTTGATAAAAAGTAGAGAATGTATTAAGAACAAAGAGTTTTAAGAGAATTTAGAAGGGAAACCAGATGTTAAGCCAAACACAATTGTAGAACTAACTTAGAAGAAACCACACCTTAAGACAGAGAGGATTACAGGTATAAAGATGAGTCTGATAGTAGGGGCGTTGAACGGGGGATTAGATATAGGAGGAAGGGACTAGTTAGAGGATGACGAAAATGAGGGAAGAGATTCGGATGAAAGGAACGAAGTTAGAAGGAGGTTAATACACTAGGTATAGAGGGGAAAAGGGAGTAAGAGTGAAGAAAGGAAGGTTTTGAATTTAGGTAGGCTCGCTCAAGCGAGCAAAGACTTGCTCGAGCGAGAACCCCTGCAGCATCAAGGCATAGAGGAGGGGAGTCTCTGATTTGAGGCTCGCTCAAGCGAGCAAAGACTTGCTCGAGCGAGAACCCCTGCAGCATCAAGGGTGCTCTTTAAGTTGGGGCTCGCTCAAGCGAGGGGATCCTCTCTTGAGCAAGAGAGAAGAGGAATGTTCTCTGACTTCTGACTCACTTGAGCGAGCGGATCCTCGCTCAAGCGAGGGAACATTTTTAGCTATATATTGTGGTCCTCGCTCAAAGCGAGCGTATCCTCGCTTAAGCGAGTACGCGCAGATTTAGTTTTTTAAAAACAGAAAGCTAATGCTTTTGGCCTTCATTTTCTCTCTTTCTAGAGAGAGAAGCTAGAGAGAAGAGGGAGATCAAAGGGAAAAGCTTGGTTTGAAGCCACCAACACCGGTCAAGGATCTTGGATCTTCATCCCCATCCCTCCATTCTTCCTATTTCCTCTATTAGAAGTGAGTGTGGTTCACCCACTCACTTTCATTTTGAATGAATACCCACGTATGCTCCCTATTCTCATTTCCCATGCTTACATTATTTGATTGTGGTTGATTAGAGGTGAATCTAGGGTTGATAGTTGGATTGGTTGATTGTATGCTCTCATGGCTCAAACCCTAGGTTAGGAGATTTGGGATTTTGTGTAATAGATGTATATTGATGATAAGACTTTGGAGGAGTTATACATTCATGCAGGATATTTTGATTTGAGGCAAGTCAGACGACTTGGAGACTCGACGGGAGATTAGTCCCCCGGGTGGATTGTGCCACCCCTTAGATGGATTTTTGAGTGTCTATGTAATAATAGGATGGTATTGAATGTGATATTGTAGGGTTGTATTTAAGCCACTGAGTGGTATTTAAACTAAAGTCCTTGGGTTTTGTGTGGATGTTTCCAGCTTATGTAAACATTGGATTTCTTAAGCAGATTTATGTGAATGCATGTATCTCACGATATCATTAATGGCGCGAATTAATTTCTTAGATTCGGGAATAGTGTCTCCAACGGGCATTATTCTTAAATTTAGAAATTAGGACGTTACACTAACAGACCTAAAGATTATGCAGGCCAACAAACCTTTAAACAGGCTTTTCATATAATTAATTTAATACATTATATTTTTTTTATTATATTCTAATTTTTTAAATTATATTTATAGTTATTTATATAATTAATTTAATATATTATATATTATTATATTAAACAAGCTAGCCTGCTAAGCCTAATTGCTTTTTCATAAGCCTGAAGTTTGGCCTCTTTAACTAAATAGGCCTTTTAAAAAGCCTTAGCTTGGCCTTTTCAATAAACAAATCAAGCCAAGTCAGGCCATAAATAGGCCAAGCCACAGGCCTCTGACAGACCGACTGGCCTATTCTCACCCCTAATTGGGAGGTGTATTATACGCCTTTATGGAAAAAGGTAAGCTAGCTTAATTTAATTAATCATTCAATTATTTTTAACTATGTAATTGTACTTATACCTTTTATATCTTGACATTGAATTCTATCTGATTTGTAGGTGGACCCCTAACAAACCGACTATTTCATCGATTATTCATGCAATCAAGTGTCAGTTTAAGGTCCTTACTATATGTATGACAAGGCCCTTGAGGGTGCGCAGGGGAAATGGTGGGAGGAGTTTCAGTTAAGTTGCATTTATTTAACACTAAGAATAACTTAAACACTTTCTTAAATCTAACCATTATGACTATAGTTTTTGTAGAAAAATTTACTTGGGAATCTGGTCATGAGCAATAGATCAGAAAGGTGTATGACCGACGAATCACAAAACATCTAATTGATATGTTGACCTACGCTAGAAAAGGATGTGACAAGCCTACTTGGATAAGTAAGGAGGCATGGATTGGTCTTAATACCTATTGGTATACTGACGAGTTCAAGAAAACTTTAACCCAAAATAAGGCCAACCGGGCTTTCAGGCCGAGGTGGAGCATTGCACAGTACAAGTCGTAGGTCACACCATGAGTATATAATCAATCAAAAACTATATTAATTGAATACTTTTTTAATTAAAAGGCTTAATTGCACTTTTGGTCCCCCTATTATCATCAATCCGCGATTTTGGTCCCCCTACCTTTTTTTTGCGATTTTGGTCCCCTATTATTCCAAATTCGCGATTTAGTTCAAAATCTCGGTCCCCCTATTTTCAAAATCTTTGTGTTAGAGGGACCAAAATTGTGAATTTGGAATAATAGGGGGACCAAAATCGCGGATTGATGATAATAAGGGGACAAAAAATGCAATTAAGCCTAATTAAAATAATAGACCCACCATCTTGGTGAATTCTACGGTGAGGTACCTTAATAGGTGTCTCACCGTGTACCCCTTGATTTAGGGGTTTTTAAGTAAAAATATAATTTTTAGAATTTGCAATATGGTCCTCCTATTATTATATTCTTCATAGGTCTCTTTCTCTCTCCTCTTTCTCTCTCATCTCTCTCCTCTCTTTTCTCTCTCTCTCTTGTTTCTCTCTCCCCTCTCTCTTCTATTTCTCTCTCTTTCTTCTTTCTCTCCTCTATTTCTCTCATATCTCTCTCTCCTCTCTCTCCTATGTTTCTCTCTCCCCTCTCTCTCTATTTCTCTCTCCTATCTCTCTCTTGTTTCCCTCTCCCCTGTTTCTCTCTTGTTTCTATATCCTCTATTTTAGCCCATTCCATAATTTTTCATTTGTAGATCAATTTCTTCCCTCACCAAGTTATCTCTCATTCACTTATAGAACTTGTTCATTCTTGCTACATGAAGGTAATATGAAAAACCTAACCTTTGTTCCTTACACTCCTCCCTTCATCGTTTCATTACCTAACCCTAATCAAAATCGTATTGCTTCATTGAATACCACTAACACTCGTGTCACCATTATAGGAAATTTATGAAAAAAATGTACAAGAAGTGATGTTGGGATAAAGAATAAATATGAAAAGTAATCTCTAGTAAATAGCTTAGATTATCATTGCTTTTTCTCATTTGGCATGTAAAATATTGTGTTTTGGAAAAGGAAATATAGTAGAATAAGGAAACAGAAGTTTTGTTCCAAAGCCAATTAAGGTTCTATGCAATAGCCATACACTATGTTAGGAGAATTACCTCTAAAGATGACTTCGTAGTAGTTGTCAATTTCTTTGCTATTAATGATATCCACAAATTAAAGTGCCCTACATGGTCTCTCCCCTTTTCAACGTGCTAGCAGTAACCAATGGAACTCTTCCTTATAAAGCTTTCTTTTTCCTAAGTTTAAGCCATCTCTCTCTCTCTCTTAAAAGTTATTCCTCTTAATAAATTTTGTAAACAACAAATTTAACAATCCAACTATTACATAATTTGATAGTAACATACTAATTATACACACCAAGTTCTAGATAAATCAGACATTCATAAGTATATAATCTTATAGTTAATGTTTACTTATATATTAAAAATTAAAATATATATTATGCATTAAATAAAGTTACTCAACCAAAGAGTTGTGGCTCAGTTGGCAACGTAGACTGAGATTGTGGGAAGAGCTTCCGGGTTTGATCCCCACTAAACACACTCTTCAGGAGGGGTGAGGAGTCTTAACTGTGACTAAGCCCCGAATAGGATTGCCCCTGGTAATAGGGGATACCTGTGGTTTACACAAAAAAAAATAAAGTTACTCAATGAAGTATCAGTTAGTCTTTCAATTTATGAAACTAGTTTTCCAATCTGTGCAATACATGAGTGTATCCTTCATGCTATAAACCAAAATAGAAATTGTGTGGAAAGTCATAACGCATATAAAAATTATTTTATACATAATCATTGGGACTAAAAAGAATAATAAGTTACACACAAAAACTAAATAAATGGTGACAACTCATTACCACGAAGACTATAAAGTAATGACACTTTACAATAAAATAACATATTTTTCAAGAAAAATGTTTTTTACTCCAAAAACTTATGTAAGAATGGACAAGAAAAATTTCTTGACAAATTTTCGTTTTTTATAATTTTCCAAAAAGAAACGTTATAATAATTTCACAAGAATCAAGCCTAAATGCACCAATTCAAAGTCTTGTAACTTGGTATCCAAGTTTCAACATCAAACGAGAGTATAACACACCATAATACAACCCTCAATATTCATTATAGTTTGTTATAAAAATATGCCCACATATGTGTTTTTATAGTGTTAATTGGGTATAAAGTTGTTTCAATAACTCTAGCTATACCTCCTACAATAAAAATCTTCGCTTTATATATGAAGGGTTGCAGGATAGCATCTTAGGTGTTAATGGTCACCATTCTACTCAAAGAAGGTCTAATAGTTATTAATAAATAAGAAGTAATTACCATTATAGATAAAATAATTCTTGATTTCTTCTTATTTTAATTACATAATAGTACTCATTTTCTGTTTTAATTTTGATCAACAAAACCTTGAGCTTAAATGGATCATCCAACAAAGATCAACAACTCCCACTACCAACCACCAAAAGCTCGAAAAATAGAGGTAAGGAGTGCATCGGGTATAAATGTATTAGGTCCTGGTATTACAGAATTGGAAGTGTAAATTTAGGAAAGAATTCCCGATATATAAGTATATAGTTGAATAAAATTACAGAAACCAGAAAAGATAAATCAGAGAATGCTCTATCTGCCCTGTGACAAAAGTCACCCCACTATTCCAAAAATGATTGCCTACTTTCCCCCAATACTCTCCATCACTTATTTCTCTTTTTCTCCCCACAGATTCCCGCATCTCCTTCCCTAATCTCAGTCTACAACGTATGCAGTTAGTTACCACCACTTAGCATAACAGAGTCATTCCCACCAGTGTCCTTTTTGCCCCTCCTACGCTAGGAATATTTCCAAGGCCTATGTTTTTTAGGCCCATCAATACCCCTCCCAACGAGCGACACCTTGTCCTCAAGGCGGAGTCGAGGAAAAAACAGCCTAAATCACCTCAGAATCTTCCTAGTAGTTGTCTTCTGTAGGCAAGTCAGCCCACTTAATTAGCACTTGTCACTTTCCATTCAATAATTTCTTTGTAGCCAACACTTTCTATGGTTCTACCATCAATTCAAACTCATTTGAGAAAAACTGGGTCAGTTCTTGACTCAGCTGGCGGGAGGGTAAAGCCTTCTTTAACTGTGAAACTTGGAACACAAGGCATAATCTGGAGTTGTCTGGAAGTTGTAATATATATGCCACTTCCCCAATTCTGTCCAAGACCTTGAATGGTCCATAGAGCTTGGGACAATTTTTGATTAATGCGCCTAGCTAGTGACCGTAATTTATAAGGTTGAGCCTTCAAGTACACCGTGTCTCCTACTTGAAATTCCACCCTCACGCCTACCCTTATCAACTTGTTCTTTCATTGTCCCTTGTGCTTTGAGCAAGTTTTACTTCAATTCAGCCAGGATACTATCACGGAGCATAAGCACATGGTTAACTTCAGCTGTGATAGTGCTATCTCTTGGGTATAGGATAATCATGTTGAGTCTCAAAAATATCATAAGGTTGTTTATGATGTTTTAAAACAACTAGATTTCCAAGTTTTAATGGTTGACAAATTTGACTTAAAGTATTTATCATAGATACACATATGCTTTAATGTTTTATCTATGATTTCAGTAAGAGTCACTATGAGCCTACATAAAAAGACTAAGTGTTGAAGCTGTCTGAAGAAGCAGAACTCGTTTGAAGTAGTTCAACCCGTCTGAAGTATCAGTGTCGTCTGAAGTCTTTTGATGATGTGGCACCTCTAGTCTGAAGTGTTGAAGTCGTCTGAAGTCTCATTTATGACGTGGCACCCTTTGCTGAAGTTTGTGAAGACTTTCTGAACATCTGCTGCACGTACCTTTTCAAACACGTTTATAGCAAGGAACACAGAGACCTTTCCTGGTGTTTTTGAATTTCATACACCACTAAGGAAATCTCTGTAACACAGCCTCTGAAGCAACATTTGTAGCAGCTTTATGGCAGGAGCAACCTTTGTACCGTGTCAGAAATATCAGAGCTCTCAGAAGCATGTCTCACAACGGATTAAATAGCATTTAATGATATCTCTAAACGGTGGTATTTCAACGGATTGAAGATTGGGTATAAATACCCCTCCTTTGAAGACCATTAGGAGAGAAGAATTTTTGTGAAAAAGAACAAAAACTTTGCAAGTTTTTCGCTTGCAACAACTTTGATAATCTTTATCTTTGTACACATATTGTATTATTTGAGGATACCACAGTTTTTCTGTACATTTGTAATTTTTAAGCTTCAAGATTGATATAGTTTGTAAGCTTAAGCATTTTATCTTCTCTGTACTTGGTTGTAGAGACTGGAGAGGCTTATCTGAAAAAGAATACTTGTTGGTTTGAGCTTGGAGAGGCTTGACTGTAAAAGAATACTTGGTTGTAGAGCCTGAAGAGGCTTGACTGTAAAAGAATACTTGTAATCTTGAAAGATTAAGAGAAAATCCAATTGCTAGTTGGCATTGGGACTGGACGTAGCTCACAGTGGTAGTGAGGTGAACCAGGATAAATTCCTTGGCTATGTTTTCTTACCCTTATCTCTTATCAATTCTTTTTATACTAATCAAGGGGTCAGAATAATTAATCTGATATTTATAAAGGGCACAAAACATCTTTTAAAATCAGTTTTTACAAGCCGTCTGAAAACTTCAGACAAACCCCTTAAAAGCCTGTCTGAAATCGTGTTTTTAACACCTGTTTGCGAAAAGCTTTCTAAAATATTTAGAAACACTATTCAACCCCCCTTCTAGTGTTCCCTGTGTTCCTACAGTTGGTATCAGAGCTCTACTCAGGGTTGAGAGCACCTAACAAGTGTTTGAGGACTGAAAGATCCAAATGGAAGCTTCTAACAGCAAAAGGCAATACATCACAGAAGGAGCCTCTATCCACAAGACCCCCAGCATTCAATGGAGTGGATTACCACTACTACTGAGAGATCATATGAAGATTGTTCATTGAGAGAAACAACATTGATGTTTGGGATGTGGCCACTGATGGAGACTATGGTGCCTAGCAAAATGGTGTGCCTATACCTAAGACTGAATTGACCTTGGAGCAGAAGACTAGAGTCCAGATGAACGCTAAAGCCAAACTTTATATGATATGTTCCTTGAGTAAATCAGAATATGAGAAGGTCCATGGATGCACTTATGCCAATGAGATTTGGGATACTCTTGCAGCAGCCCATGAAGGGACTGAAACTGTCAAGCAATTCAAAATCAGCATGCTTATACATCAGTATGAAATGTTTAAGATGGAAGAAACTGAAACCATTGACCAAATGTTTGGGAGGTTTCAGACCATAACCAATGGACTCAGATCCTTAGGAAGAACCTATGAATCTGGAGACAACAACAGGAAGATTCTAAGAAGTCTACCTAAGTCCTGGAGACCCCAAAGTCACTGCCATTCAAGAGGCAAGAGATTTGAACTCTCTGAGAATGGAAGAACTATTGGGATCTCTCAAAGTCCATGAGCTTGAGCTTGGAGAAGATGACAACTGCGACACCCCTTAGTTATACCGCTAAGAACATCACATTATAATACGTAACCGTCGAACTTACTGCTTTTAGAAATGTCAAAAAAAAACACGGAATATTTTTTTTTTTTAAAGGATTTAGTCGTCATCAATCTATTACATCTCAGATTTTCATTTTAGGTATTCATGAAATATTCTTTCCTTAATCTGAAACTCGTTTTCCGAAAAAAACATCTAGATGATTATCAACTCGTGCACACACACAACATACACGCAATTATAAAATCAATCATAAGAAAGGAAACAGCATGAATATATACATACAACATAATAACAGTATGTCTCTCGAGCCATCCTGATATCCACATCAAAATATGAGTTCTGGTAGTAGACCAAATAAACAAGACCTCGACCAAATACAAAATAAGAGGTCGCTAAAATCAGAGCTGCTACTACCTAGACTCAAAACTACACTGGTCTCACATTTATGCGAGATGTCCGTCACCCGCTAGGTTCCTCTGGTCATCCATCGCTGCGCTGCACTCTCATCGATGTCATACTGAAAAATCTCCGATGCCGGCTATCGACGTAGCGAAGGAACACAATAGCAGAAAATACAGAAGCAGAAAGGAAGGGTGAGAACATCGCATGAACTCACCAGCATGTAGGATACAGCAAACTAGAGCACACACACAGAGGCAATCCACACAGTTGAATCAATAAGCAATCACGACATCTCATCATGGTGTACTCATATGAACGCAACTTTTACTATTATAATGCAATATCTAATGCATGCGGGCCCAGGGAAACATCACCATAGGCAGAGCACATAGCAGCTGCCCCGACCATATATACACAGCACGTCAGGAGTTAGAGTTGTACTAGCATTGGTACAAAGAGCATTGCTCATACATTTTTGGCCAAATCATTTAAAGCGTTCTTCCAGACAATCTCAACTGACCCGAAAATCATGAGAGCGACAGGAATAGCTAAGCTGGGTTCCCCAATCTCGACAGTAGGGAGCTAATCTACGTCACCTGAGATCTTCCGGGAGCTAGGCTATCCTCAGGGCTGGCGTCCCTTTTGAGGACCCACTGCGTTTCTTTGCAAAACCCAGTTGCACCCTTCCCAACCGATTTCACACTGTACCAAGTGCTACTGTTATATAGGTCATAAGGTTTTCAACCTCGAACATCAACAATGCTTCCTGATGCATGTCACACAACAATGCTCATAACATTCACATCCTTACAGGCAAAGCCCATTGAACCATTCAACGTCACACATCCCCGTGGCACGACCCGAATTCAATGTCTTTCCTTCAAGGAAACCGAACCCTACCTTGGGTTGGAAACGGCACTCTCTCACTAAGCTTCTCAAGTTTTTATGAAGAAAGAGGGTGTTGGTTATAATCTTTTATAGTAGTTTGTACTAATGTTCTTAATAATCATGTTCACTTAAGTCCTATAATTTACTAAGACTTATGATTGTGTCTTATGATGGTATTACTTATCCTAATTCTTCTTGTATAAATAATTAAGATTAGATTTAACTTTAATCAATCTTCATTAACTGGGCTATGATTAATCTTAATCCTCCTTAATTAAGTCTTAATCTCTTCCTTAGTTTTGGACTAAGCTTTTAATTACATTTGATTAAGGTTAATCATAGTAGTTAATTATTAATCATCATTGCTAATTAATTACTTAATACTTTTATTAAGGTTAATTAACTTTAACCTTAATTAATCATCCGTTACTTAATTAACTTAAGTAGATTATGTTAATTTAACTTAGGTAATTAGATTAGCTAAGTCTACTAAGTAATTTCTAAGTTTTAATTTCTTAATAACTTGGATTAGAGTTGAAGTCCAACTCCAATCTAACTTTTAATTTCATAATCTAATCTTGATTGACTTTAATGAGTCTTTAAACTTAAATTAAAAGCCTAAAGGTTTTATAACTCTTAGGAACTTATTTTAGTCATGGTAACCTAAAATATTGACCTTTAAGTTGACTTTTACTTTGGTTGGAATTGGAAATCCGAATTTGTTTTTATTTATTTTTAAAGACTCATTCTTAATTGCACTTTAGTCCTTTACTTGTAAAATTGCTTCTTAGTCCTTTTGGACCACCAAAGCCCATAAACATGTTTTCAACATACCCTTGACCTTTTTAAGATCAAAAAGGTATTCTTGATGAGTTTCATCAAGAACAACTCATGAACATCAAGAACAACTTGAATGTTCATCAAAACTTCAAATTTTTCACAACATCCAATCTTCACCAAAACTTCACACATTCATCAACAAACAATCTAAATGCCAAATATCATACTAATTCACTCAAAATCATCCACATACACATTAAAGTTCATAACTCCATTTTCAAGCTCATAAACACTATTTTTCAAAGATCAATCATCCAAAACAATTGTATACCTTCAACCAACTTCATGCATGTTCATAGATTCATTATACAAACACATTCCAAGCACCAAAAAAATTTTGAAAACACATGCAGCCCCAAAATCCCTCAAGGGGCCGAGAGCTATTAGAGGAAAAAGGGGAAAATTTTTCCAAAATTGTTTCTTGGCTTGCATGCCACCAACAATCACAATCCAAGCACATTCCAAGCATCAAAATAAACTTAAAAACATGTAAACAACCCAGCTCCAAGAATCCAAAACATTTGCTCAAAGAAAAGCTCAAAAAGTGATTTTTTTCAAGGAGAACAAGAGTAAAAACAAGGATTTTAAGGGCAAATCCTTGACTCTAGTTACCAATCCTACTAGAGTTCAAGTTCTCCCCCCCTTTACCTAAGGAATTTTCTGTAAAAATAAGGTGCAGTAACAGCCCCAAAAACAGCTCCAAGATCCTCCTCTTGATCACTAACAAGAACTTCTACAAGGTTGGAGGCTAGGTGTTTAAGCTTAGGTTCAAAAATGGAACCTTTAGCTTGAATGTGTTTGGAAGAAAAATGGAAAACTTGAGAGAAAATGGGAAGGAAGCTCACAGCTGCAAGTGGATGAGAATGAGTGAAATGAGAGAAAAATTCTGGTTTGCATGTGAAAGGAAAAGGAAGAAGTGGAGTTTTTGCTTTAGGAAACATAAATGACACATGGCTTATTTGCTTGCACACTTGTCTTGTAAGGAAGGAGAAAATTTACAAGTGTCTCCCATGCACATTATTCTGCATGCATGGCTGTTATGATGTGTCAAGGTGAGTCAGTGTAAATTTTTCTGGCCCGGATCAAGAGTATTCGGGCCCTGGTTCAAGGGAACAGGAGGGGCAAAAAGGTCATTTTCACAAAAAAAACCCCAAAAATTCCCAAAAATTCCCTAAAAATAGGAAATTTAATTCTAATCCAAAAATATAAATTTTGATGATTAAAAATAATTTTAATCACTCAAAATTCAATAAAACACTCAAAACGGCAAAAACGGCAAAACGGTATTAAAAACGCGGGTGTTACATCTCTCCCCCTCTTAAAAGAAATTTCGTCCTCGAAATTTGTGCGTACCTTCTTGAAATAAATGAGGATGGGACTTCTTCATTTGCTCTTCCAACTCCCAGGTTGCATTCCCCTCATCGGTTGCACTCCAAATAACTTTCACCAACGGAATCTCTTTTCCTCTTAACTGCTTGATCCTTCGGTCTCCGATTCGCACAGGTAATACCTCATAAGTCAAGTTTTCTTTTAATTGTATTACGTCGGGTTCTATGACGTGCGAAGGGTCAGGAATATACTTTCGGAGTTGTGACACATGGAACACATTATGAAGATTAGAAAGAAAAGGTGGCAAAGCAATTTGGTAAGCAACAAGACCAATTCTTTTCAAAATTTGGTAGGGACCAATGAATTTAGGCGTAAGTTTTCGAGATTGCATTGCCCTACCAACCCCAGTCGTTGGTGTAACTCTCAAAAGACATGGTCTCCTTCTTTGAATTCAAGGGGTTTCCTCCTCCGATCATAGTAACTTTTCTGCCTGCTCTGTGATATTCTCATCCTTTCCTGAATCATCTTGATCTTTTCCGTGGTTTGCTGAATCATCTCAGGTCCCAACACTAGGCCATCGCCAGATTCAAACCAACACAAAGGTGTCCTACACTTCCTACCATACAAGGCTTCGTACGGTTGCCATTCCAATGCTAGAATGGAAACTATTGTTGTAGGTGAACTCGATCAGTGCCAACAACTGATCCCAACTTCCCTTATGTTCTAACACACACGCTCTCAACAAATCTTCTAGGGATTGGATAGTCCGCTCAGACTGACCATCCGTCTGAGGGTGATAGGCTGAACTAAGCCTCAACTTGGTTCCTAAAGCTTGTTGCAGACTACCCCAAAATCTGGAGGTAAACCTAGGGTCTCTATCTGACCACTATGCTAGACTGAACCCCATGTAGTCTTATTACTTCCTTAATATACAACTGGGTCAACTTTTCTAGAGAAAACTTAATGTTAATGGGCCAAGAAATGAGCAGATTTTGTCAACCTATCAACAATTACCCATATAGCATCAAAACCTGCAGGAGTTCTAGGTAAACCTACCACTAAATCCATAGATATGCTATCCCACTTCCACTCAGGGACATCTAAAGGTTTTAACTCTCCTGATGGTCTCTGATGTTCAATCTTAGCTTTCTGACAAACCAAACAAGAAGCCACATACTCAGCTACTTCCTTTTTCATTCCAGACCACCAAAACATCTTCTTCAGGTCTTGATACATCTTAGTTGCTCCAGGGTGAATACTCAATCCACTCTTATGAGCTTCTTCTAAGATCAGTTTCCTTATTTCCTTATCACCAGGTACACATATCCTACCCTTGAATCTAATAACCTCATCAGTTCCCTTGCAAAACTCAGATTCTCCTTTCTTAGGGGACTAAATCCTTCAAAACTTGCAAAGATTGATCCACTTCCTGTGCTACACGAACTTGCTCCAAGAAATCACTTGAAATCCTTAAGGTTCCCAATCTTATACTCTTAGGACCAAATCCAACATCTAGGTTCATGGTCTCTAAATTTTTCTATCAACTCTAGCTCCTTAACCATCATTGCTGACATGTGCAAAGATTTCCTACTCAACGCATCAGCCACTACATTGGCTTTCCCAGGGTGGTACTGCAGACTAAATCATAATCCTTCAAAAACTCCATCCATCGTCTCTGCCTCATATTCAACTCCTTCTGATCAAACAGATACTTCAAGCTCTTATGGTCACTAAAGACTTCAACCTAGCGCCATACAGATGGTGCCTCCAAATCTTCAGAGCAAAAACTATGGCAGCCAACTCTAGATCATGCGTAGGGTAATTTACTTCGTGTGTTCGCAGTTGCCTAGAGGCATAAGCCACTACTTTTCCTTTTTGCATCAACACACACAGCCCAATCCTTGTTTCGAAGCATCACAATATACTTCAAAACTCTCTTGCGGGTCAGGTAAAACTAAAACAGGCGCAGAAGTCAACCTCTTCTTTAATTCCTGAAAGTTATCCTCACACTTCTGGCTCCACACAAAAGGTTGGTCCTTCCTAATCAAACGGGTCAACGGGGTTGCTATCCTAGAAAAATTCTCAATAAACTTACGATAGTAACCGACTAACCCCAAAAAGCTTCTTACTTCCGTCACAGTCTTAGGTGTTTCCCCACTGTAACACGGTTTCTACCTTAGTTGGGTCTACGCTAATCCCTCCACTAGAGATCACATGACCTAGGAAGTTCACTTCCTTCAACCAGAATTCACACTTTGATAGCTTAGCATACAACTTTCTATCCCTCAGGGTCTGCAAGGCTATTCTAAGATGCTCTGCATGCTCTTCCTCACTCTTGGAATATATGAGGATGTCGTCTATGAAGACCACAACGAATTTGTCCAAGTAGGGATGGAAAACTCGGTTCATATAATCCATGAAAACTGCGGGCGCATTGGTTACACCAAACGGCATCACTAAATACTCATAATGCCCATAGCGTGTTCTGAAAGCTGTCTTTGGAATATCCTCAGACTTAACACGTATCTGGTGGTAACCTGACTTAAGGTCAATTTTTGAGAATACAGTTGCTCCTCTTAATTGATCCATCAAGTCGTCTATCCTAGGCAAAGGATACCTATTCTTTACCGTCACCTTATTTAGCTGACGATAATCTACACACAGCCTCATGCTACCGTCTTTCTTCTTAACCAACAACACTGGTGCTCCCCAAGGGGACACACTAGGCCTAACGAACTGTTTTTCTAACAACTCTTCTAGCTGCTTCTTCAACTCAGCTAACTCTAATGGGGACATCCTATACGGAGCTATAGAAATAGGTCCGGTTCCAGGTACTAACTCTATGTTAAACTCTATCTCTCGCTCTGGCGGCAAACCAGGAATATCTTCAGGAAATACTTCAGGAAATTCTCTCACCACAGGCAGTGTACTGATTTCAGATTCCCGCTCTTCTTCCAAAGAAGAAAATATCATGTAGATTTGAGCTCCTTTTCTCAAAGAAGCATTCACTTGGTTGACGGACAAGAATCTCGAACTTACCGAATTAAGAGTAGAGGGAGAAAAAGAGTCAAACACAACAGATTTATTATAACAGTCAAGTTGGACTCGATTGGAAGATAACCAGTCCATTCCCAAAACGATATCAAGCTGGGAAAGGGGTAAACAAATCAAATCAGCAGAGAAGGTTTTATCACCAATGGTGATTGGGCAGTTCAAACAGGCTAATGAAGTGATCACAGGTTTAGCAGTGGGAGTAGAAACAACAAGATCATAGGGCAATTAGCAACAGGAAATTTCAATCGTTTCACACACTCCAGAGAAATAAAAGAATGCGTCGCACCCGAATCATATAATACAATTAAAGGAATTCCACTTATGACACACTTACCTTGGATCAGATCCTCGGATTCAGCAGCTTCAGCACCGCTCATGGTAAACACTCTGCCTCTGGTTCTGGGCCTTCCAACTTGCGCATTCAGATTTGACACAGGTGCACTTGCAACACCGCTACCACTTCCTCTCAGAGTAGGGCAATCCCTCTTGATATGGCCACCTTGTTTGCAATGATAGCAGATTGGTCCCCCGGATGGGTTTGCAGTCTGGTTCTTGACTGGACAGTCCTTCAAAAGATGATTCTTCTTACAACGTGGACAGCTGGCATAGTTGTTGCCGGTACTGCTTGCAGGACTTACTCCACTAGCAACCACTGATTGCGATCTCGCGGCACTCCCAGACGATGAGCCAAAGTTGTTCCTTGGGACGAAATAAGGTTTCCTCCTTTCTTGTGTAACCTTGGGTTTGTTCCTCTGCGGGCCGAAATTCTTCCACTGAGCTTGCCTCGCCTTAGTGTCATCCTCAAAGATGCGACACATGTTGACCATCTTAGAGAACTCGGTGATCTGCTGATAGCCAATGGCTTGCTTGATCTCTGGCCTTAACCCACTTTCAAACTTAGAGCATTTGGATCCTTCATCTACCGTGTTCTGGAAGTATGGGCAGAACTTGGATAATTCCTCAAACTTTGCGGCATACTCTCCAACATTCATGCTCCCTTGTTCCAACTTCAGAAACTCAACCTCCTTGCGCTTCCTCAAATCAGTTGGAAAATACTTCTGAAGAAAAGTCTCCTTGAACAGATTCCAGGTGATCAGTCTCCCAGTAGCTTCTAACTGACGCCTGGCATACTCCCACCAGTGCTGAGCTTCTCCAACCATCATAAACACAGCCAAAGTTACCTTCTGCTCATCAGGACAACCCATAGCCAAGAAAATCTTCTCTAGTTCTTCTAACCATAGTTGAGATCCATCAGGGTCATGACCTCCTTTGAACTGTGGTGGGTTATTCTTCTTGAAGGTAGACAGCCCACGGTAAGCGTCAGGGATATTGTTCTGGTTTTGATTACGGGATTGATTGATCTCGTCCAACGTTTGCTGCTGGTTCTCTAGAACGTTCACGATCCTTCCTAGGAGATCGTTCATCATAGGGTTACCTCTTCCTGCCATGGAATCCTGCATTCACAGAACAAATCAGCTTCTTCCGTTTCATGCAGAATCATTCAAGCAAGAATAAGTAACGCTACACGGATTCTCATATTACAAAGGTAGTAATATAAGAGCAAACAGTTCACACAAGGCAGTCAATTTACACAAACAAACAATCGACACAGAGTAAACACAGAGAGAAGGGTATTATAGACCATACCCGAGGCCAAAAGGAAAGAACAGCTCTGATACCACCTAAATGCGACACCCTTAGTTATACCGCTAAGAACATCACATTATAATACGTAACCGTCGAACTTACTGCTTTTAGAAATGTCAAAAAAAACACGGAATATTTTTTTTTTAAAAGGATTTAGTCGTCATCAATCTATTACATCTCAGATTTTCATTTTAGGTATTCATGAAATATTCTTTCCTTAATCTGAAACTCGTTTTCCGAAAAACATCTAGATGATTATCAACTCGTGCACACACACAACATACACGCAATTATAAAATCAATCATAAGAAAAGGAAACAGCATGAATATATACATACAACATAATAACAGTATGTCTCTCGAGCCATCCTGATATCCACATCAAAATATGAGTTCTGGTAGTAGACCAAATAAACAAGACCTCGACCAAATACAAAATAAGAGGTCGCTAAATCAGAGCTGCTACTACCTAGACTCAAAACTACACTGGTCTCACATCTATGCGAGATGTCCGTCACCCGCCAGGTTCCTCTGGGCATCCATCGCTGCTGCACTCTCATCGATGTCATACTGAAAATCTCCGATGCCGGCTATCGACGTAGCGAAGGAACACAATAGCAGAAAATAACAGAAGCAGAAAGGAAGGGTGAGAACATCGCATGAACTCACAGCATGTAGGATACAGCAAACTAGAGCACACACACAGAGGCAATCCACACAGTTGAATCAATAAGCAATCACGACATCTCATCATGGTGTACTCATATGAACGCAACTTTTACTATTATAATGCAATATCTAATGCATGCGGGCCCAGGGAAACATCACCATAGGCAGAGCACATAGCAGCTGCCCGACCATATATACACAGCACGTCAGGAGTTAGAGTTTGTACTAGCATTGGTACAAAGAGCATTGCTCATACATTTTGGCCAAATCATTTAAGCGTTCTTCCAGACAATCTCAACTGACCCGAAAATCATGAGAGCGACAGGAATAGCTAAGCTGGGTTCCCCAATCTCGACAGTAGGGAGCTAATCTACGTCACCTGAGATCTTCCGGGAGCTAGGCTATCCTCAGGGCTGGCGTCCCTTTTGAGGACCCACTGGCGTTCTTTGCAAAACCCAGTTGCACCCTTCCCAACCGATTTCACACTGTACCAAGTGCTACTGTTATATAGGTCATAAGGTTTTCAACCTCGAACATCAACAATGCTTCATGATGCATGTCACACAACAATGCTCATAACATTCACATCCTTACAGGCAAAGCCCATTGAACCATTCAACGTCACCACATCCCCGTGGCACGACCCGAATTCAATGTCTTTCCTTCAAGGAAAACCGAACCCTACCTTGGGTTGGAAACGCACTCTCTCACTAAGCTTCTCAAGTTTTATGAAGAAAGAGGGTGTTGGTTATAATCTTTTATAGTAGTTTGTACTAATGTTCTTAATAATCATGTTCACTTAAGTCCTATAATTTACTAAGACTTATGATTGTGTCTTATGGATGGTATTACTTATCCTAATTCTTCTTGTATAAATAATTAAGATTAGATTTAACTTTTAATCAATCTTCATTAACTGGGCTATGATTAATCTTAATCCTCCTTAATTAAGTCTTAATCTCTTCCTTAGTTTTGGACTAAGCTTTTAATTACATTTGATTAAGGTTAATCATAGTTAGTTAATTATTAATCATCATTGCTAATTAATTACTTAATACTTTTATTAAGGTTAATTAACTTTAACCTTAATTAATCATCCGTTACTTAATTAACTTAAGTAGATTATGTTAATTTAACTTAGGTAATTAGATTAGCTAAGTCTACTAAGTAATTTCTAAGTTTTAATTTCTTAATAACTTGGATTAGAGTTGAAGTCCAACTCCAATCTAACTTTTAATTTCATAATCTAATCTTGATTGACTTTTAATGAGTCTTTAAACTTAAATTAAAAGCCTAAAGGTTTTATAACTCTTAGGAACTTATTTTTAGTCATGGTAACCTAAAATATTGACCTTTAAGTTGACTTTTACTTGGTTGGAATTGGAAATCCGAATTTGTTTTATTTATTTTTAAAGACTCATTCTTAATTGCACTTTAGTCCTTTTACTTGTAAAATTGCTTCTTAGTCCTTTTGGACCACCAAAGCCCATAAACATGTTTTCAACATACCCTTGACCTTTTTAAGATCAAAAAGGTATTCTTGATGAGTTTCATCAAGAACAACTCATGAACATCAAGAACAACTTGAATGTTCATCAAAACTTCAAATTTTTCACAACATCCAATCTTCACCAAAACTTCACACATTCATCAACAAACAATCTAAATGCCAAATATCATACTAATTCACTCAAAATCATCCACATACACATTAAAGTTCATAACTCCATTTTCAAGCTCATAAACACTATTTTTCAAAGATCAATCATCCAAACAATTGTATACCTTCAACCAACTTCATGCATGTTCATAGATTCATTATACAAACACATTCCAAGCACCAAAAAAATTTTGAAACACATGCAGCCCCAAAATCCCTCAAGGCCGAGAGCTATTAGAGGAAAAAGGGGAAAATTTTTCCAAAATTGTTTCTTGGCTTGCATGCACCAACAATCACAATCCAAGCACATTCCAAGCATCAAAATAAACTTAAAAACATGTAAACAACCCAGCTCCAAGAATCCAAAACATTTGCTCAAAGAAAAGCTCAAAAAGTGATTTTTTTCAAGGAGAACAAGAGTAAAAACAAGGATTTTAAGGGCAAATCCTTGACTCTAGTTACCAATCCTACTAGAGTTCAAGTTCTCCCCCCCTTTACCTAAGGAATTTTCTGTAAAAATAAGGTGCAGTAACAGCCCCAAAAACAGCTCCAAGATCCTCCTCTTGATCACCAACAAGAACTTCTACAAGGTTGGAGGCTAGGTGTTTAAGCTTAGGTTCAAAAATGGAACCTTTAGCTTGAATGTGTTTGGAAGAAAAATGGAAAACTTGAGAGAAAATGGGAAGGAAGCTCACAGCTGCAAGTGGATGAGAATGAGTGAAATGAGAGAAAAAATTCTGGTTTGCATGTGAAAGGAAAAGGAAGAAAGTGGAGTTTTTGCTTTAGGAAACATAAATGACACATGGCTTATTTGCTTGCACACTTGTCTTGTAAGGAAGGAGAAAATTTACAAGTGTCTCCCATGCACATTATTCTGCATGCATGGCTGTTATGATGTGTCAAGGTGAGTCAGTGTAATTTTTCTGGCCCGGATCAAGAGTATTCGGGCCCGGTTCAAGGGACAGGAGGGGCAAAAAGGTCATTTTCACAAAAAAAACCCCAAAAATTCCCAAAAATTCCCTAAAAATAGGAAATTTAATTCTAAATCCAAAAATATAAATTTTGATGATTAAAAATAATTTTAATCACTCAAAATTCAATAAAACACTCAAAACGGCAAAAACGGCAAAACGGTAAAAACGCGGGTGTTACAACAACAAGAAGAAGTCTCTAGCTCTAAACTCCAAGGCCAAACAGTCTAGGCATGACAGCATGAAGGCTATGCAAGCTGAGGAAACTTTAGAAGCAGATGAAGATTCTGAAGATAGCTCAGAAGATGACAATGACCTTGCTCTTTTAAGCAGAAAGATCAAGAGAATGTTGCAGAACAGAGGAAAGTTCAGAAAGAACCAACCTTCATCATCCAAATCAGGTAAGACAGGTAAAGAGTCTAACACTGATAAAATTATTTGCTTTGAATGTAAGCAACCAGGGCATATGAAGGCTGATTGCCCAAGACTAAAGAAAAACAACTTCAAGAAGAAGAAGTTTTTCAAAAAGAAGAAAGGTCTTATGGCAACATGGGAAGACCTTGATGAATCAACCTCAGAAGAAGAAGAAGACACTTCAGAAGAGGCAAATCTGTGTCTCATGGCTAGTCTACCATCTTCAGACAGCTCTGAAGCTGAGGTATTTCCTCTTACTCTACAAGAAATGTATGATGATCTGGTGGAAAGTTCCAAGGAACTTTTCCAAGAGTATAAGAATCTATCCAAAGCCCACAAAGAAATGTGTAACAAATATGAGGCACTTGAGATAGAACATATTATGCTCAAGGAAAAAAATTTTGAGACTGAAAACTGCAGTTCACAAGCTGTGTCTGAAGAGAATAAGAAACTTCAGAAGCAGGTTGTGGAACTGACAAAAGATCTGGCCAAATTTGTCAAAGGAACTAAAAATCTGAATATAATGCTTGGAAATCAAAGGCATTCCCTTGACAAAAGTGGACTAGGCTTTTGTGATCATAACATGTCTGAACCTCCTACTGTCTTAAATTTTTCTAAAGGTAAAAAGGTTACTGGGTGTTCTCACTGTGGTAAGCCTGGACACAATGTGGCTCAGTGCAAACACAAGAGAAAAACAAGGCCCAAAGCTAACAAGAAAGGACCCAAAAGAATATGGGTACCTAAAAACTTAATTATTCCTGTTGCAGATGTGTTTAACAGGACAAAGGAGACCCCACAAATGGTACCTGGACAGTGGGTGCTCGCGACACATGACAGGAGAAAGGTCTTTGTTCCAAAACCTTAGACCTAGAGCTGGTGGAGTGGTCACCTTTGGTGGAAATCAGCAAGGGAAGATCACTGGAATAGGGACTGTAGGTATATCTCCTTCATCCCTTATTAAAAATGTACTCCTAGTGGAGGGACTTCAGCATAATTTACTGAGCATAAGTCAATTATGTGACAGTGGTTATGTGGTATCCTTTACTAAGGAAGGATGCATAGTCAAAAACTCCTCTGATCAAACCCTCTTTACTGCTAAGAGACACAGCAATGTGTACAAAATTGATCTAGAGGATCTAGCAAGTCAAAATGTAAAATGTTTCATTTCTGTTGAAGATGAAAAACAGATTTGGCATCACAGACTTAGGCATGCCAGCTTGAGATTAATCTCAAGGTTAGCAAAACACAAACTTGTTAAAGGATTGCCCAAGCTTTCATACAAATCTGACATTTTATGTGAAAGCTGTCTGAAAAGGAAACAAACAAGACACTATTTTAAGAGTAAGGATGTTGTTTCAACTAGCAGACCACTAGAACTTTTACACATTGACTTGTTTGGTCCTATTAGAACAGAAAGTCTTAGTGGTAAGAAATATGGTTTGGTCATTGTTGATGACTATTCTAGATTTACATGGGTGTTATTCCTAAGAAGCAAGGATGAGACTTTTAGGAATTTCACAATATTCTGCAAGAAGGTACAGAATGAGAAAGGATTATGTATTTCTGTTATCAGAAGTGATCATGGTGGAGAGTTTGAGAGTGCAAACTTTCAAATGTTCTGTGATGAGAATGGGATCTCACACAATTTCTCTGTGGCTAGAACACCTCAACAGAATGGGGTTGTTGAGAGAAAGAACAGAAGTTTGCAAGAGATGGCAAGGACCATGCTCAACTCATGCAGCTTACCAAGATCCTTCTGGGCAGAAGCTGTTAGCACAACATGTTACCTTCAAAACAGAATATTGGTAAGACCAATTCTGAAAAAGATTCCCTATGAACTGTGGAAAGAAAGAAAACCCAACATATCATATTTCCACACCTTTGGCTATGAATGTTTTATACTCAACACCAAGGATGATCTTGGAAAATTTGATGCAAAGTCTGATAAAGGATTTTTCATTGGATATTCTGAAACATCTAAAGCCTATAGAGTGTATAACTCTAGAACTTTAATTGTTGAAGAAACTATTCATGTTAAATTCAATGATAATAAAGAGACTGATAGGGAACTATCAGATCTAGAGGATGATTTTGCAGGAATGGAGATGAATGACCACAGCAGCTTGAAGGATGAGCAGTTGTCTGAAGTACCTACTGTTACTAAACCTCTTCAGACAAATGTTGAGTCTCAGACAGAACAAACAAATTTGATACCTCCTCAGAAACCTGATTGGAGATACAAATCCCATCATCCTAAAGAGCAAATCATTGGCAGCACTTCAAAAGGAGTTAAGACAAGATCAAAATTCAAGAATCTGAATTCTCTTGCTCTCCTGTCTGAAATAGAGCCAAAGAACATTGATGAAGCTCTGCTTGATGAAGGGTGGATCCTAGCCATGCAAGAAGAGCTGAATCAGTTTGCTAGGAGTGATGTCTGGACCCTTGTTCCTAAACCCCATGGGAAAACTATTATTGGAACCAAATGGGTGTTCAGAAACAAGCTGTCTGAAGAAGGCAAGGTAGTCAGAAACAAGGCAAGATTAGTTGCTCAAGGATACAACCAGCAAGAAGGTATTGACTTCACTGAAACCTTTGCCCCAATGGTCAGGTTAGAAGCAATTAGAATTCTTTTATCTTATGCTGTAAATAATGGCATCAAGCTATATCAAATGGATGTTAAAAGTGCCTTCCTCAATGGTCTCATTGAAGAAGAAGTCTTTGTTAGACAACCCCCTGGTTTTGAAGATATTGCTTTTCCTGAACATGTTTTCAAACTCAAAAAGGCTCTCTATGGTCTGAAACAAGCCCCAAGAGCTTGGTATGACAGATTGAGCAGTTTTCTAATCTCAAATGGTTTTGAAAGAGGAAAAGTGGATACAAATCTTTTCATAAAACATTATCTTTGATATTATCTTTGGTTCAACTGACTCTTCATTATGCAAGGAGTTTTCAGAGTTAATGCAATCAGAGTTTGAAATGAGTTTAATGGGTGAACTAAAATTTTTCTTAGGACTTCAGATTAAGCAAGATTCTGACTGTATATGGATCCATCAAGAAAAATATACAAAGGAAATGCTTAAGAAGTTTAACTTACATGATTGCAAACCCATGTCAACTACAATGCATCCCTCTGCATCTTTAAATAAAGATGAGAAGGAAGAACCAGTGAATCAAACTTTGTATAGAGGAATGATTGGATCATTATTATATCTAACAGCAAGCAGACCTGACATAATGTTCAGTGTATGTCTGTGTGCTAGATTTCAATCTGATCCAAGGAGTACTCACTACAAAGCTGTAAAAAGAATTTTCAGATATCTTAAAGGTACTACTAATCTTGGTCTGTGCTATAAGAAAAGTAAGGATTGCAGGTTAATAGGTTACTGTGATGCTGATTTTGCTGGAGACAGAATTGAAAGAAAAAGCTCTAGTGGTGGATGTCATTTCTTTGGAGAAAATATGATTAGCTGGTCAAGCAAAAGGCAAAGCACAATTGCCTTATCAACAGCTGAAGCAGAATACATCTCAGCAGCCAGTTGTTGCTCACAACTGTTATGGGTGAAGTATCAGTTAGAAGATTTTAACATTACTATATCTGCTATACCTATTTTGTGATAATACAAGTGTTATTAATTTGTCTAAAAATCCCATTCAACATTCTATGGCTAAACATATAGAAATAAAACATCATTTCATTAGAGACTATGTTCAGAAAGGTGTTTTTGATATTCAATTTATTGATACAGAGCATCAATGGGCTGATATATTCACAAAACCTCTTACTGAAGATAGATTTAAGTTCATTAGAAATAATCCGAACATACATGCATTTTGATTGTGTGTGATATGATCTATTGAAAATGATGTGTCTGAAATTTCAGCTTGTCTGAAACAAGTGACTTGTCTGAAATTTTGGTTTGTCTAAAATCTATATGGGTGTCTGAAATCTGTCACTTGTCTGAAGTAAACAAATGACGTGGCTTTCTGAGACGGTTTAATTCCATTTATTTTGTCTCTTCCACTTCGCACGTTTTCCTATGTCTGCGCAGCCAGTACATGCCATCATTACTTCATGGGTCTATAAATACAGAAGCTAGTGGGTCGGAGAACTTCATCGTTCACTATTCTGTATTCACCTCTTGAGATCCTTCTTCTACAAGAAAATTTTTTTTCTCTCAAGTTCTTCAGAAAACTCTTCAATGGCACCTAAGAAATCTGCTGGAAGCAACATTATGAAGACTAAGGGTGTAGTCATGGAGGATCTTCAATCTCTGGGAATGGACTTATTTGCTGAGTTCGATGCAGCTGGGTGGACTCCGTGTTTCAACCACAACTTGACACAGTGGCATGAGCAGAGTGTGCTGGATTTCTGGGCTACTGCCAGAGGAATACCCAATCCTCAGGGTATCTACACTAGCATCAAGGCCACAGTACGTGGTGTCCCTGTCTTTGTTGATGAAGATATCCTTGCTCACATCTGTGAGGTCAGGACTGAAGGAGTTGTATTCACTCCTGGATGGGAAGCAAGAAATGGTGGACAGAAGCAGTTCACAGAGTTTCTGTATGGCACCTCTGAACCAGTAAGCTTGGATGCAAAGCATATGTCAGACAAGGCTAGGGTTTTGCATGCCATCTTAGGGTGCTCTGTAATCCCTAAGAGTGGAAGCAGAAATCATGTTTCTGAGTTGGAGAGATTTTTTCTGATTCACCTACTGCAGAAGAAGAAGGTGAACCTCCCCAACATCATAATGTACCACATGCAGAATCGTCTCAGAGACTCTGCTGGGAGCTTCCCTCACAATACCATCATCACCAAGATCTTGCTGCATTTCAAAGTCCCCATTGAGAGGCTTTTTGATCGCCTTTCACAACCTGTGTTTGGTGAATCAAACCTCAAGAGCATGGGAGTGAAGCTGACTCCAAGACCTCCCTCTCCGTCCATGAAGGAGAGGAGACATAAGGAGGCATGAGTTCAAGCCATCAAAACCCTCTCCTCAAGCAAAATTGAAGAAGCTACATGTGAGGAGTGCTGCTAAGGTAGCATCTGTATCTGTGCAGAGTCAGGTGTCTGAACCTGTTCAGAAGGCATCACAAAGGCCATCTGAAATTGTGGGTCAGTTGTCTGAACCTGTACAGACTCCACAACCTACTTCTGAAATGGAAGGACAGGCTCAAGAGGCAGACGAAACTGATGCAGTTGTAGCTGAGCCATTGGCTGCTTGCCCATCTGATCCTGAACTCTATCAGGTGGCAGCGTTGGCTACTGCTTTGGAGCTGGAGGAGCTGGAGAAGAAAGCAGAGCAAGAGAAGACTTATAGAGCTCTTGCTATTGCTTCACAATTGGCCTATGCTGAAGATGATAGGCAAGCAACCATAGCTGAGGGAGCAAAGAAAAGGAAGAGGTCAAGTGCACCTCAGAGAAGGAGGACCAAAAGCAAGCTACTTCAGACTGCACCTGAACCTAGGGTGACTAGAAGTATTGCCTCTCAGCTGGAAGCAGAGGATATGGCTGGGAAATACCAAAATTATGTCAAGGCACATGAGTATTTTAAAAGAAAAAGGGAAGAAAAACAAGCACAAAGGGGGAAGGAAGAGAAGGAAGCAAAGGCAAAAGAATCTGAGGTAACCAAGCCTCCCTATAAGAGAATTAAGGTGAGATTTGATAATGTAACTCCTTCACCACCCTCCTCACCAGAAAAACAAACACCTCAGCAACCCTCTCAACCAACATCTCAACCTTTACCACAACCTTCACCAAAACCCTATCACCTGAAAAACAACCATCTTCACCTCTATCACAACCATCACCACTTCCACAAACAGAAAATCAACCTTTTGAACCCTCTGAACCTACCTCACCACAACCCTCAGAAAATCAACCATCTGATCCGCCATCACCTCAAGTAATCCAACCTTCTGAACCTTCACCTCCTCAATCTCAACTACCACCACCATCTTCACCACCACCACCTATACCCTCACCACCTTTATCTCCTCCACCTTCACAACAAGAAGAGATCCTTGCTGAAGAAGAGCAAGTGCTTGCTGATGCTCTACAGTTATCTCTCCTTCCTTCTGATCCCTGTTCATTGCCTAAGTTTGGCAACCTGTCTGAAGAGCTACGGTATTTCAGACCAGCACCTGTTGTATCCTTGCATCATGGCTTAATCAGAAAAATTGTTGCTGAAGTTAGAAACCAATACAATGCTCTTTCAGGAGGATTAGAAAAGATCAGGAAGGGTGTTGTCCCTCTTGTACATACTTGGGCTCCCATCAATCCATTCTCAGATGATTCCCTCAGGCTGAATAATGATGAATGGAGTTTTGTAAGGCAGCTGAACACTGAGTCTGAGCTGTTTCAGAGGGATATGCACAAGGGAGTTGGGATGAGAGGCTACAGGCCTCCTAGAACTTGTTCAATCAGGCCAACCACTAAAATCTTGGTGAAACCTGATAGAATAGTTCCTAGGTATCCCTTAAAGGAAGGCCAGGGTGAGAAATTCAAAGAAGCTAAAGTTTATTCTGCATCTGCACCTCTGTCTGAAATGATGAGTCCATCAGAGTGGGAATCTTTACCAGAGTTCATCAGAAACCAAGGAGGAGGCCTGGATCAACTACTTCAAGATTGGATGTGGTCCTCTTACTGGAAGATCAGAGAAGATGCTGGATCTTCTTCGGGATCAACTGGTCCTGATGCTGATTCTGAAGTTGGACTTGGAAAGTCAACCAATGTCAAATATCACTATCTGAGAGATCACTTTCCCCCACCTGCTGACTCTTTTAATGAACACTGGGTAGTACTGAACCCCATTGGCACCTTCTTTTTCCCTGTGTTCAAACCTTCTGAATACAGATTGGAGCCAGGCTTTGGAGTGCTTAGATTTGTTTGTCCCTACATCCAGCTAATCTTCTATGAATCTGAGCAAGACTTGTCTGAGAAAAATCTGAATCTGAAGACCAAAGTTAAGAAGCTTGAAAAGAAGTATGATGATCAAGAGAAGAGGACTAAACATCTAATTGCTACACAAGAGCAGATTCTTCAAGAATAGAAGCTTATCAGATCTGGTCAGCAAGAATTGAAAACCTCAGTGGAAGCAACAATAGACAAGGCCAAGGAAGACTTGATTTCCTTTCTGACTGAGGCCTTGCTGAAGAAGAAGGATTAAATTGTTAATTTAGCCATTGTCTTTGCTTATTTTCATGTTTATGACAAGTGTCTGATTGTCTAATCCTTTATCTGAACATTCATTAAATACAATCAGTGGCTTATCTCATATTTTGAGTTGATTAATTGTGCTCTGATATATATGTTTTATTTGAATATATTGCTCTGTTACTGTTTTCTCTAATACTCCCTTTTGATTGATGACAAAAGGGGGAGTATTAAAACTAACAAAATCTGAAGTGATTACAGGACTCAGGGGGAGTATATAAGCTTTTGAGTACATAAGTAATAATCGGTTACCGAACCTGAACAGAAACTGTTAAAGGATATTTCTATCTCAGGGGGAGCTATCTTATACTCAAAAACTGATTACAGATTTGTATATTTTAACCAAATTTGTCATCATTAAAAAGGGGGAGAATGTTGAGTCTCAAAAATATCATAAGGTTGTTTATGTTGTTTTAAGACAACTAGATTCCCAAGTTTTAATGGTTGACAAATTTGACTTAAAGTATTTATCATAGATACGCATATGCTTTAATGTTTTATCTATGATTTCAGCAAGAGTCACTATGAGCCTACATAAAAAGACTAAGTGTTGAAGTTGTTTGAAGAAGCAGAACTCATCTAAAGAGTTGAAGCTGTCTGAAGTAGTTCAACCCGTCTGAAGTATCAGTGCCGTCTGAAGTCTTTTAATGACGTGGCACCTCTAGTCTGAAGTGTTGAAGTCGTCTGAAGTCTCATTTATGACGTGGCACCCTTTGCTGAAGTTTGTGAAGACTTTTCTGAACCTCTGCTGCACGTACCTTTTCAAACACGTTTATAGCAAGGAACACAGAGACCTTTCCTGGTGTTTTTGAATTTCATACACCACTGAGGAACTCTCTGCAACGCAGCCTCTGCAGCAACATTTGTAGCAGCTTTATGGCAGGAGCAACCTTGTACCGTGTCAGAAATATCAGAGCTCTCAGAAGCATGTCTCACAACGGATTAAATAGCATTTAATGCTATCTCTAAATAGTGGTATTTCAACGGATTGAAGATTGGGTATAAATACCCCTCCTTTGAAGACCATCAGGAGAGAAGAATTTTTGTGAAAAAGAACAAAAACTTTGCAAGTTTTTCGTTGCAACAACTCTGATAATCTTCATCTTTGTACATATATTGTATTATCCTGAGCATACCTCAGTTTTTCTGTACATTTGTAATTGTTTAAGCTTCAAGACTGATATAGTTTGTAAGCTTAAGCATTTTATCTTCTTTGTTCTTGGTTGTAGAGCCTGGAGAGGCTTGTCTGAAAAAGAATACTTGTTGGTTTGAGCCTGGAGAGGCTTGACTATAAAAGAATACTTGTTTGTAGAGCCTGAAGGGGCTTGACTGTAAAAGAATACTTGTAATCTTGAAAGATTAAGAGAAAATCCAATTGCTAGTTGGCATTGGGACTGGACGTAGCTCACAGTGGTAGTGAGTGAACCAGGATAAATTCCTTGGCTAAATTTTCTTACCCTTATCTCTTATCAATTCTTTTTATACTAATCAAGGGGTCAGAATAATTAATCTGATGTTTTATAAAGGCACAAAACATCTTTTAAAATCAGTTTTTACAAGCCGTCTGGAAACTTCAGACAGCCCCTTAAAAGCCTGTCTGAAAAATCGTGTTTTTAACACCTGTTTGCGAAAAGCTTTCTAAAATATTTAGAAACACTATTCAAACCCCCTTCAAGTGTTTCCCTGTGTTCCTACAAATCATAGAAGGATCCCGACCATACAGAGCCTTAAATGGACTCATGTTTATAGTAATATTGAAAGATGAATTAAACCATAATTCTTCCCATGGTAACAATTTCACCCATTGACGTGGGTGATCAGTAACAAAGCATCTCAAATAAGCCTTAATGGTGCGATTAGTCACCTCCATTTGGCCATCGATTTAAGGGTGGTAGGCGAAACTAAATTTTAGTGAAGTGCCCAACAATCGGAAAATCTTCTGCCGAAACGTACTTAGATGCAATAATGGAATAAAGTGAGCATACTTACTCAACCTGTCCACAGTCACCATGATAGTATCTGCATTCTTGGCCCTGGGAAGCCCACTAATGAAGTCCATAGAGATGTCTTCCCATACATGATTTGGTATTGCAAGCGGGTGTAAAAGGCCCGTAGATTTAAGATTTTGATCCTTATATTGTTGACACACTTGATAAGCAGCCACAAACTTTTCCACATATTGTTTCATTCCACTCCAATGAAAAGCCGTAGCCAAGTGTTTGTAGGTTTGAGTGACACCAGAATGCCTCCCCACAAGGAAGCGTGAAATTCAGACAATTGAAGTGAAATCCTAGCTGATATCTTGGGCAAAACGAACCGTTGTTTGAACCAAAGATGGCCTTTAAAAACTAAATAATGAGGATGGGACTTTGGATTCCTCACAATCTCCTGCATAATCACCCAAAGCTACTCATCATCTAGAACTTCCTTTGCTTTTTCCACCAAATCTACATTGGTGACCATTGAAATTGAACCATAGTCCATTACGCGAGATAATGAATCTGCTGTCGTATTTTCTAGGCCCGACTTGTATTGAATTTCAAATTTTTACCCCATAAGCTTAGTCACCCATTTAAGTTGCTCCCCAGCTAAAACTCTCTGTTCTAGGAGAAATTTTAAACTGTGATGGACTGTTCTTATAATAAAATGATTTCCCAACAAATATTGTCACCATTTTTGGATAGTAAACACAATTGCCATAAGCTCACGTTTATACAGTGACTTCACCTTGTTTCTGTTTGAGAGAGATTGATTGATAAAAGCCAAGGGTCAGCCCTGTTGCATAAGAACCACCCCAATGCCAATGCATGATGCATTCATTTCCACCACAAACGAAAGTTTAAAGTTTGGTATGGCTAATGTTGGAAAACTACTCACAGCATATTTCAACTGCTCAAAAGTTGCTTGTGCCTCGTCTGACCAATGAAAGTTGTTCTTCTTTAAGAGTTGTGTTAGGGGTTTAGAAATTACCCCGTAGTTGCGTAGGAAGCGACGGTAGTAATCGGTGAGTCCTAAGAAGCCATGAAGACTTTTAATATCTTTAGGAATAGGCCATTTTGTCATTGCAACAGTTTTGGTCGAGTTAGCTGATATTCCCGCTGCTGAAATTATGTGCCAAAGGTACTCCAATTGCCTTTCACCAAAACTACACTTTTTGCCATTGACACATAATTCATGTTGTTGTAAAAATTGAAAAACTACCTTCAAATGGCCAATATGTGAATTAAAATCTTGGCTATACACAAGAATGTCATCGAAAAACACCAAAACAAACCTTCGCAAATATGGCTGGGATATGTTGTTCATGAGAGCTTGGAATGTTGAAGGAGCATTTGTGAGGCCAAATGGCATTACTAGGTAATTGTAATGGCCCTCATAAGTTTGAAATTTCGTTTTATGAATATCATATTCCCGCATGTGTAGCTGATGATAGCCAGACTTGAGATCAAGCTTGGAAAAAATGGCAGCCCCTCCAAGCTCATCCAATAACTCCTCGATAACCGAAATGGGAAACTTATTTGGAATAGCGATGTTATTCATGGCCTTATAATCCACTCAAAAGCGCCATCTACCATCTTTGATAGCAGGAAGGTTACGATCTAGAATTGAGCAAAAACAATCGGTTAGTATTGAAAATTCAAGTAAAAACACGGCTGGACAGCAAGCAGTATAGCGCAAGAAACCAAAGGAAAATGAGAGAAAATAAAAGAAAAATTGGAAGAGAAAGAGATGGTTTGGACGCCACTGAACCAGGCAACCCCCATAGCAGATAAGTCCCAGTGCTAGATGTAGAAACACAGGGAAACACTAGAAGGGGGTTGAATAGTGTTTATTAATATTTTATGAAAGCTTTTCGCAGACAACAAGTTTGAAATAGTTTCAGACAGGTTTAAGGGGGCTGTCTGAAGTTTCTTAAGACGGCTTCTGAAAAAGTATTTTAAAAGGTTTCTTCGCTTTTAAAATATCAGAACAACTTTTCAACACCCTTTGATTAGTATAAACAAATTGACAAGAGATAAGGGTAACAAAACTTAGCCAAGGAATTTATCCTGGTTCACTCACTACGACTGTGAGCTACGTCCAGTCCCAATGTCAACTAGCACTTGGATTTTCTCTTAATCTTCACCAAGATTACAAGTATTCTTTTCTGTCAAGCCTCTTCAGGCTCTACAACAAGTATTCTTTTCTGTCAAGCCTCTTCAGGCTCTATAACAAGTATTCTTTTCTGTCAAGCCTCTTCAGGCTCTACAACAAGTATTCTTTTCTATCAAGCCTCTTCAGGCTCTACAACAAGTATTCTTTTCTGTCAAGCCTCTTCAAGCTCTATCCCAAATGTTTACAAGGAATAAGTTTAAGCTAAGCAACTATGAACAAGTTCAGAGCTTAAACTCAGAATTGTACAAGATAACTGAGTAGAACTCAGGATATGAAAATATGAGTACAGCGAATTTTTTTCAGAGTTTTTACAGAGTAAAAACTTGCGGCGTGATGTTTCTCTTGGCTTTCTTGTATATTAATTTTCTGTGTCACTTGATGGTCTTCATGGAGGGGTATTTATACCCAATCTTCAATCCGTTGAAATACCACCGTTTAGAGATAGCATTAAATGCTATTTAATCCATTGTGAGACATGCTTCTGAGAGCTCTGATATTTCTAACACAGTACAAGGTTGCTCCTGCCATAAAGCTGCTGCAAATGTTGCTGCAGAGGCTGCGTTGCAGAGATTTCCTCAATGGTGTATGAAAATCAAAAATACCAGGAAAGGTCTCTGTGTTCCTTGCTATAAACGTGTTTGAAAAGGTATGTGCAGCAGAGGTTCAGAAAAGTCTTCACAAGCTTCAGCAAAGGGTGCCACGTCATTAATGAGACTTCAGACAGCTTCAACACTTCAGACGGGTTGTGCACTTCAGACGACTTCAACGCTTCAGACGGGTTGTGCACTTCAGAAGGCTTCAACACTTCAGACGGGTTGAACCTTCAGAAGGCTTAACTCTTCAGACAGGTTGAAAGCACTTCACATAGTCTTTATATAAGCTTATAGTGGCTTGCTGAAATCATAGATAAATCATTAAAACATATATGTATCTATGATAAATATTTTAACTCAAATTTGTTAAGCATTAAAACTTGGGAATTGAGCTGTCTTAAACATCATATTTTCTCTTATGATATTTTTGAGACTCAACATTTTCCCCCTTTATAATGATGACAAATTTGTTTAAAATATATAAATCTGAAAGGAGTTTTAAAGATAAAAGAATAGATAGCTCCCCCTCAGATGGTGATGTCTTAAACTGAGTCGATTTCTTATTTACTCCCCTCCCCCTGAGTCCTGTGATCACTTCAGATTCAGATTTTGTTAGTTTAATACTCCCCCTTTTGTCATCAATCAAAAGGGAATTCCAGAGCATAACAATAACAACAATCATAGCAAAATATGAAGTATGAAAGAAAACAGCAAACTCAGACAAGTAATCAGCACAAACACAGGATGATGTGAAACACTGATAGTATTAAACAAATTGTTCAAGAAATTAATCACTTAGCAGAAATAAACATGAGACATGGCTACACATCACTGACTACCCATCCTTCTTCAACAAAGCTTCTTTCATGAAGGAAATCAGCTCATCCTTGGCCTTGTCAATCTGAGAGATGAGAGCAGTCTTCATGTCCTCTTGGCCACTTCTAATTTGTTGTTGCTCTTGAAGAATCTTATCTTGTTTAGCAATGAGATCAACATTCTTCTTCTCTAGCTTCTCTATCTTCAGCTTGAGCTTTCTGTTCTCTTCTTCAGGATCAGGTGGTGCTTCAAAAAGAATAATTTGGATGTGTCTGCACACAAATCTCAGCACATCAAAACCTGGAAGCAAACCATACTCTTGTGGATGATACACTGGAAAGAAGAATGTTCCAATGGGACACATAATCTCCCAGTCTTCATGAAATGATTCAGACAGAGGTGGGAAATGGCCTCAGATGTAATGATATTTCACATTTATGAATTTCCCATGCCCTATGATAGAATCAGCATCTGGTCCAGTTGACCCAGAAAAGGATCCAGCATCCTCTCTGATCTTCCAGTAAGATGACCAAACTCTGTCTCTGAAACTGTGATCCATGCCTCCACCTTGTCGCTTGATCGTTGCTGGTAGCTCCTTCCATTCTCTTGGAGTCAGAGGCTTGAAGGGAACAGGATAGGCCTTAGGTTCCTTGAACTTATCAGTAGGGCCTTCCTTCAAAGGGTACCTAGGAACAATTCTATCAGGTTGCACTAGAATCTTGGTGGTTGGCTTGATGGAAAATGTTCTAGGAGGCCTGTATCCTCTCATGCCAACAGACTTCAGATAATCCCTTTCAAAGAGTTCACCTTCTGTGCATAAATACCTGACAAAACACCAGTCTTCATTACTCATCTTCAGACAGTCAGCATCAGAAAAGGGGTCAAGTGGAGCCCACTTGTGAGCAGGTGGTACCACACCCTTTCTGATCTTCTCAAGTTGCCCTGAGTACATTTGATCTAAGCTTCCTTGATACTTTACACTTTCAGCATCTGAAGTATGTTTGACTAGCCCATGATGCAGAGAGATAGGGGGTGTATCTCTGAAATATTGCAGTTCTTCATAGAGGTTTGGGAACTTGGGAATCCTTTCCCTCTCAAAGAAATGTCCTTCATACCTCTTATGGGGCACTTCAGCTTCTTCATCATACTGATGTTGAGTGAAAGGAAATGCATAAGGATCAAAAGTGGGTTCTGTGAAGAAATCCCTACTTTTAGGTCCTAGCCTAATGTGTTCAGGCAACATACTCCCTTTCCACACCTTTGAGCTTTCTCCTTGCTGAATCTCAACAATGGGATCTTCAGATTGTGTTGACTCTGAAGATGATGATGATGGTGAAGATGGTGGTGATGATGGTGATGGTGGTGTCGCTTCTTCTTCTTTCTCTATAGGTTGCCTTTCTTCTTCTTCTTTCTCCTCTTGTTTCTTTTCAGGTGAGGAAGCAGGTGATGGAGTCACATTGTCAAACCTCACCCTTGGTCTTTTCACAGGGGGTTTGACCTTCTCAGGTTCAGACACCTTCTCCCTTTCAGCTTATTTTTCTTCTCTTCTCTTCTTGAAATAAAGATTGGCCTTTACAAAGTTCTAGTACTTGCTAGCTTCATCCATAGCTTCCATTTGGCTAGCAATGCTCCTTATAACCCTAGTAGTGGGTTCAAGAGCTGTCTCAAGAATCTTGCTCTTGGTTCTCCTCCTTTGCTGAGCACTAGACCTCTTTCTCTTCTTATTACTTTGAGCCAAGGTAGCTTGCCTTTCATCTTCAGCCAAGGCTAGCTGAGAGGCCACAGCAATAGCATAGTATGTCTTCCCTTGCTCAGCCTTCATATTCAATTCTTCTTGCTCTAAGGCAGTGGCTATGGCTGCTACTTGAATCAACTCTGGATCAGAGGGGCAAACTGCCAGAGGTGAAGCTACTACAGCTTCAGGATCAACAAGATTAGCAATCTCTTCCTCATGAGCCTTTCCTTCTATGTCAGAAGTAGGCTTAAGAGGTTTTGCACCTTCAGAACCCTGACCCATTATTTCAGACGACTTTCGCAAAGCCTTCTGAACAGGTTCAGATGCCTGAGTGTGCAGAGTAGAAGCTACTGAAGATACCTTTGTTGCACTCCTCACAGGGAGCTTCTTCAGCTTATGTTGAGGGGATGGTTTGGAGGCCTTGAACTCTCCTTTTCTGATGTCCCCTTGAAGCTCTTGTTCAAGAATCTCTATTGTGCTTCCTCTTCTTGAGGCCTTCTCCATGAGGACGCTCTCCTTCAGAGTAGGAGATGGAGGTCTTGGAGTGAGAGGGTTCTTCAGATTCATGCTCTTCAAATTCGACTCACTAAAGAATGCGGGTGACTTGTGATCAAACAGTCTTTCAATAGGTACTTTAAAGTGTAAGAGTACCTTTGTAATGAGAGTGTTGTGAGGTAGATTTGCCCCAGAGTCTCTAATCTTCTTCTGCATGTGGAACATGATGATGCTGGGAAGACTGACCTTCTTCTTCTGCAGCAAGTGAATCATGCAGAATCTCTCCAATTCAGACACGTGGTTTCTGCTTCCACTCTTAGGGATTATGGAGCACCCTAAGATGGAGTGAAGTACTCTGACCTTATCCAGCAAGAACTTAGAATCAGGAGTCTTGGGTTCTTCTGTACCATACAGCATCTTTGTGTACTTCTTTTGCCCACCATTCCTCAACTCCCATCCAGGAGTGAAGGTTTCTCCTTCAGCCTTGACCTTGGCGATGGTGGAGAGAATCCCTTCATCAACAAAGACAGGGACTCCTAGAACAGTAGCCTAGATGCTTTCATACACTCCCTTGGAGTTAGGGATTCCTCTAGCTGAAGCCCAGAAATCTATGACACTCTGCTCGTGCCATGAACAGTAGATGTTGTCAAAGAATGGAGTCTATCCAACAGCATCAAATTCCTCAACCAAATCCATACCAAGATTTCGAAGCTCCTCAAGGTCCACACCTTTTGATCTGACCACATTTCCACCAGAACTGGAAGACTTCTTTGGTGCCATTGATAAGTTCCAGAGAAACTTGAGAGATAAACGGTTGCTAGAGAGAAGAAGTTCAAACAGTGCTGAGAGAAAGTGTAAGACTTCCTCGACACTCTTACTCCTGCATTTATAGACCCATGATGCAATGATGGCCTGTACCGGCTGCGTAGACATTGGGTAACGTGCGAAGTGGAAGAGACAAAATAAATGGAATTCAACCGTCTCAGATAGCCACGTCAGCAAGTCATTTCAGACAAGTGAGAAATTTCAGACATACATATAAAATTTCAGAAACCCTAAAATTTCAGACATGTCACAATTTCAGACACCCTGGAATTTCAGATGCTCTTAACATATCAGACAATATCATACACAATCAATTATTAGAAAATGCATGTATGTTCAAATTATTGCGTATGAACTTAAATCTATCTTCAGCCAGGGGTTTTGTGAATATATCTGCCCATTGATGCTCTGTTTCAATGAACTGAATATCAAAAACACCTTTCTGAACATAGTCTCTAATAAAATGATGCTTGATTTCTATATGCTTAGCCCTAGAATGTTGGATAGGATTTTTATACAAATTAATTGCACTTGTATTATCACACAAAACATGTATAGTAGAGATAGGAATATTAAAGTCCTCAAGCTGATACTTCACCCATAGCAGTTGTGAAATACAACTGGCTGCTGAGATGTATTCTGCTTCTGCTGTTGATAATGCAATGGTGCTTTGCCTTTTGCTTGACCAGCTGATCATGTTATTTCCAAAGAAATGACATCCTCCACTGGTGCTCTTTCTTTCTATTCTATCTCCAGCAAAGTCAGCATCACAGTATCCTATTAACCTGCAATCCTTGTCTTTCTTATAGCATAGACCAAGATTAGTAGTGCCTTTAAGATATCTAAAAATTCTCTTAACAGCTTTGTAATGAGTAGTTCTTGGATCTGATTGAAATCTAGCACAAAGACACACACTGAACATTATGTCAGGTCTGCTTGTTATTAGATACAATAAAGAGCCAATCATTCCTCTATACAAAGTTTGATTTACTGGTTCTTCATTTTCATCCTTGCTTAAAGATGAATAGGGATGCATAGGAGTTGACATGGGTTTGCAATCATTTAAGTTAAACTTCTTGAGCATTTCTTTTGTATATTTTTCTTGATGGATCCATATACAATCAGAATCTTGCTTAATCTGAATTCCTAAGAAAAATTTTAGTTCTCCCATTAAACTCATTTCAAACTCTGATTGCATTAACTCAGAAAACTCCTTGCACAGAGAAGAATTAGTTGAACCAAAAATAATGTCATCAACATATATCTTGACAAGTATAAGATCTTTGTTAGACTGTTTTCTAAAAAGAGTTGTATCTACTTTTCCTCTTTCAAAACCATTTTTGATAAGAAAATTGCTCAATCTGTCATACCAAGCTCTTGGGGTTTGTTTCAGACAATAAAGAGCCTTTTTCATTTTGAAAACATGATCAGGAAAAGCTATATCTTCAAAACCAGGGGGTTGTCTGACAAAAACCTCTTCTTCAATGAATCCATTGAGAAAAGCACTTTTGACATCCATTTGATATAGTTTGATGCCATTATTTACAGCATAAGAGAGAAGAATTCTAATTGCTTCTAACCTGGCAACAGGGGCAAAGGTTTCAGTGAAGTCAATACCTTCTTGTTGATTGTACCCATGAGCCACCAATCTTGCCTTGTTTCTGACCACTTTTCCTTCTTCAGACAGCTTGTTTCTGAACACCCATTTGGTTCCAATAATAGTTTTCCCATGGGGTTTAGGAACAAGGGTCCAGACATCACTCCTAGTAAATTGATTTAGCTCTTCTTGCATGGCTAGGATCCACCCTCATCATGCAGCTTCATCAATGTTCTTTGGCTCAATTTCAGACAGGAAAGCAAGAGAATTCAGATTCTTGAATTTTGATCTTGTCTTAACTCCTTCTGAAGTGCTGCCAATGATTTGCTCCTTAGGATGATGTGACTTGTATCTCCAGTTAGTTTTCTGAGATATTGTCTGATCTGTCTGAGACTCAACATTTGTCTGAAGAGGTTCAGTGACAGATGGTGCTTCAGACACCTGTTCATCCTTCAAGCTATTATGATCATTCAGCTCCATTCCTGCAAAATCATCTTCTAGATCTGATAGTTCCCTATCAGTCTCTTTCATGTCATTGAATTTAACATGAATTGATTCCTCTATAATTAAAGTTCTAGAGTTATAAACTCTATAGGCTTTAGATGTTTCAGAATAACCTATGAAAAATCCTTTGTCAGACTTTGCATCAAATTTTCCAAGATCATCCTTGGTGTTGAGTATGAAACACTCACATCCAAAGGGATGGAAATATGATATGTTGGGTTTCCTTCCTTTCCACAATTCATAAGGAGTCTTTTTCAGAATTGGTCTTACCAGTATTCTGTTTTGAAGGTAGCAAGCTGTGTTAATAGCTTCTGCCCAGAAGGATCTTGGTAGGTTGCAAGAGTTGAGCATGGTTCTTCCCATTTCTTGCAAGCTCCTATTCTTTCTCTCAACAACCCCATTTTGCTAAGGTGTTCTTGCCACAGAGAAATTGTGTGAGATCCCATTCTCATCACAGAACAGTTGAAAGTTTGCATTCTCAAACTCTCCACCATGATCACTTCTGATGACAGATATACATAATCCTTTTTCGTTCTGTACCTTCTTGCAGAATATTGTGAAATTCTTGAAAGTCTCATCCTTGCTTCGTAGGAATAACACCCATGTAAATCTAGAATAGTCATCAATAATGACCAAACCATATTTCTTACCATTAATGCTTTCTGTTCTAATAGGACCAAACAAGTCAATATGTAGCAGTTCTAAAGGTCTGCTAGTAGAAACAACATCCTTACTCTTAAAAGAGTGTCTTGTTTGTTTCCCTTTCAGACAGCTTTCACATAAAATGTCAGATTTGTAAGAAAGCTTGGGCAGTCCTTTAACAAGGTTGTATTTTGCTAACTTTGAGATTAATCTCAAGCTGGCATGCCCAAGTCTTTGATGCCAAATCTATTTTTCATCTTCAACAGAGATAAAACATTTTACATTTTGACTTGCTAGCTCCTCTAGATCAATTTTGTACACATTACTGTGTCTTTTAGCAGTAAAAAGAATTTGATCAAGTGAGTCTTTGACTATACATCCTTCTTTAGTAAAGGAGACCACATATCCACTGTCACACAATTGACTTATGCTCAGTAGATTGTGCTGAAGTCCCTCTACTAGAAGAACATTCTTAATAAGGGATAAAGGAGATATACCTACAGTCCCTATACCAGTGATCTTCCCTTGCTGATTTCCACCAAAGGTGACAACACCTCCTGCTCTGGGTCTAAGGTTTTGGAGCAAAGACCTTTCTCCTGTCATGTGTCGCGAGCACCCACTGTCCAGGTACCATTTGTGGGGTTTCCTTTGTCCTGTTAAACACATCTGCAACAGGAATGATCAAGTTTTTAGGTACCCATATTCTTTTGGGTCCTTTCTTGTTAGCTTTGGGCCTTGCTTTTCTCTTGTGTTTGCACTGAGCCCACATTGTGTCCAGGCTTGCCACAGTGAGAACACCCAATAACCTTCTTTTTGCCTTTTGTAAAATTTAAGACAGTAAGAGATTCAGAGATGTTGTGATCACAAAAGCCTAAACCACTTTTGTCAAGGGAATGCCTTTGATTGCCAAGTAATCTGTTAAGATTATCTGTTCCTTTGACAAATTTAGCTAAGTCTTTTGTCAGTTCCTCAACTTGTTTCTGAAGTTTTTTATTTTCTTCAGATACAGTTTGTGAACTGCTGACTTCAGTCACAAGAATCTTTTCCTTGAGCATAATATTTTCTATCTCAAAAGCCTCATATTTACTACACATTTTTGTGTGGGCTTTGGACAGATTCTTATACTCTCGAAAGAGTTCCTTGGAACTTTCCATCAGGTCATCATACATCTCTTGAAGAGTTAAGGGAAATACCTCAGCTTCAGAGCTGTCTGATGAGGGCAGGCTGGCCATGAGACACAGGTTGGCCTCTTCTGAAGTGTCCTCCTCTTCTTCTGAGGTAGACTCATCAAGATCCTCCCATGTTTCCATCAGTTCCTTCTTCCTCTTGAAGAACTTCTTCTTATTGAAGGTGATTTTCTTCAGTCTTGGGCATTCTGTCTTCATGTGACCTGGTTGTTTGCACTCAAAACAAGTAATTTTGTCATTTTGAGAGTCTTTACCTGATTTACCTGGTTTAGAGGTTGAAGGTTGGTTCTTTCTGAACTTTCCTCTATTTTTCAGCATTCTCTTGATCTTCCTACTTAGAAGAGCAAGATCATCATCTTCTGAGCTATCTCTAGAATCTTCATCTGCTTCTGAAGTTTCCTCAGCTTGCATAGCCTTCATGCTGCCATGCCTAGGCTGTTTGGCCTTGGAGTTTAGTGCTAGAGACTTCTTCTTGTTGTCATCTTCTTCAAGCTCAAGCTCATGGACCTTGAGAGATCCCAACAGTTCTTCCATTCTAAGAGAGTTTAAGTCTCTTGCCTCTTGAATGGAAGTAACTTTGGGTCTCCAGGACTTAGGCAAACTTCTTAGAATCTTTCTATTGTTGTCTCCAGATTCATAAGTTCTACCTAAAGACCTGAGTCCATTAGTTATAGTCTGAAACCTTCCAAACATCTGGTCAATGGTTTCAGATTCCTTCATCTTGAACATCTCATATTGATGTATGAGCATGCTGATCTTGGATTGCTTGACAGTTTCTGTCCCTTCATGGGCTGCTGCAAGAGTATCCCAGATCTCCTTGGCAGAAGTACATCCATGAACCTTCTCATACTCTGATTTATTCAAAGAACATATCAGATAGAGTTTGGCTTTGGCATTCATTTGTACTCTAGCCTTCTGCTCCAAGGTCCATTCAGCCTTAGGAATGGGCACTCCATTATGCATAGGCATATAGTCTCCATCAGTGACCACATCCCAGACATCAATGTTGTTGTTCTCAATGAACAACTTCATACGATCCCTCCAGTAGTGGTAATCCACTCCATTGAATGTTGGGGGCCTTGTGATAGAGGCTCCTTCAGAGATGTATTGCCTGTTGTTGTTGGAAGCTTCCATCTGGATCTTTAGTCTTCAACACTTGTTAGGTGCTCAACCCTGAGTTGAGCTCTGATACCAACTGTAGAAACACAGGGAAACACTAGAAGGGGGGTTGAATAGTGTTTCTTAATATTTTATGAAAGCTTTTCACAGACAACAAGTTTGAAATAGTTTCAGACAGGTTTAAGGGGGTTGTCTGAAGTTTCTTAAGACGGCTTCTGAAAAAGTATTTTAAAAGGTTTCTTCGCTTTTAAAATATCAGAACAACTTTTCAACACCCTTTGATTAGTATAAACAAATTGACAAGAGATAAGGGTAAGAAAACTTAGCCAAGGAATTTATCCTGGTTCACTCACTACGACTGTGAGCTACGTCCAGTCCCAATGCCAACTAGCACTTGGATTTTTTCTTAATCTTCACCAAGATTACAAGTATTCTTTTCTGTCAAGCCTCTTCAGGATCTACATCAAGTATTCTTTTCTGTCAAGCCTCTTCAGGCTCTACAACAAGTATTCTTTTCTGTCAAGCCTCTTCAGGCTCTATAACAAGTATTCTTTTCTGTCAAGCCTCTTCAGGCTCTACAACAAGTATTCTTTTCTGTCAAGCCTCTTCAGGCTATATCCCAAATGTTTACAAGGTATAAGTTTAAGCTAAGCAACTATAAACAAGTTCAGAGCTTAAACTCAGAATTGTACAAGATAACTGAGTAGAACTCAGGATATGAAAATATGAGTACAGCGAATTTTTTTCAGAGAGTTTTTACAGAGTAAAAACTTGCAGCGTGATGTTTCTCTTGGCTTTCTTGTATATTAATTTTCTGTGTCACTTGATGGTCTTCATGGAGGAGTATTTATACCCAATCTTCAATCCGTTGAAATACCACCATTTAGAGATAGCATTAAATGCTATTTAATCCGTTGTGAGACATGCTTCTGAGAGCTCTGATATTTCTGACACGGTACAAGGTTGCTCCTGCCATAAAGCTGCTGCAGAGGCTGCGTTGCAGAGATTTCCTCAGTGGTGTATGAAATTCAAAAATACCAGGAAAGGTCTCTATGTTCCTTGCTATAAACGTGTTTGAAAAGGTATGTGCAGCAGAGGTTCAGAAAAGTCTTCACAAGCTTCAGCAAAGGGTGCCACGTCATTAATGAGACTTCAGACAGCTTCAACACTTCAGACGGGTTGTGCACTTCAGACGGCTTCAACGCTTCAGACGGGTTGTACACTTCAGACGGCTTCAACGCTTCAGACGGGTTGAACCTTCAAAAGGCTTAACTCTTTAGACAGGTTGAAAGCACTTCACATAGTCTTTATATAAGCTTATAGTGGCTTGCTGAAATCATAGATAAATCGTTAAAACATATATGTATCTATGATAAATATTTTAACTCAAATTTGTTAAGCATTAAAACTTGGAATTGAGTTGTCTTAAACATCATATTTTCTCTTATGATATTTTTGAGACTCAACACTAGACACCACTGATCCAAGAGAATCAGATAAGTCTCTGGTTGGTTTAAGCAAAAACCACCAAGCCTTCTCTACTCACACTTGAGGAGGAAATTGGGCATAATGCCTTTACTATTCATCAAAGTTATGAAATACAAGAGAGGGGTCTCCCTATTTGTAGGGGAAGGGGGCGGCCAAAAGGAGAGGAAAATGGGGAAAAATAAAAGATGGGTGAAAAAGCTCTCCTAATGGGATTTGAACCATGATCCCAAGGCTAAGTGGCTATGCTAACTCCTAAGCCATTAAACCCACTAATGTAGAGCCCAACTAGGAAGAAAAATAAAGAAATTACAAAAAAATCAAAGAAAAACAAGAGTGTCCTAGTCTAGGGTGGTACATAGGACCATGTGTCCTATTCAAGGATCAAGGGTGTCCTTTTGTAGGGTAGTGGTGTTCTTCTGTAGGGTGATGTCCCTAAAAATGTAGGTCACCAACTTCCCCATGTCTTCCTTGAGCTTCTTAGCTCATCCTCTAGTCATGGGGTCACTGAGGTCTCTGATTGCATCAGTAGGTGACTCATATGTTATGCTATCATCCCCACCCCCTTGCGAAGGATTTTACCTCAAATCTGGATAGTCATCACCTACATCAAATAGAGATAAGTCAAAAACATTAAAGATAGCACTTACAGCATACTCACCAAGAAGGTCTATTTTGTACGCATTGTCACCCAAGCGTTCCAGGACCTGAAAAGGCCCATCACCCCTAGGAGACAATTTGGAATTCCTTTGGTTTGGGAATCTCTCCTTGCGGAAGTGTACCCAAACCAAATCTCCGGGTTCAAATACCATCCTCTTGTGACCCTTGTTGGTTGTCTTAGTTTGGGAGGCCAACCTGCGCTCAACATTGGCTTTGACTTGAGTGTGGTGTTTCTTAATAAACTCAGCCTTAGCTTTACCATCTTTATGCTCCACAAAATAAGGTTTAGGAATAGGCAAGATATCAAGAGGAGTAAGTGGATTAAAACCATACATAATCTCAAATGGAGTACGCAAAGTGGTAGAATGGTTACTCCTATTATATGCAAACTCTATATAAGGCAAATATAAATCCCATGATTTTAGACTCTTTTGAACCATTGCTCTCAACAAGGTGCCTATTGTCCTATTAACAACCTCAGTTTGTCCATCAGTTTGTGGATGGCATATGGTAGAGAAAAGTAGTTTAGTGCTAATTTGTACCATAGTGTGCGCCAGAAATGACTAAGGAACTTAGTATCTCTATCAGACATTATGCTTCTAGGTATACCATGCAAACGAACTACCTCTCTAAAGAAAAGATCAGCAATCTCTTGAGCATCATTTACCTTTTGGCAAGGTATGAAATGAGACATCTTTGAAAAACGGTTCACTACCACAAAGATTGAATCCTTCCCTCGTTGGGTCCTAGGCAACCCTACAATAAAATCGATAGTTAGATCAAACCAAGGTCCCTCAAGAATAAGGAGAGGAGTGTAAAGGCCATAGGGATTTACCTTTGACTTGGCATTTTTACATTTTAAGCATCTATCATAGTGTGCCTTAACGTGTGTGCTCATGTGTGGCTAATAAAAATGTTATTGTAATATCCCTAAGGTCTTGGATACACAAAAGTGTCCCATAAGCCCTCCCTCATGGGCTTCCTTGACCAATAGCTCTCTAATGGAGCAATGAGGGATGCACAATTTATCTCCTTTAAAGAGAAACCCCTCATGCCTATAGAATCCTGATAAGTGAATCAAGCATGTGGCCAGGGTGCAGCGGAAATAAATGGATTCCCTCCCTTGTTATAATCGTTTTGCGAAAACACGAATCAAGGCATAAAAGGTATTAAAACGAAAGGTCGTACCTTATTAGGATTACAAACGAGGCAAGAGTAGCCACGTCTCTATTGGTATCCACGCCAACAGCCGGACTAGGAAACCCTCCTCAACTCTGCTAGTAGCCTTAGAAAGTAAGAAGCGATTGCTCATGTGTATCCGGGGTAGTGCATCTTATGCTCTATTTATAGAGTGGTGGCTAGGGTTTTACCCCCTCACTCACTTAACCCTCACACTTGTGGGCCTGGCCCATTATGTTATAATTCTAATTAAATTAAATTAGAATTATTATCCTTTCCTAGTGGCTTGTTGTATGCGTGTGACCCAATAGGCTTTTAATATTTGGTTATAATATTAAAATAAAACCCTTTTATATTAATATCATAAATAGTGAGCGGTATCTAACAACACATTACTATCCAAATATTGAGATTATCAATAACTTTGATAAATCCTATTTTATGACAATAATTTATATGATTTGTCCCTTTGTCCAAATATCTAATTGAACATAAGGGCATGGATTGTGTCAACCTTGTATAGTTCAATTTATGTTTTCTTGATCCCCAAGTAGATTGTACAAAAAATAAATATCTCATATTTATCCTCCTGAGCATGGCCATGCATTTTGCAGTCTCACTTTATCAAGAGGCCTACAGATATAACTCATGTTACATAGGAGGGACAAATCCCATCTAGGGCACTCACATTCCACCACACAATTTATTACATGTCCAAAAACCAACTTTATGATTACCCTGTTACAGGTAACGTTTGATGATAATTAAAACATATAATGCCTTATGTAGGAATCGTAGTGATTTCAGGTCGAAGGACTTTATATAACATATATCAATTTAAGAAACGGTCATGACACTTATGTAACAATCCATGCAACATTCTTAAGGTGGGTCTGTCCAGTACATCATTACTCTTAATGTGCACCTATGTGAGAACATGATATCTCATATCCATGATCTGTGAGATGTGATCATCGATGAACTCACATACTAGTCTAAATGCATCTTTGTCCTAAGATGATACTTGACTAGGGACTATTTAAGAATAGTTCTTCATAAGATCTCACGATCAAGTCATCCACTTGATTTCTTATGAAGTTTAAGTTTACCATTCTAAGGACAATAATTATATTCTAAAATAATAAGTTGCCTTTATAAAATAATAATATGATACAAGTGATGGATGTTCAAAAACATATAAGTCTCTAGTGCATATTCCTAACAATCTCCCACTTGTACTAGAGACATTCAGACATAACCATTATGCCTAATGATCTAGTGTGCCCTTCATGCTTCTGTTGCACAAGGGGTTTAATGGGTTTGTAACAGCGACTTTTTCTTGCTTCAAACTTTTCTAGCTCATAGCGCCACCATTAAAAAAAAACACATAACCTGATTGCGATCTTCAATCATCTTTGTCGGTTTGGAAGCTAGCATCAGTGTAACCCTTTACAAGTAGCTCTTCCTCACCTCCATATATCAAGAATGAATCCTCAGTTCTTCTCAAGTACTTAAGGATGTTCTTGACTGTTGTCTAGTGATCTTCACCGAGATCAAACTGGTATCTGCTAGTTATGCTTAGAGCATATGATATGTCTGGTCGAGTAGATAACATGGGATACATGATAGACCCTATAGCAGATGCATAAGGAATCTTACTCATGCGATCTCTCTCTCCATTACTGGAAGGAGATTGAGCCTTAGATAGGCTTATACCATGTTACATAGGCAAAAGTCCTTTTATCAGAATCTTGCGTGTTAAAACCATTTTAACACCTTGTCTATGCATGTACTTCGATTCAGGCCAAGTAATCTTTCAGATCTATCTCTATAGATCTTGATACCTAACACATAGGTTGCTTCGAAAAAATCTTTCATAGTAAAATAACTTCCCAACCAAATCTTTACAGACTGAAGGGTAGGAATGTCATTTCCTATGAAGAGTATGTCATCTACATACAAAACCAGAAAAATAACTATATTGTCACTAACGATTTTGTAGACACAAGGTTCATCCTTATTTTTAATGAAACCAAACTGCTTTACAACTTCATCAAAATGAAGATTCCAGCTTCTAGAGGCTTGCTTTAATCCATAAATGGATCGTGGCTACTTGCATACCTTTCCAGTATTTCAGATATAACAAAAACTTCAGGTTGTGTCATATACACATCTTCAAGAAGGCTCCTATTTAGGAAAGTTGTCTTGATACCCATTTTCCAGATTCCATAATCATGGTAAACTGCAACAGCAAGCATGATCCGAACAGATTTAAGCATGGCAACTGGGGAAAAAGGTTTCATCATAGTCTATACTATGAATTTGCATGAAACCCTTTAGCCACCAACCGTGCTTTAAAGGTAGTTACGTTACCATCCATGTTAGTTTTCCTCTTTGAAAACCCACTTGCACCCTATGGGTTTTATCCTTTTGGGTGGCTCAATCAAGGTCCATACCTTGTTAGTGTACATGGAATCCATTCCAGATCTCATGGCATCAAGCCATTTCTCAGATTCTGGACTCAAAAGAGTTTCTTGGTAACTCATTGGGTCATCTTGATCCATTAGCAATACACCGCCTTCCTGAAACACATGGAACCCATATCTCTCAGGTTGGTGACGTACCTTGTCTGACCTACACAAGTCTTGTGCTACTTGAGTAGATGGCTCCACAACACTTTGTGGTATCTGCTCTTGTTCCATTATTGGCTCATTGCTACTCAGTGGTACTTGAATTTCTTCAAGTTCTACTTTCCTCCCACTCATTTTCTTAGAAACAGATTCCTTCTCTAAGAATACAGCAGTCCTAGCGACAAACATTTTGCCTTCGCTAGGATTATAGATCAGTTTCTTTTGGGTATCCCACAAATAAGCACTTATCTGATTTGGGTCCTAGCTTATCTGAGATTTGGCATTTCACATAAGCTTCACAACCCTAAATCTTTCATAAAAGACATACTAGGTCTTTTCCCAGTCCATATCTCATATGGTGTCTTTATGACAGCCTTAGATGGAACACGGTTTAGTGTGAAGGCTACTGTTAATAAAGCATGACCCAAAAAGGAGTCGGGGAGATCAGTATGACTCATCATAGATCGAACCATATCTGATAGAGTTCGATTTCTCCTTTTTGAAACTTCCTTCCATTGAGGTGTTCCAGGAGGAGTGAGTTGAGACGTTATCCCACACTCTCTTAGATAGTTATCAAATGTTGGCTTAAGTATTCTCCACCTCGATCTTATCAAAGTGTTTTAATAGTCTTGCCAAGTTGGTTTTATACTCCATTCTTAAATTCCTTGAACTCTTCAAAGGACTCAGATATGTGTTTCATCAAATACACAAATCCATATCTGCTGAAATCATCAGTAGAAGTGATGAAGTACTGAAAACCTCCTCTAGCAATTGTGCCCATGGGCGCATATACATCACTATGTATGAGGCAAAGAAGATCACCGGCCCTTTCACCCTTTTCCGGTGAATGGGGTTTTGGTCATCTTCCCAAATAAATAAGACTCACATGTCTCAATTGATTCAAAATCAAATGAATCCAAATAACCATCTTGGTGGAGTTTGGATATGCATTTCTCATTTATGTGGTCTAAGCAACAATGCCAAAGATAAGTCGGGTTCAAACCATTTATTTTGACCCTTGTCTTATAGATAGGCACTTCCATGTCAAGAACATATTGTTCAACTTTGCACAACCATATCATTCAAATAAATTGAATTGTTCTTTATAAAAACACTCTTTTCTAAACAAGAAACGGAATTAAAATTTCCACTAATGGTAGGCACAAAATAACAATTATTTAGTTCAATAACTAGTCCAGTTGGCAAAGTTAAATAATAGGTTCATACGACTAAGGTAGCAACTTTTGCTCCTTTTCCCACACGTAGGTCAACTTCTCCTTTAGCCAATGACCTACTCCTTTTAGATCCTACACATTCACACAAATGTGAGATCCACATCCAGTATCCAATACCTAAGGTGCAGTAGTAGGTAAATTGACTTCTATAACATAGATAAGTGAAGCGGAAGTCTCACTTCCCTTCTTGATCTCCTCCAGGTACTTTGCACAGTTTCTCTTCCAATGTCCTGATTGGCCACGGTGGAACCACTTTCCTTCCTTAGTTATCCCGCTCATAGGTTTCAAGAATTTCTTCTTGCCCTTGCCCTTTCCAGGTAGGACCATCAATATGGCCTTCCCTTTACCTTTATTAATGCTTTGCTCAGCTGTTCTTAACATGCTTAGCAATTCTGGCAGTGGTTTGTCAAATTCATTCATGTTGTAGTTCATGATGAATTGACTATAGTTGTTCGGCAACGATTGCAGGACAAGATCAGTGGCCAACTCTTGACCTAATGGGAATCCAAGCCTTTCCAGGTTTTCAATGTACCCAATTGTTTTGAGTACATGAGCACCAACAGGGGTTCCCTCTGCCAGTCAACATTGATAAAGTGCTTCTGAGACTTCAAATCGTTCAAGCCTAGCTTGTCCTTGATAAAGTCTCTTTAAGTGGACAATCATATTGTACGCCTCCATGTTCTCATGTTGTTTTCAGCATTCATGGTAGCAAGCATAAGGCAACCTACATCGAGAACAACATCCAGATGCTTTCTAAAAGCATCCTTGTCAGCTTTCGAAGCATTTGTAACGGGTGTTTCAGGAATAGATCCTTCCAGGACAAACAGCCTTTTCTCATGCCTAAGGACAATCCTTAGGTCTCTATACCAGTCTAGAAAGTTAATTCTTAGACAGTTTGTCCTTCCCAAGGACTGATCGCAGTAAAAGATTATTTGTTGTGTTCAAAATTATGCACGTAAGTATCATATAACAAATATATTTAATAAGGTCTTTAAATAAATATGTCTCCCACTATTTTGATTCAAAACAAGTACCCTCAATATAAAGAATAAAAAGAAATCCCATCACTAGATTTTCTAGTGGGCCAAGATCCATATTTCACTTATTTTTAAGTCAGCTTTAGCTGATCGCTTAAGAAAAGGTTATTTAGGTAGGAATACACTTCCAATTGCATCGCATACAACTCTTGGACAGTCAGGTGAATAACTCTTATTCTAATTCATCTTATGAAATAATGCCTAACTTAGTGCCTCTAGGTTTTTCAATCTTATTGAATATACCTAGTTAAGTCAAAGCCCAATGTTTGACAGTTGGATATTACTTTTTATCCCATCGCGCCTCACTAAAATAGATAAAGGTACACTGCTTTAGCAGACCCACACTGATATGAACCTTGAGGTTCTATTTTTATGGACCTTAGAAAATTCTGATTAAAATTCAATACTTTCCTTGATGAACACTTTTCTAGACTTTTCAATATTTTTCTTTCTTTTTTTTCTTTTTTGATACGTTCTTTTTCTTTTTGATACTTTCTTTTTCTTTTCTTTTCTTTTTGATGTACGCAAGCAATAAAAATAAGAATTGTAAAGGAAAGATAACAAGAATATAACCAATAGCAAATGTATCCTAATGAGGCTTGAAAATTAAATCACATAAAATTCAAGAACACGTATAGGAGAACTATGAAATTGATCAAGACAGATGAAATAGAAGATATAAGAAAACAGATAAATGGACGTCACACTTTCATGAATTGAAAGATAAGTCCATGAAGATGTTCACACAAAGGTATATGAACCTTTGATAACCTTCACTCTTGACTAGCAAGAAAATTAGAGAAAATCACTCTCTCAAGTAAGAAAATCACTTTCTAAATTTGCAGCAATTTTGCATAAAACTTTCATTCTCCTTTGTGCATGCATGATGCATGTATTTATAGGGTTTTACAAGGTTAAGAAGGCCATGCAGCCAGCTACATTTCTCACGCCCTAAAGACCCCAAAATACCCCTCAAATAAAATTCCATGCAACCTTACACAATTAACTAGGAATTAAAACAATTAAGCAAAATAAACTCTACTAAACTAGGCTTATTTGGCCGCATCCTTGGACCAGATTCATGGGCAAATGGAACCTCCATTTGTAACTTACAAACAGGGCTTAATTTAGCTAATAAATCAGCCATGTGTGGCCGCCCAAAATAGCCATGAGTCTTCATGAGTTGGCTGCCAACTTCATTGCTATTCATGCTCCAATTCAATGGCTTTGGAACTCTTTGATGGCTCTTTAATCAGCAGAATTCTGCACATGTTTCACGCCTATTTTGCTGACTCATGAAGCTCCATGTAGCTCAAAACTTGGCCAGATTCATGCACTAGGACAGCCCCCTTCCAACGGCTAGAAACATGAAGTTTAATGCTATTACATTCATGTTTTGTAACCCCCCAAGTAGGAAACATAACCACCCAAACCATTAAGCCTATTGTCTTGTAACTTCTCTAATATTATTGAAACAAATTAAAAATAGAATTTAGCAAAATAAAGAAAGAAATGGCCGCCCCACATGCATCCTATGTGGCTGCCCATTATGCTTCATCAATGCTGGAAAGTGCTTCAAGTAACAGTTGCATTAAATGCAATTGATGCTTCATCAATAAAGCCATCTTCTTCATTAATAGAACTGTCCTCTTCAACTTGGATGCAATTAATGAACTTAGGACTTCCATTAATGTTTTGCATGGGTTGAGCTTGGACTTCTTTAATGATGACTTGTAGTGCCTCCTTAGCCTTCCTAGCTTGTGCCCTTGTCATGGGCCCACCCAACTTGTTGACTGCTTGGTTGATGTCCACATCACACACTTTAATCGACTCTAGCCTTGACGAGTGTCATACATTGGAAGGCAAATCATGACTTAATATTTTCTTTGAGGGATTTGATCACTTTAATTTTATATATTCATTGTTAAATCATTTAACATACAAGCATGCATCTCATACAAATACATGATATGGTTATGGCCTCCTAAAAACCAATACAAAATTATATCAACTATATAATCTTATATATAATCTTGAGCTCTCCAAATCTCCCACTAAATCCATGCTCCATGTCCTCCCGGTTACATTACATAACAAGAAGAAACCTCGTTTAACATACGAGGGGATAGAGATGAGAAAAGAATTACAAAAGGAATATAGGAGGTAAGGCATGACACGTAGGTCGTATTTAGATTAAAACAACTAAGGCCATAACCAATCATCATGCAAACGAGTGATATAATAAGATGTATATATTAAGCGAGGTTGGATTACGCACGTACAAAATAAAACATTACGCAGTGTCTCAAAACAAAAAACTGGATTTGATAAACACTCAACCAATCATCAATAAGTGTCTCACATCAAACGAATACTTCACGAATTGATAAACGAGTAAGTCCCTTGTATCATTTGAATACGCTCTTGTCAGCAAATTGATAAGTGGCATGTTTATCGCAGCCAATATTTGAGTCAAGACATGGTTTCAACAATTGAACCCTTTGATGCCCAAGACATGAACTCTTTCATGTTCCTTGGGACCCTCCAATATTAGAACATATAAACATATATATACATCGCACATAAAACAATCAATAAAGGGAATAAAATAAACTGATTCTGAAAGCTGCGTTTCACTTGCGCTTTACCTGCGCTTCACCTGCGCTACAGCGTAGGTGAAGCGCAAGTATCAGAATCAAAATACGTAAACTGCGCTTCAGTCTGCGCTGCAGCGTAGGTTGCAGCCTAGATATCAGCGTTATGTTTTTCAGCAGAAAAACAACAAACAAATCATAATCTTCACAAGATTAAAAGCCTAAAACGTGTTTATCGCAAACCAAAGCTCTGATACCAATTGATAAGTGAATCAAGCATGTGGTCAGGCTGCAGCGGAAATAAATGGATTCCCTCCCTTGTTATAATCGTTTTGCGAAAACATGAATCAAGGCATAAAAGGTATTAAAACGAAAGGTCGTACCTTATTAGGATTACAAACGAAGCAAGAGTAGCCACGTCTCTATTGGTATCCACGCCAACAGCCGGACTAGGAAACCCTCATCAGCTCTACTAGTAGCCTTAGAAAGTAAGAAGTGATTGCTCATGTGTATCTGGGGTAGTGCATCTTATGCTCTATTTATAGAGTGGTGGCTAGGGTTTTACCCCCTCACTCACTTAACCCTCACACTTATGGGTCTGGCCTATTATGTTATAATTCTAATTAAATTAAATTAGAATTATTATCCTTTCCTAGTGGCTTGTTGTATGCGTGTGACCCAATAGGCTTTTAATATTTGGTTATAATATTAAAATAAAACCCTTTTTATATTTAATATCATAAATAGTGAGCGGTATCTAGCAACACATCACTATCCAAATATTGAGATTATCAATAACTTTGATAAATCCTATTTTATGATAATAATTTATATGATTTGTCCCTTTGTCCAAATATCTAATTGAACACAAGGGCATGGATTGTGTCAACCTTGTATAGTTCAATTTATGTTTTCTTGATCCCCAAGTAGATTGTACAGAAAATAAATATCTCATATTTATCCTCCTGAGCATGGCCATGCATTTTGAAGTCTCACTTTATCAAGAGGCCTACAGATATAACTCATGTTACATAGGAGGGACAAATCCCATCTAGGGCACTCACATTCCACCACACAATTTATTACATGTGCAAAAACCAACTTTATGATTACCCTGTTACAGGTAACATTTGATGATAATTAAAACATATAATGCCTTATATAGGAATCGTAGTGATTTCAGGTCGAAGGACTTCATATAACATCTATCAATTTAAGAAACGGTCATGACACTTATGTAACAATCCATGTAACTTTCTTAAGGTGGGTCTGTCCAGTACATCATTACTCTTAATGTGCACCTATGTGAGAACATGATATCTCATATCCATGATCTGTGAGATGTGATTATCGATGAACTCACATACTAGTCCAAATGCATCTTTGTCCTAAGATGATACTTGACTAGGGACTATTTAAGAATAGTTCTTCATAAGATCTCACGATCAAGTCATCCACTTGATTTCTTATGAAGTTTAAGTTTACCATTCTAAGGACAATAATTATATTCTAAAAGAATAAGTTGCCTTTATAAAATAATAATATGATACAAGTGATGGATGTTCAAAAACATATAAGTCTCTAGTGTATATTCCTAACAAATCCATCATTTGTTATTGTTTCACAAGCTTTATATTTTTCAGCAAAGAAGGAATCATGCACATATAAACCTTTTAGTTTCTCAAATCCAAGAAGTTTTGCATCTAAGGTAGCTAATAAGCTATACCTCCTTGAAAGCGCATCAGCCACTATGTTGGCTTTGCCTTTCTTATACTTAATGACATAGGGAAATTGTTCAAGAAATTCAACCCATTTTGCATGCCTTTTATTAAGTTTCCCTTGGCCTTTGATATACCTTAAGAATTCATGATCACTATGTAACACAAATTCTTTAGGTAGGAGGTAAGATTGACATATTTGAAGTGCCCTCACCAAAGCATAAAATTCTTTATCATAGGTGAGGTAATTCAACATTGCACCTTTGAGCTTTTCACTAAAGTAGGCTATATGGTGCCCATTTTGCATTAAAACAGCTCCTATACCTATATTAGATGCATCATATTCAATCTCGAAGGATTATAAAAAATCTAGAAGTCCTAAAATGGGAGCTTGCATGAGTTTCTCTTTCAGTTTTTGGAAAGCATCCTCTTGTGCCTTCTCCCAATTGAAACCCGCATTTTTCTTAACCACTTCATTGAGGGGGGGAAGCTATTGTGCTAAAGTCTTTGACAAACCTCCTATAGAAGCATGCCAAACCATGGAAACTCCTCACATCTCCCATGGATTTTGGGGTAGGCCATTCTTTAATGGCTTTGATTTTCTCTTCATCTACTTGTACCCCTTGTGAACTAATGACATAGCCTAAGAATGTGACACTCTCTTTATAGAAAACACATTTTCCAAGGTTGGCAAATAAGTGTTCCTTTCTTAGAGCCTCAAGTACATTTCCAAGGTGATCGAGGTGTTCTTCATAGCTTTTACTATAGACAAGTATATCATCAAAATAAACCACTACAAACTTGCCTAAGAAAGCTCGAAGTACATGATTCATTAATCTCATAAATGTACTTGGTGCATTAGTCAAGCCAAAAGGCATGACTAGCCATTCATATAGTCCATACTTTGTTTTGAATGCTATGACACCCTCATACCCCAAACTCTTATATATCAACGAAGCGGAAAAATTAGTAAAATAATGCAGCACACTGGGTAAAAAGGTTCACATTCCTCATCGTTTGAAACGTCAAATAATCTTAAAGTCAGCTTAATTAAAATAATAATAATAATATTCAATGGTTTTTGAAACAGCGGAATCTCAAATGACAATATTAAAATATCCTACTAGCCATGCAAGGTACTTAAACAGTTCACAAATCTCTCCCTAATTAAAAAAAACATAAAATAAAAATCCCCATGATATGCCCTGATGTCACATGTATCAGAGCGACACTCCCTTTACTCAATACTCGATACCAGCTGTATCATCATCATCACCTGAAATTAACCACAGTAACAGTGAGGAAAGGAACACCAACTCATACATACACATAGGGGCTACCCCATCCTCACCACACATAGCACAACATCAAGTTCAATCACATAATCATTCATCATAATCTCATCACATCGTATTCATCAATAAATCATCATATAATAACTCATCAATATATTCATCATACTATATAACTCACACATCATATTTCACCAAGAAAGCACATCTCTACTCTCAACACATAATATTCATATCATCAATAATTCTCATATCATCACCATATCAATTAATTTCATCATTAATGCAATGCATGCTCATTTATCATGCACACTAAACTCATCAACACCTCCTAAGGTTTATGACTTGGAACTCCACACAATGGACGCACCTCATCAATCTCCCTAGTTGTTACCAATGATGTCTACCGTTAAACACCACACAGGCCGGTAGGTTGTACCCCCTCGTTGGGCCCGCACAACTCATTCGACCCTAGGTTGCACCCCCTCGTTGGGCCAATACAATCCTAAGTTGCACCCCTTCGTTGGGCCCGTGCATCGAATGTCCATCATGGTCACTACACCCCCTCAGTGTAGTACACCTGAGTTGTACCCCCTCGTTGGGCCCGCAATAATCAGTTATCAGGATACACCCCTTTGTTGGGCCCGTGCACCTGATGTACAAGCTCAAGGCATATACGACATCAAATCAATTCTCATATGCTCAATGCACGATCAACATCACATAGTTCATATACATTATCATCATCATCAATCGTCTTTAGTCATCATTAATCATCATAATATCATCAAACATCATCATAATAATCATCATAAATATTACAAGGCATCATCATTCATCATCAACATAGTCATCAAGTATATCATCAATCATCATCAAAATAAACATCTATCATCAAGGACACACTCATATCATCATAATCACACTAAAATCAAGGTATAACAATCACCTTCAAACATTAAGATCATCAAAACCACTCTGGAAAACTCATCAAAATTACATCAAAACAGAAATCTGCGATCTGCGCTTCACCTTGCGCTACAGCGCAAGTTGCAGCGCAGATTCCAGAGAGCCGCGCTTCACTTTGTGCTGCAGCGCAAGTGTCGCAGAACGCGATTGTCCTGCGTTTTTGCCCCTTTTGAACCCTTTTCTTCAATCCCTACTCAATCCTCAATGTTAATACATCAATTATACATGTTTATATCAATCAAACTCAACAAAAACACTAATCTTTACACATATTTTCACAATCATTCATCATAATCCCCAAATCATCAAATCCCTATCTACCCCTTTCGCTATTTTCGCTATCCTCTTCAACTTCAATCAAGAATTCATCAAGATTCATAAAATCAATCATCACTCAACAGTTTTCATCATACCATACTCAACATACTCATATATCAAATCAAATTTAAATGTCTTAGAGGGTCTTATGGTTGCCCTCACTACCCAAACACACCCACATGCACATACAAGCAGTAGCCCCCCCCCCCCCCGTTACCTTGGAGTGAAGGTCGAACCGCAACAATCTTTGATTCTTGGTTCTTGATTCTTGATCAATCTGCAGCAACCCTCTCTTGAGACGTAGTTTGTCCCCTCCTTGGCTCTTCGCTCTCTGACGATTTGAAAAATAAGGATTAGGGTGAACTAATAACCCTTCCTTACTAAAATGCCTATATGGGCTAGGGCCCATCCTCAACCCCCTTATCTTCTTTTTAAATTTGAACTAGCTTTATGGATAAAACTACTCATAATATTAATTCTATTATTCATTTATTTATTTCCTCTACTTTATTAATTTAATTAAATTTTATTCTACTTAATAAAATTCAGGATGTTACAAATGCCATTTTCCATTCATCCCCTTCCTTGATTCGAATTTGATGGTAGTCACTTTTTAAATCTATAGTTGAAAAGATGCAGGCTCCATGTAATTCATCAAGTAAATCATCCAATCGAGGAATGGGATGACGATATTTGACTGTTATGTTGTTAACAACACAGTAGTCAGTACACATTCTCCAAGTACCATCTTTCTTTGGTACAATGAGAACAGGAACAGCACAAGGACTAAGAGACTCTTTAACCCAACCCTTACTAATTAATTCCCCTACTTGCCTTTGTATTTCTTGGGTTTCAATTGGATTAGTCCTATAAGCTGGCCTATTTGGTAAAACAGCATCGGGCACTAAGTCTATTTGATGCTTTATTCCTCTAAGAGGTGGTAACCCACTTGGAATTTCCTTTGGGAAAATGTCCCCAAATTCTTCCAACAATTCTTTTATGCTTTGAGGAATGTCAAGATCTCCCAATGGATCCTTCTCTTCCTCTTCTTCGTTGGTTTCCTTACCAAGGAGTAAGAACCAAGGTTCTTCTTTGGACATTTCTTTCTTTAACTTATTTTCCTTTACCATTAAAATCTTTTTTACCTCCTTTTCTAGTTCCTTTTCTACTTGTTTAGGTTGTTATTCCTTTTTCCTTTTCTATTAACCCCATAAGTTGGACTTGGTCTTTCCTAACTTCTCCTGAGGTCATACGCATGAGTGTGAATTTTATCCCTTGGTGGCAGAACCTATAGGTATTGGCAAACCCACCATATTTTACCTTTCTCTCATATTGCCAAGGTCTTCCCAATAGGATGTGTGAGGCTTCTAAGGGTATAACATCAAAGGTCATTTCATCTTTGTAGTCCCCTATGTTAAACCTTATTCTCACTTGCATATCCACCATAATTTCTTCCTCATCACTCACCCATTGAAGTATATAAGGTTCTGGATGTGGGGTAGTAGGTAAGTTTATCTTATTAACTAACCTAAGGCTAGCTAAGTTGCTACTACTTCCTCCATCTATGATCACTAAACATACCTTATCTTCAATGTGACACCTAGTGTGGAATAGGTTCTCTCTTTGGCTCTCTTTTTAACCCAAAGGTGTTTCTAAGGCTTTTCTAAACAACATGGTTGTGCTTTCCCCTTGCCTCCTTCCTTCCATTCTCCTAGATTGATTTTAGTCTTAAAGTTTTTATGGACCTTTCCACTCAACTTAGTGTTTACACTCAATGGAATGCAACACTCGTGTATGTCACTCTTTTTAGGCTTTTTCTATAATGAAAACACTCTTGCCTCTTCTACTCAAGGTTGGATTGATCTTGCAAAGACCAACAGTGAGACTTAATCTTAACCCTTCCCAAATAGAATTGCACGAGCAAAAGAAAATAGCTATTGAAAGGAATAGGAATTGCCTAAGACAAAATAAGGAATTGATATTGACAAACAAGAAAAGCAGGCACTCAAGAAAGCTTATACACAAGAATGGAATACAAACAAGACAAGACAAAAGAAATTGCAAAGAGAATTGTTTTCAATAAGTTTTTGAAAAAGAGTTGCCAAACAATCAGTTTTGGGAAAACAACTATTACAACTCAAAAATACTATATACAATGAAATGAAGTGAAAAATTACAATACAATGTCAATTGTATTGTTAGGCTTTCTTTTTGTTGTTTTCTCTATTTTTTTGAATTTTTTTATTTTTTTGGTGTCTTTTTGACTTTTTCGTTGTTGACTTTTGCACCCTTTTTGCTTTTTGTATTTTTTTGGCTATGTATTTTTTTTTAATTCTTTTTGCTTCTTTTCTTTTTCTTTTCTTTTTGCCCCAACAGAAAATTACAGAAATTTGTACAAAATTACAAAAAATAGAAATCTACCTAAAATATTTTTTTCAAGATTTTTGAATTACAACTAGTCCAAAACGGCACCAGAAAACAAAACAGATAAGCTAAATTCTAAAAACTGTAAATTACAACGGTATGGCAACCTGATTCAAAAAAATTCCAAAAAAATTGCTTAGCACTTCCTTGTTGATCATACAAACACAAAACGGTGTTGAAAACGTGTTTGGTTCAATTTTAAGATGAGAATTAAATTTTGAAGGAAAATCAACAATTGGAATTTATTGATTTTCTTCCAATTTTATGAACCAAAAAGTAGCCTAACGGTGAGCGTTTTGTATAATCAAACAGGGAAAGTCCAAGATAGAGATAGCAGTCAATTCAAATTTGCAATCAGAATGTCAAACAGACAAACAGAACAGGAGTAGAAAATTGAACAAAATAGTGCCAAAAAAATGCGCAAAAATGGCAAAAATAAGGAAGAAAATTGCGCAAAATTAAATGACAAAAAAGTAAATGGGGATACTGAATTAAAAGGATGGGGAGGACATAAAGTAAATGACAGAATGTAAATGGCAGAAAGTAGAGGGGATGACAAAAATTAAAAGGATGAGGAGGACACAAAGTAAATGGCAGAAATTAAAAGGATGGGGAGGACAGAAAGTAAATGGCAAAATGTAAAGGGGATGGAAGAAATTAAAAGGATGGGGAGAAGCTGAAATTAAATGGCGGAAAATTAAAAGCGTAAAGTAAAGAGATGAGTATATGAACAATTGATATGGGGATGAACAATTAAGAGGTGGAATGGGGAGAAAATGTAGGTAAACGATCTTTGGAAAATGAAGACAACAATGCCTCCACTTACCACACTCCACCACAAACAACAATTATAGCAGTTAATTTGCAAGAATCACTCAAGAACAAGTATGAGCAATTAGAAGAGGTAATTCATCAAACACTTATTGGGTGGTATTTAGCGCACCAAAAGCCCCACTAATTCACACAATTGCAAGCAATTTAAGCAAGCTGACAGCAGCAGAAAGGCACCTCGGGCCTGAGAATAGTTCAGAGTCCAAATTACAAATGAAATAGATGAAGAATTACACAAGTTTTTGGGTAAAAATTCTGCACCAAGACAGCCCAAGTGCAGCGGCCAAACAATTTGCTCAATCAATCAAAGCTCTAATGACCAATTGATAGCAGGAAGGTTACAGATCTAGAATTGAGCAAAAACAACCGGTTAGTATTGAAAATTCAAGTAAAAACACGGCTGGACAGAAAGCAGTATAGAGCAAGAAACCAAAGGAAAATGAGAGAAAATGAAAGAAAAAGTGGAAGAGAAAGAGATGGTTTGGACTCCACTGGACCAGGCAACCTCCACAACAGATAAGTCCCAGTGTTAGACACCACTGATCCAGGAGAATCAGATAAGTCTCTGGTTGGTTTGAGCAAAAACCACCAAGCCTTCTCTACTCACACTTGAGGAGGAAATTGGGCAGAATGCCTTTACTATTCACCAAAGTTATGAAATGCAAGAGAGGGGTCTCCCTATTTATAGGGGAAAGGGGCGGCCAAAAGGAGAGGAAAATGGGGGAAAATAAAAGATGGGTGAAAAAGCTCTCCTAATGGGATTTGAACCATGATCCCAACGCTAAGTGGCTAAGCTAACTCCTAAGCCATTAAACTTACTAATGTAGCGCCCAACTAGGAAGAAAAATAAAGAAATTACAAAAAAATAAAAGAAAAACAAGAGTGTTCTAGTCTAGGGTGGTACATAAGACCATGTGTCCTATTCCAGGATCAAGGGTGTCCTTCTGTAGGGTAGTGGTGTCCTTCTGTAGGGTGATGTCCCTAAAAATGTAGGTCGCCAACTTCCCCATGTCTTCCTTGAGCTTCTTAGGTCGCCCTCTAATCATGGGGCCACTGAGGTCTCTGATTGCATCAGTAGGTGACTCCTGTGCTATGCTATCAATCTCTTTTCTTAACCAAAATTAATAGACTAAAATAAGAATTAGTGTTGGGTCGAATCAAACTTGAAGCCAATACGTCAAGAACAAATTTCCCAATCACTTCTTTATGGCTATGAGGATGCCTATAGGGACGAATATTGGGAATCAGAGCTCCTTCCTTCAATACAATCGCATGGTCACATTCCCTCTTGGGTGGTAAAGTGGCACTCTCCTTGAACAAATGCCTTAATTCCGATAATAGCTCTTTCAAACTTTCAGGGGCCTCTTCTATAAAATTAAGGGATTCTCCATATTAATCATATTCATCATCCCCAACTCAACATAAAAAGTTTTTACCTCACTCCTTAACTCCTTTCTAAGGGTTTTAAGGATGCCACGGTTCTGGATAATGTAGTATCTCTCTTAATTTCAATGACTCGACCATTCTGTTGAACCTCTATTGAGTGTTGCCACAAATATGTCGAGAACTTGTCTAAACTTTTTATCCAATCATATCCAAGAATTACATCAACCCCTACCAATTCTAATAGGAAGAAATCCTGCACTATCTTCAAATTTGGCAACTGCAACTCCACCCCCTACAAACTCCTTGGCTTCTCAACCTCTAACCATTCCCAACCTCCACAAGATACCCCTTAGTCTCCTCTACTAGAATATTTCATCTCCTCAATTAGACTCGGTGACAAAAAATTATGAGAAGCACCTAAGTCCACCATAACTATAACCTTCTTCCCCGTTATTGTTCCCCATAACTTTAGGGATTTTTTTGAAGTCATCCCAGTGATGCTAATCACATGTAAATGCATATTCATATGCCCCTCCATTTCCTTTTTCTCACCTTGACTATTCCCATCTTCTTCCTCCACCTCGCCTAATAGAATCACATGAAGTTGCTGAAGGTAATCAAGCATGTGGTCAGGGTGCAGCGGAATAAATGGATTCCCTCCCTTGTTATGATCGTTAATGCGAAAACACGAATTAAGGCATAAAAGGCATGAAACATAATGACATACCTTATAAAGATTGTAAACGAGGCAATAGCAACCACGTCTCTAAAGGTGTCCACGCCAACAGCCGAACTAGGAAACCCTCCTCAACTCTACTAGTAGTGTTTAGAGAGTATGAGCAACTACTCGTGTGTCTAGGATAATGCATCTCATGCTCTATTTATAGAGTGGTGGTCAGGGTTTTACCCTTCACTCACTTATCCCTAACACATATGGGTCTGACCCATTAGGTTATAATTCTAATCAAATTAGAATTGTTATCTTTTCCTAACTGCTTGTTGTATGCGTGTGACCCAATAGGCTTTTAATATTTGGTTATGATATTAAATAAAATCCTTTTATATTTAATATCATAAATAGTGAGTGGTATCTAGCAATACATCACTACTACCCAAATATTGAGATTATCAACAACTTTGACGAATCCTATTTATGATAATAATTTATATGATCTGTCCCTTTGTCCAAATATCTAATTAAACACAAGGGCATGGAATGTGTCAACCTTGTATAGTTCAATTTATGTTTTCTTGATACCCAAGTAGACTGTACAGAAAATAAACATCTCATGTTTATCCACCTGAGCATGGCCATGCATTTTACAGTCTCACTTTATCAAGAGGCCTACAGATATAACTCCTGTTACATAGGAGGGACAAATCCCATCTAGGTCACTTACATTCCTCCACATAATTTATTATATGTCGAAATACCAACTTTATGATCACCTTGTTACAGGTAACGTTTGATGATATTTAAAACATATAATTCCTTATGTAGGAATCGTAGTGATTTCAGGTCAAAGGACTTCATATAATATTTATCAATGTAAGAAACGTTCATGACACTTATGTAACAATCCATGCAATATTCTTACGGTGGGTCAGTCCAGTAAACTATTAATCTTAATATGTACTTATGTGAGCACATGATATCTCATATCCATGATCCGTGAGATGTGATCATCAACGAACTCACATACTAGTCTAAATGCATCTTTTTGCCCTAAGATGATTCTTGACCAGGGACTATTTTAAGAATAGTTCTTCATAAGATCTCACGATCAAGTCATCTACTTGATTTCTTATGAAGTTTAAGCTTATTATTCTAAGGACAATAATTATATTCTAAAAGAATTAATAAATGAATTGCATTTATAAAATAATAATATGATACAAGTGATGGATGTTCAAAATAAAACATATAAGTCTCTAGTGCATACACTAACAGTTGCTTGTTCACATGGCCATGAGTGTAAGGTTCATCACACCTGAAACACAAACCGCTTCGTATCCTATCATTTTCTTCCTCCTCTGTCAAGTTTTTTAAGCTTCGTCCTCTTTTATTGGAACTAGCAGCACTTATTTCTCCCGAGTTTCCCCCTACATGGTTGGGCTCTCCTCGGTTTCACCCGAATGAGAGAAAGTGGGCTTATGAAAAAAAATCTTATTAGAGGTAACCCTTGAGAATTCTTGGGCCCCAAATCTTCTTCTAGTCCAAACCAATATTAGTGGAGCAGAGTAGGGATGGGAATAGGCTAAGCCGAGCTAGGATTTCCAAGGCTTGAGTCTGACCTGCACCTTAAATCCATGACCTGACTCTGGCTTGTTACCTGATATAGGCTTTATTTTATGGTCTGAGTCTGGCCTATTTAAAGCCTGACAAGGCCTGAAAGCCTGTTTAAAAAGCCTATTTTATAGTAAGGTACTTGAATATATATATATATATCATAAGCATATATATGAATAGACTTATAGGTTCAAGTTTTTAACATACTTAAATGTTTATACAAGCTAATAAGTATATAATTATAAGGAAAAGTAATAACAAATCTTTATAATAATAATAATAATAGCAATATAAAAAATATTAGTATTTTATTTATATTTAGTTAAATAGACCGGCCTGATAGGCTCAAAGGTTTTTTCGATAGCCTGGAGCCTGGCCTATTTTGCTATATAGGCTTTTGAAAAAGCCTTGACCTGCTCTATTTAATAAATTGGCTTAGCCTGACCTGGAACAGATATAGGCAGGGTAGTAGGCCCTGACGAGTGGCCTGACCTGTTCCCACCCCTAGAGCAGACCCACCCGTTCGAGTCACCAACCCAAATGAGTGGCCTAGTAAGCGATTCCTTTCTTCCATCTTTTGTGCCATCTTCGTCAACATTGGTAAATCCCCTAAGCTAATGATCCTTACCTCCGCCTCCACCCCGTCCTTCAAACCATTCATGAAAGCTCCCTTCATGAATTCCTCGTCTGCAAATCGGAGAAGAGCTGAAAAAAGTTTGAATGCTCACAATACTTTGTGACCGTCCCCTTTGTCGCCACAATACTGCTTGCCGAAAAATCGGCCAGGTCATTGTCGACACTCGCGATTCCCACCATTGAAACCAATTCAGCCCCCGTCCTTCTACACAGACCACCGTCGTATTAAATGTATCCTTAATATAATTCAAAACTTTTATATGTAATATATACCTTTGATGAACACAATAGCATGGAAATGATGGTGTAGTTGTTGGGTAACAAACAACACACCTTTTTCAATGAATGATACTACCTGTAGACATGCCAATCGATTAGTATTTGAAAACTATGGAGTTAAATAATCTATTAACAAATGTGAATGTATCTTGGTCCAACAGTAATTCTTTCATATTTCATAATATATTGTTTCACAATATATTAGACTTCAATGGTTTTGAATGTCTACTTATAATAAATCACTTCCTCATAGTAATTGATTAATATATTTGTCTATAAGTGTGTATTGATGAAGAATAATTGTTTACCTATTTTGTACAACCTTCGGTCCTATATATAAGAAACATTGTACTAAAATCATCAAGACCAAGGAAATGCATTGGAATTTGTTAGTGGTAATTAATAGTGCCATAAATTTAATTTTTTCTCAAAAATATCCTTAGTATTAAATGAGTAAATGAGTGGGTATCTCTTTAACTACTCCCAATAAATTAAGGATGTATAAGACACTCCCCTGGTCCTATTTATAAGAAAATTTTTAAGGTGGGTCTGGGTCCTTTTTATAAGAATCTTTTCAGATTGTCTCATCCATTAATTATTCTTTGACAAAAATACCACATTAGTGGAGGTAGGTGAATAATAATTAATGGAGATAGTATGACACAATAGAATAGTTTAAATAGAAAGAGAAAGATAATGGGTCTCAATAAATTCAATGGTAGTTTAGAAAATATGATACACATTCATGATAAACTTATTGTAATCAACTAAATTAACTAACTTCCTTAATCCATGTGAAGTAGTCAAAGGTTCTTATAAGAGTGTGTTTGACAATGCCAATAAGCTAGCTACTAGCTTATTTGACTAGCTTATAAGCTAGTTTGACCAACTCAAAAGTGTTTGGTAAGGTACTTTAAGTAGCTTATTTAGGAGCTCCTAACTTATAAGTTACAAGCTATCTTAGCTAGCTTGTAGCTTATAGCTTATTTAATTTTTCTTCCATCATTATCCCTTATATTTTAATACAATTCTCTTATTATTCTTAATTTCATTTACCTATTATTGAAATGGCGATTGAAGTCAATTGAAATGGCCATTTCACTAGCTTAATTTGTTGTGTTTTGCGTTCATTATTTGGCGCAATTTCATATAACATAACCATATGCTACTGGAAGTAAAAGAAAAGTAATGAAAATTATGGACTTGCAAATTATTTGTACAGAAGAAAGATTCTCAGACACACTTATAAAATCTCACCATCTAAATAAATTCTCAATTTACATATCTACCATTACCTCTGGTTTTGTTTTGTTTTAATATTTTTTCCTTTGAATCTGGTTATATGTAACAAATTAACATAAAAATTCATAGTTTAAAAAATTATGAATTAATTCATAATAACATTATTACTTAATTATATATCATGTCTAAATTAATTTTAGTTTATTAAAACAACAAATTAACATAAACATTCATAGTTTAGATATATATACATAATAAGTAATTATTAAAAATTACTAATTAAGTAAATTGTTATTTTCTTTTTACTATTTTATGAAATTGTTTTTATATTATATTATTTGTTTATTAATTTCACTATTTATTTTAATGTTTAATTAAATATTTTATCACTAAAAAGTTTAAAAAGAATTTAATTATTTCTTAAAAAATTTTAAAATTATAATTACATAATAATATATTTTTGTTTAGAAACACAAATAGAATTTATATAATAAAACTTATGTAGTTATGTCCTTTATGTCATTTTATATTTACTAACTAGCTTATCAGCTAGTTTTACTGAACACTTCTAATTCAATAAGCTAGCTTATCAGCTCGGAGCTTATAAGCTAGGAGCTTATCAGCTAGCAGCTAGCTTATCAGTTAGTTTTGTCAAACACACTGATGAGAATCTGAGGGGGGTGGATTCGTTTTACGGATCTATCTAGGGTTGGAATGCTCATAAATAAGAAATTTGGGAAATTGTTTAAAACGAGAAAATGGAAAAAGATAAGAAGATGGAATGGAAATTGATAGACGTCACACTTCCAAGGATGGAAGATAAGCCTAAGAGTTTAACACACAAAGGGATGAACGACCTTTGATAAACTCAATTCTTGAATAACAAGACACACCAGAGAATCAAACTCTCAATTTTATAAATTCTGAATTCCAACTTAGAATTTCTTGCATGCATGTACATGGCTATTTATAGTCCTTACAAACCAAGTCAAATAGGGCATGTATTCAGCCATGCAACTCCACGCCTATTTCTTCCTAAAATGCCCTCCATGTAACTTTCATGCAATCCTATTTAATCCTACTAAAAATCATTAAACTTGGACGTTTATACTACTAGAAAAATTCAGCCAATATTTTTCACATGTGGCCGCACATTTACATGATTTTCATAACAACTAACAAGGAATAAATTGGCTCTTGATTTAGTCTTGAAGTAGCCGCTCCATATGGAAGACAAAACAGCCCAAAGATTAATTGCTTGTTGCTCCATCAATTTGTAACCTCCATGTGATGAATGCTAGCCGCCCCTTTTAAGTCTGGTAATCAACTCTTGAATGCCAATTTATTTTGTAACTCCCTTGTCTTCTTTGACTCTTAATTCAGCCTTCGTTTCTTTTAAGTGGCCGCCCCATGTGATGAAAATTGTTCAGCCATTTATTTAATTTTAATGTAAACAAGAAACAAAAATTCAGCAACTCCTTCTCCTTGACCGCCCCACCTTGGTCGCCCCCCTTTCCTCAAGGTTGGATTCACATCACACACCCTACATAGGACCAGAGGGAATATTTAGCAATTAATGCAACTAAAAATAGTACTACCTCTGGTCCTATATATAAGAAACATTGTACTAAAATCATCAAGACCAAAGAAATGCATTGAAATCTGTTAGTGGTAATTAATAGTGCCATGAATTTAATTTTTTCTCAAAAATACCCTTAGTATTAAATGAATAAATAAGTGGGTATCTCTCTAACTACTCACAATAAATTAAGGGCATATAAGGTATTTAAAAATTAATGCAACTAAAATAATACTATGTTTTTTATATATATGACCAAAAAAAATTTCATTTTTGTTTCTTATATATAGGACCGGAGGTAGTACTATATATGTTTCTTATATATAGGTCCAAAAATATTTTCATTTTATTTCTTATATATAGGACTAATGGTAATAATTGATTATTTAAGTGTATGTTGGGATAAAAAATTCTTTGGAACTCTTTATTAATCAATTATTGACCCAAGATAATTGATTATTAACAATAGTAATGGGTTTGCACTAAGAAATTATAATAATCGATAAAGGTAGAGATGTATTTGACCATTTACTGTGTGGGCTCATCCGATGTTGCATAATATATATATTAAGCAAGTGCATGGTTAATCAATATTAGCATTCTTATTTTAAAAATGTAGAAAAAAAAATCATCAATATAAGGGTAAACTTGTCTTTAACGATACTTATTTTCTTTTCTTACATTTTTTCATTCAGCCAAACAAGTTGAGAGAAATTTTATGTTTTCTTATTTTTTATTTTTTCTTCATTCAAACAAAGAACCAAAGTCCTTCTATTTTGTCTTTAAGCACTATCATATAACATGAAACAGTTACCCATGAAATAAACAAAGCAATTCTTTTAGAGAAATAATATTTATACAACAAATTCATATGTAACAACTCATACAATATACTTTTTCTTTCTATCTCTTTCCATCATATTACTTATCACCAGTGAAGGACACAGAAATTTCAAATTGTGGGGACAACATATATACAAATTAATTTGTCATATCAATAATATAATATGATACTATCAAAAGTATAAACATACATGATAATTTTTCCCTAGGAGATTTTGTATTTTAGAAACATTCAATGATGTTCTCATTAGTGTCTAATGATCTCTTGCTATTTTCATGGTTAAAAATTTAAGTGACAACAAAGTGATTATCATAAAATGGAGGAATGGAAATTATATATATATATATATATATAGAGAGAGAGAGAGAGAGATTAATTATTATGCATTGTCAGTGTAAAAAAAATTATACCTACATCCAATAATGTGTTATCACACCATTTAATGGATATGACACATTATGCATTTTTAAACTCATTAAATGATGTGTAAATACATTATTGGATGATTGTGTAATTTTTTTTACACTAATAGTATATAATTATTACATCACCTATTATATATCGCGCTTTTTTTTCTCTCTATCTCTCTCCATATTGTATATACTTTTGAGTCTCAAATATATTATTAAATGATTAATAATGTTTAAGTATCATAATCTTGAGTTTTAATGATTAACAATTTTGGTTAAGTTTCCTGAAAGAAGAAATAAATACTCTTAAAGACTTTCTGTGTTTTCAGCAACCTTCTGAAGGAGCAACTCTCTGAAGTTATGCAACCTCTGATGTGGTGCAACCTTCTAAAGTAAGGTACCTGCTGAAGGATCAGGTCCTGCTAAATCTTGTGAACCTTCTGAAGTCGAGAAATATCGTACTGAAAATTTGTATCTTCTTGGAAATGAGTTTCTTTGATGATCCCTTTTGAAGACTCAAGTCTTTCATAGCTTTCTGCCAGCTGTCTGCACACTCCGCCTTCTGGCAAGGCAAAACAGAAGTTTTTTTGGCATATTTCAAATCACTGTTCACGGAAAAGGTAGTTCCTGCTGCAAAAGTACATCTTGCTCAAAAAAGTTGAGTCAGCGCTGCTGTCACCTACTCCTGTTGTGCCTGCTCCTACAAGCTATCAAAGGTTTGTGTCTCAGTGGGAAGAAGGCTATTTCACAACGGGATTTTAAGAGAAGTCTAACCGATCTAAAGATCCTTCTCTCTATAAATACAAGACCTAATGCAAAGAAAAAAGAAGAGAGGAGACATAGTATCAAGCCAAAATGTTGTCAAATTATATGCTACAAACTCTCTGATTTATTGTACATCAAATTGCATTTATCCTGAGTCTTACTCAGTTACCGTGTAAAAGTTTGTTCCAGTTTAAGTTAGGAAATAATTTTGGTTTAGTAACTTAAACAAATTTCTTTGAAAACACTTTCAAGTGTCTGAGAGCCTGGAGAGGCTTGGTGGAAGAAAGAATACTTGTTTTTGAGCCTGGAGAGGCTTGTGGTAAAATAATACTTGGTTTAGCCTAGAGAGGCTTGTCTGTAAAAGAATATTTGTTGTTGTAGAGCCTGAAGAGGCTTAACTGTAAAAGAATACTTGTAATCTCTAAGATTAGTGGAAAATCTATAGTTGATTGGCTTTGGGACTGGACGTAGCTCACAGTGGAAGTGAGTGAACCAGTATAAATCTTTGGCTAAGTGTTCTCTTATCCTTATCTCTTTATATTTGGTTTATACTAACTTGGAGGGTTCTATGTATATTGTTTTATAACGTTGAAATTGAAATTTAAACCAAACTTATTTAAAAACAAGTTTGCAAACTGTTTTATTCGACCTGATGAAGTTGCTTCAGCAAGTACTAAAACTTCCAATTTCAGCAAGTTGCTAAAACTTCTTTGTGAAAAGTTCTGCTTGTTAAAGGTTTTCCAAAATCAGTTTGAAAATTATAAAACACTATTTAACCCCCCTTCTAGTGTTTCCTGTGATTTCTACATATACAACTGTTGGGGAGAAATTTACAAATTTTACTAAGTTATTACAATAATGGTATCTTCGATTTCGATGTATACAATGAAACATTTGAAAAGCTTATTGGGAATCGAAAGACTCTAACTTAGTGAAGTTTGGAATTTATATTTTGAATTCAAAATGTAAGGCATCATGTTATATGTATTAAAAAAGAATACAAGTTTCTGATTAAGTGCCTATTCAAATTCGAAAAGTATTTTGAATGCGAAGGAGAGGAAAACGAGTTCTATATTAGAAAGTCTGAAGTATAAAGAGATAACGAAATACTTCTTCTATTCATGTACAAATGGTGTTCGAATTACATTACAGATTCGAATTGGAAAATACAAAATAAATACAAAAAAAAGTACATGAAGTTAAAAGCTATTCTAAATCTCAGAGAACTTGACTCTTGTGTTCCTAGGTCTTCAGGGAACTTGACTCTGTCTTCCTGTTCTTCATCTGACCCTACCTGCCTTCATTTGACCCTCCTCGTCCTTCTTCTTCTTCCACAGGCTTTGATTAAACCAACAGGGCAAGGGCATTGTGCAGCTATGATCAAATGGCCCTGTGATTCAATTCAAAGTGAGAAAGATGGGGTGAAGACGAATTGAAATAAAATTTGGCTATTACGTTCACCCAAGAAAATCCCTATAAAGGATTGAAGAAGCTTATAGCTTTGGCTATTCCGTCGACCTCATCAAAGATGAAATCAAGATAGATCAGGTTGGACGCAATAGCCAAAGGAAGAAACTTCTTCATTTTGAACAAAGAAAGAAATGAAGAAGAACGTCAAAACCAAGGAGTATTTATACTAATAGGATTGGACGGTGCCATCAATGTTCTTGCAGAATGGTTCCAATCAGTTTCAAGGTCAAATCAACGTGTGGTCGGTGTCAAGTTCAGCATTGAATTGACCAATCAGGATTTTAAACACGTGAAACTTAAGGAAAATTAATCGGTCAATATTTGGTTAAGTTTCCTGATATAAGTTGATAGTTAATCAAAATCGAATCTGGTTCGATTTTGAAAGAAGTCCAATAACTTAGCATAATTCACGAAGGCAGAAGCAGTTACTGGAAGTCATTTCGAAGGAAATTTGAATTTCAAATGGAGCGGTTATTGGAAGATTGTTCAGAGAGCGTTCAAATTTCAAATAAGCAGTTAGTGAACGTTGTTGTTTGAAGACAGGTGTCAAAATCTCAAGCAATCAGTTATTGAGAGATGAAGATGGTTGCTGATTTGAACGCGTGACATACTTAGAAATTTGACACGTAATCTAGGCCTAGAAACGTGTCAAAATCTGGTTAAGTGTCTGTAGGATAGAGTCTATAAATAGGTCAAAATCTGATGTAACAAAGGTTGGATTTTCATTTACTGAAACTTCTCTGAACACCCAAACGTCTAATATCGAAAATGACTCAGTGGTTTACTAAGGAGAGTGCCCAGTATGTGTATCCATACCAACTTTCAATTTATGTCATTTAGCATTTTGGCATTTTCTTTTCTTTGATTTACATTTCTGTTCTTTACATTCTTGCAATTTTTCTTTTCTTTGTTACTTTCTGCATTTACTTTTTTGCAAGTTTTTCTTTTCTTTTATTTAAATTCTGGACTTTCAATTCCTGCACTTTGTCCTTCAAATCTTCATCTCTTTGAAATTCTGTTTATTCTTCAAACTGATTTTCGAAGTTATTTTCTTTTAGAAAACAAGTGATTCAAAATTCTTTTATTCTTTGAATACAATTTCTGAGTAAACCTGATTTTAAAAGAACCTTTAGAGGATTCAGATTCTAGTCCTAGATTGTACTTTCAGAATCAAGAGAGTTTTCGATTTCAATTGAAAATTTTTAACAACAAACAAATTGGCACGCCCAGTGGGACTAAGTGCTAAATTAGTTTTAGAAAGTGTATGATCTTGAGAAGTGGTAGAACCATTTCTAATTCAATGGAAAATAATAACAAAAACAGAAACACTTCAGAAAATGCCACTGCAAACACTTCTGCAAATCAAGGAAGTCCTACAAACCAGAGGAATAACAATGAATCTGTTAATAATTATGAAACCAATGGAGTGGAAAATAATAATAATTTGAACCGTGATCAAAGTGATCCACCATTGAACACCACTCAGGCTGAAGATCCTTTGAGGACTCAGGCTATGAGTACAATTCCACCATCAAATGGGGGCATACCGGTTACAAATGCAAGTGCCAGGCCTCCCCCATTATATGGACTTCCCTTTGGTTGTGTTCCTCCTGTTCAAGGAACAGCCCCAGTCACGTACGCAAGTACAACGACATCTGCATTCAATCATGCTGTTCTTCAAACTTAGGCGTTTTTTGAACTGGTTTTTCTGGATTGAATTCTGGGTAGATTTCGAATTCATTGACGAATACTGCTTTGAATTCGATTAGACAACAAGTGGACGAAAGTAACCATGAAATGGTTAATATGTTGTCTACTCAATTGACAACAGTGATAAATCCACTTATTGAAAACACTAATCAAATTATAATACATTGGCTAGGCAAATGGCTAGGATTGATGATGTATTCAACGCACCCCCAGACCTTGAAAACCAACAATATGTTAATGTTGGCCTTGATCAAAACCAAATCAGAATCTTGGGAATAATAATGGCCCAAGGGAGAATAATTAACATTGTTCTTCGAGAGCCTGCTCAAAATGAAAATGTTCAGCCATTTGTTTTGAATAGGAATCAAAATGTTGATGAGGTTTTAGAAAGAATAAGGCAAAACAATATTGGGGGAGAACAAAATATAGCAAATATAGTTGAATTAGTGTTGAATAGACATGGATTGATGTAGGTCAAGCCACTAGACCACGTTTCGTTTCTCCATTGATACCTTATGTGTTGCAAACTGAATTACCAAGGGGATGGAAAGTCCCAAAATTCACTAAGTTTGCAGGAGAAGCTAATGAATCCACTGTTGAACATATTGCAAGGTATCATGTAGAATGTGGGCACTTAGCTAATAATGAAGAGTTGAAAATGAAATATTTTCCAAGTTCCCTAACTAAGAATGCTTTTACATGGTTTACAACCTTGGCTCCTGGTTCGATTCATACTTGGAACCAGTTAGAAAGACAATTTCATGAACAATTCTTTAGAGCTGAAACGAAAGTTAGTCTTATGGATTTGGTTACAGTTAGACGAACTTCAGATGAATCTGTTGAAGACTATTTAAATAGATTTAGACAAATGAGGGCTAGATGTCTTGTACCAATTCCTGAAAATGAATTAATTAAAATTGCAGCAGGGGGATTTGACTATTCAATTCAAAAGAAACTAGTTAATCAGCAATTGAGAGATATGGCCCAATTGGCTGAAAGAGTTAGGCAAATTGAGCAGTTAAAACTTGAAAAAGAAAAACAAAGGAAGCTCGAAAAGATAGGAAGAAGAGATAAAATTGCCTATGTTGAGGTTAATGAAAACTTTAGTGATGAAAACTCAGATTTCGAAGAAAACGAAATTGATGTTGCTGAGTTAAAACCAAGGACCTCCTTATGCATGTTCATTCCTTAGACCATATAATAGTTCAGGGAACCAAAATTTACAAAGTAAATATCCCAAAAGACATATGGTTTCGACATATCAAAAGCTGAACAAATTTTTGATATATTAGTAAAGGATAAACAAATTATCCTTAGTGAAGATCATAAATTCCCTCTTTCAAACAAAGAAAAGGAAAGAAATATTGTAAGTTTCACAATGCATTTGGACATTAGACTAACAATTGTATTCGTTTCAGGGATCTCATTCAAGAAGCCATTCAAGAAGGTATATTGAAATTCGAAGAAGAGAAACAAAAAATGGCAATGAAGGTTGATACTGATCCTTTGAATGTTAATGCCAGTTATGTTGATACTGTTGAAATCAATATGGTAGGAGCTGAACCTGCTATAGATTTAAAGACAGCAATTGACATTGCAATAGAGGAGTTTGAGAAAGAAGTGAAAGATATCTTTCCAAAGAGTGAAGAGACTTTGGTTGATTTTATGCTTCGAAAGAAAAAGGAAAATGTTGATGTTTCCCTTTGTCCTCGTTGTAATGTAGTCTTTGATCAATCAGTGGCCAAATCTTTTGAGTCATCTGGAATCAAGAAGCATTATCAGCAAACTTTAAATCAAAGGTTTCAGAAAACAGCAAAACCTGTCTCGAATATTGAGGTTTGGAAACCTTCTTTTCAAAAGAAATATGAAGTTAACAAAGTATCACCTCCCATGTTCCATAAGCCTAAATCATATGTGCCTCCCTTCGAACGTTCCTCTAATAAGTGGATTCGAGTGACGGACAGTCAAGAATACCGTCAAAATCCACAAGTATTTAGACAGTATAATAACTCCTTTAATGGAAAGTCTTTTATGACTAAGACACAATGGAGGAGAAACCAACGTTATAGAAAGGCAAGCAATGGAACAAGGGGGGCAGTACTTCAAATTTTTCAGAGAATTTGAATGCCAAGAATGCACAATTGATTCAAGTGCAAGGGCTTCTAGTCAACCTACATATTCCCATATCTTGCAAAAAGATAAGTTAAGTATTGTCCCAAAGAAAAATATTTTGGTTGAAGAAGACTTACTTACTGATGACTTTGAAACTGGATTCCCAGATAGAATTGAAGATATTTGTGGTGTAGTTTCGATTCTACCTGCAGAGTTCGAAAAGGAGTATGAAGAAGTTTTGGAGGATGATTTCATAGAAGATGAATCATCAGAGCCACAGACTTATTATACTTGTTTATCAACATAGGCTGTTTTAAACAAGATTCAGCAGTGTTTGATAGACCTTATATTGGAATGGTGTCTCACATAAAACCTTTATTAATTCAGGCTCAAATCGCAGGAGTCATTGTAAGTAAAGTATTGGTTGATGGTGGAGCGGCAATCAATTATTGCCAAGCTCTTTGTTGAAAAAATCAACAAAAAGAAGTGCGATTTGATGCCACATAATATGATCATTACTGATTTTAGTGGGAAGACGTCAAAATCTGAAGGACTATTGTGTTTTAATGTAATATTGGTTCAGTCAAAAGGCCCCACTATTTTTGTGGTTGTTCCGTCGAAGGCAAATTATAATGTGCTTCTTGGAGAGAGAATGGATACATGGTGTAGGAGCAGTTCCTTCGACTGTTCATCAAAAATTATGCTTATGGAATGATGATGGCATTCCAGAGTATGTTGAAGCTGATCAAACATATTACAAGGTTGAAGCAGACACAGTCAATGCAAGAAACTGTTGAAAAATGGATAATGAATCAAACACCTTATACAAATGAAAGTGTGGCTTTGTTCCTGGTAAGATTCCACACAAGGCGTTTTTCAATGTTGAATATGGGTTGATCATTCAAAGTGCAACTGGTCCTTCTGGGACCACCCTCTACTTTTGGATGGATTTCAAAAGAAGAGTAATTTCGAGCTTCATTGCTCGAACCTCAGCATATACTATTGAGAGGAAGTTTGAAGCGGCTTTAGAGGCCGCAGATTATAGAACGGTCTTCGAGACCGGACTTAATGTTAGTCAAGAATTCGAAAAGAATTTTGAAACGGCTTCAGTAGCCATACAAGATGCTGAATGTATAAGTATAGAAAATTCAAACATGAGATTCGAAGAGGAAAAAGTATCTTTTGAAGACTTGATTGTATCTATGATGATACTCCTTTTGGGTTCGAAAGAGCTTTATCTCGTGGAATTGAAAAGATGGAGGCATAAGATCCTCTTGAAGAAGTAAATTTGGGTGATGTTAAGGACCCAAGGCCAACTTTTGTAAGTAAAATCTATCAGAAGATTTTAATCGAAGTTGGTTGAATTACTTAGAGAATATAAAGAATGCTTTGCATGGGATTATCACGAGATGTCTGGTCTAAGTAAAGAGCTTGTTGAACACAAATTGCCTACGTTTCCTGATAGGAACCTGTGAAGCAAGCACCTCAAAGATTTGCACCTGAAATTATATTGAAGATCAAAAGTGAAATCGAGAGGTTATTAAAGGCTAAATTCATATCGAACTACCAGGTATGTTGACTGGATTTCAAAATATAGTACCAGTTGTTAAGAAAATGGTTCTTTGAAAGTTTGCTTAGATTTTAGAGATTTGAATAAAGCAACTCCTAAAGATGAATATCCTATGCCAGTAGCTGACATGTTAATAGATTCAGCAGCAGGGTAATGAAATACTAAGTATGTTAGATGGTTATTCAGGATATAACCAATTTTTATTGCTGAAGAGGATATTTCGAAAACTGATTTTCGATGTCCCGGCGCAATAGGCACTTATGAATGGGTAATGATGCCTTTTGGACTTAAAAATGTTGGTGCTACTTATCAAAGAGCCATGAATTCTATCTTTCATGATTTAATAGGTAGATTCATGCAAGTTTATATTGATGATGTAGTTGTAAAATCCACATCAAAAAATGATCATCTTTCGAATTTGAAAGAATGAGAATGCATAAATTAAAGATGAACCCTATTAAATGTGCCTTTGGTGCATCCGCAGGTAATTTTCTAGGTTTCTTGGTTCACCAGAAAGGATATGAGATTGATAAAAATAAAGCAAAGACAATTTGATTTACCCACGCAAGATTATTACAACTTGATGTTGGATGAATTAAATGAATTGGATGAGTTTAGATTAAGAGCCTTAGAAAATATCATCATACAAAAGAACAAGTATCTCGAATTTACAATCGTAAATTAAAAGTTAAGACTTTTGATGAAGGAGATCTTGTTTGGAAATTGATATTACATGTTGATAAAAAATCTAAACGATTTGGAAAATGGTCTCCGAATTGGGAAGGACCATTCGAAGTTGAAAAAGTATTTTCGAATAATGCATATTCAATTCGAGAGTTATCAGGTGAAGATCGAATTATAAGTATAACCGAAAATACTTGAAACAATACACACCAACTTTGCATGAAATTAAGATTATTTAAAGTATTCAAGTTAATTGGTGACTCCAAAGCATCAATTAGAAAGTGTTTTACAAAAAGTAGAAATAAAGCAAAGTTAAAAAGGGAGGATTCTTTTTCATGGGCTCATAGACTTGATTCTGATCTTCATATTGTTATGCTAAGACTTTATCCCTTTGATCAATGCTAGCCAGAAGCTCATTCGATTTCACCAGCTCACTTGAAACATACTTCACCCCATCAAGGAGCTCGAGCTTTCTCTTTTCGAGTTTGGACATTGAAGTCTTGCAATTGTTCTCCTCTGAGATCAGAATCTTGTCATCTTCTTGAAGCTTCTTGATTTGCTCTTCAATTTTCTTACGTTGTTCTACGACGGAAGATAGTTGAACATTTAGAGTCCCCATACTTTCTTGAAGTTTTGACATTTTGGTCCTAGAATCCTTTAATTTTTCCAACATATCCTCATTATCAACCCGGATTTCAGAAGCTTTTGCAGAGTTGGATTGATGCTCTCTCAAAATATCTGTAACTTTAACATAGATGTTTTTGAAAGCATCCAATCCTTTGAGTGTTGAGCCAACAGGTTATTTTGTCGAGCATAAATTGCCTCAAGCTTTTTCTGTACCTTGTACTGATATTAACCATCTTTTCGAAATAATTCGAGGAAATCATCAAGGAATATCAGGTTTCTCAAACCTTCAATCAAATCCTCAACCGATTCAGTGGTGGGTTGATAAGACCTAGAGTCTGAATGAGCAGAGGACATTGAACCCTCACTAGTCAAAGGTCGAGGACAACAAAAGGATTTTCATCTAATACATTCAAGCATTCTTTCAAGCTTGAAGGGGTTGGAGATTTATTAGAAGAGCAAGGCTTAGCTTCTGAAGTATTCAAAAGAGTGGTTTGATGAGTAGCAGTCATTTCACTTTGAATTTCAGAAGGATTCTCAGGAACGATAGTTTCTTGAATGGAGTCGAAGGGATGTCAACTTTTGATTGATCTTGAGGGGGATCCTTGGTCAAAGATGTTGCTTTAGTCAGATTTTCTGTTTCATTCTCTTTCGACTGAGAAGACTCAGGATTAGACTATTTCTCAACTTTATCCTTTGGACCTGGTTCAACCCTTTCCATGTTAGTACCTTGGATATCATCTTCCTCTTCCTTTTCTTCTTTCGGTTCTGATTCTTTTTTAGGACTTTCATCTTCTGGTTGAGATCCTGGAGGAGAACTCACACTTTGTTCTTTATCTTCATTTTCTTCTTTTGAAGATTTCTCCTGATCAGATTTGTCAGTTGCAGTCTGTTCAGCTGCTGATTTTGAAGATGAAGTTATAGTTTGAACCTGTAATCAAAGAGATGTTTGAATCAGAATCATTTAAAAGAGTTTATAATGTTAAGGAAGGAATTCGAAGATTCCACCTCAATGCCTTCTGGTATTAACATTTTTTTTTGGCCTTGGCCTCTTAGGAGCAACATGTTTCACTCGAAGGGCATAATATTTTCTAGCCACCTATTCGAGATGAAAGGATGGATGAATGATTGAATTAAATCATGTAATGGAGATTAGAAAACTTTAAGAGATGATTACCCGAGAAGCTCCAGCTTTCTTCTTCTTTATAACCTTCGTAGACCCAGTCTCAACGGGTTTAGATTTTCGAGAAAGCTTGAGGTCTGCATCATCTTCATCTTGATCCATCTCATCAGAAAGTTCTTTGCCTTTGAACTTCTTGAATCAGAACGTGCTTTTGATCTTCTTTCAGCACAAGGATTAGAAGTTGGAGGAGGAGAACTAGAGAATCATTTTCTGATGGAGAGTCTTTCTTAAGCTTTGAGAAACAAAAGATTCAATCAGAATTTAACATAAATATTTGTTAAGAAAATAAGTTAGAAATGCTAACTACCTTTGGGTCACTAGGGGGTAACAGATTCTGAAGTTTCTTGAACTTGTTTTCTCTTGATTCCTCCAGCAGAAGAACCTGGTTTAACCTTTTAGCCTTCGAGACTTCAGGAGAAACAGAAGGCTATATAAAAATATAAAGGTTAGAATGATTCAGATGAGAAATAGTTTTGAACAAAAAATATTTTGAATAAAACTATTCAAAATCGAAATCACCTTCGATTTTCTTTTCTTGCTCGATTGTTCTCCACCAGATTCATTTTCCTGACTGGTATTTGTTTTTTGATCTGAATAAGACAAAAACAATAAAGATTCAATATATAATTATTGAAATTTAGATTGGAGATTAATGGTAATAAAACAAAAAGCAATGATGTTTTTACCTTTGTCTTTCTTCTTCGAGATTTCCTTCTTAGGTGGAGGTGTCGTCCTACTAAAACATGTAGCCAAAGGTACTTGAATGGAAGAGTAATAGGATGACCACCAATCCATGAAAGATATTGTGTTGTAGAAGGATGGTTCGAATGAACAAGGAGTAAGGGTAGGACTGATATCAGAAAAATGATTGGCTAAATCATTCATTTGCTTCGATCCCAGAAATAGCTCGTCCTCGAATGATATCATCAGAATAACGGCTCATAAGGGTAGGAAGAAGCTAAGAAAGACCAAATTGTCTTGCCACTAAGTTTGGTTGATAAGAATATGCTTTCATATCCTTCATCGAAAAGCCAAAGAAGAGGACACCCCAAGTCAAAAACTCTTCCCAAACATCAAGGCTTTCAGCTTGATTACCAGAGGAATCACAAGGGAATTTCCTTATGAACCAGTTTGGTCCACGGGATCGAGAAGCAAATGAAGCAAGAGAAGATTTGTGTTTATCAAGGCCAAGGAAAAGAGAAAAATAGTGTTTGAATAAAGCAAGGGGGTCTTTCTTCCAAGAAGAGGGAGTATAATAAGACAATCGAAATCCCTCAATTGAATTAGGTACTTTAGAATTTTTTGGCTCCACACTTGAAAAATTCTCTTTAAAAATGGCATTGAGCCATAGTTGAAGAAGCCAAAAAGGACCACTCAAAACCTTCAATGGTTCTAACTTCCTTAGAGTCAGAACAGCCTCATTCAAACAGTCATAAAGGCTACCCAGAAGGAAACGACTGAAATTGATTCGAATTTTGCTTTGGGATAAAGCAATGGCAAGACTCAAAAGGGCTTTTGGAATTTGGATAGAACGGAAACATAAGACAAAACCAGAGAGCCAAAGCATTAAGAAAGCTATGTGTTTAGTTCGAGACACTGGACCAACAACTTTATTGTTATTTTGAATGAAAAGAGCATGGGTGAATTTGGTCCAGTTTGGCTCTGAGTCTTTGTCTATTACAAAATCTGAAGGGATAAAAACATCACCCTCAGGCTTAACACCTACTATGGCAGCTAAATCAAAAGAGTGGGTGTGATCATACCATAAGGTAAGTGAAAACTATGAGTGTTTGTATCCCAAAAGAAACATGCAGTTATTAAGAGTACAGGATCATATGAAAGCTCATATCTACTTAACTGAATCAAATCGAAAATTCCCAGTTCTTTCCAATGATTCCCTTTACTACTCTCAATTCTATCTAACCAGTCTAAATAAGCCTGTTTTTTAACAGGAGGAACGGTTCTAAAAATAGAGGGTAGATTGTTCAAAAATCTGTTCGAACGGGATCTTGAAAAGCAAGAAGCTTTTCTTCAGGAGGACAAGGGAAGAAACTAGTGTACCTATTGAGTCTTGTTGGTCGAAAATAAGGCCCCAGAAAACAATAGTCTTTGTTTTGAATGGTGAAAGGTATGAGAGATTGATTTCTCCATATAGGAAGACGCTCAGAATCTTCCTCTGGTTCAGGAACATAATTGATGTTGTCCAAGCCCACCAAAGTTCCATTGATAAAAGCCTTTGGGATTGGCTCAGAACGTTCAGAAGTTCCTTGAGAAGCCATTTCAAGATTCCTGAAATGTTAAGAAAATCAGAAATTGAAGTTGAAGACTTAGTCAGAGAAAGACATGTCAGGGAGGAATAGAATAATCCTCAAAGAATTGAAAGATTCAAAGAGAAAAGTGTTCATTTGTGAGAAAGACTATTCATTTCAACAGATTAACAGCAATGACTGAACGAAAATGGTTTCTTGAGTACAAGATCCAACATTTAGAGCAAAAGATTTTAGTTGCTCAAAGAGTAAATGTTCTTTGCAAATGTCAAAAAAGGCTACAATGAAAGGTGTGACTAAGATCAAGAATGAAAATAAAATAGAGTTTGTGAAGTCTTACCTTGAAAAGATGAAGCTTGGAGTTGCAGAAATCAAAACGGAAAAGCAATGTGAAGAGGACGACGAACAGTAGAACGCGCGAGCAGAAAGAGAGAAAAAGCTTGCTTGCAGTTGTGAGGCAAGAGGAAAACGTGAAGCTATTGGTAATTGTTCATATTCCTTTATATAGTTGGAAGTGAGTGGGCTCAGTCAGTTACATAAAAGTGGTAACTTCAATTTAAAAAAAAAGTGGCGTGCAGTAATGAGCTAATAATAAAAAAAACTGTTGTTACCAGTTTTGGAACTATTCAAAACGAAGATGAATGTTGAATTGAAAGAAGTTATGTTTTTCAATGATTTCCTCATGAATCATTAAAATATTAGTTTCTCCTGAAGTTTGTATATTCCACGAAACTAATATTTTAAGGGGGAATCTGTTGGGGAGAAATTTACAAATTTTACTAAGTTATTACAATAATGGTATCTTCGATTTCAATGTATACAATGAAAGATTTGAAAAGCTTATTGGGAATCGAAAGACTCTAACTTAGTGAAGTTTGGAATTTATATTTTGAATTCGAAACGTAAGGCATCCTGTTATATGTATTCAAAAAGAATACAAGTTTCTGATTAAGTGCCTATTTGAATTCGAAAAGTCTTTTGAATGTAGAGGAGAGGAAAAGGAGTTCTATATTAGAAAGTCTGAAGTATAAAGAGATAACGAAATACTTCTTCTATTCATGTACAAATGGTGTTCGAATTACATTACAGATTCGAATTGGATAATACAAAAGAAATACAAAAAAAAGTACATGAAGTTAAAAGCTATTCTAAATCTTCAGAGAACTTGACTCATGTGTTCCTGGGTCTTCAGGGAACTTGACTCTGTCTCCCTGTTCTTCATCTGACCCTATCTGTCCTTCATTTAACCCTCCTCGTCCTTCTTCTTCTTCCACAGGCTTTGATTGAACCAACAGGGCAAGGGCATTGTGCAGCTATGATCAAATGGCCTTGCGATTCAATTCAAAAGTGAGAAAGAAGGGCTGAAGACGAATTGAAATAAAATTTGGCTATTACGTTCAACCCAAGAAAATTCCTATAAAGGATTGAAGAAGCTTATAGCTTTGGCTATTCCGTCAACCTCATCAAAGATGAAATCAAGATAGATCAGGTTGGACGCAATAGCCAAAGGAAGAAACTTTTTCATTTTGAACAAAGAAAGAAATGAAGAAGAACGTCAAAGCCAAGGAGTATTTATACTAATAGGATTGGACGGTGCCATCAATGTGCTTGCAGAATGGTCCAATCAGTTTCAAGTCAAATCCACGTGTGGTCGGTGGTCAAGTTCAGCATTGAATTGACCAATCAGGATTTTAAACGTGAAACATAATGAAAATTAATCAGTCAGTATTTGGTTAAATTTCCTGATATAAGTTGATAGTTAATCAAAATCGAAATCAGGTTTGATTTTGAAAGAAGTCCAATAACTTAGCAGAATTCACGAAGGCAGAAGCAGTTACTGGAAGTCATTTCGAAGGAAATTTGAATTTCAAATGGAGCGGTTATTGGAAGATTGTTCAGAGAGCGTTCAAATTTCAAATAAGCAGTTAGTGAACGTTGTTGTTTGAAGACAGGTGTCAAAATCTCAAGCAGTCAGTTATTGAGAGATTGAAGATGGTTGTTGATTTGAACGCGTGGCATACTTAGAAATTTGACACGTAATCTAGGCCTGTAAATGTGTCAAAATCTGGTTAAGTGTCTATTAGGATAGAAGTCTATAAATTGGTCAAAATCTGATGTAACAAAGGTTGGATTTTCATTTACTGAAACTTCTCTAAAACACCCAAACGTGTAATATTGAAAATGACTCAGTGGTTTACTAAGGAGAGTGCCCAGTATGTGTATCCATACCAACTTTCAATTAATGTCATTTAACATTCTGCCATTTTCTTTTCTTTGATTTACATTTCTGTTCTTTACATTCCTTCAATTTTTCTTTTCTTTGTTACTTTCTGCATTTACTTTTCTGCAAGTTTTTCTTTTCTTTTATTTAAATTCTGCACTTTCAATTCCTGCACTTTGTCCTTTAAATCTTCATCTCTTTGAAATTCTGTTTATTCTTCAAAACTGATTTTCGAAGTTATTTTCTTTTAGAAAACAAGTGATTCAAAATTCTTTTATTTTTTGAATACAATTTCCGAGTAAACCTGATTTTAAAAAGAACCTTTAGAGGATCCAAATTCTAGTCCCAGATTGTACTTTCAGAATCAAGAGAGTTTTCGATTTCAATTGAAAATTTTCACAACAAACAACAACATGTTGTATGAAAAACATTTCTCATTCTTTTAAATTTGGGGGGTTTTAACAAATCATGGTGGGTTGGTCTTATTCAAAACACTTTTCAATTTATGCAATAAAAAGTGGACACCTAATCTCATATAACATTCATTTTTGTAGTAATAATCATTTTTTTATGCAGCAATATAATTTCCTTTTTATCTTCTCTTCATTTGATTTCCTTCCCACACCCAAACAATATCTGACTGTTAACACCATAATTATTTTGATTAGATATCGATATAATTTTATCTTCCCTATGAGACATTTCAAGTGCAAGATTTGAAGGTTGAAGATGAGTCAAGAGCATAGAGGGTCTCAAAGTGGTTATGACAAGTTACCAAGGGGAAGTTATTGGAAGTTACCAATAATTTAGATAGTTTTTATTATATAAATGTGTTTAAATGTATATTTGACACATGTCAATTAGGTGGTAAAATTGTAAAGATTGGTAGTTAGGATTTTTGTCTATAAATATGTGTTTGTGCAATGTAAAGAGGGTTGGATCCCATTTGTTGAAAATCTCTACAAGCCAAACACGTCCATCCATTAGCGACTATTGGCAACGAGATCGAAAGAGTGTGATCCCTCCATTTTAATTAATACAAGGTCTTTTCTTTACTCTTTTAAATTCATCTTTTACTTTCATGCATCTCTTCTTCTACTTCTCATTCTCCTTCTCCTTCTTTGAAATTCCAAGTAAAATTGCCCCTAAAAAGAACCTTTAAGAGGATTTTTATTTTGTCCTCAGATTGTCCTTAAGATAATTTTTGTTACCAAAAATCAAGGTAAACAAATTGGCACGCCTAGTGGGACATCTTGTGGGTAGTTGTATTCAATTTGGAATTTGTAGTGTGTTAGAAGTGGAAGAACACACTTTCAATGGAAAATAATAATAAACAAACAATTTCTCAAATTTCATCTCAGTTCCTGAATAATGAAGAAGTTAGACAAATGGAACAATTTAAATTTGAGAAGGAGAAACGAGAGAAAATTGAAAAAAATTTTCAAAAGGATACCAATGACTAAGATTTAATGGTATAGATCCAAAAGGCTACCTTCGAGGCATTTAAAAAAGCCTTAGAGAATAGAAGCGACCTTTAATTTTAAGGCCATAAGTAACTAAAAGGGAAAAGAAATATTTTAGGCCGTAGAAAATGGGAACTTTTGTGAAAGTATAGCCTCGTGGAAGAAGTCAAAATTTTTCAAAAAGAGAATGAAAATCCATGTATCATGAATAAGCGGTTGCTAAAGCAATTTACAGTCCATCATGGAGTTTTATTTGTTAAAAAAATTGAATAAATGGTAGTCCTCGAAAATATGGCCTTCGAATTAATGGACAAGTTAGAAGAAAGAGAAGAAGACGAACAGGCGACCACTGGTGCAAAGGCCATCTCTGATTTCAACGTGCTTGAAATCATCAACGAGCCCACTGTTGTTGCTATTGCTTATGATTTGGACAAGAAGTGTTTGTGGTGATTTTTAGTTAAATATAGTTAAAGATTCCTATGAACAATCTGAGACTGGAATCAAGTCCTCCTGGTGGATTCTAAAATAATTTGGTGCGTTTTAAGAAGTAAGAAGTAGGAAAAGCAAATGACTAGAAACAAAGTAAATAAATAAATAAAAGAAAATTTGAGAATAATGTATTGAAAGTGACGAATTCTCAAACTGACATACTTTTCAAACTTTCTCTATGTGGCAAGTAGTCTATACGAATGTTAAGACATTATGTTTTTCGAGTGAGTCTTAAGTATGTAGAATGGAGAAAATTTTTCCTTAGGACTTGCTACTTTGCCCTATTTATAGACTTGTACCCCTAACGGTCAACTAATTTAGAACAGATATGTATGACAAAATCCTAACTGCCTAATTTGTGGCCGAACAGGTGTCCTAACTTCATTAGATGTTTTCCACGTGTCCAGTCTTCTTGGTTGAGCTTTGATTTGAAATTCTCTTCAAAGAAACTTGATCAATCTTCATTCAAAATCTTCATGGTTTTTTTGGCTATGTCTGATTTGAAATCTTCAGTGATTCTAGCTATGTTGGATTCGAAATATTCAAGGCTCTTAGATGAAACCTTTAAAAATCTTCTAAGTCTGAAACTCCTTTGTGCAATCTTCTTGTGTTTTCTTTATTCGAATTATGATCTTGTTGTTTGCTTAAGATCTATTTGAAATCCTCAACTTTTCTGTCATATCTTCTTATTCTCATCTCATGGCTAAATCAATATAATGAATTTGAAATTCACTTCCAAAATGTTCATCAGATTTGGGTGTTTCTTTCAATGTATGCCACGCGTCAGCCTAAGATTGGTTTCTTACTTCACACTTTCAGTCTGAAACTAGTTTTAATCAAAGATTTTAATTAATCTGTTTTCAGTCACTGATTCCCACACTCGTGTATTTATGACACTATTCATGACTTACTTTTATAAATAGAGTTACCTATCCTTGTTCCTCCACATTCATTCAGAAGTAACTTTCTTTTACCTTCTCTTTTACCGCTTTTCTTCCTTTTTTATGAAATTAAAACTTTCCTTTTCCTTTCTTGTTTTCGAGTATCTTTCACTCGAAAATCTTCTCTTCTTATTTTGTTTCTAATAGAGAGGTTTCTAATATTGGCTATTACGTTCGACCTAACTTTCGAGTGATTTTATTCGATTTAGGTCGACATGATGACCAATGTTGGAAATGTTTTTAACTTTTTTTATGGCCTTTTGGGTCGAATGTTGTAGCCAAAAGTGGGCATTTATTAGGCATTCTCTACTAATAATGCTTTTGATTTCTCCACCAACTGGGAAGTGTCTATGTCCTTTGTGACACTTTCAACTTCTTCCATATCGTTGCTTAACACCCAAATTTTGGGAAGAAGAAGAAGAATCAACACATGGGGGATAATTACCCTCATTTAAATTGTTAGGTGGAGATGTTTGTGTCTTTTTCGAAGATTTCTTGAAGACCTCAGCCTTAGACTTATCTCCTTTTTTGAATTGTAGGGGATGTTTGTCTTTTTGCCTTTTACCTGATTAATTCCCCAATTGAGTGAGAAAAGGAGAATTATGTATGAGAAGGTTAGAGATGGAGAAGACCTTCTCAAAAGCTTTTGCCTTCGAAGAGCTTTCCGTCTTTTTGAATATGTGGAGAATCGAGGTAAAGGAAATTTGATTACTCCATTATTCTTAGAAGATCAAGAGATAAAGGCTTCTGCTTCGAACCATAATCTTTCCTTCTTGTAATTCAGAAGTATTTACTTGTAATCTTTCTATATAGTTCGAAATATCTCTTGTAACTTGTACAAGTTTCTTTATAATTCAAATTATCTCTTGTAATTTTGGATTCATGGAATAAAATTATCTTAACTTTCTTCGAATTACTTTATGTTAAGTCTTTAACTTCCATCTTTGAATCAATATAATTCGAAATCTCTCATCTTTTATTAATCAAACTTTACTCAATTTTTGAGTATACTCGGATATGGTTATGAATGTTTGAATAATTGTAACAAAGGAAAGAACTTGAATTCTCTTTACCTTGGCAACTACTATTCGAAATCATACCTCAACTAAGGGTATATTTTTATTCGAATTTTTATCCCTTTCAGCTAAGATTGCTTAAGCAAAGTAATGTTTATGATCATATTCGAATTCTTTATTCTTTTAGAGGAATCTCTATAAAAACAGACTTAGTGAAATTTCCACCACCAACAAGAAGACCTCAAGAAAAATTTCAAGCAAAGTCGAATTCCATGGTATGGACAAGAGAAAACGTGAGCAGAACGAAAAGGGGATGGTAAGAGCAATATTTCCAGTTTCGAGTAAAAGCTCGAAATGTTCAGTTCAAGGAGCTCAAAGTGCCTCCAATGAAGTTCTTTAAACTTAAGCCCATAATGCTTATCGAAAGAGCTCAAAATATCAGCTCTTATTGCTCACATTCTCGAAATTCCAAATTAAGATGTCCAAATCGAAGAGCTCAAAAATGGCATCTCAAATCCCACATCGAAGCAAAGGACAAGGAGTAAGGTGAGCTCGAAGTGTAGTAGCAATGGTGTGTCTAAAATGGATGGTAGTACAACGACAAAACTAAGCTCAAAGTGGTATAGCGAGGACGAGTTCCTCCAAATTTTGTTGCTGCAGATAAGGTTTTGGGTAGTTTTTGATAATTCAAGATGGTGATAATTAATGCATATACCACCTGTCAACTTGTGGAGGATATTAGACATAATTGGAATTGTAAGGTCCTGTTATGCATCTGTCAGTTTTATGTTATGGTTAATTTGATTTTTAATATTTTATCTTTTTCAAAATAACCAAAAGATAAAATATCGGGGGCTTGTGTTAACACCATAATTATTTCGATTAGATATCAAAATAATTTTATCTTCTCTCTGAGACATTTCAAGTGCAAGATTTGAAGATTGAAGATGAGTCAAGAGCATGGAGGGTCTCAAAGTGGTTATAAGAAGTTACCAAGGGGAAGTTATTGGAAGTTACCAATAATGTAGATAGTTTTTAATATATAAATGTGTTTAAATGTATAATTGACACATGTCCATTAGGTGGTAAAATTGTAAAGATTGGTAGTTAGGATTTTTTTGTCTATAAATGCGTTTGTACAATGTAAAGAGGGTTGGATCCCATTTGCTGAAAATCTCTACAAGCGTAACACGTCCATCCATCAACGACTATTGACAAACAAGATTGAAAGAGTGTGATCCCTCCATTTTAATTAATGCAAGGTCTTTTCTTTACTCTTTTAAATTCATCTTTTACTTTCCTGCATCTCTTCTTCTACTTCTCATTCTCTTTCTCCTTCGAAATTCCAAGTAAAACTACCCCTAAAAAGAACCGTTGAGAGGATTTTTATCTTGTCCCCAGATTGTTCTTAAGATAATTTTTGTTACTAAAAATCAGGTAAACACTAACCAATGATCAATGTATTACTAGACTCGGGTGAAACTAAATCTGAATTCTATGAAGACACGTGAAAGAATGAATCTCTGAATATGAAGACACACTAGAAATTTTCATTTTCTATATGGTTTCGCAAAATGTCTCACCTAAGCAGACTGCTCCATGTGGTGCTGCTGAAAGAGTATAATATATATCAAACAAGCACATACTAGCCTTCAAAAGGACCACAAAATATCAATGGCTTCTAAAATAAGAATCACTAGTTATAGTAACACAAATTTATTATCATGTTCCAAGGCCCTAAAAAGATATATATGTTTTGATGACACCATGGCCATCTTAGCTTATCTATGTTCCATCCACTCCTGCATTTAACGCGCTCAGATCCAGAAGAGAAGCTACCACTTTTGCATTAAATCCAAGGTAAATTTAATAACTTAAAGTCTTAAACTAAACCAATCCTTCCCTTTCCCAAATTTTATTTTCGACAAATAAAATAAAACGTTGCCGTTTTTGTTATTCAAAAACAAAAGCAGCCGCAGCAACGAGAGGGGAGCTAGCAGTCACTAACAAAATTGGTAAGCACATTGTCAAAAACAAGCAAAAGAATAGCAAATAAACAGAAGACGTTCGCGTCTATGAAAGAATAAGCATGTGATCCCATGTTACTCTTGTCTTCCAAAATTCTATATATAGACAATAACAGGTCGTTCAAACATCTTTTCAATATGAGAACTTCCAATTAGACCAATCAACTCTCTCATGACCCACCAACCAATTCCGTCAGCATAAGGAAGGGATGTCAAAATCGTTTTTCTTTATTCTGTTTCGGTCAAGAAGGGATTGAGGTACAAGGTATTGTTTCCCATCCTGAAAATAACACTTAACCTTGCGGGGATATATCACAGTCACACAAATGAATGTGGGCTTAGTGTGTTGTAAAAGAAGACAGAAACAGAACATTCCCCTCAAGCTAGTAACAGAAATTTTAGATAAGAACAAGAAATTTTTCTGTGTTATAATTGAATATATCACGTATCATTTATAACATTAAAAATGTAATTAAAATAAAAGAGTTAAATATGTATTTAGTCCCTCAAGTTTGACCCGAATTTAGTTTTAGTCCCTACATTTTAAACATGTCGGTTTGGGTCCCTCATATTTTGAAATCAATTAACTTTAGTTCCTCTTTTTAATACCGTACTTTGATGCTGACATGACAAACGAATTTTTGTTTCAATTTGTCCAATCACTTTCAATGACTATGATGTGGCAATTGAATTATAACTCAGCCCTTCCAATCAGTTTATGGTCTTCATGAAAAATATGAAGTTAAATTTAACAAAACATTAAATAAAATCTGACTGAATGAGCTGATGTGTAATTCAATTGCCAAAACATGATCATTATAACTGGCTGGACAAACTGACACAGAAATTCGCTTATCACGTTAGCATCAAAGTTAACGGTGTTGAGAGGAGAGACTAAAGTTACATGATTTCAGAACATGAGGTACTACAGTTACGTGATTTCAGAACATGAGAAACTCAAACCAACGGTTTTAAAGTTTAGGGACTGAAACCAAATTTGAGTCGAACTTTAGGGACTAAAAACATATTTAACCCTTAAAATAAAAAATTTAAATGTTTTTAGTCTCTGAAATATTGTCGAGATTTTATTTTAGTACATGTAATTTAAAATTGGTGAACTTAGTTCTCAAAAAGTAAAAATACTCGTTTTTAGTTCTCTTTGATAAAAATTCGTAACAAATCCTATAAAATTTGTAGGAAAACTGTGGAATAAGAATTAAATTGATGTATTTTTATTTTTTAAATGATCAAAACCAGCGATTTTAAATTATAGGAATTAAAATCAAATCTTAAATATATTTCAAAGACCAAAATTATATTTAACCCTAAAATAAAAAATGACCCACATGGCAGAGGTGAAACACATTCAATAGAATGAGAAAATATTAGATGCTCCCAAAAGGGACAAAACTTAGAGAAGAATCATAACCATTGTAACCATTGTTGCAGGAGGATGAATTCTAACAACTCGAACACGTGACTTCCTATTCACACGACAGTAACTCGAACTAGTGCCAAATTACAAATGCTCCTAGAAGAGAAATATCTTATTTTATACCATTGAATCTACGTGCCCCGTTTGTTTTAGCATTACTATACAAAATCGTGATTTTGTAAAATTGAATTTAAATCACTTTCGTTCAACGCGTTTCATAAAACGTGCATCATTCGTCTCAACCATTAATTTTTATAATCAATTCTATTCAACTGTAAATCAAACAGACACTATATTATCTAAATTTTGTGAGCCATTAATATCTCTTTAACTACGTTTTAATGGTATGGCTGAAGCGAGACACATTGCATAATACATAGCAAGACACTTCTTTCGTTATGAGAACGAGCGCCTGTGGATTTCCTAGTATATAACAAGATAAATCTTTTGCAGGTCTCGAGTGAGTTTGATGGGTATATATACGTTTGTAAAGTTGATGGTTCGGTCCATGGTCTTCAACATGTACAGCAAAGAGAGACACCTCATATCTTGTTTTTCTCATGAATGAGAGCACGCCAAGTTTACATTCTAAGGAAAATTATTTCCTGCGTTCAATTTTGAATAGGGCATAGAAATGGCATCAGAAAATAAAATAGAGGCATTAATGGTGTTTATGGAACCCTCCATTGATGCTTCTTCTGGAAATAGAGGACCTCAATCCAGTAAAGCTTCACTTATAAACCTCCAGTGGTCAGCAAAGAAGAGTGAAGCACGCAATCTTCAGAGAACAGTGGCATTTACATGTCTGAAGCGCTCAAGGCCATCATCTTACATTGTTCATTCAATGCCAGAATTTGAGCCTCTTTCTTGTCAAGCAGAGCACTCAACCTCACATTCTCTTCCATAAGTTTCTGAACTTCAGCCTCTTTCTGCATTTTCTCACCCTCCAATTGGGTAGTCTTTCCAACTAGCCTGCTCCAGAGAAAAGATCAGGCAGTAAGGCAAATACATCTTTAGTCTAGAATAAAATGAACCTTTTACATGAGCACTGAAATTAAAATTAAACACCATTAGCAGAAAATTGCATGGATGTTAATACTTACATGTGACAAGCATGTATGAATAGGCACACACAACACACCCATCATGCCACCACAGCAAGTTATATGGACATATTAACAGGCTTTTGAGCTTAAAAGTTTTGCTTCAATTGGCTTAGTAATAATAGTTATACCACCACATTATTTTCAAAAAGTCATTTCTGCCTTTATGGCAGAACTAGCCTCCATTTTTAAACACCCCAAAAAAAAAACAGCAAATAAAATGACAGTTGAAGAGCATAGTTATCTCAATTCTAAAGAATGGAGAGAGGTAGCCTGAACAAGGAGAGATGCTTCCAAAAGCATCCATCGAACTGGCAGTTAAAGTAATTAAAAACAAAAACATAATTTTATATAGTAGTAGCTGATGTCAATCAAACAAAATTATCCAAATTAACCAGCAATCACCACACACACACACACACACACACATATATATATATATATTAGTCTGCCATTGCAGAGAGTGGCAGGAAAAATGCATACTAAAACAATAATCAAAGAGATAAACACGAGAGTAGGCACATCAGCAGACATGATAAACATGCCAACTTCCAACAAGGTAATAATTTTACATATGAAACAAGTAACTCTTTTAGGACATGATCTATGTTATACTCAAAAATTACTGATTAGTAAGCAAAGTGGACAAATTGGAACATTGGATGGATAAGAGTTACTCAATTAGAAGCTAAAAAGGAAGACATCCTCTTAAAATCTGGGGAAGGGGGAGGGGAGGAGTAAGGTTAAAACGCATTAAATTCAAAGGATGAGAAGCATTATGGTTAACCAAATCATATGAAGAAAACTAAAACTGAGAAATAATTTAGCTCTTAAATGACCCTTAAAAGAATTTTATCATATAAGATATATGCTTATTAACCTCTTTATAATAGTGTTTTCTTATGTCAAATTGTCACTAAGGGTCTCAAGTTTATTTCAGAATAACATGAATTTTTTTTTTATATAAGAATCCAAGATAAACATTGTCCTATTCATGAGGAGGATCAATACCCAACCCCCCCCCCCCCCCCTCCACCCCAAAAAAAAAATAAAAAATGATAAGTTATTTGACAAAAGTAAAACACTTGATCAAAGAAAAAACACTCAAGGGCATTCCATCAAGGAAACATATACTAGAGAATTAAATTTAAGCACAAAAATGAAGCAGGAAGTGTACTATCACATATAAGTCAAACACGATGCAGGTTGAATACCAGATAACTATCAAGACATTTAACAGAAGCATATTGCATATATGCATAATGAAATATATTTACCGTTCAAACAGTCTCTCAATAGTTTGGAATTGTTTCTCTGAAGAAAGTAAGGTTTCTCTTACTGTGATTAGACTACTAACATATGACTTAAGAGACTCAAATTCCCGTTTCACTCTACAAAGCTCTTCTTCATTTTCAGCAGCCTGCTGTCTCTGTCTAGTTGTTTCTTCCACCAAATCTGCAACCCTTTGTCGCATTTCATTCAAAATACTATTTGTACCCGAAGCAAAACGCTTCATCTCCTCTAATTTCATAGACATATTCTCTAATTGAGCAGACTTTCGCATAATTTCTTCCTGACCTAAACTTACCTTTTCCTTCTCAGTTGTAGTTTCTGATTCTGCCAATAAAACCCTTTTGACAAGGGCTTCCATCACATCTGTGACCATCTGGACAGACTTGAGTATCTCACCTATATAAACTGTATCTTGTTCATCTAAGGAACCATGCTGACGACTAATTCCTATCCAAGATTCTTCATCTGGGCCATCAAATGAAGAAAGATCAACATTCCTAGACCAAAGCGATAATGGAATCCCATCTTTGTCGACAAGCCCTATTCCTTCTAACTTTTTGATGCCACAAGATGTATGGGCTAGATGAGGAACAGCCATGATTCTAGCTTTTGATTTTAAGTAGGTCAACAAGGTAGCAGTAGTCTTGACTCTACGCCATAGAACCTCTAACTCCTTCTTTGCATCTTCCTCTGAGCCCTGTATACAAGCCTTCACCTCCATAATCTTTGCTTGCAATACATCCACTTGAGATTGGCTTCTTTCCATCTCCTGCTTCCATGTTTCATTTGATTGACCCAGCTGCGACTTCAAAGCTGACATGTCAATATCTTCATCTGCTGCCATGTCTGTCCAATATGAGAAAATAATAACAAAGTCAACTTGTAATAATGTAATCATAAAACATATGCATTAGGATAAAGATCCCTAAGATTTAGAAATATGAAAATCCTTAACAAGCCA